>OU015495.1:133082201-133699701 GCA_907164885.2 Dolomedes plantarius | reverse complement strand
AGAGAGTAGCTACGAAAAGGTGTTAATTTTCACGGGACATTTTCTAGGCACCGTATTTCTGTGCCCACCCGTGCATTGACTAGGCTTTCCGCATGTCCCGGACTTGCGATTATTATAATGCATGACATACGAATAAAACCTAGAGATAAAATACAAATTGACTGCAAGAATATCAACATGGGTCATCAAACAAGGAAAAGAAAAAAAAAAACCCGTTATCCAGATAATAATTAATAAAAAAATTTAAGCACTTAATTTGCTCAAGTTTTTCTTATATTATTTTAATGAAATTTTATGTGAACGGCAATGTGGTTATTAATTTTATATGTAGTTTTGCACATTTAAAACCTCTAAATAGTTCATTTTCCAAACCTTTAAATAATTTACATATACATTTTATAAACCTCTAAATAGATTTTTTTTTCTAATGGAAATGTATTCTAGGATTATCCGGGTTTCACGAGCACACCGTGCATTAATTATTGCAGATTTTCAGGGATGCAGTATTTTCGATCACTGGGTTCCCGTAATACCCTGACCACGAAGACGTCCCACACAGAGCATTTCTCCAGCAAACTAAGCAGATTAGTAGCAAAGAAACAAGAAAATCATCGTATTGACGAGACAAAAAGGTTTCTATAGAATTTATCAGTTATATACGTACGGAGCAACAGAATTTTTTAGTTAAAAAAATCTTTTAAAATAGATTCAAAGAAACTCCGAAAAATACCTTTGAGGCAAATTGATCCCTTTCTTGAATGCTGTTTGAAGAAATGATTATATTTCTTCGAGCCAAAATCAAAACCCATGATGTTTTACAAAACCATCTATATATTTAAGTTGCTAAACCGACTTTTTGGGCAGTCCGTGAGAGAAAACTACTGCATCAGTTTACTTCATTTTGGTCTTAAACGAAAGACTGTAATCTGTAGATTTGTCAAATTTGGTTTTTGTAAGCGCAATTTCTACTAATTATCGATAATTTACAATTAAAAATTAATTTCTACGCATGCTCAGAGGCATGTTTAAATCTGTCTTTAAAAACTCACTGTTTCTGTGCTTGCTCAGTGACATGCTTTAATCATAAACACATTTATTCCGAGGAGTCTCTCTAGATCTCCCTCTGCCATTTTTATTTTTATTATAACTATCTTTGTGAAATATAAGATTAAACCTCATGAAAATTGTTTATTTCGCGCTGTTTAATTAGCGATAATTTACAATTAAAAAAATTCTTTCTGGGCATTCTCAGTGACATTTTTAAATCTGGCTTTAGATACTCACCAAGCACGGGGCAACTTAAATACATTAATGTGCTTCTGCGCATTATTATAATTTTCAACATTTGGCAATGATGTGTTGACTATAATTTTTGTATTAGTACATTTATTTACTATTTAGCCGTCATGTTTTGACGGGTACCATCTAGTTTTTTTTTAATGTGCAAGCGATTCCCCTACAAAAAATTATGTAGAAGTTTTTTCGATTGTAATTAATGACTATAAAAGCTATTAGAACCAATCCGAGGATATCATCTTGATCCTATCGGAAGAGTTGAAAGAAAGGAATAGGACTAAAATTTGCGGCTTGGATAATTCTTTTATCTCCGAAATGAGTAAGAAAGGGGAGTTCTTATATTCTTTGGCAAAGCCGAAATAATGCAGGTTATTTCGTAAAAACAGAGGATCCGAAGTTCAACAACTGGAATGGATTCAGTCGCACTTCTTCACATCATGTGTGCATGTAATCACCGAATACGTGCATACACACTGAACAACTGATCACCCCGAATCAGTACCCATTTATGCATGCGTAAAAGGGTTTCGCCAACGCCCGGGGGTCCTTCCGACCCTGGCCGATCAAAAAAAGAAAAAAGCTCGCGTGTCGACCTTCATTTGGGGAGAGTCGTTCGCGTGTAAGAGAAAGTGAAAAGGAGACGGGTTTTACGCTTAGTGTCACGAAAGAATGAAATGCTTCATTAAAGTTTGCAGGTACAAGGATTGTAAAAATGTATAAGGATTTTAATTTAGCGCATTTAACTATTCTTTTAACTTTTTTTGAAATTTTGATGCAAGTAATATTTAATAACGTATAGTTTAAAGAAACAATAGACATTTAAAAGCTATTTACATATTCATACATAACATTACGTTAATTAACGCTCACTATATATTTGCTGCTTGATACCTGCCTGGTCTAACCCCCGAACATGTACTTTTCTGCTTTATATATATATATATATATATATATATATATATATATATACACACACAGGGTTCCCACCTTTATCCGTTACATCCCCGTTAACGGTGACAGCTTAGGCCATAAAGTTGGTGTATAAGTACAGTAAAAACGCTATGCGCTACTCGATGAGGAAACTTACAACGCCATCTATCGAAAATTTTTGGAATTGGCGTTTTTATCTCAAAAACGGTACGAGATAAGGGAAAAAAAAGTCAATTACAAAGTTGTTCAGTATTATCGACTTAGTAAGAAAAGACAACTTGGGCACATGAATACTAAAAATAGAATGTAAAAAATGAACATTTGTTTGGTCGTGATTTTCAACGCTATGGCGTCGTGAAACGTCGTGTGGCAGCGAGAAATCCAGTCCAGAGTGCAAATGTGTATAGCGGCTAATAGAGAGTATTTTCAGCAACATAAACAAATGATCCTGAAGATAGGGAAGTATCTCAGTTTCTTTCTTCCACTTTTTTCGACATGACAATTTTCGAAACCGTGACTAAACAAATGTTCATTTTCTACATTCTGCTTTGAGTATTCATGTGCGCAAGATGTCTTCTCTTACTAAATCGATAATCCTAAACTACTTTGTAATTGACTTTTTCCCGTATCTCGTACCGTTTTTGAGATAAAAACGCTAATTCCAAAATGTACCGATAGATGGCGTTGTAAGTTGTCTCATCGAGTGGCGCATAGCCTTTTTTACTATACCTAGACACCAACTTTATAGCCTAAGCTGTAATCTTTTAGAAGTTTAGGTGTTGTAACGGATATAGGTGGGAACCCTGTATATATATAAATGCATAGGGATTTACATATCACATATTGAGCCATACTTTCAAAATGCTAAAAATATAAAGCCTAATAATTTCTTGAAACTATTAGTGGGAAAAGGGGGAGCATAAGGTTAAACCATATTAAATTATCATTTATAATTACGTCTTTTCCCGTCAAAAATTTAGCAATTATAAATTGACTACATACAAAGAAAAAAAATTGTAAAAAAAAATCTTGATTCAACTTATTCCCCGAGTGGAAAGACCATACAAAAATGAAAAGAGAGGCATTAAATAAAGGTGGAGCACACAGCCTACTTAGTAAATATTTGAGAAAGTAATTCGGGCTATTAAAACCTTCCTTTACCCGCAGGAATTTCCAGCTCGCCATTGAATAATACCATTTCTATTCTTTCGAAAACTTAAATATTTGCTCGACCCACTTTGTTTCAGGCAAAGATTACGCAACTACTGAAGATTAAAGGAGCGCTATTTTAGAAGTTAACCATATGCTTTTGACCTCGCCGTTAATGACATCAGTATCTAAACTCTGATTGAGAAAAAATTGTATTCCTGTCCATCAGAGTCAAAAGCCCTGATTCTTTCTTTTTTGCAAATAGTTGAAATAAATTATTTCCAGGATTTAAGCTGGTAAGGACAAAATAATTCGAAATTTGCCTCGTTGGATGCGGTGACAAAGAACGAGATTTCAGCGTCTTTATCGTGAAAATTTTAGGATGTACTTTTCTTTAAAAAGTTCTACAAAGACTATTTCCATCCATTGTACGATTTTCTTTCTCAATTTACTACATCTGAAGAGAGCTTTACGATAAACGACAGTGGGTTTGGGATGCGTTGGTGCGTGATTTATTATCCCGAATTCAAATTTAAAACCACAAGGTATGCAACATTTACGAAACTCGTCAATTACGAAATCACAAGAATTTGTTTTTCAAGGAATATAACACCAAGACTTTATTTTGTCCTGTAGGTAACTATCACAACCTTCAGCACTAAAATAGCCTTTCTTCTTTATCCTTTTGAAACAGTTAACATAAAACTGAAATCTTAATTGTTGCTAGAGAGAATATAATACACCATTGAAAGTTAGCATAATGGATTAATAGATGACAGACTTTTCCATACAGGGTGGGATAACATGTATCCCAAGAATACGAACCAAGAATGTATATATATATATATATATATATGCATATATATATAGATATATATATACATACATATACATATGCATATATATATATTTATATATATATACATACATATATATATGCAAGCATGCATACATACATACATACATATACAGTACACGCCCACTATAGTCCCTTCCCACCCTCTTAACTTCGGAACGGCTGCTGCTATATTCATAAAAGTGGTGTCTAGGTATAGTAAAGTAGCCATACACTACTGAATGAAACGACCTACAGCGCCACCTGGTTGAAAAATGCGGAGTTAGCATTCCTATCTCGAAAACGGAACGAGATAGGGAAAAAAATGATTTACAAAGTTGTAGAAAATCATCGATTTAGTACGAAAAGATACCTTGTGGACATTAATGCAAAGAATAGAACGGTTAAAACGCGCATTTGTTTTTTCGTTAATTCCTACACTGTGACGTCACGAAACTTGAACGGAAGGAGAAATGATTATCTTTCGGGCAAAACACGACACCGCAATGTGCACAGTGATATATCGCTTGTGATCCCCAATCAAAAGGACCGCGGTTCAAACCCCGAGGGTTTCATCCTTGTACTGATTGTCTTTATAAACAGAGTAGACAATATGTAGATCATGTAAAATAGTGTCGCATCAACTCAATGCAACTTGCGCTTGGTGTTCGAAATTTTTGCAGTATGCAAATACGTAAGAAACGTCACGCCTGTTCACTTGAGACAGCTATAAAAGAGACATCTTCTTGGGGTTATAGTACGTTGATGCTCGTGGTCATGGCTGAGTATTCCAAAGCTGAGATCTCCAGTGAAGCAGTAACTCGTCAAGGAATTCGTGGACCAAATAATTGGGTATGACGGTTTCGAAGAGTGGCCTCCACGTTCGCCTGATCTGACTCCACTGGACTTTTTCCTGTGGGGATACCTGAAACAGCAGGTGTATGCGACCCCTCCACAAACATTGCAGGACCTTAAACGACCCATTACGGACGCTTGTGCCAACGTGTCACGCTCTGTGCTCCAACGTGTGCAATTCGAAACATCCCGCCTCCCTCGCCTTTCGGCTATAAGGCCAATATTTTGAAGACATGCCGTCGCGATAGCAACCGGCGCGTTCCCATCGAAACACACAAGACGACTGCGCACCAACGAGTCAATAAGACCAAACAATTACTAACAAAAACAAATTAGTGGCAATGTCAAAAAAGAATCAAAATTTTAAATTAGAACAAGGCACCAAAAAGTGCCAACCAGTTGATAGTTCCAACTGGAACTACAAAATTAATGCGATTCAATTACCAGACCGCAGCAATTCTAAATAAGCAAGACCATTGGGCAAGTACACACCAATGCATCAAAAATTCAAATTTGAGATACTCCTGCTCGATGTAAATCATATGGTACAACAACCTGGTAATTCACAACCTGAGCTACCGGTGAATGCACTAAGTAAGTACTTATTTATTCTTGTAATCATATTATTGTAACCAGTAATCCAGCTGCACTACCATTGTTGTTATTTATTCCTATCAGTACTAAAGCCCTTACACAGATTTAGAATACGGGAATTATTTGTCATATTATTTACCATCTAAGACTGATAAACTGTTTAATTTGTTAGCTTAAAAAGTTTCAATAGTGTGACTATACTTTTAATCTTTTTACTTAAACCAGCAATCACAATGCGTTAACAGATTATTTATATATGCAATCGGCGTATTATTCAGCTTCATACCAGTACTAGTTACTGTTCCCTAGCCTTAGGTAATACTTACAATATGTTCAATGTTTACTACATTAGTAGAAACATATTACATTTGCAACGCTTTTTAAAATCACATTGCTTTTGTACATTGAAATTAAAACATATGCTAAATAATTGACTAACAACGTATGCTCCAACGTGTGCAACGTGAGATTCAAACGAGGATCCAAATGTGTATTGCAGTTGACGGTGAGAAGTTTGAACATCTCAAATAAAGGTATATTATTAAAATTAGTTTGTTTTATTTCTCAGATAATTTTGTCACGTCACAGTGTAGGAAATCACGAAAAATCAAATACGCGTTTTAACCGTTGTAGTCTTCTCATTAATGTCCACAAGGTATCTTTTCGTACTAAATCGATGATTTTCTACGACTTTGTAAATCACTTTTTTTCCCTATCACGTTCCGTTTTCGAGATAGGAATGCTAACTCCGCAGTTTCCACCAGGTGGCGCGGTAGGTGGTTTTATTCAGTAGCGCATGGCTACTTTACTATACCTAGACACCACTTTTATGAATACAGCAGTAGCCGTTCCGAAGTTAAGAGGGTGGGAAGGGACTTTAGTGGGCATACTGTATATATGCATACATACATATGCATACATACATACGCATACATACATACATATACATACATACATACATACATATATATATACATATATATATATACATACATATACATACATATACATACATATACATACATATATACATACATACATACATACATACATACATACATATACATACATACATACATACATGGACGATAATTTCTTTTTGTGGACTGTAGTTTTGTTTGTTTGTTTCGTAATAATTTCTTCTAATCTTAATCTATTGGCAACTATATTAATTAGATTCACTAGTTATAGAAACGCACTAGACTTTTTCAACAGACACCATAGTCCTTTATTATACGGAGAGGTCCTTTTATATGACCTTATTCAATGGTTCTCCATAGGCAACTAAACTAACAGTCGCCAAGGCTTGGCTGGAAGACGGTAGCCAGTGATCACGCAGGTGCGCCAACAATACATATGCATACATACATACAAATATATATATACCCCCTTACTGACCGTTCTTACAAAGGGGGTATGAAATATCCTGTTCTAAAGAGGGAATCGGAAAAATGGGCCCCGTAAGCTAAAGATTAATGCAGGGGTCGGCAACACGATGCCCGCGAAACAATTTTAAAGTGCCCGCCGTTGAAATACCTAAATTTTAGATATTTGAACAACAAACGCTCGTAGTTGTAATGAATAATTTTAGTAAAAAAAATTAAAAATCGTAAACCCGTAAAAATCCAAAAACTGAGCAACCTGCTCTCTAAACAGCGTCGGTCTCCCCTCTCTGCCAGTCAGCCTCTTTTTCCTGCTCTAAAATTGAACTCTCTTTGCGCCTCGACAAATGCTTGTGAATCTTTGATTTTAAGGATTTCATAGTGGAAAACAAAGTACCGATCAAGTCTCACTGACACTCATTTGGACTGATAACTGGGAATGCAACTTATGTGTCACATTACAAAGAGTTGGCCGCAGATTTACAATATCAAATATCGCATTAATTATCAACTTTAAGATTGTTTTGGGTAAATTAAAATTTGAATTTATGTATTGAAAATTTGTCGCATTGATATTTTCTTGTTTAAATATCAATCCTCCCCCCCCCCCTCCTCCTCTTCATCCAGAAGTTCCCGACGCATTTCTGAAATATGCCCTCTTAGGCCGTCTGCACACGGAGCAACTCAAAAGAAACTGATAACTGACTCAAATCAGAAACCCGTCCGACGGGTTTGTAACCAGTTGCTCCGTGTGCGTGGCTCCATTCAATTACATAGGTTGCGACTCATCACGGACTGGTTTGTGATTTGAGTCAGTTATCAGTTTCTTTTGAGTTGCTTCGTGTGCAGACGGGCTTAGTAAAAAATGTTGCCGACCCCCGACTTAAAGCAATAATTATCTGCCTTTATCAACTGGAGGCTATCTTCATTACTTTTTCCCCCTCCTTAGTGACGTCATATATGCGGATGAATTTAACTTTAACTAGGTGATACATTTTACTCGCCCCACCCGTATAAAATAAATTAATAAACACCCGTTAATAGTGGCTTAGCTCGGGAGGTATCGGGAAATTCGGCGGTCAGATCTGCTGTGTTTTTTCCATAGACGTATCCCTTGTAACAAACTAATCATGGGTCTCATAACACGATATAATTTAAAGGAAAGTTCTCACTTTCAGTAAGGCTATTTATGGGATCAGTATAAGGGAAATGGCAGCACGAAAGGACTATATAGTAATGATTTATCTGCTGATTTTTTAAATGTATCAAAGCTTTGTTGCAAAATTGAAAGTGGTTCAGTGTTAAATCAAAGAATAATCAAAATAATCTGATGCACGGCTAAACATAATTTTAATACAGTCGAACCCCGTTATAGCGAACCTGGTATATAATGAACTCCCGGATATAACGAACGAAAATTTTGGTCCCGCCGTTTTCCTATTGTATTTAAGACTAATTCATCCTTTTATAGCGAACCTCCGAAATCTTAAGAATCGGCTATAACGAACATTTTTTTCAGTCGACAGCTGAATTTTTTTTTAATTTTTAAACTTTTTAAGAATGTTGAAGATACAACGAATGTTGAAGAAGCAAAAAATGTTGAAAATGATGAAGATTTACCTATCGCGATGGGGATAGAAAATCACAAAATTTCATCATTCTCAGATTGTGGCGTGCAATTGTTCGAAACATGTGATGATAAAGTCATTACATGTGAAAATCCGACTGATGAAGATATTGTAGAAGAATTTAAAATGAATCATTCTGAAATCGAAGATTCTGCTTCTGATGCTGATGAAGAGGAGCACATAAATGACGAAATCCCCACCATCTCAAGTGCTACAGCAGCGATGCGTGTAATTAATAAGTTTTTGTCGACACAAGCCGTGGAAGAAAGAGTGTTGGAGTCATTTGATGCACTGGACAAAGAAATTTATAAAATGTTTTTGAAATCGGCATCACGTCAGCAGAAGAATACCGATTATTTCCTTCTGTATCAAAACAGTGAGCAACAATTGAAGGTAAAATCAATTTATTTCCATTCGTCTTCATTTTTAGTTAATTTAATTAGTATAGTGTCAGTTTAATGTAATCGATTTTAGTCAATTTAATTCATTAATGATCATTTTTAATAGATTTTATCATTCTTTCAATACATCATTATTGAATATACATGGCAACTAATGAATTATACATTTTGTGAACTCTAATATTTTTCTTAATGGTTGGGATGTACCGAACCACCGGATATAGCGAACAAAACAATTGGTCCCTTGAAGTTTGTTATAACGGGGTTCGACTGAATCACAAAAAAAAAAAAAAAAATGAAAACAAGGGTGAAAAACCCAATCAAGAATAGAAGCATAGAGCTCGTCCGAAATAAGATCTTTTGACCCGTATCAAAATCTAAATCTAAATGCTATCCAGGTAAAGAGGGTGTGGGATTATCCGAGTTGAACAGCACCACCAAACGCCGTCTACAATCATTTGAACTCAGTAGCGCTACCTGACTGAAACTTTCTCAACAGCTTTTCCAGTTTACTTTTCCGTGATGCATTTTCACAGGGTGTAACCACAAAGCATTCTCCTCCGGGGGAACTCAATCTGTTACTTCACTCGGAGTCAATTTTTTGTAACAATGCTCGGTAGGTGACTGTCTGCATGGGATTTGTTTCCTGCGAAGCCCGTCCTTGACAAGAATTCGCTCTTGTCCTGATTTCGCCACAATCGGACCGTCCTAAATGCTACCTATCTTCCTCCTCACCTTGTATTGGTTGCTGAAAATGGGATAATTGAGCCGTTAGCATGCACCCGAGAAATAGGACCTCGACTTCAAAAAAAGAAAAAAAAACCATTAAAAAATGACGTAAATCCAAAGGATGTTTATGCAAGCAGCATAAACGACCGCACAATTTTAGCTATTCGAAATATAGGTAAGCATCGCCTACACCAGCGGTTCTCAACCTGGGGGGGGGGGGGCGTAGAGAAATTTCAGGGGAGGCGTGAGTTTAAAAAAAAGCAAAATAAGAAGTAAAACTAACTGTAATTTACTGTACTCAATTTTGCACTCAGAATGTAACCGTAACATATTTTCGACATACGAACACGGTGATTGTCGTACACGATAATTTTTGTAATTGCAAAAACACGATAATTGTCGTACGTCTGGACGTTGAAAGTGACCTGAGGTGTGCTTTGTCATAGTTACAACCTTATATTCAAAAACTTGTCAAGGACAAACAGTGCCAGCCTTCTCATTAATGTTGTGAAAGTGACTGGTATTACATGCCAACCTCACCTAGATCCTCGATTACCTCAAATATATTTGATCTGTATTTAATTCTTAAATTTCATATGTTATAATAATAATATGTTCCAAATTAAGATATGGGTAGTAATATTAAATTTTGTGTATGAAATTATCTATTCTATATTTTCATTTAATAACCAGATTCAGTTTCAAATTCCGATCGTATTACTTGTATTGACAACATATGGTGGTGATGGTGGGAGGGGGGGGGCGTGACCTCACATCAGTGTTCAAAGGGGGGCACAGAGCCTGAAAGGTTGAGAACCCCTGGCCTACACTAAAGATTTCATATATCTACAGAAACATGAGAATTTGAATGTTACAGAGGCAGTGATTTCATACGAATCAGGGTGGAAGACCAGTAATATATAGACTTGCACTAATAAAAAAGATCTAACTGAATTAGTTGTTCTTAAAGTAAACTTGTTACAATTTCCTCACACTTTGACCTTAAGCAAGGCTCACATAGAAGAATGGCTGGAGTTGAGTGGGGGTGGGTGTTGAAATCCGAATCTGCAAGATCGATATTCGCGGTTGGAATGATTTTCAGATACTGTGAAATTCTCGAAGGAATAAAATGTTTTCATGATTTTTGAGAGCTCTGGAGATATTTTATTAGCAGAAAATTTTGGAAGTTTACGTTATTTGAAAAATCGTTATACATCAGTAGAAATTCTCGAGTAAATCTTACAATTTTTCCCCCGTTAATAGACTATATTTCAAGATTCTTGCAGTTTTCTTGGTCAAAAACGGGTAATATTTATAAATATTTATTTCGATTATAGTGCCCCACACTTTCACCTTAGTTCTAATTCTGAATATCAGTCAGGTAAAAGCCACAGAAGTACTTAAAAAAAAAATTGCAATGGTTTTCGTCTGATTTGCACGTTTCTATAGGCTACTTCAAAGTAAATTTATATATATATATATATATATATATATATATATATATATATATATATATATATATATAAACAGGGTGTTTCAAAAAGAATCACCCATTTTGAAATGAGTATATTGTGAAAAATATTGAAAATACACTTAAAATTAATTTTATATTACATGGCTAATCAAAGTTTTTTTTACAAACCAAATTAAAGGTGCTCAATATGCCCACCTTTGGATGCACAACATATGTCTGTATGGTAGGCAAATTCGTCCCAAACTTTTAAGAGCATGTCTGCATACACTGCTTCCACGGCTGTTATGCGTACACAGACAACCCGTGTCTTGGAATTGTTTATACCATCGTCTAATGCTCTGAGAGGTAGGAACTTCAATCTACCAGAGTTTTGTCGACGAAAATCACGCTGAACAGTTGTTACGTACTCACACTTCGCAAAGCGTAGAACACAAAATGATTTCTGTTGCGCAGTCGCCATCTTTGCAGACACTGAAGTGGCGGGCGAAGGAAAAGCGTTAGCGCTACTTGCCGGCAACTGCGTGAAATTCGAGATTTCCCTCTTTCTGCCTATGCATTATTCGATCAAAGCGGATTAAAAGAGGAATAGTTATGATTTTTTTTAAATCGGATTGAAACAACCTGTATATTCACACGCGCGTACTTTTCACAGTACGCAGTCTAACAATTCTGCGTAAATTTCGGAGGGGTACGTTTGTTGACAGTTTTCACAGTTCCGATAACGAATAACATCATCAAGTATTTCATGTTTTTCTCTGAAAATAAAATAAACTTTCGGTTTTCAGATCAAAATGTATATTCTAGCAGCAAACTAGAAACATTGTAAGAATTCATATTCTTGTGGAAATGACTATTTGCAAGAAGCAAGCTTTGGCCACTTGCAGAACTTATCCTTAAGACACTAAATTCTCGGTTGGAGCGTTGCACAAAAAAAAAACCCCATGGGGAATTCAAAAAATAGCCTGCTAAAAATAAACTTAAATGAGCCACAGTCAGTAATTTATATAAGGTTTAAATAAAATTAAAAACCAATAGATTCAATTTTTCATCCGGAAAAGTTACATTTGCGAGAAATGTTTGCATTCTTTAAGACGATTTGTATTTTTGTCTTCGTTCTTCGATGATGCACGGATTATTCTGGGAGGTTCTCGATAGTTGACCAAAACATTCTATTTTTCTCATTAACTGTGAGGTAAAAAAATATTAATACGTGATTCGCATGCAACTTTAGCGAGCTAATAAAATTTCCACTCGTCTATCTTACAGGTATATCTTTCATACATCAGAAGATGCTTCCAGAGTATTCTACAAAACAGGTTCTGGTTAAAGATGTCTGAAGAATTCCCAGTTTTTATATGCGGGATATTTTTAACCACAAATTTCGTCCACTCTAATGAAACATGAGCGTATTGCTCAGAAGAAAAATAGTCAAATCATTTCTCAACTCCAGGAGTTTAAAACTATAGTCTTGTGATCAGATTGTCTTTTGAGGCTTCCTACACATACGAAGATTACATATTTTAACATCAGTAAACATATATTTATATATAGGCTATTGTATGTTAGATTTAAATACTACGAGAAGGAGACCGCCCGAATATTAGACTTTGCCTTAATGCAAATACCCGACATAAAGTAATCTATACAGGAATTGTTTCCATTGCAATCGGCACAGTTACGACAAAAATCAGTATAAAACATTTTCCAGACCCTTGACCTACCATTCATTTAACGAAATTTAAAGGTAATTTGAGATATAATAATTACGTAATGCATATATTTGACTATTTTATCTGAAAATCTTAAAATATGCTTGTATATTTAAGCTAAGTACACGTATAAGTTATACCAGTATTTCCTGAAATACTTGTGAACTTGTGATGAACCTTATTCTTTAGTAAGTCGTTATTTCTAATTCGTTAAAGAATATTTCAAATTTTATTGTAAAGGTTTTCATTCTTTTAATCTTACAGAATCTTTTCCATGCTCTACTTGCTTTGCACAAGTTCAGTTGCGAAAAATTCCCACCAATCAGCCCAGTTTCCTAACTCCAGACTGAATTCAGAATATTGTAACATTCATGACTGCAAATTTATATGTTACAAGATGTTTCAGAAAATATTTGAAAATGAAATTACGATAGCGATCGATAGGTTATAAAAAATAAAAGAACTGTTGACGCAGTAAACTGTGCAGATATTATCTTTAGAAATTTACATTCAATTTTAAAAAAGATTTTGTTTCTCAAGTAGACGACTATAGCGGAGTTCTTAGACAGAAAATAAACGATATGTTTATTCTGTTATACTCAATCTGTTTGTACAACATTAGAGTCCACTAGCAGGGCCCGACTTTGACACAATGGGGCCCTGGGCAAAGCAGACTTTGGGGGCCCCCTTCAAGGACACATCCAGAGGGGCATGTCTCCCCTCCTCAGGACCAGATTTCCACATGAACATGTGGGACACTCACCCAGGCCTCCCTTAAATCGGGACCAGAAATTCAAAAAAAATTTCGACCGACAAGTCAAAAATTTGAAGAAAATAATGAATATTAATAAGAAGTGCTAATTAATTTACTTTTTAATGTTAATAAATTCATGAAATTTTCTTTTGAAATTCAAAATAAATCACAGTCTGGAGTTATTACAACTCCCCCCTCCCGCCCACCCACTCCCCCCCAAAAAAAATTTAAACCAGAAACGCTTATGGACGTAAGCATGCTTTCACTATAGTGGGTGCACTGTGCTCCATCCAGGATTTTTTTCTGTATCCGCCACTGCACCCCTTTACTATATTAACCAAAAAACAAATTCTCAAAACTATGTACAACTTTATACTAAATTAGGGGGCCCTGGGCAAGTGCCCCACTTGCCCATGCGGAAATCTGGGCTTGTCCACTAGTAGTTTGTATGATACCTAGAAGTTAGCGTACTTGCATTTATCTGGTTAGATTTCCTACAAAACTGCTAACCAACGAGACGAAATTTTAAAAATCTCAGGTCTCAATCCCTAATCAGTTAAAAGAAAAAAAAATTAGGACTACCAAATAAACGTGGCAAACAAATTTAAAAAAAAATCTAGAATGCGCTTTCTTTTCTTTTAAAAACTAATTTTGGGGTGTTGAACAGAATGCTAACACTCCTATTCATTTAGATGCGTTACAGCGCAAAGTGTTCAGCACTTTCTGTATTTAGGATTTTCTGGCATAAATTCAATAAATGGGTTTGGATTTCAATAGGATGAGGCAATCAATGTGGATTTACGGCTGGAATTAATTGAATAGAGGGTTGCAATAGATGTAACATCATTCCTACATAATTCTTTACGGAGGTCTTCTGCAGATTTTTTTTTCATTTACACAAAATTTGAAATTTTTTCCCCAAAATTTTTTAAATGTGTTTTTATAAGCATACAAAAATTAATTACTTGATATTAAAAATAATATAAAATTCAAAATTTAAAGCACGTTTAATTTATGATATACCTGCCGAAAAAAGTTAACTTTACTTGCATAATTTATTTACTTTTTTTGCCCAGAAAAAAAGATTCCTAAAGATACGACTGTCAGGATTTTAAAAAAATTTATTGATAGAATACTTGATTAAATTACACAACAAATTATTTTAGGATAATTTTTACTTCAGGAAAAATTTCTGAATTTTCACTCCCGACTTTATGTTCAGGTGTATCACAGGGCACACATAAACAGTACACAGCATCAAAAGGTTTTATCTCATCTTGTAATCTTAGTAGAAACATGCGGTTTGTTGTACTATTTTATTTTAACTCTCTGCACTCCAATCAAACTTCTAATATGATATACCAGAAACTTAAAGGCATTTTTGGTTATTCTGCTAGTAAAAATAAAAATATTTTATTTTATGAAATGAAGATCTTAAAATAATTTACTTTTTAAGCCTTTGTTAAAAAGAACAAATTTTAAATTTTTTCTGCTTGTAGATCGTCATAGCGTGGTATCCGTTTTTACAGCATACCACACTAATATTACTTAATTTCATTACCAATAATTAGAACTTTTCGTTTACTTTGTACTATTATCTCACTTTCGTTAAACTTAAATTTCATTTTTATCTACAATAATGTTATTTCTATAAATATCAAAATCAAACTCATCTTCACTGTCGAAAATTTCAAAATCTTCAAATTCTTCTTTCATGTTTAAAGTACAAGTAATTTGATCCCATAATAACTGAAGTTACTGAAGTAGACTACACATCGTGCCAGCGATGAAACGATCAATTATTGTACAGGTATAGTACAGTAGTTAGGTTCCTAAAAAGTGCCTTGTTATGCAAATTTGTAGTTATACCTAACAAACAACTAGTTCAAAAACAGATTTCGGTTCCAAAAAGTAACAAAACCATACTATTTTTTATATATATAAATGAGAGAAATATGTTTATTTAACAGTCAATTATTGATCAAACATATATATAAATTTCAAAAAAGTATCAGATGCGAATTTAACGTTCAAGTTGTTTTTTCCTCTAAAACAATCAGACACGTTTTATATAAGCAGAAAAGAAAACAGGAGCAGCAAACAAATGAATGCATAGCAAAACTCCTATGAAAAAATCGTTCACGTACGGGCTAAATGTAAAGTAATTTCAATTAGCAATGAAAAGTTTTATTGATTTTCATAAGTGTCACACATTTCACTTTTATTTTCACTGTTGTCTCGTTGTTAAAGACCACTTATTAATTCTATCATTTAAGAATGCTCATCACGTGTCTTGTTGCGCGGGGATTTCCACAATACTCGAACCGTGTTGTAGGAATGCCGGGTTGAACAGAAGTTCACTGTACGTACTTCAGATCTCCCCTTCGAGCATCTATGGAGTTTTAGTACAAAAGCATGTCGCCGTAGAAGCGCTTACAGTGAGTGCAAAGGGTTAAAAGTCCTACACGACGTTTCCAGCCCAGAAAAAAAACCCAGAAATATGCTATTTTTTGACAATTTTGAATCCCTTAATAAAATATTTGTAGTGATGAAAATGCGTCAAAATATTTGTAGTGATGAAAATGCGTCAAAATATTTTAATGGTAGAGAAAAAAGTAAACAGACAAAAGGCTAGAAATGATGAAAGATCTCGGACCTCTAACTACATTCATTACTCAAGAAAATAAACCATTCTAGGATAGGTTCTTGAAAATACGAGTATGGACAAAACCCTATCACAAAATATAAAAAAAAATTGCAGCATTTGGGAATTATCCATAGAGACAATCTCTCTTAATGTTCCTCCGCCTGATAAAAAATTAATTATTTTGAAACTAGTTGCCACCCTTTTATTTTTATTTTTTTACTCTGAATATTAAGATGCTTTTTATTGCTGTTTTGCCGCAAATTTCCTGTAGGTTAACCTTTACAAATGCATAGTAAACAAAATAATTCATTTTTTAAAACACAAATAAAGGATGCATACTAATGCAAGATGCTTTCAAGGGCTCGATAAATAGGCGGAATATTTGCAAATGTCCTGCATGTTGATGAAAAAAAATGTCTTTGGCTACTATAACACGATGATCCTGAAAGTGAAATCATAGCTCCGGGTCATATACAAAGATAGAGTTCCTTTCCACATCGTAGAGATGCATCGTAGAAACCCGTTTATCTCGTAAATTACTGCTCTGGTGTCTCTATCCGTCCTTGCTCGCTCACCACTCCAAGGATGCTCGATTCTTGTTTATCCCGAGTTTGTTTTGCCCCGAGAGGCTGTTTAGTAAAGTGAAACCAGTTCCGAAATTTTAAGGTCGCTATCTCGGGTGACCAGTGGGCTGTAAACATCTGACTGACAAACCATTTGCATGGTAGATTCAACTACGCCGTATAAGGAGAAAATATCTGACGCAAGAACTAAACTATTTCTTTAATCTGAACCATCTGTAGGGGGAAAACGTTCAAAATTTCTAAAAACAGGTAAACAGCGTTATAAAGTTCTGTTATATCACGGCTGACTTGCTAGGTTCATTTCTAGAAAGGGGGGGGGGATAACTTTCAAGGGAACAAATTTTCTCGTTAAAACAAAGTTTTGGTAAATGTGAGAGTTTCTTCTCTAGAATGAAGGTTGTTGACATGGCTGCTAAATCACATGCATAGAACTCGAGGTGAGGGGTACTGTATCCACCCTTTTTAATACCGAAAAGGATGATTTCAATCAAGCTAAATCCATGGTCGTACGAGATCGTGTATTATTAATTTATACCTTTAGGACCAAATTTGCAAGTCTAATCGTAGCCATGGGCACTTATTAATTACATAAAGACAAGTGCATTCCAAAATATTCCTAACCTTACTATTAACAGCTGAAGGTAAACAAATGTTAGTGAGCAGACACGGGGACGGGCTAATTTCGCGAACCGAGCATAGCAGGATATCGCGACTAGTACCGATATACGCGGACGGATGAGACGCGTGCACTGATGCTATCCTCAACTTTCAAAACTTTAAACCTTTTTAATTATTAAATTAAAACCGCCGAACTCAAAAGAAGTGGAGAGCAGAAACAGCTGACATTCCGGGTGGGCCAGCTCCTTTCCGTTTCGTAAAATTTCCACTATTTTTATGCATGCAAAATTCAACTTTTCCGTCCTCCAATCGACAAATTTTTAATTTCCATGTGTTTTACAACTCTTCATCTTTAAGGATATACACATTTTTATACAGTTAAAAATGTTTTTCATTGCAAACAAAGCTTTTTCCCCAAAGCAGTTTTCCGAATTTCACGAAATCGACAATTTTGATGGACAAATATTTCGGTTTTCTGCACCTATTAATGTCAATTTTACGATTTATCGGCATTTGCTAGATGTTCAGCTTCCAAAATATACCAAATACATTTAATTAAAAAAATGTTTTCATTCCAAATTTACAATGCCGAGTTCGTAATTTTTCGACTTACTATTTTACTCACTAATAATTCCAGCTAGTTCATCAAATTTGTTTCTAATTAATGAGCAACTGATGAGGATTCTTCCATCACAAATTTTTAATTCGTCAGAACTGTCTTTTTATTTTTAAGCACTTTTCCCACCCATGAGATTTAATATTTACATTCGTCCTTACCGCGATACACCTCCCATATTGCTCACCTGCTTATGTGCTGCCGTAGCTCAGTGCCATCGCGCTGACCTGGTAAACCCTACCTTGTGAGTTCAGTCCCAGGTGCTGTCGCATCTTCCAAATTTCTCTATCTTGCAATTTTTTGTTTTCTCCCGCGGAACTCTGCAATCACCTCATTACGAATTGTTTGACCCTGAACAGGGCCTTTTTTTACCATGTTTTTATTAACTTGCTTTCTTGTTTGTTTGTGTGTTTGTCCCTTACAAATCTTGCAATCGATTTTTAACTAACTTCCCGACTAGCTAGACATTTGAAGCTTTTAGAATAAATCAGAACACGATGACAATGCATTTTTAATACTTTTAGCCATCTTTAAGCAGAATTCAATTAATTTTCAGTTAATTTTGTTTTGTAGACTGGTGCAGCCATCTATCGGCCGGGACGGGAACGAAAAGTTAAGCACAAGTTAACTTCCAATTAACTTCATTTTCTTTCAAGTTGATGGGATAATTCATCAAAAATATTTTTTAAAAGTATTTATTAGTACATAGAATTGTCAAGTTTATATGATTCAACAGAAAATTTAAAAACATGATACATAAAAAGTTTTTATCTTGAAATTAATTTTTCTTTTATTATGCAAACTTTCCATCTTGTTTGCTGAGGGCCATTTTTTTCCGTAACTTTATAATTAATTTCAACTTATTTTCTTTAAATTTTTTGAATTCTTCATTTTAATCTTAATTTATTTAATCTTAAAATATTTGTAATTTTTAAATTTATCTTACCCTTCTATTTTTTTTAAGGTTTTAAACTTAATTTTTATATTAATGTAACTGGTAACTTTAAACTTAATTTAAATTAATATTTATTTTCTATTGAGCACATATACATTGATATTAAGCATCTTGCGACAGGAGTTAAAGTCAATAGACCCAGGAACTCTACTCTTCAAAAGAAATTCTGCTCAGTTGCCAAGAGGAAAACTTATTAGTTGAGAACGAGTCATTTAATAATTGAACTCCAGAAATAATTTTAAAGTACCAGAAATAATTTTAAAGTACCAGAAATAATTTTAGTTTTAGGAAATGAGAAGTTAAAACCTTTAGAATTTTTTCTAATTGAATGATTTTCTTTTTTGTCTAAAAAGCAAAATTTGAAAACGGAAATTTGAAAGAATTATATCAAAAGCAAAAAACCGAAATTTGAGAAAGAGAATTTTAAATTATTATTTCGTTTTTTAAAAGTTCTAATATATTTTTAAAAGTGATTAAACGGTTTTTAATCTTTAATAAATGAAACTATATCATTTTAAATCGAAAAAGCAACACATCGGGTTGCCACTCAGCTAGTTCATATATAAAATGTGTCACCAAGAATAGAGTATTATTCCTTACATTTTTAGTGAGATCGATTGATTGGATGTAAGTTCTGATAAGATTATTAATGTACTTATTGAGGCAGGAGGAGTAAAATTTTTTTTCTGGAGGTAGTGGGAAAATTCAGAGACGTGAGCTGTATATTACGTACGCTGAAATTTTCCCACTAGCAGAGACCGCTACGCAAAAAGGGAGGTCACGCTTGGAAAAAACGCGGTGTCTCCTATAAAAACTAACAGTTTAGTGTATAGGAAAACTAGCCTTCAAAAGGGAAAAAAAAATTGTGTTGGGTATTTTGGTGTATTAATCACGTGGTTGCATATATATTGTACATCATAGAAGTAGAATTATGCTCATAAAAAAATACAACACATAGAAAAGTAACAAATTAGCCTTCCAATCTTGGAAGGCCATTATGTGTTTTCCTCTCCTTTTTTCATTTTGTTTTGTATTATCAATCTCTCTATGTTTTGTGTTTTCTTCTCTCCTAGTAGAACTATTTTCTAATCTCGTTATGGCAGTTCCACCCACCAGTTTCATCGCTATGGATTGCAAGCACTCCCGGGGCGTCATTTTATCCTCCTTGGCTTACTATGTAGGCTTTATCCAACTTTGCTCCTGAAGGAGAAAGCTGAATTTGCTCTTGAAATTTGAATTGAGCTTAATTTACAGTTGTTAAGAGTGAATACTTTTTTTTTCTATTCCTTGAATTCTTTCACTTGATTTGGAGATAATTTTTCTGCTACTATAGTTGTATTTTAAAATAATGTCTAGATTAGATAATTTCTTGTATTAATTAAAGGAGATTAAAGTGCAGAATGCAATATTATTTGAAATCAGACATTTCTTTTTTTTTTCAAACACACTTTTCATCTGAAGTTAGAAATAAAACTCATAAAAGCAGTTGATTATTGGAACTGGAAGCATTAATTACCTTATTCGTTTTTAGGTAAAGGCCATCCAGTGGCTAAGTGACCGATGGCTTAAACACTTACTAGAAGTAGATGCGTTATTGAGCTTTAGGTTATTAAGCTTCGAGATCGGATTGGTCAAATCGAAATTCTTTCCTTTTTCTTATTCGAAAATGTTTAAATATTTCTTTTATACGTGCTCTTCCTTCTGAAATAACCCCTTAGAATCATTTCAGTCGGCAGGTAATCATTAAGATGCTCTTTCATTACTTCATTAAGTGCATTAAAAAATACTTCGGAGTTTGATATATACAATTAATTCTCTATAAACAGAGTTATCAGTTTCAAACAACAATAGTGCTACTGGCTGGAATAATTGCCCTCCGGACTTGACAGTCACGGTCATCATAACATAGCGACCGTGACACCGATAGAAGAACGAAGAATAAGGAAAGTTGTGAATGGAATACAGATGGTAAAGGCCAGGCCCTTCTCCAGAAACTTTTCAAGTAAACCATTTAGTTGAATGAAATACTACAGAGAGGAAGATGCAATCGGGCTTACTTCTCCAACTACTTCTGTGGATTCTTTTCTAACCAATACTGGACCATACGAAAGAAAATTTGCTTATACCTGCATTCTGCAATCTTATCTGCTAAATATAAGTAAAAGAAAATTAAAAACCTTGTTCATTTCTTCTGGCATGCAATTTTCACCTTGGAATCCGGTTAGGATATATAGCATTGCTAATTACTCTTCCAACAGCCTCTGAAGGTCGAGATAGTCAATATGATTCTAGTAGCCACTCAGCCTTGGATTTGTTTAAAATACTCAGTTTTATTCAAGCAGGAATCTTCGATGATCAGCCAGGTCTTCTTTTACTTTGAAATGTATGAATGTTGTCTATAACGTTTTATTCCATCAGAAACTGTTGAAAGGACTAAATTATCTGTTTTATAAAATTCTCTAACGTATTTGCATTTTTCTAAATGCAATTTAAAAACCTAAAATTTAAATTATTTGTATGAAAAATGGAAAAGTAAACGCGTCAATCTTAGAAAACAAATTTTCAAAGTTTTAGTTGCATTTCATGTTTTGGGACATCTTTTTCGAAAACTACGATTGTCTGAACCCTGTACGTCCTTTTTTTTTTTGGGGGGGGGGGGGGGGGGGGGGTTACTTTCTGGAAACCAAAGGAGGTATTTTACAGTACAGTTTTTTGGTGGTTTCATTGCGGTAGGTAGAGTTAGTGTGCTTTGATAAGTTTGTGGTTCTACTGCTAACAAACTATAAATTAAAGCAAAGAAGCTGTATTAGTACAATCTAGACTGACATAGATGAATGTCTTCACGGTACAATAAAGACTTATTATATTGCTGCAATTTTTGGCTAATTTTTTACTGAGCTGGCTTTTCTGCATTAACTATTTTAATTAGAAAATAGGGCAACTGAAATCATTTGAAGAAATAAGTATTTTTCCAGTTGTTACAAAAAAATGACCTTAACCAATCAGTCGTTCTGATAAAATCGACGAATCAGATCAGGCTCAAATATCACATTAAACGGATTATTTATGTATATATTTACAGTATATGCATATATTTCCTCACGAAATTATAAATCATTTTATTTATTAATTTTAATTATTCAGCACACCGTTATATTTTTATTGAAAGTGTGGAATAGATTAATATGTATAATAGATATATAATTTTAAACCAGTTTTAGCTTACTTATATCTCTGTTATAGTTCATAGTATGTTAATGAGGTATCGAGTAAAATAATTCTGTAAAACTTTAAAATTAAACACTAGTAATTAAATAAAACTATTTTAAAAAGGCCGAAAAACGCTGGAAATAAATCAAAATTCCCATTCGTCTGTTTAAAATACCTTTCGTCTGACGGTTATAAATTTTTAGAACCTTTGAAACGAAACCTAAACACCTAAACACCTATCCACGCAATCATCTAAACATCTGAACTAAAATTATGCTTCCCGCCTTTTAAAATATTTTGTGTTCTGTTTATCAGTGGAACCACAAGGCCACTTTTACAGACTCTTCTAGCTTCAGCATACTAGAAATAGACAGGAAAGTGAAACCCGGCGGAAATACTCGAGTTAAAATTCAGTGATGTCAAAAATTAACAACAAAGAAAACCAGAAGAGACTTCGAATTAACATCACATAAAATAGTCGTCTCAAGGGCCGTGTTTCGCCAAATGCTTGATTAGAGCTTGCGGATTCTTGATTGACTTGTTTACTGGAGACTAAATGATTACAGGGGGAAAAAATTAACACTTCATTTTTTGCATTAAATAAGTATCCTCCAGGTAGAACTGTGGTCTTATTCTGTCTCCATTTAATGATTCATGCGTGCTTGACTTCTTAACCTCTCGCATTATGATGGACTCTCTTAAGCACATCAGTAAATAAATTTCTTCAGCTAAAGGTAATCATCTCTATTTAAAAGAGCCTTTCCGAACATTTCCAGTTGGTCTTGCTTTAAATAAAAAGATCTGATCCGAGTTCCATGAATACCGCATCAAAAGTCCTCCATTAAATGATTTCTCACAGGCGACATTGAAAGAGCTGATGAATCTACTATAATTACATGGTCAAATCGCCGACAATTCCAGACAAACAATCATTTTGTTGAAAATGTTAATTCAAGGCTATGGAAGGAAATTTTTCAAACTCTAAGAGCACCTTAAGAAGAAATGAATGAACCAAAATAGCGCGGAGTTTGATGTATGAATCGCATTAAACGTACCTATTATTTCGTGCACATAACTGCATTGCATTATCCGCACGGAAAATCTGTACAAGGATGAATATCCACAATAGATCGAACTGAAAAATACACAATGCCGACATGCGAGTGTTTTGTGCAAACAGATCAGAATAAAGGAACGTCGATCTTACTCGATCTCTATCAGATGACCTTGACATGGATAACGTTGTAACTGAGTGATCAAATGGGGTCAAAAGGATTACTTCACTTACAATTTCTGCAGGGTACAGATTAAAAAGCACTCACGTGTGATATATCCTTTCTTATGTTGACAAAAATTGGTTCGTTACTTGCAGGGGGATGTAAATGTAAACAGTTTACCGCACGCGGTTTGTTAATCAACGAGTATTGAAGCACGTCGAGAATTTACAGTCGTAAAAAATAATTGGTACCTTCCGGCATAGTTGATAGGCAGTTTTGCGCAAATTACGGTAATATTACATAAAGTTTCTGTAATGTAGAACTGATGTATGCCCCATATTTCTAGCTTTCAGAGCATTTATATCCTTCCCAACGCTCATTAGAAACCGTATAATCCACGGTTTTTCCTAAAGACAGTATGATCATAAGGAGGGTATGATATATAAAGAAGTTATATTATTGAACGAACAAATCGGAATATTATCAGCCTCATACCTGAACTGGGGCCCACGAACTGTTTAATTGGATACCTTCTCACGTTGGTTTTTACGGTAACGAGACAACTAATCTGCTGGTAGAGGAGGGTTGCTAGCATATCAACCCAGCAAACAAAGATCTTCCTACCACGGTAACTTACTCCTTACACAGATCGGAAAACCACAAAACATCGATCGTCCCGCCCCGACATCCTTGGTATTCTGCAAACCGCCCTGGACCGACTTTAGAGTTTAAAGGTCCACGGTCGCAACATACCGCTTTGTGAAGTGAGCACTCATGACACATGGCTTTTGTTGAGAAGTTAAGAACTTTCCCATGATACTCAACTGAAATTTCCCATGATACTCAACTGAAATTTCCCATGATACTCAACTGAAAGTATTGGTGTCTCTGTGGGCCAACACCAGGTTGAACAGGAAATTGTTACTATGCGACTTATTCAACATGGTCTATTGGACTTCCTCTATCTCGTACCTACATCAAAGGGATTGGAAGCAATAGCATTCAGGTCTAGTTTGGTGACTTTCACACACCAAGTGAACCAAGATCCGAATGTTTAAACACATTGCATTTAATTTCACAATATAATCTGTATTAAAGATTCTTACCTTGATATATTTTCAGTTAGTCTTCAAAGTATAACAAGAGTTTCCTGGACTCGAACCTAAAAGAAAAGACATAAGGAGTCAGCACACTTAAATTCTATTAAAGATTCTCCACTCAGAAGATAACACAGAAAAGAAAGGTAACATGTTTATACGATGAATTAACTGCATTGGCAGATACAAGATTTTTATTCAGTATTGCCTATACGTATCTTGCTATTCATCTGCATTTTAAGCCCATTTATCTCGAAATGGAATTTCTTCATGATACGTATTCAAAAAATGATATCTAAAATTCCTTGAAAAGTACCCGTGGGAAATACGGGTAAAGGGATTTCAAGGAATCCCTTTGCCCGTACAAGTTCTTTTTTTTTCTTTTTTCAATAAAGTTGTCTTTAGGATTTTGATTGAGAAGAAAAATTTTGAAAATATTTTCCCCGAAGCAAAAATAACACCGAATTATTTTTTTTTTGCCTTGTCTTTTAAATTATTAAAAGCTTTCATAAATCCAATTCTCATAAATCCCGAAGATAGATAATATTGAAACCTTTCTAATACAGAAAAGTTGAAACATTATGCAAACTGCACTAACAGCTTAACAGATATTATCGGAAAAAAGTTTTAAATTTCGTATTTAAAACTTTTAAAGAAAAATTCAAATAGACATATTTTGATAAGTATAATGATATTCACTTGAAAAAATTTGAGTGAAAATTTTATTACGAAATGCATGCAAAATAAAAAGGTTAAATAAGTAGTGTAAAATAAGCGAGATTCGTTTTGTTGTATTGGCTGTATATCAACTCTGAATTTTCTCGCAAGATAGCGACTGAACTAAGAGGAAAATATCAGTTTTTTTTCTCTTTTTCTTCTTCTGTTGTTTAATTTGTACCCTGTAGTAAATTCTATCATCTATGGCAGAAACTATTCAGTTCATAGAAGGGATTTATGAAGACTTTCCCTATAGGAATGACAACTTCCGCATTCGCCGTATAAATTAGTAAATATTAATTTTATACAATTAAAATTTTCCAAACGTTTTGAATTCAAGAGACACTTTGCATTTAGTCTTTCTTCAGATACGGAAATCCTGCTCGCACATGAAATGAATTATTGCTTTTTCACTAAAAAAAACTTATTCAGATATTATTTCGCGCATGAAACTGGTGGCAGACGATAAAACGAAAATACACAGCTTCATAAATCTACAACCAAAAATTGAATTTGACTGCACGTTTCCATTTAATAATTACAGCTCTTCAGACCGGGGAGCATTAGGGGCAATTGTCTTGTCAAGTCACAGAGGCGAAGGTGAACTCCACCATAGATAAGGGGAGGGGGGGGGACAGAATTTTGAACTTCGACTGTTAGTCGGAGATTAAAAATTTACCCTCACTGAACAGCGCAAAAAATTCGCACCCGAAAATGAAACAAATGAAACAAGACGTGGAAAAAAGGCAGAAAAACAAACAGAATAGCGAACATAGTAGTGGTAACAATAAAATAGAATTAAGAGACAAAAGAAATGATCCGATATTAAGAACATAACAGAAAAATAGGATATTAAGAAATACATTTTTGAGCAACTATTTTTCAACGCAATTGATTTAGATAAATTAATTGGGCCATTACTAAATCAGAGGAATTAGTATAATAGAAAAATTTTCGAGAAAATTAAATTCAGATGAGAATAGGTGGTAAAAAAAAAATTACCATCAGAAAATTTGAATTTCGGTCTGAATTTCTTGGACAGTTAATGTCTTTCATAATTGACTCATTTAATGCAGATAATAGAAAATGCATGTTCAATAGTTCAAGCGTCAGAAAAGGTGAATTTCTGTTCCAAGTTTTTCTAGTGCGTTCATATCGTTCGTAATTCAGACGGAGTGTTTTCAAAATTGCTCTGTCTGCTGCAATTTATATCAGATGTATGAACTATTGATCGTGTGACACAAGTACTTGTGTTGGTTCCTTTAACATCAAATTCCTCGCAGTAACACCTCGTTATGACTACAGCCAACGATTTCGTTGAATGCGTGGAAGTAGTGTAAAAGCAAGTAGTACAGTTTTCTACAACGAAGAACGAAAAGGAAGTTTGATGTCATAGCGCTCTTTCACTGAATTTCTCGACACTTCAGTTTGACAAACAACAGTGCTGAATCTTCACTCATACAACATTTAGATTAGAGACCTTTACAACTAAGAAACGTAAAGTATTACATTTAAATGTGATAAGGATTTTAACATCTTAAACACTTACGAAGTAGGTGTATTATTTAGAGTTTTATCCGAATAAAATGAAGCAATCTAACAAATATATAGGAAATGAAACTTTAAAGGAACACACTACGTTTCTATAATGTTGTAAACACCTCACATAGCAAGAAAATCTTTAATACCTAGACGTTTTAGAAACATCTATGTGAACTAATTGGGTAATATATTTGGCACCAGAAAAACTCAGACGAGACGAGACGTACTTTCAAGATTGAATGTTCTAGAGGTTTCGTCTCAAAGTTAAAAATTTCAACAGGATATAATTCTTTTTAAAATGTCGTAGGTTTTTCCCCCTCTAAGTACTACGCATCTTTATGGCGACCACTTCATCAGTTGTACTGAAGAGCTTTTAAATTAGGTAAAGAAAATAATCTTACGCAATGTTATTTCACAGCTGGACCTCTGCAAAACTGCAGAAGAGCCCTCAACATCGGACTTCTAGATGTTTTCTTTTGATTACGATAATAAAATCCGTACAGCCACGACGCATTATTCCATACTTTAGAGTGGTACATTTGTTTTCACTTTCAAGTAAGAGTTATTGAGGTGAGTTCTGCAAAAGCCTTGGAAAAGGAGAGGTTAAGCTAACTGACGGCCAGCAAGAGCTCTCTGCTCATTAATTATACATCAGTTGAGAAGGAAATACCGAAGATTTTGTGGCTGAAGATGTCTGTTTTGAAGAAATGACAGATGTGCCAATGATCTTACTTCTTTAAAAAGCCAAAAAAAAAAAGAACTTAATGAATGCAACGTAAAGCGGTACTTCAGTTCACATCGCAGATCTTGACTATCAAAGTTGAACTACAACGGGATATTATTCTCTCAGTATTTTTCTAATACAGATAAACAAATGCATAGCTTCTGAATTGCGCGTCCTTCATTTCAAAATATAGACATCAACTACAATGTTAAAATGTCTATTTTTAAATTTTTTTTTATTTAATGTTTTCAATATAAAAAAGCAGTTTTAATTTTATGCCGATAGACGTCAAGAACTTAATGTTCGGTAGTAAATTAATATCGGAAAACTTTTGAATTTTAAAAACTGCGCGCTCTTAATTGAAATAATCCTTCATATGCAGTAAAGAGAATTTAAAAAAATGCGGATTTGCTTATCCACGTTTAGAAAAAATACTGAAAGTAAAATTCTCTAGCTTAACACGAGGAATGAAGATCTGCGATGTCAGTTGATGCCCCGCATGCAACTTAAAAAGTACAAAACGATTTAAAATAAAAAGCGTCACTTGGAACTTTAGAAAAGAAGCCATGCTATAGTGAAAACTTTAAGACGCCATAAAAAAAATAAAGAACTGCAGTATCTTTTTTGCGACTCTTAAGGTGTATTTCAACCAAAAATCTTGAAACTCTACATGAGGATAAACAAGCTAAAAGAGAAAAGCCAACTTACCAGATAAATTCTTTTAAGCAAATTATTGAACGATTGGATGCACGCTCAAAAAGGTTTACTGAAAGTAAATTTTAATATTCCTTAAGTTTTTAATTAAAATTGAAGCAGAACAAGAAACATATTTCTTTAAGACTAAAAATTTGCAGAAACCCCCCCCCCCCTTAATGCAGTTAAAGTAAAAGCATATACACCCATACCTCGCTTTACGGCCTAGATACGTTCCGGAAAAGTTGGCCGTAAAGCGAAAAACCGTATAAAGAATCAATTATTTTGATGCAAACCCCATACAAAGTTAATTGGATCTGTTCCAATTTTTTATAAATAATGTAGTTTTTAGTTCAAAAAGCATTTTATTCTTTTTATTTCCTATAGAAATGCTTGTAAAAAAATAAAAGTACAAGACAATGTAAAAATAAACAGAAATTCAAAAAAACAAACATACAAACAAAACGCAAAAGAAATCATATGCACATATGTATACATATAATAAAAACCATACAATAAAATGTTTAAAAACTGTTTTAATGTGATGACGAACATTAACATGAAGAATCACTAAGCTACAATATGCTGCCATCATCACTTTCCGCTGTTGTGGTCGTACAACGAAACATTGTGGGCCGTAAATCGAAAAAGTGCCATAATTAAAGAAGGCCGTTATAGCGAAATGCCGTATAAAGAGCAGCCGTATAGCGAGGTATAGGTGTATAAAGAATTGATACGCAATATTAGAATTGATACGTACTGTAACGTAGTCAATAATAAGACAAGCGTTTCGCTTCAATTACTTTACTACGCTACCTTAAACCCTACAACTACAAAAGGCAAGTATGTACAGCGAGTTAGAATTTACAGTTAGATATGTCAGGACGGCTTCGGGTTCACCGACAACTCAGCCTATCAGGCCGAAAGACCAGGAGAGCTGCGTCTTCTTTGGCACTCAAAGCAGATCTCTTCCTCATGGAGTATTGGGGGTCTTCTTTTATATGGTCGGCGAATTCAAAAGCGTTCTCCAGCGTTTTAAGTGCTCGTAAGTGTCCAAAGTTTATGGGATTCCACATGTCGCTATAGTGTCAAAATTCTGGAGAGCCCTCGAACCACTCTGGGATTTATGCCTTTTATAACGCCAGAACCGCATATTACACGAAATTTATGGCCTCTTATCCTAGAGTTTATGAGACCGCTCAGTTTAACATTTCGCCGATAGATGACATGTTCATGTTGAGGGGTAGGAACGAGCATCACAGACTTATATAATTACAATTTTCGTGTAGTAAGGGAGACAACGTCACAGTACATAAAGAATTGATACGTTCTACATACTGCAGAACTGAAACCATTTATAACATTTTTGGCGCAACTCCTAAATAATGAACACTACCGAATAACGGTCAGCTTTGTAGGGTACCAGGTAACCCGTTGCTGGGGTTTTATAGCCTGTTCCATTGCACTGGATAAGGCCCGACATAGCAGCTATGGCTCTCCGAATTTTATGGCCTGTTCACGCTGAATCCAAATCCGAAGCATTACACAGCATCAGCGTGAAACATTTTAACCAATTACAGACCACCGAATAAGTCAAACCAATTTAAAGTCACGTCAGAAATCTCAGAGCCAACGACGTAACACAACAACATAACGTTCCAGTTGCAGTGTAAACAGCGCCTTACTTTACAGTGAGTCAGGTAAATACGATAGGGCAAGAGGAACATTTAGCACGGAATTTAAATTCTAGTTACAAAACTTTAAATAGGCAAAAAAAAATTATGTCAAGATATGGATGATATTATCAACATTGACTACACAGGGATAAATGATAAAACAGTCAGCATCAGGAGAGGTAGGCAAATGCATTACTTTTGCTACACAACATCCTCAATGATGAAACGTTTAAAATACACATGTTAAACTTGTCAAAAACGTCTATCTTGAAAAAAAAAAGGGTTGGTTAGTACATATAAAATTTATATTTTAAATTTTATTTTATATTTTAAATTTATATTTTTTATTCTTTTTAACTTTTCCAGATTATTTGATAACCTGGAAAAGATAAAAAGAAAATCATGAAAGAAACAAAAGCAATGAATTTCCCGGTTATAGGCTCGCTTCGACATACTCTGATACACTCTAAATTTATGAAAAAATATCGGAACTTTTTGAATGTACGATCATGACATCAATGAGGATTCAAATTTTGTTTTTATTACTTGAAACGAATCTGTTAATTGATTCTCATAATGCAAACTTGAATGTTTGCATCATAGAACAATATCAAGAACAATATCATAGAACAATACAAGAATAATCATAAGTTGTGTGATTGGATTAACATCTTTTCATAACATAGAAAAACAGAGTTAAAAAAAATTTAGACTCGTTTTCAAGCTTTTCACAATATTAATTCTCAGATGCTGAACAGTGATTGTTTTTTTTCGGACTGTTGACTTTCTGCTACTGAGGTTAAACCGACGTTTTGTATCATAACGGGAAATATTTGAATAAAAATTTTAATTCTATGGACTCTTTTGTGAGAGTTCAACAATGAACAAAGGCGAAATGAAGGCACTGAGAGGAAAACGGGAAAAAGAATATAATAATGAAGATTTCTACGCAATATTATTTATAGTCTATAAATTTTTTTGATAAAACCAGTTCCGACTTATTTGTTCCCAATATTCTGAAATCGAAAACTAATTCAAAAGCTTTCTAAATTTTTTATAGTCTAAACTTTTAATTTCCTGTCGCAGGTAAGACTGAATTTGTGCATGTTCATGCTAATTTCAATATGGCACGAAAAATTAGCATAGAAATTATAAGAAAATTCACAAAAAGAAAAGTGTCAAGAAATTTTAAACGTGATTAAAATTTTGTAGCTCTTTTTAAAAAATGTGTATTCAAATGACTATTTTTTTCATTTGCAACACTTAAATTTTAAGTAAAAGGTCAAATACTCGAAAATCTTTTTACTCGAAATTTTGTAAAGTAGAAAAATTGGAATTTTACTCGAAATCAACTTTTTACATCTAATTTAAAAAAAGAAATTCAATTCAACCAACATAAATTTGGACAAGTTAAGCGTCGAGTAGAAGTGACAGAGGAGATTAACCCACAAGAAACTGTTTCGGAGAGAAGCGTACTTCCCGATGACTATATTATCTTTGGAACCATATTTTTCTTACAACAGTTGATAAAGATGAGACGCAAATTGGCGAACGAGCTTTATCAAGTGTCTATCTAAAAGAAGCGTAGTATTAATACTGTAGCGTACTGGAAATATGGTCTTATTTTTTCCCGAGACCCCACAAGAGCTTGAAACACAGCTGCGTATTTTTCAAGGAATGTGTTGCTCGGTTCCACCAGTTCGGAACACGTGGGGGGGATTAAAAAACGTTTTTTCCCACAGATGCAGCCAGTAAAGCTGTCATCTTAACGTTTCTGCAATGTAATAAAGTTCGGCGTCTAAGAAGAGCTGCCAGTCGATAATCTGCCGGCCCCTCCACCCCTTCTGGAAATCCAGACATTGGGGAGAGGAAGCTAGAGAACGCGGCCTGTGCGGATGTGTGTTTTAGGCTCCGTACGTTGTGAATCTGCACGGGATTTTAATTGAATATGTTGCACTGTCTAAATGTTAATTTTTTTTGTTAATAATTGTTGAGTTTTTTTTTTTAATTTGGCATTCGTTTGTTAATTAGAACTCTGTCTTTCTTTGTTATGGATCCCATGGTAGTAATTTTTAGCAACGCCTCAGAGAGAATCGCCTTACCTACTTGTCGTGACGCTACAATACTATGACCAGTGTTTCAACGAATACTTACCTTATACTGTTGATAATTGAATTTTAAAACTTCTTCCGCTTATACTATTTACTCTGTTTTATCAGATTTTATCTATATAACTGAAAGAAATCTTCAAAATTTGAACACTGCATAAAATTATTTTTAATGTAAAATTTCCTATTACTTTCCCTCGGCGATAAAAATTGCAACTGCACGACATCTCATTTTGCCTCATATATCGATATGCCATCTTAAACGGTTCATTCTAGAACGCGCTCGACTCAAAACTTCCTTTCCTATGAATTTCTTCGGGTAGGGGGTGCCAATTAAGCTAAGCTCTCTTATGGCAACGTCCCATTTAGAAAGCATTTCTTGGGGAGGATCGGTCTTTTAATGGAAAGCTTTTAAAACTGCGAACGAGGTACTATTTCTTTATAAGAATGTCGCCAACACCATGACCACTCCCGATGTGACAATGAAGCGAGTCCCTTTAAACTCTGCCACAGCTAAAAATAAATTCGCGGTCAGCCCAAGCGCCGTGCACACTGCACGTGATTAGGGGTGAATTGGCCCAGATCAGCTGCGAGGTCTAACCCGCTGAGTTAACTGAAAGCAACACATGGTGCAGCTTCCGTAACCCTGACACCGTAACTGGGTGAGGGAGAGAGAGAGGGGATTTGGAAAGCATGCCTTAGCTCACACGTTGCATGAATACGCAATCAAGATGTATCCTAAGGCTATGAGATAATGTGAAACTAAGTATCTTCACAGTTGTATTCCCTTCCTCGGCAAAGGCGAAGTAGGAAGATTTTTCTTCATTTGTTCTCAGCACTGAAAGTAATTGTGTACCAAACGCCATAAAACTAATCAGTTAAGTGGACTGATAGATCCGCAATTTATGGGGGTTAGGGTTATGTCATTGTGTTAGAAACGGCCAAATTAGTTTAATTACCATGTTTTTATTAACTTGCTGTCTTGTTTGTGTGTTTGTCAAGTACAAATCTTGCAATCGATTTTCAACTAACTTCCCGACTAGATAGACATTTGAAACTTTTAGAATATCTCAGAACACGATGACAATACAGTTTTTAATACTTTTAGCCATCTTTAAGCAGAATTAAATTAATTTTCAGTTAATTTTGTTTTGTAGACTGGTGCAGCCATCTATTGGCGGGAACGGGAACGAAAAGTTATATGCAAGTTAACTTCCAATTAACTTCATTTTCTCTCAAGTTGATGGGATAATTCATCAAAAAAAATGTTTTTAAGTTTTTATTAATACATAGTCAAGTTTATATGATTCAACAGAAAATTAAAAAAAAATGGTATATAAAAAGTTCTTTTTATCTTGAATTTACTTCGAAGTCTGTTTCGTCCTAGAGTCAGGTCAGGGGATGAGCAAAGGGAAAGAGCTCTCTCGGGGTAAGAACCCCACATCTGCCAAGGATGATGCGTTTCCCATAAAGGAATGAAATGGGCATTCAAATACAATGCTTTCAGATCAGAAGAAATAAGTCCAATATGCGATGTAGTCTACAAAAATCACCTTAAAACTATGTACCAAGTGGGAACATTCGCTTGATAAAAGTAACCTCTTTTATAAAATCTTTCTCCAGACTGTCGCAGGAAGAACGTTAATCAGTCCAAATAGCAAAGAAACATTTTGAGAACGAGAGAAAAATGCAAAAGGAGTATTCAGTTTAAATTCAGAATTTTTTTTTTTAACTAATCCCAGATTGCCTAGCAAGGCTAGACAATCTCCATAAAACCAAAAATTTCTAAAAAGTCTAAAATCAGTAGAGGGTCCAGAAGGACCTCGTTCTTAGTAAAACCCAAACAATTTAAAATATGGGCAGGGGAGGCCATGTCAGCAGAGCACCAGTGGCACTCCGGGAAGATCTTCTGTCCCTGCCGAAAAGTGAGTGCTTTAATATGACCACTCATGAAGCTCGAGAAGGCCGTTTGATACTTTCTGGGCTTGATCTGAAAAGACCCACCCGGACTTCTTCCAAAGTACCATGGGTGGCAAGGAGGAGTTCTCCAAAGATGGTTTTGTTCAATCTTCTTAAGGGAGTAAATCTCTCTAAAAGTAAGAGCCTCACAAGGACTCACGCACTCCTCAGCCGCAGTCCTGGCTAAAAAGCAGCTTCAGAAAAGTTACTTCTAGTAATCTCTGCTAGTTATGGAGGACAGCCAATTCCTCGCAAATGAGTCTATACGTGCAAAAATTTCACTGTAAATGAATAAGAACTCTTGGGGAGTTTTGCAGTCTGTTACAATAGTAAAATCATTAAAGCCTATAAAATACATTACTGTACTTTTATGACTGTTTTTCTTAAAATTAATTTTAACACTGTACGTACATACTGCATCAAAAACGCAGAAAAATAATGTATCTGGTTCGGTGAAAAGGACATTAAAGAAACTGACTTTTGAAATGTCATTTTATTTAAGAAGCGAAATGTGGTTTTGTTAAGTACATATTCGACTGATTCTCCTCACAAATTACTGCTAGAAAAATAGCAACATTTTCTTCTCTTAATATTTTGCTAACAAAACTTTTTTACTGAGACTAAATATTTTACAGAGTTTTGTATGTCATTTTCCCCGTCTAAGGGTATAAAAATAATACTGTAATTTAACTTTTCAAAAACTTCTATGCGAAGAAAAGCTCTAAAACGGGGAAGAACCTTCGCGACTCGCCCGAATCTGTGGAGTGCCGAATGGCTTTGAAACAACCAGGAAGTGCAAAAATTCGTAGAAGTCAAAAAACGCTTAATTTATGAGTACTCGGAAGTTGCCAAAGTAAGCTGCCTCCCACTTATCCATTCGTATATACATATATATCAATCACTTGTGAAAGTCCGCCAACCTGCCAGCTCAATTTCTCGTCTCGAGCGAAATTGCACGCGGTCACAAACATTATTAATCAGTTTACGTCCATCTCGACGACCTCGAGCATAATGGGCTACCGCCCTTCAATCCACATTAGTTGGGCATTGGTCAGATGACGAAGCTCATAAATAAATAAATAAATGAATAATCAAAGGCTTAATTAAAAGAACACAACAAGGAACAGCTAAACACACGCACTTCAAGCAGTGAGTCCTTTTTTTTTCATCATCTCTAGCTTCTTTCCTTCAAATAATAAAACAGTTGTAGAGGACACACTGTGGCATGTATAATCTTCGCTCACGGTTCTTGACAATTATTTACTTTAAAATACTTTTCAGAAAGGATACAGTTAGACTCGACATTTTTATTTTAGGTTGTCCCGGGATAACGACATTATTTATAACTTAAAAGGGGCTATAAAGAATGTTATAAAGCATGCACCGAAAATAGAAGGTAATTGAGGCAGATAAGGAGGAGATAAGAAATGATAGGGCACAACGAGAATAACAAAAAAGGAAAATGGCAGCAGGTGAAGGGGAGCTAAAGTTTAGGATTAAAGGAGGGGGACCCCACACAGAATACCGCCCAATGCCTCTAGTCATAAAGTCGATGTACGTGGGAAAAAGTAAAAGTAAGGATTGAAATAGAGGATACGCCCCGTAGCCAGGAATGGATAGGAAGAGAAACATAATTAAAACTACGAGCGAATGTTGAAGTGAGGAAGTATTGTAAATTGGAAGAGGCTACCAATAGAATTCCCAGAGGGAGGGAACTTAGTAAAGAGAAGAATATTTTTTTTCCAATGGCAGGGAGCTGAGCGTAAGATCTTCTCCGGGAAAAGCTAAAAGTGTGCGACCACTTCGCCGCCTGCGTTGCCCTGGGTGCACCACAGGGGGTGGGTCCACGCTGCACCCGTTTGCAACATACCGATCCCGTAATTTTGAACCGAGTCAAGTGACGAGACCGGAACACTTGACCCCGTACCTCCAGAGGTAATGTTTGGGAACTTGGAGGACATTGCAGGTACGACAGATTTTTTCCGTGCACCAGCCGCCATTAGTGCACACGTCGGCGGTTTTGTCAGCGTCGGGTATCGAACCAGCAACTTGCATATAACTGGCTCAACGCCTTTGCCGACCGGGCCACCGCGGCCACGAGAAGAAGAATATATAAGAAAGAAAAGATGAGATAGACTTGACTTAATTTGATTAGACTTCCCTTTTGATGATAATGCTGATTGACTCTTGAAGAAGATGTCTCGTCGGAATGCGAACGAGACCGAACCAGTGAATATTCAAAGGCTCCATTAGAATTGAGTGTATACACGAAGGTGTAGCACTAGATTACTTATTAGATAGAGCTTAGCTTAACTTATTGCTGATATTGAGATGCTGATAAGCAAAAGAGCTGAGGTTCCAAGCGACTACGACGTTGATTGAGTAACGGACAGAAAGTAGATTTCCCAGAACTATTGTGCGTAGGAAAGCACGTATTATTATTTGCCAAAGCATGATCGCTAAAAGAAAATAGCGAGTTTGAATGCAGTAACCGGCGCCGCCAAATGCGCCTAGCCCGTGATGAATCATGAACTACTGGAGTGAATGCGCTACCCGATTCCGCCGGAATTTAGTGAATTGATGTCTAGAACTCCTTCATCTAGACCGCTCTCAACCCGAAGCCAGGCCACCTAAGTCCGATAGTGCCCGATGTCAAATGTTCAGCAGTGCCGAACGTCCACATCAAACGAAGGTACTGTTTTTCCTAACCTGTCAGTTGCATATGCTCTGTTTGTCGAATCTGAGATAGGATACAAATTAACGAATCAATCGAGTATAACGGGGGTCAGAGTATTAATGAATTATCGTATTAATAACCTATTGCATAAATATTTTGATGAAGTATTTAACATTGATATACTGAATTTAATAAGGGAATGATAAATTAATTACGTTGAGATCTGTGTATGTGCCCTTTATATATATAAATATATGAATTGTGACGACTTATGTGTAACTATATGTGTGTCGTAAATAAATCAATGTATTATTCCTCCAAAGAGCAATTATTGTCGTACTAAGACATTTCAAAATCCACTATATGATTGCTGGTCACACAGGCCAAAAACATATTATATCAGGACAATGATTTGTGAATCAGGTAATGATTGTGTTAAAACGGCATTAAAAAATACAGCATGTTGCCGGGATATTTTTAACTCGTGGTCATCTATGACATGAAATGGAATTTTTCCTCTTTTCTTTCTGTTTGTATTATGTTTTCAAACAGAAATCATGAATTCATCAATGCCAACTGGGTCCTAAAAGAATATAGCAGTTATCTTTGGACTAGGGGAAAGAATTTACAAGAGAGCGGAGTCGCAAAAAGTTTCCTGAACTCTATAGGGACACCACGAATCAAAATGAATGTGGGTTGTATTTACAGCTTAATTACCAAACTCTGGCCACCTTTAAAAATGGGAGGCATGGTATCAAAAATACTATGTTACACAGACACAGGTTGCGATACCTATTGCAAACTTGCTATGAACTATAGCTAGGTAATGAGTAGTTTTATTACCAAGTTATAGTCTACTATTTCCCCAGCTCATTGTAAGACAACGAATCTTATTATGGGAGGATAAACATCTGGAAGAGTAAAATATGAAATTTAGATAGATTAGTTAGGAGTCTATCCGCACTCTTCAAAGTGAAATATCTAGTATTCCCGATATGACAAACTGTTCTAAATTTTGCAGAAACTCAAATCGGAATTCCAAGCTTTCCCAAATTTTCCAGAATAAGAGGGAACTGTTCCATTCAGTAGAAAATTTCTATATTCAGCTGGAAGAGAATTTGCCCATTCAATTAAAAATCAATGACAATAATCAATATTCTCAAAAAAAAGGAAATGAGAGGTATAATGTTACAAACTGGAAGGGTAATGTATTACTTTAATAAGATGCATAATAAATGTATGCCTATTGAAACATATTCTCTCGACAAATTAGCTTTTCTAGAATCCTCGAAGTTTTTTTACTTCTGTTTGAACATTTTGATAAATTACACGCGGTTCAATCATCTTTATATGAGTCATTCACAAGCCACATAGATTAAGTCCACTTTTAGAAATTTTAGTGATAAAGCACTTGATTGACTCCTAACTTTTTACATTCACAATAAATTTCCTAAATAAGGATTAACACCACTAAATGACAATAAAATTTTTTTGGGGGGAGGAGGGCATCGAATGATAAGTAACTTATTTCAAGTTAACTCCATACTCTAATGTAAATCTTTGCAATAACGCAATTCAAATGCAAAAGCAAGTACTCAGTGTTGTTGTTGTTGCTAAGACCTGGTGAATGGAACCCCCTGGTTGGAGGTTCCATTCACCAGGTCCAAATAGGCTATTGGGCTGCTGTTTTGAATTAGCACCACAAGCATAGGCGTAGCGATGGGGGGGGGGACATGCCCCCCCCACCAACTTAATTTCAAATAAATTAAAACGTTAAAAGAAGTTCAGTTGAAATCCGAAAATTGTAGAAACCTTATCAGAAAGTACATTTTTCCTCGCTTTTTCAAACTGTGACACTGAAGATTCCGATCATGTATTTAGCCTTAACCTAGTTTATAACAATGATAGGATCCATAACAAAAATTCGATGCTATATTTTTTTTCTCATTTTATTTATATTATATTTATTTTTATCATTGTATAACTTTTGAATACTTCTCAAACATCAATTCTATTGTTATTCAATTAAAAAAAATCATAATATTTCATATTTTAAGGACCGTCCGGTAGTCAATGTGCTGAGGAGGGCCTAACTGAATTCAATTCATGCCCCCCCCCCAAAAAAAAAAAAAAGTTAGAAGCACAGTACGCCTATGACCACAAGGGTCGGAGTCCGACTTGGCTAGATGACCGGTCTAGTAATTTTGAACCGAGTCAAGTGACGAGATCGGAATACTTGACCCCACACCTCGAGAGGTAAATTTGAGAACTTGGAGGACATTGCAGCCACGACCTATTTTACGTGCCCCGGCCACCATTAGTGAACACGGCGGTGGATTTGCAGCGATGAGCATCGAACCAGGGATGTTCAAACCACTGGCTCGCTGCTCTTGCTAACCGGGCCACCACGCCCCGGGTACTCGGTGATAACGGTAAATCGTTCAGTGTTGTTTCCTCACAAATAAAATAAATAAATGAGTCAGTTACAGTCTGACTGCTACAGAAGTAAGTACTCGTGAATTAAACAATTATTTCAATTTTTACTGCTGTAGTAAAAGAATAATTTTAAGACTGAATCGGATGCTATTACTTTTTTTCAACCTGCCAAATCTATTGACTTTCATAGAGCCTGTTCACATAGAATCCGTCAACGTCAGCGTTCAAGATTCCGTTGGCACTTATATAGATGGACACGCATATGAGCCGCTCACTTGCCAAACGATTAAGTCCATAAAAAAAGTAAAGAAAGGTGATAAAAAATTGGGTTTTTAATTCCTTTTACAGTATAAATTCAAATAAACATTGTACAAGGTGCGGCCATTAATTTCCAGGACTGATCTAACTCCATAAAATATTACATGAAATACATACCCATTTAATATGTTTCCAAGCAACTCCCACCTGCCGTAATGCACTTCTGTGCTCGGCTGTATAAGTTTCGGAAACAACTTTTAAAGTTCTCTTTCGAAATGCTCTTTAATGTGGACGTCACCGTTTTCTTGATGGCTTCGACATCCTCAAATCTTGCTCCCTTCAGCAAATTGGCCCAGCATGAGGTCGTGGGAATGCAGCATCCATTGTACAAGAAACATTGTACAAGATTCGTTAAATGGGTCAATGATTGGTATATGATTGGTTAAAAATTTTAATGCTGACGGATTCTATGTGAACAGGCCCATAGTCACGGAAAAATTGTTATGATACTAAGGATTACTCCAAGGATATTCTATCTTATGCATTTTGTATGTCTTATCTAAAGCTACATCTACAATAATACATTGTACAAGGTGCGGCCATTAATTTCCAGGACTGATCTAGTAATTCCAGAAAATATTACATGAAATATATACCCATTTAATGTTTCCAAGCAACTCCCACCTGCCGTAATGCACTTCTGTGTTCGGCTGTATAAGTTTCGGAAACAACTTTTAAAGTTCTCTTTCGGAATGCTCTTTAATGTGGACGTCACCGTTTTCTTGATGGCTCCGACATCCTCAAATCTTGATCCCTTCAGCAAATCTTTCAGTTTTGGAAACAAGAAAAAGTCTGTCGGTGCTAAGTTCGGAAAGGATGGAGGATGCTGCATTTCCACGACCTCATGCTGGGCCAGTTTCCTGAAGGGAGCAAGATTTGAGGATGTCGAAGCCATCAAGAAAACGGTGACGTCCACATTAAAGAGCATTCCGAAAGAGAACTTTAAAAGTTGTTTCCGAAACTTATACAGCCGAACACAGAAGTGCATTACGGCAGGTGGGAGTTGCTTGGAAACATTAAATGGGTATATATTTCATGTAATATTTTCTGGAATTATTAGATCAGTCCTGGAAATTAATGGCCGCACCTTGTACAATGTTTATTTGAATTTATATTGTAAAAGGAATTTTAAAAAAACAATATTTTATCACCTTTCTCTACTTTTTGTTTTATGGACTTAATCGTTTGGCAAGTGAGCGGCTCATATGTGTGTCCATCTATGTAAGTGATAACTGGCAAATAATTTTTTATTTTACGTTTCAATTGATACACCATCTATAATTTAAAACTTGAAATTACAGCAATAACAAACAGTGCAGCATTTTAAGGTATAACCAGGAAGTTGAACAGTCGGAAAATCTTCGCGAGATTTTGGCTCATATACAATGCACGCTAGCGTGGAATCTAATTGGAAAATGCGATTCATTACAACCAGTTGACATTGTATAAAACGCCAACCTAAGTCACGCGGAACCAGCTTGTTCGCCGTTCAACATACACCTGTTGCAGATTTGACAAGCAGAATTATGCAACCTTAAAAGGACAAAACGCAACCGTTGAATAATCCGTGGTAAATCGTGTCTATAGTAAAATCAGACAAATGCTGTGCAGTTTGAGCAATGCGTTCTAACATGTAAATTTCACAAATGGGAAAGAAGAAATGTTTTGGCTGCTATTCATCTCACTGAATTATACATGTTAATTATGGTTTTAAATACTGGTTAAAAAATTCTAAGAATATACGAGCAAAAGGTACTATGTATAATAACTATCTAATTCTGTTTTTCGGTTTAAAGGAAGATGGCAATATTTATTTTACAGATATATTTTGGATGGTGTTAAGTGCTGTTACCTTACTCTTAACAAGAACATAAGATATAACACTATTTCTTTTCGTGTATGAGCCATTCACAATCCAAATCGATTAAGTCCATTTTTTGAATATTTTTAAATTTCAGTGTCAAGACACTTGATTGACTCCTAACTTTTTATATTCATAGTAAATTTCCCAAATAATAATGATTAACACCACTAAATGACACAATTTTTTTTCTGGTTATCGAATAGTAAGCAACATAATATCAGAAGCCAATCAAGTTAGCTCCGTACTCTATTGTAAATAGTTGCAATAATGCAATTCAAACGCAAAAGCTAGCAATCCATGATAACGGTAAGGCTGTCTGCACACGGAGCAACTCAAAAGAAACTCATAACTAATTGACGGGTTTGTAACCAGTTGCGCCGTGTGCGTGGCTCCATTCATAGGTTACGACTCATCACGGACTGGTTTGTGATTGGAATCAGTTATCAGTTTCTTTTGAGTTGCTCTGTGTGCAGACGGCCTAAATTGTTTGGTGTTTAATCACAAAAAAAAGTACAATAGATGAGTCAGTTTCAGTCTGACTGATATAGAAGTAAGGACTTGGGAATTATCAAACATTTACTTAAATTTTTTTATTCTGTAGTAAAAAAAAATAATTTGAAGACTGAATTGGAAGTTACTTTTTTTTTTTTCACTTGCCAAATCGATTAAGTCCCTCGGTCGCGCAAAAATTGTAATGATAATAACGATTACTCCACGTATATTCTATCCTATCTATATATATATATATATAAAATAGTTCCGTAACTGACTGACTGACATACAACACACAGACCAAACCGCTGGACCTAAAGGGCTGAAATTTTGCATGGCGATGATTCTTATGGTGTAGGGGTGCACTACGAAAAAATCTAAGAAGAATTTTTCAAAAATCTTTAAAATTAAATTTTTAAGCAGTTTTAGTAACTTTTTTTTAAGTTTGCATTTAAAATAATAATTTGAGGGTTATAAAATTTATATCGTGAGAAAGATCATAATCCTTTAAAATGAAATCTTTTTTCGAATCTTTACCTCCATTTTCTGATTTTTGAATTTTTAAAGATCAAGTTTTAGAACTTAATTTATTAAATGCTGATCACGGGATTTCTTTTCCTGGTACTTTAAATAAATTTATCGTCGCGTGATAGCAACGAAATAGACAAAAAAATATTTTTTTTCTTTCTAATGCGGCAGACGATTGGACATTACCCTAAAAAATACTAAAATACAGTAAAAGATATGTTCCTCAAACTGTTCTATATTAACTGTACTATATTATTTAGTATGTCCTATTAGATTTCATTTGAATATTTTCTTCTACATTATTTTGTGTATAAAAATATCCCTTACGATTTTTTATAAATATATTTTTTTGTTTTTTTTACATCAATTGCATACATTGATCATTGTATTTATTATATATATATATATATATATATATATATATATATATTTGGCATTAATTGCGTACATTGACAGTTGTATTTAATTTGAATGTACTCCGTAGCGAAGTGCGGGTTTTCAGCTAGTACATTTTATATGTAGTCAGATAAAAGCTACATCTGCATTAATACATTCTACATTGTCTATTTGGATTTATATTGTAAAAGGAATTTTAAAAAACAATATTTTATCACCTTTCTCTACATTTTGTTTTAAGGACTTAAACGATTTGGCGAGTGAGCGGCTCAATATTCCCACTACCCTCGATCCAGAATTTTGAGTACATTACTCTCTAAGACCCAGTAGAAAATACAAGTTACCTAGAAACTCATTCATCCGAATCCTACTCCCTGATTTGATATACCCATAACCTTTAGACAAGTACATTTTCGTCTTTCCTTTAAAGTTATTTTCTCAGCATTACATTCAGAACGAAATATGTATTTCTAAAGGTCAACTGTGTCTGTGTCGACCGCTATTAACTTACTTCAGTATGTCAGGGATGCCCTATAGGTCAATCGCTGGAGGCATTTGGATTTTACATTTTCAGTTTAATCTCTAGATTCCGTCTATGATTAAATTCATTTTTCGGGAGCCAGTTCAAGGTATTAATCAATAATTGCATTTTATTTAAAGGAAGGAGGGGAAGAAAATAGGTGAAAACTTAGCTTAAAGAAAATAGATTTGAATGTCTCATATAAGCAGTTGATATTGATTCTTAACGCTGCTCTAGGACACTAGATCTTTGTACAGATGAAAAGAAAAATGCTGTTTATTTTCACAGTCGCAAGAAAATTAAGAGTCGCAATTTAAGAAGAAAATATAAGAAAAGAAGTCCCTTTGCATTTTTTTCAGACACTTATCGCACCACTGTGTGGTTGGGGAAAACTATCATCTAAAATAATACTAATGGGCCCATGTATCTGAATTTTCCCTACAATGTCCTAAAAATACTCGCTCCTATTACCTCAATGGGCCTGTCAGAATCACTACTGAAATTTTACGGTTCTGGTATAAAATAATTACTGTTTAGTGTACACAGCCGTGAGACCATACATGAAATTTATAAAAAAAATTACATTTATTAAAAAATATATATATACCAAAACATTTACATTAGTTTTCCTTTATATCAGAAGAAAATAAATACTTATTACAGAGAATATACGTACTATATATTAATCCAATTCAGCTAGATGGAACAGAATCGATGCAGACCTCCAAAGACCGTGTATAAAAAATCGATTGGCTGTGCATGAAACAAACCAGCTTTTCTGTGAAGTTTTCGATAACGAGTTAAACATCTGAAGTTTATAAAATAGAAAAATTTCGTGAACGATATTTATACCTTTTCCGAATTATAAGGAAATCAAAGAGAAAACGTTCGAAGGGCAGATTTTATTCAAAGGAAGGAAGTCGGCTATTTATTATAGGTATTGAACAGAGAGTTGAATTGTGTATGTTTATTTATTGGGTTATATTATGTTTCATGTAATCATTAGCAAGATTACAGCTCGAGAAAACTATATTATTTATCATCTAAAAAATCTAATAAGGAAACACCAAAACCTTAATTCCCAGTATTTTCCGCAAGCTACATTCCCGCTGCATTCTTACACCCTCATCTCGAAAGACTATTGTGTTCCAAACATATTCTAAAGAGATCGTGCGAATACATACCGATTCATAATTCCAATAACTACATCCTGTAACAATAACCCCAATATCAACAACCAATAACTTCCCTTCCGAACTGCCCAGTCTCTTTTTAAAAACTGATTTCAAATTTCAGTTATTACCACTTTCAATTATGATGATGTTTTGAGACAATATAGATTGAGCTATGTACTAACAAGTTTAATTACTAATGGCGCTTCAGATATTATTCAAAATCTTAATAAATACCAACACACCTCTATACAGAAAAGTTCCACTATACAGGTAATTTGCGTAAATAGGGGGCAAAGCACCTACTCAAAAATGGGGCTGAAAGTGCAGTATGTCTAACAAAGAAAACTGAAAATTCTCTAGCCGGCCATCCCTATTCGACGGCTACCTCTCAAAACGACCACTTTTTTTCCGGAACCATGACTGGCCGCCTTGGAGAAGTTTCACTGTATACACAACAATAAGACCTGAATTTGTACTCCACAGCAGATTATTTAGGGGCTATCGCGTAATCAACTGTCCCACTTGCAGGTTGGGGCAGTAGGTCCTGTCATTTTTATTAACCTCTTTTGAAGAACAAGTTATCCTGTTTTTTTAGTAAATAAAGCGAATCTTGTTTGATATAAAGTCTTATGTGATAACTACGAGTTCAAAAGTAGTGTCAGAATTTTCTGGCAAGTTCGCTTAGCTTAATCGGATGGTTGGGAACGTTACGGTCAGCTTTTGCAAGACGAGAGCTAAATAGCCCGGGACTTTTGAGCTTAAAGCAGATTCCGAGCGGTAACAAACACCCACATTTACCGCGGGACCCTCAGAGTGCGACTCCGAATGCCAGCGCCCGAACCATTCGGCCATCGTCCGGCCAGGTGCACTGTAACCAAGCTGATACGATACTTACCTTTTTATCAATATCAGATGCACTATTATTAAAATTTAATTCAAAATATAATCACATAACTTTTGATCGGAAGTTGGATGTTATTAACTCTAGAAACTACCATTACTGAAACGTCATATATTGAATTACGAGACAGACTTCGTTTTGTCTCTGTGAAACGGGTATCCCTTCGGAAAGAAACCCGCCATATTTTTGCTTTTGCGAAAACGGCCAAAAGTGAAAGTAGCGTTCAGCATATTTGTTTTGCCTCGAGGCGTTACTCGCAATGGAAGGCGTAGATGTCGGTGATCTGTCTGACTCGGAGGCTTCAATCAACGATGAGATGTAACCCCTCTGAACTCCGTAGGCGACGCTATTGCGCCATTCATTATCATAAGTAGTTTGTCGCTGACTAGTAATGCGTTTAAAGTTGTTGAGCAATAAAATGTATTACGCATTATCTCGGTGTATTTTGTTTTAAATGACATTCACCCATAAGCAAACATCGAAGAATATTGGGAAAGTATTGAGATGAATGAAAGTGGAAAGGAAATTGATTTTGAATTATCTGGAGACAATTTAGCTGGAAATATTCGACTACAGACTGAATATACTGAATAGCTAAGTTGACATCGATGTACGAGTGATAAAAAAAATACGGAACATAGTATGTGTTCTTGAAAGTGAAAATGACGACAACGGAAGTACATCTGAAGAAATAGAGGAATAATGTGATGATTAATATTACAGAGGATATTCCGCCAGGAAGACTAAATTTTACGATATCGCCGAACGTTGTGGAACTACATTTTCCTGCAAGAGTTGCAGAACCGTTACACTACTCAAATAATTTTAACAGACCAGATGATTGGGGAATTCATCAAGGAAACAAACGATTATGCAAAAAATTATACATATTCTAAATAAATATATATATATATATATATATATATATATATATATATTGATTGTACATATTGTATATATATTCTAAATTCACAGACAACACCTAAACACTATTTGACAAATAAGTAAATATGTGGAACGAGAGGAATTCTAGGATTTCATTGAAGTTAATCATATGATAACAATGCCAGTCTCAGACAATTTTTTCGTAAACATATATACAACATGTATACGATTCGGTCATGATGCACTACAGGAAGTATCTTGGAGTCGTACTAAATACGCAATAATTACAGTATATTAAACTCTTTCCTGCTTTCACTACACGTTCGTGTTATTTTAGGCATGTTTCACTTGATATCAATTGAAAGGTTATTTTTGGAGTCTCAGAGTCGCAAATATATTCGCATATACATTAAGAGCTATTGCTTGTTTGATTTACGTCATTTTGCAAGTTAAGTTAGATTAGTCTAGAGCGATACAGTCAACTTTTACAACACAAGGGCGGGAAGGGGATGCGCATCAGTACACTGAACGCGAGCTACAACTTAAATCAGAATTCGGACGTCTATAAACATCATGCCTACCACAGGATTCGAACTCATAGTTGTGGTTCCGAAGACAAGCGCCCTAGCCATTCGGCAATAGTTCGGGTAGAGGTTCCTCAGGTACGCTTTACTCTTTGGCAGATTGGAAAGTGCATTATGCATCTATCGCTCAGGGACACACATGGTTAGTATTAGAACGAATATGTAGTTTCTCTACTTAAGTTCAATTTTTTTCCTAATGCGGAGGCACTTTGTCGGGAGACATTCGCCTTTGTTATTCACCGCTGTTTTGCTGGCTACTTAACTATGGGAGCACCATTTAGGTGAGGCAGGATTACTCCCTATGAGGGGAAGACACGGTAAAGACCAAGCCTAATTTGTGATTTAAACCCTAGCCCACTGCATGACAGCTCACGATGACAACCACTATCCAATGTGGATGGCAAAGTTCAAGTGTAATATATTATTCTTTCCATTTTCCCGTTTTGTATTTCGCAAAGTATTATTAGATCTATCTGCCATTATCTAGCGCAATTTTCATAGTTCTGTGTTGGAAAAGCTCCTCCAGGATGCAGTTTTAACTTCTCGAAAAGATAGTTGAATCCCCGTGGTTTAAAGAGTCTTTAATATACCTAAACATAGTCCATCCTGATGACTCTCTCTCGGTTGTTCTCCTGAAGTCAGATAACTGGATCACAAACCCATGAGAAAGAGTGTCATGTTACATATGAGGAAGAACTTCTCCCGAGATACAAATACAAAGAAGTTAAGCTTCGCCTGCTATTAGCAAAATTGTCCAAGCACAGTTTATCTCCACAAAAGAAAACTACTATCAGATGGCCTTGGTGTAAAGCATCTCTACAACCTCGCAATTTTATGGGTGTGGTGAAGTGGAAAATAATATCTTTCGTTTTTTTTTCCACAGACAAAATACGTCATATGTCAATCTTCAATAATAACTGTATTTTTGAAACTTTGAATTTAAATATGCGCTACTTTTACTCAACACGAACCTAAAGCAAAAATTAACAATCAAGATGAACATAATTAGTTGGCTTAAAAATTTTTAAAAATTTAATGGCCTGTTTCTGAAAAGAAAATATTTGTGCGGATAGCGTGATGGACCATTGATCAAGTCCAGCGACTAAACAGAAAAAAAGAGAATGGTTTGGGCGGAGGAGATAAAGGTATTCACCAGTCGCAGTGGCGCACCCAGGGGGCCCTGGTCCCCCAAAGAAGTAGAAATATTGATTTTGCATTATAAATATTTTTACTCGTTCATCTCGGCCCCCCATGCATTATAAATATTTTTATCCATTCATCTCGGCCCCCCCCCAAGAAAAAATCCTGGGTGCGCCACTGACCAGTCGTACTGATGAGTTATGTTACTGCATAGTATAGAGCAGTGATTCTCAACCGCTGTGCCGCGGCACTTTAGTGTGACGCGAGATTCTTGAAGTGTGCCGCCACTGCAAATACCCATACATGAGCGACGTCAGACAAGTAGTTCAATCAGTTCTACCTTCCTAGCGCGGTCTGGCTGAACCAATACGCATGACTATTACAGTTCTGGACTGGTAACTGATAACTCTGGACTATCACAGTTCTGCACTTTTAAATCTGGATCACTAGATATGAGTAGCATTATAATTTTTACGCCCAAATATAAATGAAGTTATCAAAAAACAACAAGCTCAAATTTCGCATTAAATGTAATTTGTAGTTAAATAAACTTTTTTTTTTACTTTGTAATGCAATTTCATTTTATATTCAATGAAAATTATTTCGTATGCTATTTTTACAAATATAATGTCGATACGGTTATCATCATGCAAGTAAAATTCTTTTAAATTTATCTTATTGTTAGTGTGCCACCAAATTTTAAAATTATTGAAAGTGTACCGTGACGAAAAAAAGTTTGACAATCACTGGTATAGAGTAATGTGTACGTATATTGTAGTTTCATTAAATATTTAGACGAAAATATCAATCTTTGTGCCTCATATCCACACACCTCACGTTGAAATTATCTAAAATTTATGTTGCAAAAATTTAGAAGCAATACATGCTATACAGTTTCTTTTTTTTTTACTTAAACACACTAATCTTCCCAAATGAATATTTTTCTTCGCGTTCTTTTTGTGTAAGAATGTTGCCAGCAAATATGAATGTAGACCGGAAGACAATTTTTGCGGAAATTTTAAATCAAAACTGAGCAGATCATTGAAACCTTAGAATATACCGGTGGACATGTTTGTGAAAGCATACCCAGGGCAGAAATCAGGCGATAATATAACTTTTACGGAAAAGATATTCAAATTTTATATATATCCTCTGTCATTTAATTTTTTCATTTTTCGTTTCAGCTCTAGAATATATTTATCTAAACTGCTTACCTAAAATCATTTAAGGGGACTCACTACCCTTAAATCTTTAAAATATTCGATTTTTTGAAAAAAATATGTTAAAGCCTGATCATTTCTGAACAAAATAAAGCAAACCGCATGAAAATATTCCTCTTAATTCCGGAGATATTGAAATTCTAAATATTTAATTACTGATCAAGTTTATGGTAAGAAAAACTTTAAACTCATTTTTCTCAAAATGTAATTTTGCACCATTCCGCAACTGATATCTCAGAAACTATGAAACATAATTCCATGAAATTTTTATCACTGCATAATCCTGTTATTTTATTGAGTCTGAACTAGAGTTATTGCAATCACTGCACATTTTATTTTTTCAGGGGTTAATTAATGTAAAAATTTAAGGAATTTTTTAGTATATTTTGAGTAGTTTTAAAAAAATTGAAAAAATATTTTAATGTTGAATGTTTTATTATATTTTGAATTATTTTAAATATAAAACAGGAATTATACATTTGAGTGTAAAATTAATTTCATATTCCTGCACGCAAGCCAGTATACAATAAAAATACTTAAGAAACAAGGTATATCTAAAGCATTTAAAAAAAAATTATTTAAAATGATTTTGAGGGTTGAAAATTCATTCATTAAAATAAATATATCAATTTATCATATACATAAAATTTGGAAAAATTGGGAGTAAATTGAAATAATTACAAAGTGTCAAAAAGTATGAAAATATTCCTTATTTCCTCGACTTAAGGGTCGTGAGTCTGCCTTTTCACGAAATATGAATACGAGTCAAACTTTTAAATAATCAACTTTTAAGTAGTACCTAGTGTCGAGTAATCTCCTTAAATAGGTATATTTTCACTTAAAACTCACGCTGTTTGCCCATGATACTGCACAGCATGAAAAAAATTCTGAATAAACCGAATGAATAAATTTTGAAGGGTCCTTTTATCTTTCATCTAATAAAAACTTACGCTGCCACGTTAAGATTTTGAATCGTATGGCTTTTTCCTCAAGGTGTAAAAGTATGCAACGGCTTTAGCAGTTGAATTGTGACTTGTGCCACATGATGCCTAAAAAATCTCCAGGCATTTCCAAGTTCTGACCTTGACACTTATTCTGGTCTTGACAATCTACTTGTCAAAGAAAACTCGTGGTAAAAGTTACTTTTCCTTACGGCAATCCTTTGATTATTAAAAGTCGAAAGAAAAGCTCATTGAACTGAAAGGCTTAAATTTTCCTCGTCAGTTACTTTAAACTCTGATTCTAAATATAACAACTTTTGTTTATGAAATGCGTTTCATTAAATAAATAGCCAAAACTAATTGTTCAGGCTTTGAGGTAAGTAAATAACTGCACGAAATAGAGAAGATATATGAATGTTGAATTATGTTAATCTACAGGATTTTATATACATATGTACATACTTAATTTACTTGGTTATAGCATTATTTCGAAGGAAAGACACCCATGACTCAATTTAGCAACGAAGAAAAGTTACTGTATTCATTTGAAAAAATTTTTAACACTTGGAAAACATATCTGTGCATAAGGATTCGGTTGGTTTGGAATTTTTGCAACTCCAGTCATCATTTAACTGAGGTTTGTTACATTTTGTTATCACTATCAAAATGAAACTCAACCATATCATTCATTTATTATCTCTTATAGCAGCGTATCCATCCACTGTGTGTGCCCTAACTAAATTTTCTTGAAACAGTTTCAGAAACATGTATGTCATGTCATAGAATATTAACCAGAATGGCGAAGAGTTGTGGAGATACTAGTAAAATTTTAAGGGGAATTAAAGAAGACATGATATGAAGAGAAATGTCTCGCATCAAGTTTTTCTCAGACAGGAATAAGGTTAACAACCTCTTTGCTGACATCTAATACAAAAAATTATGGCTTCAGTTTAAAGGTTGGTTGATTTTTCTCTTAAGAACACATTCTTTAGCTACACTTCGGGTTTTATAGACTGAAAACTACAGTTTCCTGACAACTACATATACCTATGCCAATATCGGGGCTTGAAGCCAGATTCCTACACGGAAAGCCAGCGTGCTAGTCACTCGGTTATCGTCCGAGTTGGATGGAATTGGTTGGTTGGTTTAGAGCGCGGCCATCTTTTGCAATACAAGGGCTAGACTGTCCATAATCACAAGGTGCAAGAATATTGTTACAGCTGCAAGAGGGTAGTTTCAGAAATTTTGAGTCTGTTGAATTGTAGAAGATATGCCTCGTAGGATTTTCCAGGTATTGATTGGTGATTTCCCATTTTATGAGTAGCATTCGGGAAGAAATTCGACGCTGAAGTCTTTGATAGAAACTTTTGTAAAAGTAGTACTCCATATTTATTTAACATGATAATATTTCAGGTACCTTTTAAAGACAGAAACCCAATTTCAAATATGTAATTACACAATATTTCTCTATATAAGTTCATAAATACTCTCCTAAATAAATTTTAAAAATTTCTAATCATTGACTATTATTCAAGAATAATATTTATAATAAGATAATTATTACTCGTTTTTGAGATTTAATCCTGAAATATTGTATCTCAGGTTAACGACACACGATCGAAGAAATAATTTTACATTCAACTGGCATTATGGCAAGATCGCAGTTAATAAAAATTGGCATAAATAGCCATTTTTGATGGCCGCTTTTAATTATTACTTGGACCTACAAGTTAGTTAATGTTATTACACGTGATGGCAGCAGTGGCGCAACAAAGGGAGAAGATAACACTTAGAAACATGCTCTGGTCGACCCAAAGGATAGTAATACTGAAAAAAAACCTTGACTGCATACTTGTCGAAAATAGGAAATTTATTCAAATGGTTTGTTGTAGTAATTTCGCTTCAAAGTACCCTAATCGGTTTTAAGTTTAAAAGATAAATGTATTATCGTTTAACTGCGAGTACTTGAAACGTTAAGGTACCAGAAACACATTCACATATCTTGTATATAAAAATGTATTTAAAGATTTAAAATCGTTAAGTTTTGAGATAGAAACGTCATCGCGGAGAGTCGATATACATAAATACAATAACCCAATTTTTTTATTTTGGCAATAAAGAATGTTCACAGTAAGAAATATCAGACAAATTTTCGTAAATTCTATGTAAAGAAAATTCTTCTCGTATTAAATACAGGATAACAATTACACGGAAATAAGCTTAAGTTAAAAGTAAATTAACAATTTCTATGCAAGGACATTTCTTTCTACTGAAACTTCTAGTCTAATTATATCAGTGTTAGCGGTAAGGGAGGAAATTTTTCTATCTATAAATTTGAATGAATTGCGTCTCAAGCTTTAAAATAAATAATATCACGGTGCTTAGAGGGGTGGGGAGCTGCTACGAACACAAATTATCCGACATGCAAATTCGAAATAAATTGTAATGTACGATTCAGCTGCGGAAGAAATTCTGTTTATTGCGCAAACTGTTTTCGGAATATGATTTTATTGGTGGTTTTATAAGCCCAGAATATCTGACTGCTGATTACCCATGATAAATTGAGCCGCATTGTGAGCTATTTTACAGATCATATTCTTTAGAAACAATCATCAATGAAAAATACCGTCAGAATTTCATCCGTCCTATTCATTAAAAGTTCTAGCGTTACGAGGAAAAAGACCTTCATATTCTTATTAGCATATCACAAATCCTAATAAATAAGAGTAGTTGCAATTGTCCTTGAAGGAGCTGTTATTGGGGGAAGGAAATTCCGGGGTTTCTCGCACATTATTTTTCAGTAATTTGAATTTTTTATTAAGAAACGGTCAAAGTTTCTGTTGGCTCTACAACTGTGAACCCGAAGAAAAAATAAAACCTGATTAATTTCTCTTTCTAAACAAATCAATTTTCTGTAAAAAGGGTCAACTGATTGACATTTAATCTGTAAGAACCACACACACAACAGTGACCTCTATAACTTTCGAGAAAACAGAAAACGTTGCGCATAAAATATAGCTTGAGATGGATACTTCAACAATTTTGTATGTAAATTTGAAAAAATGTTTTTGAAAATGATTGGAAAACATTAAAAGAGAGAATACTGAATCATGAAATGATAAAAGGGTTTCAACTTTCACTTAATACGGTAAAAATACTTTTGCCGGACTATAAGAGCACATTGGTTCCCTCACTGTCCAAACGACATAGCTACACATTATGAACCTGATAAAGCATATTTAGTAGAACATTATTCAAGTAGAATTTACTTTCACTAAATGGCCAATAGAAATCGACTTTCGGCGGAATACTCTTTGAGACGATCTTAAAACACAAGTGGTAAAAAATGATGGGGCATGTGTCATTGATTGTATTTGCAAATAATATATTCAACAATTGTTCTAACAAGGTTAAAGTGGATGCTACAGATTAAAACCGATTTAACCTTGATTTACATAGAAGAATGTTTAATAAGACATTGAGATAATATTAAAGACAACAGAACAGCTTTTCATCTAGATTAAAATCAAATGTATTAACTGATGTATTATAACGAGCCAAATGTTGACAGGAACTGAATATTTCTAATTTAGGTGTAACATCTTAAACCTATCTCAGAGAGGTTTAACGGCAACATTCGCTTCCCTAATACTTTATTTTATTTCATTTTATTTATTTATTTTTTTCTAATGTGGAGGCATTGTCTGAGACTTTCGCACAGAACCGCAGAAATTGTTGACTACTTTTTATCTGGGTGTACCCTAAAGTTGAGTCAACATTGCTCCCTTGGTGCCACCTCAATTTTGCTAGAGCAAAATACTGTGGGGCTTGAGCGCTAAAGTGGTTTAAACAAATTTCCAAACAGTTATTTCCATCCAACAAAAGAAACATTCCACCATGCTTCATTAACTAACTCTTACTCAAAATTTGTGCGAGAACTGCAGAAAACTTTTATTGGTGATTGCGAAAAGGAAACACCAGATCCTCCATACGAATTTGTTTCTTTAGAACAAATACAGTAATGAAAATAGCTTTTCATAAAAGCATAGCAGCAGACGTTCAATTTCATTCAAAATGGACAATTTCAAGCTCATTACCTGAGGTCGTACTTCATCTCATTAAACTGCTGATCTCTAGAAAGAATTCTTAGACGGAAGAAAAACAGCTAGCAGATTAAATAAAAACTGATATCTGAAGTGATAAACTATTTGAAAATCAAAGAAAGGAACAGAAAACCTTGGCGAAAGTAATAAAGATGCGGAAAAGATTTGATTGGAGTAGAGTAGAGTAACAAGTATGAGTACACCTATACCTCGCTATACGGCCGCTCTTTATACGGCATTTTGCTATAACGGCCTTCTTTAATTATGGCACTCTTTCGATTTACGGCCCAGTGTTTCGTTATACGGCCACAACAGCGGAAAGTGATGATGGCAGCATATTATAGCTTAGTGATTCTTCACGTTAATGTTCGTCATCACATTAAAACAGTTTTTAAACATTTTATTTTATGGTTTTTATTATATGTATACATATGTGCATATGATTTCTTTTGCTTTTTGTTTATCTGTTTGTGTTTTGAATTTGTTTATTATTACATTGTTTTGTACTTTATTTTTATGTAAGCATTTCTATAGGAAATAAAAAGAATAAAGTGCTTCATGAACTAAAACTATATTTATAAAAAAAATGGAACAGATCCAATTAAATTTGTATGGGTTTGTATCAAAATAATTGATTCGTTATATGGCTTATCGCTTTACGGTCAACTTTTATGGAACATATCTAGGCCGTAAAGCGAGGTATGGGTGTACACGATTTATTTTTACAATATCGAATACCGGAAAAATTAATTTATTAATTACAGTGTTTAAATCCTACAAAAATGATGTTTGTGTTCCCTCCTCGAGGTATATATTTTGAATTAAATCAACTGATTATATTTCATGTAATCAGTTACCATATGGGACCTGAGCTATCTATCAGTAACCTTACTTATAATGCATGAGCGTAATTAGATGTTTAAAGGTATACCACTCATGTGGAAATGGAAAAACGGCAAATATTTCTAATTCCCCAAACTATGATTCTTAATATTGTTGATTATATGTAACGTACAGAAAATACACTTTACTCTTAAGTGCGTTTCATAAATCAAAATGACAGTATTTGATCACAGTTTCAACAATGTGAGCAAATACAGGCACAATATTAAGAAGCGTATGAGTAATATTTAGGCAGCACTGCAATCATTAAAGTTTATAGGCCAGTTATATCCAGTAGTACAGTGCTGTGTTCCCACACTTTACTAAAATTCGGGCATTCTAAATACATGTAATATTACATCTCGTATCAAATGTGTGGTAAATTGGCCAGTGGCGCACCCAGGATTTTTTCTTGGGGGGGGGGGCGAGATGAACAGATAAAAATATTTATAATGCAAAATCAATACTCATAATGTAATTTCTATTTCTTCGGGAGGGGGGGCAGGACCCCTTGACCCCCCCCCCCCTGGGTGTGCCACTGAAATTGGCCAATATCGAGACTTGTCCATACAAGAGAGCGCAGTCCGCAGCAGTTCTTTAGCGGTTTATTTATTTGTTTATTTCCTTTTTAAAGTTTATTATGCCTTTTCTTGTTAGAACGAGTTGTCGTAAGTTTTTCAAACACGATAAACCCCCAAACAAACTCCTATTTACAAACTCGAGAACGTAAAATCGCACACGGTAAGTCTCAGAACTCTTATTAAAAAAAATCCTGCTTACAAATGTAAAACTCGCGGATTATCAAATAGAAGTTCGACTATATTTTATTCCAGAAGATTGTGATACAGTAAATATGAGTTCGATCAATTCCTGGTAGCCTTTTATCACCTAAGTTCTTAAAAATAGACTTTTAAAAACGTTTGTGTCTGGGGGCGTGGAGGCCTGACGTCTCAAAACAGTAAAAAATAAGGATATATTACCGTATTTTTCTTCTTTTGAAATGTCCTTATAATCCATAATGTTTCTTTGGGACTGGTTTGAAAATACGGAGTGCTGCAGTTTTAGAGCTTTTCAGCAAAATTCAAAATTTATAAAAGTAATTATTTTTTTATATTTTTTTTTCGCAGCTAAAGACAATGATCCTATTTTTTTTCTGTTCTTGCTTGATTATTTCATTGAAAATCTCTTCAAATATAGAAAAAGATTGAATTCATAAATTTATGTAGAATTTTTTTAACTTTTCAAAGTTTTATATTTGAGTATCAGTCCACATATTATAACAACTTATCGTAAATTAATTTTCTGCGCTGCATTCAAAACAATAATTATGCTTAAAATCCTTTTCCTGCACGACATAAGATTCGTAGTACGGTATAAGTAAGTGTAAAAATCGGCATTTATTTGCAAGAAATATCTATTCAGTGACAAAACTTTATTTCACAAAACATAAGAAACGGACACGTTCTGAATTGAAATAATCGAAACAATTTTTTTTGCATTTTGCTTAAGACGAAAGTAATAAGGTAGAAAATTTATACATGAAACGGAAAAAAAAATTGAGAAATGGGAACCCAAAGTTTTCAAACGAAAATTTTAAAAATTGAAAATCTCAAGTAATACAAATCGATCTCTGCCATGAAAAAAAGCTGCACAACCTTTATAATGAATGCGCGGTAAAAATAAGTTTCAGTGATTGTTTCGCTTTGCTCCAATAACAAAAAAAAATAAATGAAATGTATTAAATTTTTTTTTAATTTTAACTGAAAATTAAAGCAGAAACACTACGCCATATATCTTTTTGGAATGACACAGGCTGCAATATACTGAACGCGCTAACAATAGACTAGAAATAGATCGTAAAATTTCACTCATAAAATGCAACAGTCAAAACAAACGAAAAATAAAAAGAAGTTCTACTCACTCGCCTTCGCTGTCGAGAGTGAAACAAGATTAGCACGATATGTCTTTAAATTTGCTCTTGAATTCTTTTGGGAACAAACCAGACCGATCCTGTGAAATTCGTTTTTATACTTCCGCTGATCGCCACCTCGCCAACTGAATGCCAATTAGTCGTCTCTAGTGAGCGATTAAAGCTAGTTGAATGGCGACGTTATCGCTCTTTTTGGCAACTTTTTTTCTTTCTTTTTTTTAGTAGTTTCGTCTCTTCATAACCATGATGATGTTCAGAAGAAACCCAAACGCAAAGGTGGGAAAAGGATGGAAAGTCTCCCGAAAATATTTTGCTGGCAATCGGTGTTTTTCCACCGGGAGCATGTTTTTTTTCATCTCCTTAGAATGCAGTTCATAGCGATTCGCGATTTACTAGATGCTCTCTCTCCTCGTAATTTGGTTATTTTTCAGATTTCCTCACGTGCATAATAAAAGAGTATGTGCTTTTTAAAAACAGGACATTTCATAAATAAAGTATTGAAAGCGCTTTTATTATTGACATTCATCATTCATCGAACGGGGAAAGTACAGTAAAGAAAGCTTGTTATCAATTCTTTAAAAAAAAGAAAAGGACTATTCTAGCTCAACTGTTTTAGTTACTCGTATAAAAAGAAATGAAATCCTTTCATTCGGTGTGACGTCAGTTTTACGTGACTGGACGAAAATTTTTATTTCAACCGAATAAGCATTACAAAACCCTGATGTCAAATCGAATGAAATGGGTTCTATTTTTCATTACTATTTTCAGCTGATTTTGTTTCCTATCATTGGTATCAATTATCATCTGATTAAGGATTAAAAGTGCTTTCTTGGTTTTTCTACGTTTCAGAGAAGAGAGGATCGTAAACAAACACGTAAATTTTACACTACATTTTCGAATATTTTCATTATTTATCTTAATTGATCTTACCTCACCCAGAGCCCACCTCTCTGCTACAGGGACTCTGGGACAGGGCCCGATTTAGAAAATTCTGGACTATAGGCACAACTCGGGATGGGGCCCCCTAACACTGATGTGGGCATAAAATTTCCAAATTGGCACACACACGCACACACACACACATACAAACAAACAAACAAACAAACAAGAGAGGGAGAAAAAAAATGAATCATTGTGAAAGTTCCATATACCAAGAATTGGCTATTTGAAGCGTAGAAGCCTAGAACATTATCAAATAACAAAAAGTAATACAACATACTAACTTCATCATTAAAACACCAATACAATGGAACCAGAAAAACTTATTAATCCCTTATATACACTATAACATACATATGATGAACCAATCAATAAATTTGAAAGGATATAAAAAATATTGCTATTAAAAAAAGGTAAAATTTAAAAAAAATTGAATTGGGAATTTTTTCTTTCTTTTCTTTTAAAATAAAATTTTTGGGGGGGCCTGAACATTTGGGGTCCCCTAGGTCCGGGCATACCGGGCCAAATGGAAAATCAGGGCCTGCTCTGGGAAGTAAATCTGCAACGATTTACGGAAAAGTAGAAGCAAGGATTTTCTTAGAAGAAAAGGTCACATAATACCACAAACAGGAAAAAACTTTCAATACGTATGCTCATTTCTAAAACTGATCATGTTGAGCGCAAACATCCATCGGAACGTGGAGAAATTCTTACTAGGAGCTATAAGTAATGCTCCTCGATAATAAAATAATGCTAATAGATGTTTCAAATTTGCGATATACTCTTTCCAATAAAGGATAAGTGGCAAGCACTTATTATAGATAGATTCGCCCATACACATCGTAATACCTGTTGGTCATGAAAAGAAAGACAAAACCTTTGTGCTCGGGGAATAAACAGGAAATCCAACGTAAATAAAGCACAAGGCTTTTTGAGCTGCCACTAAGTTCTTTGCACTGATGAAGAAGCTCCTTTGCAGCTTCGAAACGGCCGCATGCAAAATTGCACCTTACTGCTATTTGTGCTTTATTTAAGTTGGATTTCCTGTTTATACCTGTTGGTTACTTTATTATGACAGCATCGAGTAAGCGAACCAAGAAAACTCCCCAAGAGGGACCAGTTACAGAAGCATCCGTGTCTTAGCCGAGACTTCCCGATGCCTTCCCGAGCAATAGCGGTAGATGCTGGTTACGCTAAATCCCCTCGGGGACGATAAAGCTTCAGTATTCCAGAAAATGAAATAAAAGCAGGGCATATGTTGCCATCGCAAATCTTCAGTACCAGTGTTGAGGTTATGCGGGATTTTTCTGTTTTTTTCTTTCTTTTTCTAATCACATATAACCAAATGTATATTTTCGAATTCTGTTTTTTTTCACTTAAAAAAGGAACATTTTCAATGCAATTTGCGTGATTTTTCAAAAAAACTTCTACTTTTATTTAATTTTTTTTAAAGGCAATTTTAATTTTGCAGCGATACATACCAATGATTAAAAGTTTGTAAAAACTGAACGATGGAAAAATTTCAAAAATTAAAATAAAGAAATTATGTACACGTTATTTAAGCGTGTACATTTATAAGAAGAGAAAAACAGAATTCAAAAGCATGAATTTACTAATCTGGGATTAGATAAGTACTAAGAGAAAAATTCCTTTAACTTTTACTTTAGGATTGAAGATCTCCGATGTCAAATAATAAACTCCCTTATTCATAATATATATATATATATATATATATATATATATATATATATATATATATATATATATATATATATATATATATATATATATTTTATGAATAAGGGAGTTTATTATTTGTGTATTATTTGTGTAAAGGTTTGTGTATTATTTGTGTGTGTGTGTGTTAGTTAGTTAGTTAATTAATTAATTAGTCAAGAGAAAAAGCGTTTGAAATTCGTATATGAGTTTTTAATTTGCATCTAGAAAAGAGAATCTCTTGGAAAAATTTGCTAAGATAATTTATTTGAGCCATCAAAAACGTTTCATGAAATAATAAGAGACAGGGCCATAAGCCTAGATAAGGTTTTAAAAAATTGCTAGCCGTCAAAACTGTCTCGTAAGGTAAAGCATGTTTGTGTAACAAGTATTAAATCTAAAACTTAACGCCCCTAAACGTACCGCACTGTACCTTAAATATGGAAAGCATGTATTCAAAGAGAGATCCGATCGGCTAGATATTATGTTAATGAAATAATTCCACCATAAAAAATAGAACACTGAATTAGTTCAAGTGAATACAGTTTATTGAAAATGCATAACTGGGATGAAAGTAATTATTTCTTATGTAGGTTAGATAATGTAGAGTGAACAGTGATATTGATAAACTAGTTTCTGCTACAAAGTCCTCAAAATCGGTAATCCTGCTATATACTTTCAAAAACAACGTCGAATGCGTAAAGAAGTTATGACATTATCGTATTAATAGAATCAGAAAGTGTAATTCCTTCTTCCACCTCTTGGCAAAACTAAAAGAATTGGAATAGGGATACAACTTAACTAATGAGTCCGGCACAAAATCGCCGATTTCACGATGTCTTCTTAAACATTAAAAGCAACAAACATATAAAAAGGATCCGAAAAAATAGTAAAAATAGCTCGAAAGTCACTGAGACCAATCGGTAAATGATTAAATCAGTTATCTCCGGTTCAGAAAAAACAGGATATGTTTTAGAGTTTCACGATCCTTAGAGCAAACTGGACAAGTATCAGTAGCTGCAAGCTGGAAGCAATGCAAGTAGGACTCCGTGACAAAATGGCCAATTCTAGCTTTGGCAGCGAAAGTAGCAATACATCTGGGAACCCTTTCAAAATACAAAAGGTAATAAGATTCTTTTAGGAAATTAAAAAGATTCATCTGACTACCAGGGTTCCTCCATGAATAGTACCAGTTGTCTTTAGTCTCCCTTTGTGTCCTGTTAATGCACTTGGAAAGAGTACACGCAAGAGGAGGAATCGGACCAATATTTGAGGATAATTTGGCCAATGTGTCGGCAACTTCAATGCCATGAAGGCCAAAATGAACAGGGTACATTGAATGAACAGGGAACCATTGTAAGGTAATATCTTTAAACCTCGGTTTTAAAGAGAAGAACCCTAATTTCATTGATGCGAAAGTAGTCATTTGGTTTAAGTTTGTGCAGATATTGAAAGGCCACTAAGGAGTCAGTAAAAATACAAACTGGCCTTCCTTCCAATGTGATACAAACACACTAAAGCAGCATTAAGCGCCAAGAGTTCAGCATCGAGACTAGAACAGCTGGAACAAGGAAAGATTTGTTTAGTTCTATAAAATAACTTACCCCGGCTTTGAAGATGTCAAGGTCGACAGAACCGTCCATAAAATTTTTAAAATGATTAGAGTAGTCGGTATTTATTAGGCAAAGCGTGACTTGTTTCAGAAAGTGTGGATCCTCCTATTTTGTGATACATTCCGGAAGGTGAAAATTAAACTGACATTGTAATGACAACTTAGGAGGATCGGAATATCCAGTGAGAATGTAATAGGCATATCCATTGAAAATTATGATGCATGGGACCACATTTGAGTTTTAAAACATCATTCTTTGCCTGTTGGGAATCCCGGGAAGAAAATTAATCCTGATAGTCGTCATCATCATCAGTATTTAAAACCAAGTGTGGTTCCTTGCTTTATTGTAAACCTTTTGCCAATGTATAGATCCAATGGCTCAACAGCCAGTTCAATTTCCATGGAATCAATTGGAACCGTTTAAGGACAACCCAAGCACGACCTAATAGCATGGGAATTGGAGAATAAAACTTGCACAAAGGATGATCAGAGCACATTCTTATTACATTTTAATGTTAAATACTAAGCCCATTTTCCTTGTTCAACAGAACTACTAACTGATAGGAGATACTGGGATCCTAATTTGGCCAAGTGATGTAGTCATCCCCACTCAGTTTTCTTACGAATTGGAGGATTAAACTTTCTTATTATATTAATTGTGCAATATGCCTTATCTTCTGTTTACATTATATGCAAGTGTTACTAGATAAATCCTAAACTTTTTGATGTTCCCAGAAACCTGGGGGTAATTTATTGATGCTTTCTTCGTTATCTTACTGCCCGTTAGAACCATAAAAAGTTAACGCCATCCCTGTAGATGCTATTTTATTATTATAGAAAATACTAGGCTTATAAATCCTCATAAATTCTCTCTTTTTTGGATCAATTATAATAATTTCCGATAACCCATCATCTTAAATTTATAAGTGTTTTCTTAGTTAGGTGACAGCGATAATGAAAGTTATTATTTTAATGATTTCTTAGTCAAGCAGCCGATGGATGAGTGAGCAGAAAAGTGGCAGGATCTCAACGGTGACGTTACTGAAGTTTGTCCTATCCAAATGTGCTGGCAAGTTATCAATCAACAATACCATGTTTTTCTTGTTCTCTTCACTTCGTTTTTAGATATTTTCCTTGTCTGAAAGATAGATTGAGTCATTAAAAATCGTCTTCTATTTTATAAACTTAGAAGAGGTGAAGGTAATTTAAAAAAACTTAGGTTTTGGCAAATTTCCCTACAACTATATTTTTCTACAATTTCAGGGGGAAAAATACAGAGATATATATCATTATACGAGTATATGATTTCTCTCCGTGCTTTCACTGCTTTCTTTCCACAGTCTTCGTACAATTTGGATGAAACTCATAAAAAAACTTTTTCATATTCCATGTAATCGTTTTCAGGTTCATATTTTTTAAATGGCATGTAACTTATACACCAACTAAAAAAACATTGGAATTCCTTCATTTCTACATAGTATATCCAGTTTATTTCATAACGTTCTCCCGAATGAAATGACCTGCTCTTGCTAATTTTCATACTTTAGGTATTCCTGAGAGCCCTTTAGTTTTGAAAGAATCAGAGACAAGAAAACTGAGACATCTTTTGACAGTTCATCTTAAACCATTTGAATATTGCTTCACAAATCTTTTTTTTTCTTTTTTGGATGAGTCATTTTTACTTTTTAATTACCTTTTAAAACAATAGGTGAAGACAACGCGACTTTACCACATTTTGTTTAAACATCAATCTGTTTCCACACACGCCCACACGAAAGCTCCTGCAACCTGAATTATTTAGTTATAGTAAAATCAACCTGCGATTCTTCAGCCATAGGTAGATCCTGTTGAGCAGACACCATCATCCATTTGAAAGGTATGACAGAAAATCAAAGCTCCAGATAAACTTCATTCTATATACCCATGGGAACGGCCAATGCAAACCAACTACATCCCCAAAAATTGAACTCCTTAAATCCTTCAGATAAAACCTGCTTCTGGGTTTTCATCCATAGTGAGACCCTGTTGAGCAGACCACATTATTCTTTAGAAAAGGGTGTCATAAAACGTAAAATACTCGAGAAAAACTCCATTTTATACTCATCATTAAGTCAGAACGTTCAATATCAGCCAATAAAATCGTTCAAGCAGGCGATCTTTCTAAAGGGTTGGATTACCTTGACCGTTTCAGCATTCTATACCAGCAAACCTCTCATTACGATATTCTTTTTTTTTTTTTAAATGAATATATTTCCGGTTCAGATCAAGACAAACTTTACCTTCTTATTCTGGAATTAAGGAGGATTTTTTTTGCCATCCTGTTAATTCTTTATTTTGAAATGTTTGTTAATTCCGATGTTTGTTAAATGCGAATTTTAAAAACTCAGACTAATAGATTATTTGTGGGGGAATTTTCCCATGATACTTGAATATAAAAAAATTCAGTCTATTAAGGGGTCACGTACCTTTTAAAGGCCAAGAGACTCGACAAACATATCCTTATTTTCAATCATCAGTAGTTACTAAAATAATTTATTCAGAAACTAGCTGAAAACCCGCACTTCGCTACGGAGTACATTCAAATTAAATACAACTGTCAATGTATGCAATTAATGCCCAAATATATATATATATATATATATATATATATATATATAAGTACGACAATCAATATATACAACTGATGTAAAAAAATATATATATATATATTTATAAAAAAATCGTAAGGGATATTTTTATAGACAAAATAATGTAGAAGAAAATATTCAAATGAAATCTAATAGGATATACTAAAGAATATAGTACAATTAATATAGTACATTTTGAGGATCATATCTTTTACTGTATTTTAATATTTTTTTTGATAATGTCCAATCGTCTGCCGCATTAGCAAGGAAAAAAAATTTTTTTTTTGTCTATTTAGTTGTTATGCACGTGACGATAAATTTATTTAAAGTACCAGAAAAAGAAATCACGTGATCAGCATTTAATAAATTAAATTCTAAAAATTAATCTTTAAAAATTCACCAAAAATCAGAAAATGGAGGCAAAGATTCGAAAAAGATTTCATTCTGAAGGAATTTTTATGATCTTTCTCGTGGTATAAATTTTATAACCCTCAAACTTTTATTTTAAATGAAAACTTTAAAAAAGTTACAAAAACAAGTTAAAAATTTGATTTAAAAAAATCTAAGAAGAATTTTTCAAAAATCTTTCTTAGTGGACCCCTACACTATAAGAAGAATCGCCATGCTAAATTTCAACCTTTAAGGTCCAGCGGTTTGGTCTGTGCATTGTATGTCAGTCAGTTACGAAACTGTTTTATATATATAGATTCAAATTAAATCTAATGTTTGAAAATTTTACTGAGTTAAACACTGTTTCTTCTTTATAAATATGGCTCTTAGTTTTTTTCTTGTTTGAAGAGAAATTTTTTAATTGTTTAAAATTTTAACCATTGCGTTTTCATTGTTATGTCATTGCGCACATGATATCACCAAAATAGTTGGCTAGAATACCGTGAAAACTTATACACGGGCAACATAAACATTTATCATTAAAATGACCTACTATTTATGTCATTCCTGCCATAAAAGTTTTAATTACAGTAAAATTTATCAAATTTTTTTCGAAATTTTAAAAAAAATTTAAAAACCTTTTCTTTATGAAGAACTAAGAATTTTGATTTCAAAGTTGGTCATTTTAAAGATATATTATATAACTTCATTTTAAAACTAAAAAAAAATATGTATATTCCTTAATAGACGGACGCAAGTTTGAGCGCAATGACATAACAATGAAAAAAAAAGGTTGAAATTTTAAAAAATTAAAATATTTATGTTCAACGTAGAAAAAATTGAGAACCATATTTATAAAGAAGAGATAGTGTTTTAACTCACAGTAAAATTTTCATAATTCTGAATAAATTATTTTAGTAACTACTGATGATTGAGAATAGGGATATGTTTATCTCTTGGCCTTTAAAAAGTACGTGACCACTTAAACTGTCATTGAATAACCAAATAAATAAATAGTTAAGAAAGGTTCACAAAATTTGTACTTACTGTGGATGCATTAAAATCTAGAACTCACTATATCAAAGTTAATGCTTAAACTTATATTTAAACTCGGTTATGAAAAATCAAAAAGTTTGATTTCTCGTCTTGAGATGAAATGCACCCATTTTGGCAGGGGGAACTGTTTGGCAGGGGGGAGTGTTTTCATGTGGTTGCCGGGAATTTCAGTGACTCGTGCAACTTATTACTTAAGCTGACCCACAACCAGGAAGCACCGGGAAATAAATGATGCCGAGCATCGAAAAACAAAAGCAGCAATGAGTACATTATGAAAGCAGACATGAATTAATCTGGTGATGTGGAACATGCATCCAGCAGTAAGCAGTTTAGACATAAAAACACATAAAAAGTAAATATAAGAGAAATTCTGACAACACAATTAACAGGAATCCTCTCAGCAATATATTTAGAATCTGGCAAACTATGCAATTATAATAATCTTCTATTTAATATTTGAAGGAAGAAAGAGAATATTCGTGGTCTCAACCTTTAGTTTATCGAATCTATTCTTAGAGTCGCGAGAAACGTCTTTAATACATCTCGCAATATTTGACCAAAATTGGTGTCTAAATGAATAGAAATATAAAATCAAGCGAATTTCCTTCACTTTCAGTACGTAATTATTCAGATAAAGATAGTTATGAACGACTGCTGAATAAATTCAAGCAAATTTCCTTTATTTCCAACACGTAGTTATTCAGGCAAAGATAGTTATGGCTGACCGCTGGCGTGTTTCATCGGACGGTGCAACACCTCACGCCGAGTAAGAATCGCGTTCCCAGCATTGTCAATACAGTGACCGTGAAGACACATTTACAGGTACATTTGCAGATTCAAAAAATAAATAGAAAGGAATCGAAATACAAGATCTGGCTAAAACTTTTCTCGTTGTGTGTGTGTATATATATATAAACAGTAACCACCGCTTATAGTGATCAGTGGTTATAAGAATCAACCGTTTATAAGAATCAATATCACGAAAACAAAAACAAATGTATTATTTCCATGTTAAAATTTTCGCTTTAAAGAATCAATCCACCGGTTTTAAGAATCAGTTTACACTCTTCGCTTTCCTATCATTTTTCCAAAAAAGCCACTAAAACCCTCAAAAGGCACGAAGTTTTTTCTTTACTTTTTTAAAGAAAGATTGATAAGATGTGGATGGAATATAGTCTCAAAATTCATCCCTTTCTTTGTTAGACATAACATAATAGTTTCCCCATAAACGCTTTAGCACAACACTGTCCTATATTAGCTTTACCTAGGGGCATCTTTACTGGTCCGGGTCCGATTTCACTTTTCTCCACTGACAAACAAAAATGGGGTCTCTTTTTTCCCACCTCCCACATCCCGGTTGCGGCTTCCTGGACCCTGAAACACATAAATCTTCGGCGAAGTATCCACTATCACTTAGGAAAACCTGACATTAGTAGATTCAGCACGTTATCAAACCGCAAAACGTAAGCTAGAAGGTGAATCTTCGTCTGAGACTATTGGTATTGAAAGAGGTATAAATAGCTTCCTGAAGACTTCATTACGTCAAACTACCATAGAAAACCTTTTTCTTGCTCCCTTCCTGTAGTTGAAATGTTAAAACTGTTATGCAGGTATGTTGTAACAAATATTGGATTTTTTTTCTTTTCTTACTATAATTATGTGTATCTACTTATAGGTCTAGAAATTAAGTTGTATTTTTAAAATTATAAAAAATGATTTTAATAAAAGATAATTAACGTAAATTAAAGAGTATTTTATGGTAAATTATCTAATATATGTATATATAGGTGTGTGTGTGTGCCTGTCCAAAAACCTAAATTTCGGCTATAAGAATCAACCGCTTATAAGAATCAAAAACAGTAATAACAAACGTGATTCTTATAAGCGGAAATCACTGTATATATATATATATATATATATATATATATATATATATATATATATATATAGTACGTGTACACTGCCGAAGTAACTCGCATTATGGATTATTTAAGTATGATAGTTTTTTAAAACTCCCGCTTAAGGAGAAATGGGAAATAATTAAAAGAAAAAAATTGTTTGCTAATTGTTTAAAGTTGAAAGATAATAAATCGCATCCAATTTCTAAATGTCGGGCAGCCATGTTCAAATTTTGTTCAAGGCCACATAATACAATATTATGCTCGAAAAATTCAAATGAGACAAAATCTGAAACACATGCAGAAAGTGAACTTCCTACAATTAGTATACCAATAATGCAACCATACTCATCACACAAGCGGTTTTATTGCCTACTGCAATACTTTATGTTAAAGATATTAATCGCACTTTACAAAAACGCAGGCTACTTATTGACTCAGAAAGTCAAGGCTCGTTTGTTACTGAGAGATTTGTAAATTTATTGCAACTTAAACGTAATAATGCAAACATAAGCATAGACGGTTTGAGCTAAAGAAAGGTAGGTAGGATTACGGGTTCAGTTCAGTTACAAATAACATCACTATTTAAACACACACACACACAAGTATTTCTGTTGATGCATTAACCCTACCCAAAATCTCCTGTGACCTTCCTCAGTTTCAAGTTGATGCCGGTTTTTGGCTACATTTAAGCAATTACAACTAGCAGATGTCAATTGTCTCCAGCCTAGTCCAATAGACATTCTTTTGGGTGCAAACGTGTTTGGAGATATAATGCTCAATGGACATTTAACAGTTCCAGGACATTCATTAACTGCCCTTGAATCAATTTTTGGTTGGGTTGTTCTCGGAATAACAAAAAATGTATCACGGACAATCATATCAAATCATGCTAGTTTAAACACAGTTGAGTTCCAGATGGATAAATTTTGGCAGCTAGAAGAAATTTTAGAAACAAATCCTTTCACAAATGAAGAAATTGCATGCGAAAAGCATTTTAAAGAAACTTTCTCTCGTGACTCAACTGGTAGAATTGTAATCAAATTTCCATTTCGTGAATCTCATGATAACTTGGATCATCTAGCGATATAGCCGTGTGTCGTTTACAGAAAATTGAACGCCGGTTTACTAAAAACCAATCGCTGTCGCAATAATATCACAGATTCATGGAGGACTATATGAAACTTGGTCACATGGAGCTAATTCCAGAGAACGATATTGACATTCCAGCTAGTTCTGCCTTTTTACCTCCCACATCACCCAGTTTCCAATAAGAGTAGGGACAAATTTCGCGTTGTGTTTGATGGATCTGCTAAATTTTCAAGAGATGTTTCTCTCAATGATAAATTAATGGTTGGTCCACAGTTGCAAAAGGTCTTGACAACATTACTTATTCGCTTCAGGTTGCACAAAATAGCCTTGACAGCAGACATAGAAAAAAATATATCGGCAAATCATATTACAAGATTCAGACTTTCAGAGAATAGTCTGCCGAAATTCTCCCTTTGAACCAATCCAAGACTTCGATTAACGAGGTTTGCTTAGAGCACCGCCTCGGCACCGTAACTTGAAATAAAATGCTTGCAGAAGTTGGCAATAGAAGAAGCAGATAATTTCACTTTGGCTTCTAAAGCAGCCCTAACGGACTACTAAGTTGATTATTTGATGTCTGGAGCTAATTCAAGGTCTGAAGCTTTAGAATTACGAGCACAGTTGAATCAGATGCTATCAAGTGCAGGACTCAATTTGAGAAAATGGGCTCACACTTGCAATGAACTCTTGAACTCAAATGATCCAGAGCTGTGTCTTTCAAATGCATCTTTGAACATAGACAATGATGACACTATAAAAACCCTAGGTATCCTATTGCATACAGCTTCAGATGTATTCTTCTTCAAAGTTAATCTCTTGACTCTTGAAAACACGTTAACTTAGCGAGTTTTACTTTCAATGATCGTAAAACCCTTTATCGACACGGATGGTTGTCACCCATCACAATGCAGTACAAATTAATCATGCAAAAACTGTGGAAACATTAGTAGCAGTGGGATGTCAAGGTTCCTACAGACATTGGGTTTGAATGGAAACTACTTACAGGAGATATCTTGTTTGTAAAAGACATCAAATTTCCACGATTCTTTACAGCAAATTCAAACAACCAATTTCAACTTCAAGGTTTCAGCGATAGTTCTTCATGGTTCAGCCTCATAAAAGGCGTATGCAGCAGCAATATATTGTCGGTCTGTCTCAGATATTGGGCAGATTAACGTTCAACTAGTGATATCGAAGACAAGAGTTGCACCTCTCAAAATTATATCACTTCCTCGACTGTTGTAAGGGTGCCGCAGAGGACAACCAAAGGGGTCCTGCTATGAAATCAAAGGGCACCCCAGACCATCACTCCTGCTTGTCGGCCCGTATGGCGGAAGACAGTCAGGTTGGTATCCCACCGTTGTCCGGGGCGCCTCCAGACACGTATTCTCTGTTAATCGGGGCTCTGTTCGAAGCGGAACTCATCACTGAAGACAATTCTACTCCATTCAGGGACATTCCAGGTTGAATGTGCCCGACACTTTTGCAAACGGACTTGTCGATATACAGAGATCAATGGTAGTCGGCGCAAGGGGCGCCGTGAGCTCAGTCCCCTTTCTCTGAGCCGCCTATGAATGGTCCTTGCGGATACTGAAGTACCAGTTGCACGTACGTTCGATGATAATGATGAATCTGAGGCTGTTAGTGACGCTCCGGTTATTTCTCGGTCTTCACGTTCTGTTGTTTCTCTAGGCCAAGCACTTCCTTCTTGACGCTGTGTTCGGCCATGGTTCACCCATTCCTGTCAACATCATCTAATATTGCCATCGCTCCTATCCAAATGTCGAGCGATTCGCTGATTAGACCAACCGACTTCTTGAGCCCAACTAAACGTCCTCTCTCAAATGCTGACATCTCCACATATTGTTCGCGTACCTGTATGCGAGGCATAGTTACTGTCTACCTGAGTACACGGAATGAAATTCGTAAAGAATTCAAGACCTGGAATCGAAATTTCTCCTATTTAATATCCTGCCAGTTGCGCAGTTAAGATGCGCTGCAGCTTCACATGTTCATTCAATGGCCACCAAACTTTAAAATTTTGCATTTTCCGTCGAAACCTGAATGCATACCAATTTGTGTCCAGTTTGCATTACCCCTTCTAAGTCCGTCTTTTTTTCTTCTTTTTTTTCGGGGGGGGGGGGGGGGTTCTAAGAGTGTAGCTTTTTTTTGTTCGTTTCAACACTAGAGATGTTCACTTAGAATTAGTCACTGATCTTTCAGCCGATTGCAACCCTTAAGAGGTTTATGCAGTGATATTATACACTGGTGAAATAAATTAAGAGAATTTGCATATTTTATCGAATTTCATGAAAAGAACTGAACTGAATGTAAAACCACTGCTTCTAGACAAAAATGCAAATCTTGTACGTCAAATACGTAAGCGTACACGTGTGTGTAGACGGAGCCAGTAGAGAAATAGGCTTTATAAGCGCGCGTAAGTTAAGACGCATTTCGTTCGCTAGCACACCTCGGCAATTTCTTGGTGTTATTTTGCAGCAATCGGCTAATTTCAAATTGTAACAGTAAAAATGAGTAACCACCAACGTTTAGATGATAGAATGAGGTGGCGAATTGTGGGGAGGCTAGAAGCAGGCCAATCTCAAGTCCAAATTTGTAGAGAGTTCAATTTTACGCCCAGCGTCGTGTGTAACTTATGGAAACAGTTCCAGGATACCGGATCCCTCGAGAGAAAGCCTGGTCAAGGTCGTCCAAGAGCCACGACGGCCAGAGAAGATCGCTATTTGTCGATTATAGCAAGGCGTAACAGGAGTTCTACAGCTTCTCAGCTCTGTCGTGACTTGTATGTAGCCACAGGAACCCGTGTATCAAGGGTGGCTGTTTCCAAAAGACTTCATGAGAGAGGGTTGTTTGCAATAAGACCTGCTGTTTGTGTCCCGCTCACTTCTACGAACAGGAGAATCCGTTTATCATGGTTACAGAGAGCATAGAAATTGGACTATGGATCAATGGACGACCGTTCTCTTCACTGATGAGTCCCGGTTCAGCCTAAACACTGATTCTCGCGGTACGTTCATATGGAGAGAACCAGGGACCCGCTACCTACCCTCCGCGAAATCAACCATTATGGCGGAGAAGGTTTAATGGTTTGGGCAGGCATCATGTTGGATGGCCGCACACCTCTCCATGTCTTTGAAAGAGGCACTGTGACTGGTGTGAGGTATAGGGATGAGGTCTTGGAGTCCTATGTTTGCCTTTTCAGGGGTGCAGTTGGCCCTGAGTTCATTTTAATGGACGATAACGCGAGGCCACATAGAGCTCTTCAGGTCGACGAATTTCTAGAGAGCGAGGATATTCGCCGGATGGATTGGTCAGCCAGATCTCCAGACCTTAACCCTATAGAGCATGTCTGGGACGCTCTGGGGAGGGCAATTGCAACTCACAACCCCCCTCCGAGAACCATCCAGGGAATGAAAACAGCGTTGCTGAACGAGTGGGACCAATTGCCACAGGAAATGATAAACTGCCTTATTTCAAGTATGAAATTACGCTGAGAGACCTGTATATCTGTAAGAGGGGACCATACTCCCTATTAACCCATCTATTAACCCATTTTTTGTTTATTCTGCAACCGCTGTTTCATACCTTCCGACTCCAACAAGTGTTACGCACGATCATGCGTGTGTATTACAGTTATTGAATGGTTATTTGTTTTGTATTGTATAAATGTATGTACATATCAAATTTCATTAAAATCGGTACAGTAGTTCTAGAGATAATCTGCCAAGTCTGCAAATTCTCTTAATTTCTTACACCAGTGTATATACAGTGACTGCGGCTCCAACTTTGTTGGCACTAAACGTAAACTCATAGAATTTGTATAGTTCTCAAAATCAAAAAACTATAACAAAAATGTCAACAACTTTTTGCAAGAGATAGGTATTAAATGGCATTTAAATGATCCAGGTGCACCGCCTATGGGTGGTCTCTCTGGGAAGTCGTTATAAAATCAACAAAATATCCCCTAAAACAAGTCGTTAGCGAAACGAAATTAACATATGAAGAATTGGAAACACTTCTGACACGAGTTGAGGCTTGTCTTAATTCTAGACCTTTAACACCCTATCTAATTAGACTAACTAGATTATCTAATAACCCAAACGATCTATCAACCTTAACGCCCGGTCATTTCATTATTGGAAGATCGTTAACAAGTATTCCTGAACCAAATTACATCGAATCTAATGTTTCCTATCTTACCAGATAGCAACATATCCAAAATATGGTACAAAAATTTCGAGACGTTGGCAAAGAGTTTCTGTGTCGATTGCAACTAAGGCGGAAATGGCTTTTGTCAACTAAAAACCTTCAAGTTAATGATCTATGTCTCATGAAGGATGAAAATTTGCCCAAAATTATACTGCGGGCCATTAAAATTGCAACACAAGGAAAGAAAGCAAATAACAAAAATTTTCTTATTGGGCGTGTACAGCACAGAAGGAAGAAAACATGATTAAATTTGTAGGCAATTTGGGGGTATACAGAGTCCGAAATTATTGCACACAGCTGCCGCCTCTGGCAGCTAAAACGACATCAAGTCGAACTGGGCTTGGATGACAGATTCGGGCAAGTCATTCCATGCTGCTTCAAATTTATGCTACACTTTATCAATCGCAGTAGCTGGGGAGTGGTGGAGGCCCAGTCTCTCAGCTACCCATGACCAGATGTTTTCAATGGGTGAGAGATCTGGAGAACGTGCTTGCCAGGGCAACAGTCGAACACCCTCTGTGTCGAGGTAGGTCAGGACACGACGGGCAACATGCGGTCTGGCGTTATCTTGTTGAAAGATGACGTCTCCGAGACCTCGAAGATAGGGCACAGCCACCGGCCTTAAGATCTGAGAAATGTAACGCTGGCTGTTCAGATTACCGACGACACGAACAAGAGGTGTTCGTGTCGTGTACCTAATGGCTGCCTATACTATCACATCAGGTGCAGGGTCCGTATGACGATGTCGAATGCAAGCAGACCACGTGCGTTCTCTTCGATGCCTCCAGACACGGGTACGTTCATCATGATGCTGCACGCAGAACCGGGGCTCGTCTGAAAAGACGACGTGGTGCCACTCCTGTATCCAGTTTTATCGTTGGGCGCACCACTGTCTCCACACGACTCTATGCTGTAGTGTCAAGGGAAATCGCAATAATGTTCGCCGTGCAGACAGTCCGTGCTGCTCCAGACGTCGTCGCACTGTCCGTGCGGAAACTTGTCGTGCTGCAAGCGAGCTCATTTCCAGACTCAAGTTGTGTGATATGGCTGTAAGATCCTGCAAGGCCGACCTGACAACATGTATATCCTCTTGGGCGTTAATGGCGGGAGGCCGTTGAAATCCTGCATGGCGTTCAGTATGACATTCCTGAACCCATCGATTCCATATTCGCATGACAGTCGTCGGATTCCGACTAATGCGAGTAGCAATATCGCGGAACGATAAACCGCACTCTCGATAGCCACGATCCTGCCTCTATCGAATTCCTTCACGTGCTGTTAGCCTTTTTTTCTTATACGAGGCATAACACGATCTTCTCATAAACAACCAACATTCAAATGCGATTTCCAAATGAGAAACCCGCTCCATAACTTTTCTTTTATACAGAGTTTTAGATGCCGTTTCTCCCTCCTAGGTCGTTCGATTGCGCTTAATTGCTAATCATTTGCATATCCTAGCATCTTCTTCCTTTCATGCGAAATTGACATTTGTATCATCCCCCCCTTCAAAGTGTTGCAATTTTAATGGCTAGCTGTGTAAGTGGAAAATGGGCAGAATTATTCAGTTTTACCCTGGTTCTGGTGATCTTGTTAGGGTTGTAACTGTCAAAACATCAAATGGAATATTTAAAAGAAATATTAGGACACTGTGTCAACTACCTATTTGAATTTGAATTTATGTTTATGTGAGATTGTTAATCAATATTTTGTTTTAACATTGCATTTTGCAAACATTTAATGGTCTTTGCAAATACTATTTACTTACTTAGAACAGTTGTATTCATTTATTCATGCATGTTGAAATAATATTTCAAGGTGGGCGGCATGTTTGGACGTTTAACCTTTTTGCTCACGAGAGGGCACACATGAGCCACGAGATTTGCTGTACATGTGATTTTTTTCGAATAAAATAAAATAAAATGGTTGAAGAACAACGTACTACTACTTCCCGTCCGTTCACATATTTTTAAATAAGTGACTTAACGGAATCCGAGTTACAAAATTCTAAATTAAAAGAAAAAACGCATTTTTGTATTCATGTCTTAAAACCGAACCCAGCTGTTCATCTGCAAAATAGGCCTATTTATCTCGGATTGCAATTTTTCATGTTTTGTCGTATTTAAAGGGATGTATATAAAATTACTCGCAAGAGATGTGTCTGAAATTTCCTACAATATCGTACCGTTCTACTTTTATTGACATGCGTGCAGGATTTTAAAATGTAAATAAATTTTTAAATAAATATTCCCGGTTTAAAAAATTATTTTGAAAAAAAAAATTGTCCTTTAAAGGGATAAAAAATTTTATATATATATATATATATATATATATATGTGTGTGTGTGTGTGTGTGTGTGTAAGTAACAAGAAAACGCGTCTTCCTAAATTAATTTAAAGCATATTCTCTTTTTAATAAAGCATGACCCCTTTTCCAAAATTGCAACCTAAAAGTAAAGTAAGTTATAATTTATACTAGCGGCACGTCCCGACTTTGTCCGGGTTGAACAAAATATTATACCAATAAATTTCCAGTTGATAGCCAATAAATTGTAAATCTTTTTTCACCTTAATAATAACCTAAATAATACCTTAAATTAATTTTACGTTAGTTAATAATTAAAATAATTTTTTTAAAAGAAAAAGGCGTGCCGGAGAACGGCTAGGTTCGAACCGCTAGCGTCAGAAAGGAAGCCCACCGCGATAGCACCACGCTAAGGATCGTTGAAATCTTCGGAACAAAAAGCGGTAGAAGACAGTAGCAGAAACAATGGAGATTGTTATTATTAAGCCCCTAACTTTATTTCTACTGATCAGATATACATAATATATAGCCTATGTCCATCTGGAATAATGTACCTTTCAAACAGTGAAAGAATTTTTCAAATAGGTGCAGTGGTTCTGGAGATTACCCTCCACGTACAAAATCGCTCTCTCTTTATATATAAGTATAGATAGCACCACGCTAAGGATCGTTGAAGACTTCGGCACAAAAAGCGGTAGAGGACAGTAGCGGTAACATTGGAGATTGTTAGGATTAAGCCCCTAACTTTATTTCTACTGATCAGATATACATAATATATAGCCTATGTCCATCTGGAATAATGTACCTCTCAAACAGTGAAAGAATTTTTCAAATAGGTGCAGTGGTTCTGGAGATTATTCTCCACGTACAAAATCGCTCTCTCTTTATATATAAGTATAGATACCACCACGCTAAGGATCGTTGAAGACTTCGGCACAAAAAGCGGTAGAGGACAGCAGCGGTAACAATGGAGATTGTTAGGATTAAGCCCCTAACTTTATTTCTACTGATCATATATACATAATATATAGCCTATGTCCATCTGGAATAATGTACCTTTCAAACAGTGAAAGATTTTGTCAAATAGGTGCAGTGGTTCTGAAGATTACCCTACACGTACGAAATCGCTCTCTCTTTATATATAAGTATAGATAGATTATAGAAGTATAGACACACATTGGTATCTCAAAATTAGAGTAAGAGATGAAATAAAAATACAAAAATAAAAAAAGGATTTTAAGTAAAGAATGATTTTATAATTATTTTAAGCACCTAAAATAATATTCAAATTAATATTACGTTACTTAATATAATTGTGTGCACGGCCGCCATCTTGGATTTTTTTGCGCCAACTTGGCGATTTTACCGTGTTTTGAGGAGTGGAAAAATACTCGCCAATGTATTTTAAGCGGTGTTTTCAAAACGCTGGACTTTGAATTTTTTTAGCTTTTTTAATAAAAACCACCTGTTTAAATTATGAAACTTAGAAAAATTTTTGAAAAATCATTTAAACGTTGGACTTAGATTTATTTTTGGGTTTTTGATAAAAACCACATTTTTGAAAAAATCATTCTCAAATATTGGAAATTTTGGGTTTTTCTTTTAGCTTTTTTAATAAAAACGACCTTTTAAATTGTGAAACTTAGAAATATTTTTGAAAAATCATTTAATCGTTGGACTGAGATTTTTTTCTTGTCATTTTTAATTAAAAACTACCTTTTCAAATTATGATCCATAGGAAAAATTTGGTCAAATGAATTTTACTTACAGATAAAATTTCAATGCCATCTATTCAGTTTGCCCTAACTCTTTGACTAAGCAATGAATCACCAAAATATTATGCCAATATATTGTTAATTAGAAAAAAAATACAGCATTTTCGTACCACCTAAATAACTTGCAATTTAAAAATTATCTAAAATTCAGCTTTGAAAAATGTAAAATAATTATGAACCCATAAATTTATGGTGAGTAACCATTGACCTTAACCAAATATTTGGTGCATACAATAAAATCGGGACAAGGATTATTTGACCATTTATCCTGCTGTGTTGGAAATAAGAAAAAAAACCCTTTTCCTAAACCAATAACTTAACCTTAACTAACTTTTTAACTTAGGTTCCTGGGGAGAGAGAAGTTGAACTTCAGTTATTTAAATTTATTTGTAATCCACTACAACTTGGAATTATAAAATATTTTAAAATATATTGTATTTAAAATGTATACTGTATTTTACATTTTACGAAAAAATGATGGCAGATAATTTTTACTTCAAATAAATGAAATGGTGTATCATTATAGTATACTAATTGACAATCTATAAACAAAATTAAAAGCAACTTAAATTTAATAAGTTAACGAAAAACTGATAATGAATTCAAAAATTTTCAACAAAAAGACTCTTAGTTTTAAAAATAATTTACTCTTTTGAGTATAGTCAATTTGACTCAGATTTCCAGGTCAAGGCCAAGATCTGACCTAAAATTATTATACTGTAATTAAATGATCACATCAGAAATAACTGTTTGATTTTAAAATTAGAGAATTTGACATTGGGTTATTTTTACCAGAACGCAATAATTATCGCCATGCGAAATGCGCCAAACCCTGGCGGAAAAATCCAAGATGGCGGCCGTGCACACAAATCTAGAGTATCCCCCCTAACTTTATTTCTACTGATCAGATATGCATAATATATAGCCTATGTCCATCTGGAATAATGTACCTTTCAAACAGTGAAAGAATTTTTCAAATAGGTGCAGTGGTTCCGGAGATTACCTTCCACGTACAAAATCCGCTCTCTCTTTATATATTAGTATAGATATAGATATAGATTAGCCATGCAGATCATTAAGCAGGCATGGGAAATATCTGGACTCAGTAACATCCCCATATATCTCTGGTCCAAATGTTCGAAGTTTATGGGATTCCAAACGTCAGAAAATGTGAAAATTCTTGAGAACCCTCGAACCACTCTGGATTTATGCGTTCTATAACGTCGAAACCACACATTACAAGAACTTTATGGCCTCTCTACTTATCCTAGAGTTTATGAGACCGCCCAGACCAATAGTTCGCACTTCTAACAAACGCGTGATCTAGCAATAAAGTAATCCCCGGGAAAACCGAAGTGGACACGTGAACTCCACAAGTGGACAATTGAACTCCACGAGACTAAATTCGTCCAGTTAAAAATTAAGTTGCTTAGGCCCTCTAGTATCAATATCTCTAAACACTCATTTAATATTTGCGTGAATGGAAGACTTCTCTCTCTTCGCTCCTAACTCTCGTCGCTGTCGGATCTGCTATCCAAGGACGCCATAAGTCCGGTGGTTACAACGTTCTTCTCTTAACTTTATCATGTAAACAGCTCCCCGCGCCCCGTCCTGTTGCATGGACGCAGGGCAAGTCCAGTGGCCACTGCAGTCTTCTTATTACTTAATAATTAAATAAAAAGGACTTCCTGGATATCATCTAAAATCTGTGCTCCTCTTCTATGGCTCCGCGTGTGTTTCTCTCCTAAATTTTTTCGGTGCTTTCCTGGATGAACACTTCGCCCGACTGCCTCTCTCCAAGTTGTACGCAGCAATTCATTCGATTGTGATTATTATCACAATTATTAGTACATACATATATATATATATATATATATAGGCAAACCAACACCATCCCCTGGTGCCACCTCAATTTTGACCGAGCACCCCCAGACGCGACATCTAGGGGCGGATCGTACCTTCTTCCCTCCTCTCTGATCTCATAGAAGGACTCAGGGCCGCCCAGAGACTTTATGGGGCCTGGGGCAAACTTCTTTTGGGGTCCCCAAGACTATTTTTCAGAAGACTATTTTGTAGTAGGGGAAATCTGATTAATCGAATAATTTATTTTTTATTTTTTGGGGGACCCCCTTTTTTCAGGAGATTATTTTGAATTTTGAAGTACGGTACAGGTTTCAGAATAATCTTTCGGAGGAAGTCTAATAAATAATTTTTTAACATAGTTTGGGGCCTGGGACAAAGTGCCCCAGTTGCCCTCACCCTCTGGGCGGCCCTGGGAGGACTCTCCGATCTACGGATTTAACGTACTCATATCCGGCCTAGACACGAACGTACTGAATGGCGATTGTCAAGATTCGAACCGAGCACCCCATTTCCAAGCCCAACGAACTACCATTAGGCTATCTCGGGTCCGTATTCGTATAAAATCACATTAAAGAAAAAAGATTATTGCAAAATATTAAAAAAAAATTTAAATAAACTTTTGTGTTCCGAAACCTCTTAACTTGGAAATCCACCGATAGGTCAAAACATGTAAACCTGCAAGTTAAAGTCATATGTAATGGTTATCAACACGCCAGTCGATTATATAAATTAAAGTGGTTGCACAATATAAATTTTTAATCTCTTTAAGTAATTGTTAGTTGCTCACGGTATGGAATGTACAAGTATCTCCGGCATAATCGAGCAGTTTTGTTTGCATTATAGTCTCTTAAACTCATTTGCATCTTGTAAACGAAAAAAGAAAACCAATGTTTTCATAAACATTAATTATATTTTCAGAAGTGATGGAATTAATTTCAACCATTTTTCTCTTTTCCATTGGAAAGGAAGTTAAGGTCCTGAAAATTTTTGCACAAAATATAAGAATCAAGAATAACTGAAAAAATATAAGAATCAAGAATAACTGAAACTGTCGGATACTGCTTAGGAATAGGAGGGAGGTGCGTAAAACTTGCTAATTATATATACAATGCCAATACATACATTGAACAAATAAAACACAAACCAGATACGCGTGACATAGAGTGTAATGCGTGACATTAAACCCTATTTGCACGAATAAAAACATATAAATATTAATAAGATATTAAAGATGTCGAGTACACGTATGTCTATAGTGATTAAATGCAATTTGTATGAATACGAACATGTGAGAGAGGCATGTGAATTGCGTATAATAACTCCTGTATTTTATGTTTTGCTACATTCTGTGTCTAACGGAAAGTGCTTATTACAGAACCTCGGGACAAATGAAGCGTATTTATCAACACAAATACTCCTCCTCAAAATGCAGAAGTGGAATTCACCAACCGTATGACAGGTGGTTGATCTATGGAGGGACATCCGGCACTGTCGTGATCACCTGTTGTTAGTTTCGAAAACGACGATTCTGTCCGCCCGAAATGACCTTCAAACCTGCGAATGTATATTTCAGGGTCGAGCTAATTTAAAAACCATACCGCCGCATAATTTCCTCTCCTTCAAAGGAGACACCAAGTGGCATTAACAGACGTCTAAGTCAATAAATGGCCGAGCTCTGCCGAAATACATCTGGGCATTGTTCCCTCCTAATAACAAGTGCACACGCGACGTCGATTTTTCGGAATATATTCCTCTTATTTCAGAAACTGGAGAGAAGGCGCTTTCACACGCTCTGTCCCATGTCGCAGCGGTTTAAAGGATTTGCACCAACAGACTCACGCTAACTCTTTAAATATGCATGCTAAACCAGCTACCAAGGAAGAAAGAGTCAGCCATCTTACGATAAATATGCTGATTTCTGCATTTCTTAAACACAAGTGGTTCAGAGAATTCAATAACGTAATGTGGGCATTATCTTAGATGCTCAAAATTTGCCTTCAAAGTCTTAGAAATTAAGAGATCTAAGCAACTATCCATCATTTTTAAAGACTGAAAATTCTGGTTCTGAGCCAAAAGCTGGCACTTGAGTTTTTTTATCAAGAATCCCACGCTGACATCTTACAACCAGGCAATAAGAGGACAGGACAAAAACATACATCACCCCCAATAAAGAACTTTGGCAATAAAAATATATATATACAGTAACCACCGCTTATAGTGATCAGTGGTTATAAGAATCAACCGTTTATAAGAATCAATATCGCGAAAACAAAAACAAATGCATTATTTCCATGTTAAAATTTTCGCTTTAAAGAATCAATCCACCGGTTTTAAGAATCAGTTTACACCATTCGCTTTCCTTTCATTTTTTCAAAAAAGCCACTTAAACCGTCAAAAGGCAAAGTTCTTTTTTTTATTTTTTTTAAAGAAAGATTGATAAGATGGGATGGAATATAGTCGTAAAATTCCTCCCTTTCTTTGTTAGACATAACATAATAGTTTTCCCTTAAAGGCTTTAGCACAATACTGTCCTATTAGCTTTACCTGTCCGGGTTCAATTTCACTTTTCTCCACTGACAAACAAAAATAGGGACTCTTTTTTCCCACCTCCCACATCCTGGTTGCGGCTTCCTGGACCCTGAAACACATAAATCTTTGGCGAAGTGTCCACTATCACTTAGGCAAACGTGACATTTAGATTCAGCACGTTATCAAAGCGTGAAACGTAAGCTAGAAGGTGAATCTTCGGCTGAGACTATTAGTATTGAAAGAGGTATAAACAGCCTCCTGAACACTTCATTACGTCAAACTACCATAGAAAACTTTTTCTTGCTCCCTTCCTGTAGTTGAAATGTTAAAACTGTTAAGCAGTTATGTTGTAACAAATATCGGATTGTTTTCTTCTCTTACTATAATCATGTGTATATAGGTCTAGAAATTAAGTTGTATTTTTAAATTTATTAAAAATAATTTTAATAAAAGATAATTAAAGTAAATTAAAGGGTATTTTATGGTAAATTATCTAATATATGTATATATAGGTGTGTGTGTGTGCCTTTCCAAAAACCAAAATTTCGGCTATAAGAATCAACCGCTTATAAGAATCAAAAACAGTAACAACAAACGTGATTCTTATAAGCGGAAATCACTGTATTAGATTACAGGCAATATGGGTACCAGTACTTTATCTTCTTTTTTACGACAAAACCGCAAAAATTAATAGAGCTTTCAACTTTTAAACTGACTGTATCTCAAAGAAGAATCCTTTTCCGTGATCAAAATATTCCATTTACTTTGTCAAAAGACTTTTTTTGTGTGTGTGCAAATTATCACGAAGACAGTCGAAACGACTATGAAGTTAACTGAATACAGAAGTGCAATCACGTGAGGTGGAAGGGGGAGGGGTAAAAAATCTTCTCTCAGAGGTATTTTACGAATTTTTAAATAATCTATATCTCGAACCATTTTAGGCCATAAGAAATTTCGGTTAGTTTTTATTTAAATAACCCCAGAAACAGTTATAATTGCACCACTGGGGGATTGGACATTGCATTAACGGTAAACAATGTAATGCTAGATAAACTTCAAAATTTACCTTCAGAATTTACTCAGAAAACCGTAGATATGGTGATATTTTTTTTCAAGTGACATCGCGAGGTTACTTACCCATAGAAGCAAATGCACTTTAATTACACGCATTTCGTGTGGATTTTTTCAACGAAAATGTGCTTGTATATTCAAATTATCATGTTTATGGCTTTTGACATATCTGCGGAACTAATCACCACATGGTTTTATTTATTTTTCAGTCTTGTACACTAGAAAAATGCCAAGATAATTTGTTTTCAGGGTTTATATAGACTTTGTTTATAAATTTTTAATTACTTTTAAGGGTAAAAAAAGTTTTTCAGCGAAATCTTCGCTTCAGAAAATATATATATATATATATATATACAGTGATTTCCGCTTATAAGAATCACGTTTGTTATTACTGTTTTTGATTCCTATAAGCGGTTGATTCTTATAGCCGAAATTTAGGTTTTTGGACAGGAACACACACACCTATATATACATATATTAGATAATTTACTATAAAATACTACGTTAATTATCTTTTATTAAAATTATTTTTATAATTTTAAAAATACAACTTAATTTCGAGACCTATAAGTAGATACACATGATTATAGTAAGAGAAGAAAAAAAATCCAATATTTCTTACAACATACCTGCTTAACAGTTTAACATTTCAACTACAGGAAGGGTGCAAGAAAAATTTTTCTATGGTAGTTTGACGTAATGAAGTTTTCAAGAGGCTGTTATACCTCTTTCAATACCAATAGTCTCAGACGAAGATTCGCCTTCTAGCTTACGTTTCACGGTTTGATAACGTGCTGAATCTAATAATGTCACGTTTTCCTAAGTGATAGTGGACACTTCCCCGAAGATTTATGTGTTTCAGGGTTCAGGAAGCCGCAACCAGGATGTGGGAGGTGGGAAAAGAGAATCCCTGTCTTTGTTTGTCAGTGGAGAAAAGTGAAATCGGATCCGCACGGGTAGGATGCCCCTGGGTCAAGCTAATAGGACAGTGTTTAGCTAAAGCATTTAAGGGGAAACTATTATGTTATGTCTAACAAAGAAAGGGATGCATTTCTCGACTGTATTCCATCCCATCTTATCACTCTTTCTTTAAAAAAATATAAAGAAAGAACTTCGTACCTTTTGAGGGTTTAGGTAGCTTTTTTAGAAAAATGAAAGAAAAGTGAAGAGTGTAAACTGATTCTTAAAACCGGTGGATTGATTCTTTAAAGCGAAAGTTTTAACATGGAAATAATACATTTGTTTTTGTTTTTGCGATATTGATTCTTATAAACGGTTGATTCTTATAACCACTGATCACTATAAGCGGTGGTTACTGTATTTCATATTACTCTAGATTAAAAATCGTGAAAACAGTTTACTGAAATTTTAAAAAAAGAACCTTGTACAAATTTTTATTAGAGGTAGTACATTCTATGGAGTTTTAGATATACCGTTTAAAAGATTGCATACCATGGAAGATTCGATTCCGAGATAAGTACGCTGGATTTAGAGATGATGAATGCGGCAAAAGAAATCTGTATATGTTAAAGCAATCATCGTAGAAACATGTGTTTTGAATCTTTTGATTCTAAAAGCTCGACAGTAGGATTTCAGCTGAGAAAATGAAAAAGCCCTTTCTTGAGAATTTCGTATTCTGAACCTCCTTAAAATAGAATACTTTATAAAGAGTTCCTGTTATTATACTTTCGAAACATTTTATCGATATTCGAGGGCATGGGTGCGAATTAGCCAACACATTACACCGAAACTGTTGCCCTATTCAGTTCTTTAAAAAATAAAATCTAGCGTTTGCCACTCTCTTTGGTTCACCCATAATTCGCTAAGAATTCGAGAATCCACACTGCATCGAAATAAAGTTTTTGAATTACAAGATTTAATTGTATTTCAATCCATTCGTATTATTTATAATTCAATAGCAGTTAATTATTCCTCTCTCCAACTTGAGAGGTAAATTCTTTGCGTTTAGCCAAATACTATTGATGTCACCATTCATGGTTGATTTGCCCTCTTTTGAAATACCCAGACATTATTCTTCCTTTTTCCATGGCTTAAAGTCACATACCCGAGTCAGCACCGTGTAATGAAACTTAAATAATAATCAAAAGATATTTCTTTCAGTTGTACGGATGGAAGTAATGAAATTTAATATGAATTACCATACTCTGTCTGAATAAAACTATTAAATTGGGAAATATAATTAATAGTGCCAATAACTCGGTAGCCATTTAACCAGTTTCAAAGAAATTAATTTTATTATGTTGCATCAAATATCTTAGGTAAAGAGATATTTTCAAGAATTGTGAAGTTGTGCATCTTTTTGCCGTATGGAAATAGACGAAAACGACCTCAGAGATTTAGTTTCATGTAGATTGTAAATTTTCCACGTACACACGCCCACTTTTTACTTTGTGTATTCTCTCCCATTGGGCCTGTTTACGAAATTTTTATCAGATTTTTCTCTTGAATCATCAATGATGTTATCATATGGCGTGTCTCTTTAATCATCTATTGTTTTGAAAAAATTGATTGATGAGCTTCCTCTAATTAACACAGAGTAAAACGATAAAGAGATTTTGAGTTTTTTTTAGGAAGGCATGTGGTGTTCGTATAAGTGTATTTCGTTTATATTGTCTTGCTCATTTCATATATTTTTTGCATTTTATTCAAGCGTAATTTCAAAAGTTTTCAAAGCGTAATTTCAAAATTTAGTTAATAATAAGCTTCCAGCTTATTATTAACGAAACTTTTGCTTCTTTGGGGATTTTGAATGTATCCTTGGGGAAGTTTTCTCTATTGTTATTTAACGCCTTCAGTTATCCCTTACTATTTTGTTCAAAACTGATTGACGTTTATAATGCGAAAAATGTGTATTATGAGATAATGTACTAAACAAACAACATTTTTACACCCGTCTGTTAATTTAATTTCCAAAAGTTGGTACTTGCTGCCAACAGGATGGTGTTAACCACCGAATGACAAACTTCGAATTAAAACGTAAATACGACTCAACAACTCCCTGGTATATTTAATGTTTTCACCAAAGTGAAATCATTTTTCTTAAAAGACTTATGTCAACTTTCCAAAATTGGGAATCCTAACCGTACTTCAATCATCGTGTAAGTTTTTTACCAATTGAACTACCTGTCTGATGTGAGGAATTGGTATTTTCAATAATTTCTCACAATGTTGTAAAGAAAAGGAATCCCTCGACGAGCATCGATGCAGAGGGTAAAGAAATGCTGGATTTCTAAACCACCATTTCTTTACTCCCAAGTTTGTATGGATGCTCGACCATTAGCATTATCTTAAATTTGCCGCGGAGTATTGCAACTCTAGCCACAAAAATAAATGTATCGGTATCTTTATCTGAACCACAAAATATTCTTATTGTCAGATTCACTCTCAAGGAAGAAAGATAAAGCTGAAATCAATGCCATCCACACTCTCATCTGTCCTTCGACAAGAAAACAAACATGTCTATTTTTTTTAAATGAGTGATTGTTACTATCATTACGTCTAGACTAATATGATTAAAGAGGTCTTTCCGGTTATTTGCGCTGAAGTGCATATTCATAGAACAAATTTCGTAGTCTATTACCAAAACTACTTTATCAGTGTCAGTAATGTAAGCAAACGGAAATTTCTAAAATTTGTGGTAGAGAGTTTCTTTAACGATATCTTCAACACACCTGAAAAAAAGATAAACTTTATTTGACGAACAGATAAGAGTTGCAAAAAATCGTGATAAGGCTCTTCAACATGAGGTGTCGGTTTGCTGTCAATCTTCGTAACTGACAAATTGAAATAAAAATCGATATTTTGTGAGGATTAAAAATGCATTGAGTTTGAAGAATCGGAAAAGGCTCCATAAGAGGTATGAAAAGAAAACTTTAAATCAGTGTGGTCGGCACGGAGTTAAAACATCACACGGATATATTTCGATTTCCTCTTGTGATTATAACGAATGTACGAGACGCATGCGGGAGCAAATTTTGTGGGCAGAAAATTCCCCTGTTTAAAATATTTCCGCAACAAATTAATTTTACTTTTCAGGGACTTATTAAAAAAGTTTTCAGGTTTTATAAAAATATCAGTTTTAAGTCATTAAACAAAATTGATAGTCTTTAAATTACTTCGAAGGTTAATGGCTAACGGTTTATTTTTTAGAAGATTGTATGATCAAAAAATAGTTTACATCATGTACTCAACTTAATTCAAGACAACAAAAAAAAAAAAAAGCAAAAATCATGCAAACGCAGGAATAGTCACTCATCCTGGCCACTCATCCCTATACATCTCAAGCTTACCCCAAAGCAGTCATGGACTTAGGTTTCGCTCTCATCCTTAGCATCTCATCGAGACTCAACTAATGAGTGCGTTGAAGATGCCGTAATTGTCACGTTGGCGGAACCTCTCAGCTGTAGTGCTTTATTATGTACTTCCTTTTTTTAATTATTGAAAAAAATCATTTCTAAAATCAGATTGTTGAAATAAATCTGACAGCAGTAACCCAATTAAAACCCATATTTATCAAATGTATAATATCTATTAAAAGAAAGTTCTGAAAATATTTTGAAGAGGAATACATTTTGTATATTTTCAAATTAATTAAAAAAATAAAAGAATAGATACATGTTTTCGATGTTTATGTTGTGTGGTTTTTAGAACTCGCCGCACGTAAACAGGTCCGGATTTACGTATAGGGTAGGTGGGGACAAAGGTTCGTATGGGGCAAAGGTTCGCACATACATTTTAAAATGACCGGGAAGAGTTTTAGGAAGAATAGGGTAGGCAATGCATTCCTCTACTTCCAGTCAGTTGCCTCGTAAAAAATGTTGGTGTTAAGACCCCCTTTTGCAGAGAAAATTAGGTAAGTTTATTTTCGTCTCTTTTAATGTAATTTTTTGCAACTTTCGAGTAATTTTGAGCATCACTCAAACTCACGAACTGTTTTGGGCTTATTTTCGCATGTTAGGGTGGTAAATAAACTTTCAAATCCTACCTTAAGTTTTGGGTTAACTCAAATACAGTGGCGTCCATTCTGCAGAAACAGAACCAGCACGAAATGGGGTAAAGGTTTGCAGGAGTCATGGGGTAAAGGTTCGCAGTGCAAACCTTTGCCCCATCTGCAAACCTTTGCCGCTCTAACTATTAACATTTGTTTCATGTCCTCTTTTCATTAGGAACCCTTATTAACAACGTCTTTTATTATTAATGGGAATTCACATTTTTGTAATTTGAAAAAAAATTATGGTTTTTGATAAAAACTGCCTGTTTTTAAATCAGAAAATTTTTTGTAAAATGCTTGAAAATCCATAAATTAAAAATAAAATAAATTAGTACAACACAAAAATAAAATAGCTCTGAACAAAGACCTATTTTACAAGATAAAAGAATTAAATGTTGTTACAAGACATTATAAGCTTCGAAGGTCTGGTTAGGGAAAAAAGCTCTAAATGAGTAATTTCCAGATTTGCAAGTCTTTGAAATGCTCCTTGCGTCACAATTTTTGACGAAATTTTACAGACTTTATTACAAAGACTCCTCTTATACATTAAAATAAAGTTATGTATCCATTTCAGGTTTCGACATCATTCAGATTATCAAAGTTTAACTTAAGCGTGGAAAAGTACAAAAATTTCACGAGAATTCAGAGTACAAGCATAAAAATATTTCCTAAAAATTAATTATTCAACGAAAGCACAAATCAAAATATAATCCTGATCAAAATGTATAAGCAATCTAAATGCAAAATTAAGGATAAGACTAAAAATTGGATCGCAAGGAGCATTTTAAAAAACATAATAAAAATTTCAATTTTTTAAATATAAAAAATAAAATTTTAAATATTTATAAAATTTTATAAGGTGTTCGAAATAGTTTTACTTTAATGAATATTTATGCCCAATTTCATATCTCTGAGGTAAAAATTTCAAAAATTGCTCTGTAATGTCCCCCATCCCCTTAATTTGCTTAATTTTTACGGGTTTTAAAAGAATGAGTAAAGCCCAAGATATGATATAACGATAGTGTTAATAGTTGATATTTTAATTGGAAGTTCTTTAGTTTAAGAAAACAATTATTGAGATTAACCCCTTTTCATTTTGTGAATTTCTTTGTTAGATTCATCTTTCTGTGTTAATAGTTGATATTTCATTTTGAAGTTATTTAGTTTAAGAAAAAATTTATTGAGATTAACCTGTTCAATTTGTGATTTTCCATATATGTAACACCTTTAAAAAGATTACAAAATGTGAAATAAAATTATTTAGACAACTCTTTTTGTGATTTTCGATGCCTATCCAGTAAGAAACCAACGAGTGGGGTAAAGGTTTGCAGTGCGAACCTTTGCCCCATCGATTGGGGCAAAGGTTCGCAAACAGGTGTTTTGGTAAAATTAAAAATTCGGTGACTAAATATTTCGGGAAAAAATTCATTATTTTATAGAAGGTAGAGGGGATACCCAACTACAATACAAGTGACTTTTGGGGGCGATAGGATCTAACGGAGACCCGTAAGAAACCCAAAACTCAAAACTGCAAACCTTTGCCCCCACCTACCCTAAGCTAAAAAAGCTACAGCTTAGGGCCTCGCAATCTGCCAGAGCCTCAAATTAAATATATATATATATATATATATATATACATATATATATATATAAATTTATATAAAAATATCTCGTAGAAAAATCACTCAAATGAAATCAGACATATCACGATAATTCCTCAATAATTTTAAATATACAAAATAAACATTAAAATAATTTAAGCGCATTGTAAAATTGATTGAGACTAAATTTTCAACTGAATAAAAGATTAAGTTTTTATATACTACCAATTATATTGTTATATTAATTTAATTTTTACTTTTTCTTTTAGTATTTTAATTTAAAACTTTCTGTTCTATGTGCCTTATTTGTCGTTTTTAAAACCCTTTAATTACATAATTATTTCTGTGACTTTGTAAACACATCCTTTTTTATCCTTTAATAAAAATTAAAAGAAATATATTTTCATACATTAAAAAGGCTTACATACTTAAATATATTTTTGCGACACCAGCTGATGTAATTTAAAACAACAAGGGGCCTCTGGAGTTTGTATAGCTTAGGGCCTCAGCAAGTCTTAATTCAGCCCTGCACGTAGAGTTATCCTCATTCGGATACAAAGTATATATAATCACAATACAATATTGTGTTATAATACGTTGTTGAATTATGGGCTGCTAAACACACTTTTACATCATATTTTATAGGAACCCGGATAAAGATGAAAAGACACTTAACATACAAAGGAAAATTTCTTTAAATACAGTCTCACAATTCAAAGGATTATATTTCTTAAAAAGACTACTGTAAAATTCACAGTTTGAATATTCGTTGTGTACTTATAAAAGATATTCTACCAAAATCACAACTAATAAAGTATTCAAATAATCTGAGAAAATCTCTTTCGGCATATGTTGACTTGCATGCTGTTTCTCACCCTAAAGGCCTGTTCACATAGCAGTTCGTTAGCGTAAGCGTAAAATGTTAACCAATCATATAGCTGAGCGCTATGAAATCATCCGTTGACTCACGTATCATAATCCGTGAACACTCCGTTGACCTTTTACGTTTACGCTAACGGACTGCTATGTGAACAGGCTTTAACACTACTTAATTACATTAATTTAACAAACAGAATTGAAAGCTTAACGTCATCTTAAAAAGCTTTCGCGTGATAAGCAACGAATGTAAATATTAGCAAAGCAGAAACAAAGGATAACATATAGACCTTTTCTGGGTTCACTGATTCGTGTGACACTGTATTAAAGCCGTAGAGGTGATAATAGATACATCTGTTACCTGGAATAATATTTGAATTTGCTTGTATAAGCTGTTAATTTTTTTACATAAGATGAAATATTGTAAATAGAGGTACAAAATAATAAAAGACTTAGAGGATATAATATTTTTAAATGTAAAGAAGCGGGAATACTTTTATTTTCTGATGGATTTGGTATTAATGCAAATCAATGTGTTTACTGCATTCGATATTTAAGAAAACTCTGCTTCTTTCTGCTTTTCTTGTGCATCTAAAGAATAGTAGGATTTTTTTATATATTTGGTTTGTCAGGCTTCAAGTGCTCAATGTTATTCTAAAAAGAAAATAACCAATGAAAAGGAAATTTCAGAATTTTATCAGTACCATCAAAAGAACTTCCATTGAACAAGATCCTTACAACACATTTTATTAATTTTAAAATGTTTGCAGAACTTTTACTCCTATATGACCTTATAGATATTAATTCTCTTTAATTTTACCTTATTATTCTCACCTGAATAAACTTGCTACAGGGAAAGTTCCATTAATGAACACTCCTAAGTGGTTGACGATTATTCTATTTCATGTTTCCTAACGGATAAATATTTCTGGAGGATCTTTGAATAATGGACAGATTTTTTTTTTTTTTTTGTCAAAGTTGAACTATATTACTCTGCTGAAAAACTTTTGCATTTAAAAGTAGAGGGTAATACATTGTATAACATTTATATTAAAAAAAATTATCTCAGCCTAAAATCAGAACCTCTACTTAAAATTATATCCTTCGGAAGAGTTTTAGTCTCCCTAGTAAACAAATAGGTTTAAAGCCTTATTTCTGATTACAAATATACAGAAATATGCCTGTTTATCTATTGGTTCTGTTGTATTTACTGACGAAGATACTATTAATAGACTTCCACTTTCTTGCTCTAGCACACTAATCTAGAGGTATTGTAGAGTATACCTATCACAATGCCGATGGGAGCAGGGCCCGATTTATAAAATTCTTGACTATAAGCACAACTCGGGATGAGGGCCCCCTAATACTGATGTGGGGGTAAAATTTCCAAAATTGACACACAAAAAAAATTAGTCATGAATCATTGTGAAAGTACCATTTTACGAAGAATTGGCTATTTGAAGCGTAGAAGCCTAGAATATTATCAAATAACAAAAGCAATACAACATCATTAAAACACCATATACTTCATCATTACTTCATCATTAAAACATCAATACAATGCAACCAGAAAAACTTATTAATTCTTCATAAACACTATAACATACATATGATGAACTAGACATATAACTATACATATGAGGCGGTGAAAGGCAAAGTGGTGTAAGTCAGTAAGTCAAGTGGTTAAGAGTTTTACTTCAAAAACTATAAAAAATTCTACCATAAATTGAACAAATTATAATTCATAACAATTATTATAATATTGCAAATAATAACTATTTACAATTCCACTATAAATTCAACATGGAGATTACATTTTTGCCCTCAAATGAAAAAAGTTGAAAATGTGACTTACACCACTTTGCTTTTCATCGCCTCATATGATGAACCAATCAATCATATTTGAAAGGATATACAACAAAAAAAATTGCTATTGAAAAAGGTAAGATTAAAAAAAATTTTAATTGGGAATTTTTCTTTTTTTACTTTTAAAATAAAAATTTTGGGGGGCCCCTAGGCCCGGGCCTAATGGAAAATCAGGGCCTGGGTGGGAGTAATAGAGTATGCATGAGCATATTTCTGAATAACACTATTCAGAGATATGCCTATTTGTTTATTAGTATTGATGTCTTTACTAATTTAAGAGTCTAAAAGACTGTTCCTCTAGTACTATAGAATATTAATCTAAAATTATTGCAGAGTATATATCCCTTCAAATCATGAAAGCATTCCATGCAGTCGTGAAATAGGGGCCATGCACATTACTTACGCGTAAAGTGTGGGAAGTTCTGTTATTTACGGTATTAAATTTATTATTATCACCTTTTTCGAATACTTAATGATTGAGTATGAGCGTAGGACACAATATTATTCAATCAGCGAATTGACGCTCGCAACTTTTATCACCAATTCACCTCAACAATAAAGTTGTTAATTCTTTCTCCCTCCCGTTACCAGTAACGCGCCCATTAAGTTAATAAACCCCTCCCCCCCCCCCAATTTCTGCGATTCTTTTTCTTTTTTTAATTATTTTTCGTGCTCTTTTTGAGGCATTCTCGCCGGGTCGTTGAGCTGGGATCCGGACTGTGTATGTATGTGTGCGCTAGCTCTCTCGTCCAGTTCGCCCGCGGCTCCAGAAAAAGACCCGTTCCCGTTGAAGGGCGATTTGGAAATCCCGACAAGGCTACACAGGTGTGTGTGTGTATGAGGTTGGAGGAGAGAGTTGAGGTTGCTTGATCGAGAGAGGAATTCCAGAAGGCCACTTTAGACACCTAGTAAACAATGTTGCGCGTTTCCAGCAGAGGTGATCCGCATTCAGCTCTGTGTTCAGTTTTCCAGAAACATGTGACGCTGTTTGGGACCGTCTTTCGTGCACGTGCTGAGAGGGATAATAAATCGCGGCGAGATCTACTAGAACTTTTACATCGATTTTTTTTTTTTCATTCAGGAGCGTATGAACTTGATAATGTTTACTAAAAGGATTTCGTATAAAGTACGTAAATTGGGGGGAAAAACAAGGTATTGTAAGAGGTAAACATGAAGTATACAGCCCTGGAGGGGATTATAAAAAAGATGTAGATACTGAAATAGAGCAGAAAGAATAAACATAAAATATAAAAACTTTTTATGTGGGAGATGGGGCTGTATTCATGCTTTATCCGAGTTTATTTGTATTATGTAGGTGTATTAAACCCGGGAGACGGCCAAATGTAACTATTGTAAACCAAATCGAATAAAATGGCATCAAAAATTAAAATATTTTTGTAGTTAACACACGGTGCGATGCCTGTGAGAACTTAATTATAAGAGAGAAAACGGAGTTAGAATTCCATTCGATCCGTCGTATCGTTTCTATGAATTCTAGTTTTATTTTCTTTCTGTATTTATAGATATAACTAGCTGAAAACCCGCGCTTCGCTACGGAGTACATTCAAATTAAATACAACGGTCAACGTATGCAATTTATGCCAAAAAATAAATATATATATTTATAATAAATGCGATGACCAATGTATACAATTGATGTAAAATATATATCTATCTATATATATATATTTATAAAAAAATCGTAAGGGATATGCATTTTTTTTGGATAATATCCAATCGTCTGCTGCATTAGAAAGAGAAAAAAATACTTTTTTTGTCTATTTAGTTGTTACGCACGTGACGATAAATTTATTGAAAGTACCAGAAAAAGAAATCACGTGATCAGCATTTAATAAATTAAATTCTAAAAATTAATCTTTAAAAATTCACCAAAAAACAGGAAATGGAGGTAAAAATTCGAAAAAAATTTCATTTTGAAGGAATTTTTATGATCTTTCTCGTGATATAAATTTTATAACCCTCAATGTATTATTGTAAATGCAAACGTAAAAAAAGTTTAAAAAACAGCTTAAAAATTTAATTTAAAAAAATCTAAGAAGAATTTTTGAAAAATATTTCTTAGTGCACCCCTACACTATTAGAAGAATCGCCATGCAAAATTTCAGCCCTTTAGGTCCAGCGGTTTGGTCTGTGCGTTGTATGTCAGTCAGTCAGTCAGTCAGTGAATGAATGAGTCAGTTACGGAACTGTTTTATATATATAGATATGCAAGGTATTATGTTATTGCTTTCTATTTGCAAACAAATATATAGGTTCCTTAATTTTCTATCCTCTAAATTCTTCCTGCCTCGGTAAATCCATAGGTGAGATTTTGAAGTAGCCACCTTAGGACGCCTCTTTTAAAACTTTCCAAATTGTCGATAACTCTCGGAACTTCTGCACAAGAACGTATGCCTTCTATGGGTGTAAGAAGCACGCCTGACTTTGGTTTCGCCTCAGTCGCCAAATCTACAGGATCCGGCTCTGATTCTTTACTAGACCTTGCACTCTACTTTCGGAACTCGAAGAAAAGACACAGACAGATTACATATTTTAGGGATTACATCATGGCTGTGTGAGCCTTTTAAAAGAGAATGTGGCAAGCCAAAATTTATTCCAATTTTTTTCAAAAGGAAATACAAAGGGCGTTCCATAAAAACTGAGAGTAAAACCACCAAAAATAAAGTAATACAGGTACGATATGATTTTTCCCCAAAATATCTACCCTCGGATTATATGCAACAGTCCCATTGTTCAGTTCACTTTCCAAAGTATGTGGTGGTGGCCTTTTGTGGAAGCTGTTTTAATGAACCCTGTACGGCTGGAATAACGTCAGCATCTGTATCGAGTTTTGTTCCTTGGAGACGGAAGCGACCAGAAATCGCATGGAGCGAGGTCAGGGTTGTAAGGGAACGTGGGAAGGGAGTTGTCATTAGGTACCTTTGTCAAACACCTCTCTGCGTCAATTGAAAGATTTCAAGTATGCCTAGCAACCTCATTATAAACAGTGGTTGTTCTATGAATAACGCATAGAAATGGCATTCCAGTTGCTTTGCAGTTGATTAAAATTTGTTGAGAACCACTTATTGAGAAAATTATTACTGAAATAATTTACATCAAATTAGAGGGGGGAAAAAGATATGAATTCCTTTCCAACTGTAGAACTGACATTTCAGGAAAAAATAACATTCCCTTAGGCTATACGTTTTCTAGATGATAAGACGATTACAATTGAAAACAAATTTTTCTTTTGTTTGAACTGTGTTATAAAAAAATCGAAGTTATTGCTGTGAGGACATCACTTTCTGGACATCGCTAGAAGCGACAAACAGGGATGGCACACGCAGGGAAAAGAAAAATCGACCTTGAACTCTTCTCACTTTCGAACCTTTTGCTTAATTCTGCCCTCATCCATTCTTCCTAATTCGGGCCCCGTAAATACAGGTTATAGCTGTAGTCCCATTTCGAAAGAAACCACATTCGGAAGCGTCAAAAAATTGACCGATCCTTCCCAACCTAGAGGTGACCAGGTGGAGTTCATTGACTGGACCTGACGTACAATTTACGTCAATGATTTTCCGTTTTTAGAAAATGAAACCGAAAGAAAGCAAAACAAAAACAATGAAAGATCGGAAGGGAAGATATCACGTGCTACTATCACGTGCCTGTGGTATGTGAGTGTCACGTGCTTGCGATCGGTGTACAAATATTCACCGATCAAATCTTACGAGGTGAAAGGTCATACACACTTTGGAGATATTAAAAAATAACAAAAATGAAAATATTGTGTGAGATAATTGAATTTCTCCCTTTCCGCGCCCAAAGGTGGTCAGTGGCGTAGCGAGAGGGGGGCAAGGGGGTCTATCATGCCCCAGGTGCCACTCTCAGAGGGGCGCCAAATGGTCCTTTTAACTAATTCTATATAGAATATTACTATAAGTTTTTCGAGGAGGGGGCGCCAAAGAGGTATCGTGCCCTGGGCGCCAGTTATGCTCGCTACGTCACTGAAGGTGGTGTAGGAATGACTATCCCCATCAAGCTATTAAGTTAATCAAGGAAATCTGTGTTTGCTTATTAAATATATAACTCTAGGTCCCTGAAACATATACTTCAATATATTTTTAACAAATATTTTAATAATTTATTTACAATGTCCTGGTTTGTATGTTTCCGTCGTGAAATCTATCGCACTTTAAATTTCATCTGTTATTTGGTAGTTTCTCTAGTTTATTTGGCAAATCATATCCGTCGAAACGAACAGCATAAAAAAATTCGCTGCTCTCTTATAAATTTAGGGAAAATTAGATGAGTGAGATTATGCACCATTAACGTATATAACTTATCTAGATTAAAAAAACACAACTTCAGGCTATGTTTCGCATCGGATATTTCTACAGCAGCTTTGTGCAACAAATGAGTGCATACAGAGAGTACATGATATCTTGAACAAGTTTTGCCTTTAACTGTGAACATGCGTCTCAAATTCCACACATTAGTCTGCACACATTAGTCGTCCCCGTAAACTGACCGAATGGTATCGGCGTTTCCTGAAGCGTGAGGTTCGCAAGAACCACAAGAAACCAGATCATCAATAGTGAGTTTGAACATGCAGCAGGGTTTACGGTGCAGTCCAATACTTTGCGGAAAGAACTCCAAGACCTCAATATCCACGGATGTGTTGCCGCACAACCCATCCAACAAAGCCGGCAGACTCGCTTGGTGTTTGTAACGTTGTAACTGGACTGTGGACCACTGGAAAAATGCTTTATGGAGCGACGAGTCGTGCTCTTCCGCTACACTCTACACGCTCTTCCAGTCGGATGGGCGTACTTGGGTTTGGCGAATGCCAAGCGAACGTCTGTTACCCGAGTGCATCGTTCCAACTCTCAAGTTCGATGGTAGTGGTGTACTTGTTTGGGGGTGTTTTTCGTGGTATGGCCCGAGACCTTTGCATGTTGTTCCTGGTAAATTGAACGCCGACGCCTACATGAACATTTTGGACAATCAGGTTCTTCCTACGCTCTGGCAATTTTATGGAATGGGCGAATGTTACTTCCAAAACGACAACGTTCCATGTCATGTTGCAACCTCTGTGAAGCAGTAGTATCAAGATATGGATATAAAACGTGCCTGCTCAGAGTACCGACCTAGACCCCATAGAACATTTGTGGGACGAGTTAGAGCGACGCTTACGGACCAGGGAATTACGTCCGAAATCTACAGCTGAGCTGGAGACATTCTTGCAGCAGGAATGGACACAAATACCCATAGCAGTGTATCAAAACCTTGTTGAAAGTATGCCCAGAAGGGTTGCTAGTATAATTGCAGCACGTAGGGGACCATCCCCCTCTTAAAACATGTATTCTTTCTCTTACACCATCACATCTTGCTGTCCGGTCCATTATTGTTGGGTAGTGTATATATATATATATATATACATATATATATATATATATATATATATATATAAATATATATATATACAGGTGGTTATCAAAATAATGGAAACACCTATAAATATTAGTGATGTTAAGGAAAGTGCTTCGTAATCCTTAAAATACAAATATGGCCCCCGGTGTTTTCTATAGAATATAGTTTATATATTATTCTACCGCCAGGTAGCAGTAATGAAGCTATGGGCATCGAGGTTTTGGGGGGATAACGTAAGATTGTTAAACCTTGCAGAGAGGGCAAATTGTCAGAGCTCGTCAAATGAGAATATCTCTTGCTGCAACCACCTGGGTTTTATGTGTTTCTAGAACTATGGCATCGAATGTCATGACAGCATATAGAATGCACGGATAAACATCGTCTGCGAAACAGAATAGGGGAAGAAAAGGAGAGCTGAGTGAAAGAGCCAGACGACTATTGAAGCGGATTGTGACTTGTAAAAATAAACAACTGCAACCAAATTGACCATAGAGCTTGAGTATCAGCCATTATAGGTAGGAGGGAACTTCACAAACAAAACATTTACGGATGAGTAACAATTCCCAAGCCACTTGTAACAGATGTGAATGCAAAACGTAGTCCACGATGGTGCCACGAGCCCAAATCCTGGTCAAGTGATATGTGAAAGAATGTCATGTGGTCAGGATAATCATCGGTACCATTGTTCCCACAAAAGGACATGCACACTATTGGAAAACAACCAAAACAAATATATGATCCTGATTGTCTCGTACAAACTATCCATCATGGAAATGCATCTGACATGGTTTGGGCTGCTATCTCATGATTTTCAGCAAGCCGCATTGTAACCCTAAAAGGGAGATACACTGGGACGGACTATGTCGAACTTTTTGCCAACCAGGTTCATCCTACGATGCAAACATTGTTTCTCGTTGGAGAGGGTGTTTCCCAATATGATAAAGCCCCTGTCCATACAGCCAGCCCTGTTATATTGTGGCTTGAGGAACATGAAAACAGAGGCAAACATGTTACCTAATCCCCATAGTCCCCCGACTTCAATATCATCAAAACACTGTGATTTGTTTTAGAGAATAGATCCAAGTATCGATATCCACGAACACCAACTCTACATTAACTCTCACGATTTCTCCATGACGAATGGTATAATACTCCCTTAACCACTATTCATGTCTTGTACAAATCTGTTCCTAGGCGAATTCAGGCTGTATTACATGCCAAAAACGTTCCTACACCATACTAATAAAGTATTTCATGTTATTCCTTGGTGTTTTCATTATTTTGCTAACAGCCAGTATATATATATATATATATATATGTGTGTGTGTGTGTTTGTACATACCTATTGGTAGTAATATATTGAGCAAAATGTGAGGGATACGTTTAAGAAAATTGTATGAAATTAAAATACCTAGCTCCGCGTAAATACATCGGAAAATTGTTTTTGGAAGCACTTGGTTTGATATAAATATTATTTAAAAACGTATTTAAACGTGGTTAAAAGACTGTTGAAATTATTCCTGATGTTTTTCTGGTAACAAATGATTAAGCCATGAATGGAACTTCACTTTCAAGTTCTTTTTTTCCAAATCTTGACAGCGATTGTTAAATTTCATGCCGACGCTTACAAGTCCATCTGTATATTTATTTTGATCGAAATTAACTTAAAAACGAACACTTTAAAATGAACTTTCGATTACTTTTACCAACGAACATCCTCCAGCAATGGACCAACGTCATCCTTCAGAAATGGTCTGAGTAGCTAAGCCTCCAAATAGTTGCAGCAGTGGAGCAGCAAGGAGAGATTTTAATGTTACGTTATACGTTTTACTAGACACTAGTACGCTTACCTGTCTAGGCCGGCTAAGGTCATGTTAAATCTATGTCGTCAGAGGGCTGGGGGGAGATGCGAGCCCTCCATATGTTGTCCCTTGAGGTGCTCGGTCAAAATTGAGGTGGTACCAGAGAGTAATGTTGACTCACCTGTATAGTTATCCCAGATAAGAAGTAGTCAACAATTCCCACGGTTATTTGAGCGAATGTCTCAATACAAATACCTCCGCATTTAAAAGAAAAGAAAATTAATAAGTAAATATCTATGTCGTAATGTCTTTATGGTATAGTTTCTTCACGGTTTGAACTTCCCTAACTTTCTGGTTGGACGACAACCAAATGACCCGGCCCTGAACCCCGGTACCTATAGCCTTTCAGGATCGGCTTTAAGCTGTAGGTTCTAGTCTGTGAGTGGTATAATTTAATTACCATGTTTGTCGTTAAGGTTGAGAACTAGCATATGATGTCTGCTAAACCTCTAACTTTGCCTCCTACCCTGCAGTAAGCAAGACATGGTGGTGGGTGAAGTGACTAGCTAAGCCTTGTTTCTTGCGTTCGTTGCATGGGCTTTGCTGCATTAGTGCAAAAATAAAAAAGATGGCATTTCTTGAAAAAGATTATTTTAGTCCTTTTTCTTGCGATAAAAATGGAAGATAAAAATAAAAAATAAAGCTAATAGGAAACCTAGGTCCCTAAAATGTCAGTTACAATAGTTACGATAAAACACGCTGGGTTATTTTGTCTATTAATTAGTCTGTTCTGAAAGGTCGATGACCATTCAAGAGATAGTGGTCTATAAATCTCCGAAAGCCCCCAACCATCGTACCAGAGTGTGGATGAAAAAATAAATTACGTTAGGGATTGGATGAAAAATGGATGTACTACTGGGAGATGTAAGTAAATCGTCAGTTTAAAAAATTTTAAACTAAAGAAGTGAATTTCTATAATACTTGAAATGAATAAGGTTTAATACAAACTTCTTAAAAGCAGAATTTGGGATAACACTTCATCAAAAAGAAAAACATTTGACTGGGGTGTTACTATTTAGCGGGAACAAAGAATTTTTATTTTGTTTTATTAATGCATCTGACACAGCTTTTACAAAATGTTTACGAACCGAAGTTCATTCATATCAGGATGAGGCACAGCATATATCGTGGCATATATCACGTCACAGCATATATCACATCAATCGCCTGACTTGAACGAAGTTGAACACTTGGAACATTCGGCGAGAAAGATTTAATCGCGTCTCCTCCGCCCCACTCCAACATCATTGGAACAGGTAGGAGATATGTTGTAGGATGAATGGTACCAAATTCCAATATCATATACACAGGACTTATATCACTCTATCCCACGCCGAATTCATGTTGTTATACAAGTCAAAGGAGGGCCTACAGTTTATTAATAAAAAGATCTGCAGAAATGTGCCTCCGCATTGGAGGGGGAAAAAAAGATCTGCAGAAATGTGCCTCCGCATTGGAGGGGAAAAAAAAGATCTGCAGAAATGTGCCTCCGCATTGGAGGGGGGAAAAAAGAAAAGATCTGCAGAAATGTTCAGTGTTTCCAATATTTTGATAGCCTCCTGTAAATAATACTTTAAAATAAAGTTTTCCTATCACTTTGAGCAACACTGAACTCCTAATCGTCCCGATTTTCAATCACAGTATAAGTTTTAAGAATAACAAGCAGTACTAAACAACAATTCCAATTTCGTGTAAATAACGTCCATTTTATCTTTATCTTTTCATAGTATAACATTTAAAGAAAACCTTTCAGCTCTAAGATAAAAACTGCCCCGCCAATAAAACAAAGTAAAGAATAGCTATGCTGCCTAAGTAATAACGTATCTGGTATCTGAGATCTGTTGAGGTAATGCATTTTTGAATGTATGTGACGACATACTTAAAAAGTATTTTCAAATAGTGTTCGAAAGAATACTTGATTATCTAAGTAATTAATTTTGAGAAAAGTATTATTTTTTATTACGCCTTAATAAAATTATAAACTCTATAACTGAGTTAAGTATGAGCAAATGATGCAGTTGATAGTACAGTAGAGTCCCTATAAACCGAATTTCGGTAATCCGAAATTCCACTTAATCCGAAACCAAAAGTCGAAAAGAACAAAGGTTGCCAAAAAAAAAAAAAAAAAAAAAACCACAGTGATACTAAGTAATATAAAGTATATTTCTGAAAATTACAAGAAAATTGGAAGTTAGACAATGTTCTGACTTAATTATTACTGAACTACATTGGTTTGAAAAAATCTGTTAATTTTTTTTTTTTGTCGAAGAAAAGAATACCTCTCCCTCGAAGCCCAATTACGCCAACGCGTCAGAAAATTGGTGTCCGCTCTGGTCGCGGCGGAGTGTTGCTCTGCGTAGCGTAGCGCTACATGAAATGCAGCCACGACGTCTGAGTGGGATACCCTCTGCTCGCTGTCACCGTCTGCTTCACCTTCACTCTCGTCTAAGACGTTGACAGGTTCTTTCAAAACCATTTCAACAGTCTACTGATCGTCTAAAATCTTACACTCTACTGAACAAACAACTTGCACTCTAATGTGCTGTACTAGGCAGCATTCGTCTCTCTTATCCCCCATTTCGTCCCGAGATTTGGTAATGTTTAAAAAGACCTTATAAAATAAACTGTGCAGTCACACGTAATATGTAATATTTATGTAATCACACGTTATTATGCAATTTAAATATATTTTAAGAATGATTTCGCTTAATCCGAAAAATTCGTTAATCCGAAAAGGGTCTGGTCCCAATCATTTCGGATTATCGGGACTCCACTGTATAACCGTTTATTTTGAGGGATTTTATTAGAATTTCGAGGACTTTGTAATCTATTCCAGTTATATTTAAATCAATTTTTTAACCATCTAAAGTATTTGGATTCTTTCTTTCTTACTCTCTGTCTAACTAAGAATGTTTGAGTTCAAACCACGAAAGTTAAAAAAAAATTAAATCCTCTACATCAGGCCTGCCCAACATACAGCCCGCCAACACTCCCTCTGTGGCCCGCAAAGTGTTTTGTGAAGACACATGATATAAATCTAAAAAATACAGATTATTTTAGGTTTGTATTATTACGAAACGAATATAAAAGAAATAAACGAGTATTAATATTTATTTAATTTTTTAAATAATCAGAAATTTTTTTCTTGTTAGATAAAATATTTTTCTCCGTGTACTGTACTTCGTATATATCTTAATCTGGGAGCGTATTAAAATATTGACCGGTGCGACCTGAATTTTGGTTAATCCTATTTTCTTGTGTCCCGCAGCAGCTGCTGCCCATTTCCAGTTGTGCAATTCTGCTGTACCAAGAGGAAAAATAAATCCGATTTAGTGCTGCCATCTGTAGGCGAAGTTATAATAAAATTGAGAATGAATCTTTAGGCTATGCCGGCCGCATATTCTGAAAGACTCACGATTTGGACACTCAATTGCCGGTTTGACGAAAGCATCAGTTTCGCCATCTGTTGACATATATAAGAATCTTTTTATTATAAGTTTTTTTTTTACTTCTACGCAATTTAGTATGTTTTAAAATCTGAATTACATATATAACACAGGATTTAAAGAGATTTTAACAAAATAAATAAATGAATAAATTGAAATAAGTATATTATTGAATTTTAAATTTACTTTCTTCAAATATCCACAATAATTTAAATTTTTTAAATTTTAATGTTAATTAGAAAATAAATGTATTTAATAAGCTTTAATTAAAAAAATTAAGTTGCATAAATTAAAAAATTTAAAGTTTTAAATTCCAATAATATAAATTTATTTTAACATATAATTTTAAATTGATCAAATTTTTAATATATAAAAATTTATTTTAATTTGGTTACATTTTTATGCTAAATTATTGAAGAAATGAGGGAATGATGCTGAGTATGAAGGAATGGCAAATCTTTTGATCTTTCTTTGCTGTAGATTTTTCAATTCCTACTATTAGTTCACACTCTCTCTATATATATCTTGTTCAAATTTTCAATCGTTAATAAAAGTACTTTTTATTCATCCACTCAAGTTCAAATACATTTTTTTAAACTTGTAGTGGATGACACGATGTTAATACAGTTTTTTTCAATTATTAATTCATTAATTAAATTTAATTAATCAATTTTAGTTTTAGACCTAGAGCGTTTGTTGCTCTTGAATAGTAATTTCCCTCTTGTTACTGTATAAACGCTAGCACTGTGGTATCGCGGATTTCTCCCGTCCTGTAGGTTGCGAGATCGAATCCCCAACCTGCCGAACTTTTTCTCTCTCTTTCCCCCCCCCCCCCTCCTAATCTCGCACAGTAGGCAAGGTTCTGGCAGGCAATCCTTTTTTTCAATTCCTACTATTAGTTCACACTCAAATTTTTTCTTTGTTGACCTAAGTAGGAATTGACTTTAAATTTTTTTTTTTTTATATATTACTTGTTTTTGTTTTATTTTCAGAATTTAATTGAAAATAAGAGCATTTGAAAATCTTGCACTGAAAGCAAGAAAGTGAATGAAAGTCTAGTACTGTATGTGCTGAAGTATATACAGTCTGATAAAAATGGTTCTATATCTTTTTCAAAACAAATATGATTACTTTCAATTATACAAAACAAGTACGATTACTTACACATTTTAAATTTTTTTTTCTAATTTTCTAGGTTTTAAAACATATTCTATTAAGTAATTTCGTGATTTCAAATCAGGAATACTGTATTCAATGCAATATTTTAACATGAACCCATACAGATCTCACTTTCAAACTTATACAATCATTTCAGTACTATATAAAGTATTATTTAAAAAAATTTGAAAATTTTTCAAGCGGCGCATTTTGAAAAATTCAAATTTTAAATTCAAATAAAATAAATTTTTCTAAGCCCTGATTGTGTTATATATCATTGTAAAAGGTCTTGAAAATTGCTTTAAAATGCCACCAATCTTAGCTCTCTAGCTCTTATTGTTGAAATTTTTTTGGATAATTGAATTAAAACACAAGGAGTGCAGTAACGAAGAAGTGAAAACATTCTTTCACTTCTGAATGTATTTGATTTCGTAATGTCATTTCGTAATGTCTGAATGATTATATTTGGATGTAAATATATTTATAAATAGCATATTTATACATGTATATAGCGTAATACATGAATATATAATACATTTATATTAAATTGAAATAGATTGAATTTGATTGTTAAATTTGAATTTATTCTTATTTATTGAAATAGACTGCAAAAATTTTTTGCACTTGAGTAATTTGTATGATTTTTTAATCTGATTTTCTTTAATTTTAGTGACGCTATCTACTGGAAAAATTAACTAATAACATAGGTTTATAATTGAATCATCTTTCCTTTTTTCGTTGGCTTTGCAAAATATGAAGTAACAAATTTACCATTTTCAAATTATAAATTAATAAATAAGTAAAAATTATTGTGCATATTTGAAGAAAGTAAATTTAAAATTCAATAATATACTTATTTCAATTTATTCATTTATTTATTTTGTTAAAATCTCTTTAAATCTTGTGTTATATATGTAATTCTGATTTTAAAACATACTAAATTGCGTAGAAGTTAAAAAAAACAACTTATAATAAAAAGATTCCTATATATGTCAATAGATGGCGAAACTGACGCTTTCGTCAAACCGGTAAATTGAGTGCCCAAATCGTGAGTCTTTCAGAATATGCTGCCCGGCCCGCACTGAGGGCAGAGGAACAGCCCCGAGCCGCATATAAAATATATAATACAGTTAATTTATATAAATAACAAAACTTTCTTTAATTACACTGCTGGCCACTGTAAATGCAACACCCTGAAGGAAACATGCAAATAACATGAAATTTACAACATGCATTAGCGGAGGTGAGATATGCAAATGATTAGAATTTCAGCGCAGACGCACATCACACGTGCCTGTGGCGGAACTTCAAAGCGCTATTTAAGGCTTGGAGATTTCGACGATTTCAAGTTCGGCAATAGTGGTTTTCTTGTGGTTTTTTCAAAAAAACGATCAATTATGCCTCGTCGGAAACAGCGATCATCTTTTGATCAAGTATCCGAGTTCGACAGAGGAAGGATAGTGGCCTACCGAGATTGTGGATTGTCTTTCAGAGAAATCGGTAGTCGTGTTGGACGAAACCAAACAACTGTAATGCGGATATGTGATCGTTGGATGAAGGAGGGTACGACGGACCGGCGTGTTCGATCGCATCCACCTCAGCGCACCACTTCACGTGATGACAGGCAAATTGTGCGCATGGCAGTGACGGATCGCTCAGTCACATCACGAAGCATAGCACAGCACATGCAGTCTGTAACGCATCATCCAGTGTCTGCGCGTACCATTCGACGCCGTTTACAGCAGAGTGGTCTGTCCGCAAGACGTCCATTGCTTTGTCTACCCTTGACGCAGAACCACAGACGTCTCCTCCGCCAATGGTGCGATGACAGAAGGATGTGGATGGCAGAATGGAATGAAATTGTCTTTACTGACGAGTCACGCTTCTGTCTGCAACACCACGATGGTCGCATTCGAGTCTGGAGACACCGTGAAGAGAGGATGCTGAACAGCTGCGTTATGCACCACCACACTGGTCCTGCACCGGGTATTATGGTATGGGGTGGTATTGGATATCACTCTCGCACACCTCTAGTACGCATTGCCGGTACTTTAGACAGCCAGCGCTACATCTCCCAGGTGTTGGAGCCTTCCTTACCTTCAGGGCTTGCCCACAGCCATATTTCAACAGGATAATGCGCGACCACACGTGGCACGCATTGTCCAACGGTTCTTCGTCAATCACCAGATTGAATTGCTTCCCTGGCCGCCTCGCTCTCCGGATCTTTCGCCGATAGAAAACATGTGGTCCACGGTTGCTGTACGATTGACCCAGATTCCATCCCCAGCTGCCACAGCAGATCAACTTTGGCAACGTGTGGAAGCTGCTTGGTCTGCTGTACCCCAAGAACTCATCCAAAGTCTCTTTGAATCAATGCCGAGGCGTGTGGCAGCGGTGATCTCCAACAATGGCGGCTACTCTGGCTACTGATTTTGGCAGGAACCACACTTCACAGAAGTCTATAAATTTAATCATTTGATACTTGGTCAACATGTTATCTACAAAATAAATTTTGTTGTGATATCTCTTTTTCTTGGTGTTGCAATTTGGGTGGCCAGCAGTGTATGATATCATTAAAAGGGATAGCAACATAAACTAAAAACTAGAGAGATATTTGACTTTGTTTTTGTGAAACTAATGCTTCAGTGTCTCGTTTGATGGAAGTGGTGGCAATTCTTAGTGAGTCCAGGCCCTGATTTTCCATAAGGCCCGGTAATCCCAGGCCTAGGGGAACCCGAATGTTGGGGCCCCCCAAAATTTTTATTTTAAAAGAATAAATTCCCAATTCAAATTTTTTTTATTTTACCTTTTGTAATAGCAGTTTTTTTATATATGAAAAAAAATTACATCAATAAAAATACTTTACATCAATTTTTTACAGAAAAAAAATTGATATAAAGTATTTGTAGGTGTACATAATATATATATATATATATATATATATATATATATATATATATATATATATATATATGACATTATAACCGTCTATTTCTATAATTCGGGTCCCCACATCTGTTAAGAGAGGACCCTTTTCTCAGAAATAGCCCACCCAAAAGCAAGTGAACATCTGCAAATTCCAGTGGGGAAAACAACACAATAAATTATTTTCAGTTGATAGGAATATTAGCCGTGCCACCCAGAAGGAGTAACAAAACCCCGTCTCTAGTCATCTAAAATCCGCAGTTCACAATATCTCAGAGATAATGGCTGCAGGTGCCAGAGATAAAGGATCAAAAGTGACAAACAATACCATAAAGATAAAACGCACCCAATGTGCTTCTTAGTATAGCAACCGCACCACCCACGAAAAACATCTGTGTTGATGTAAACAGTCGCTGACTTTGGTACAGCCCCTGACTAAGAGAGCAGACATTCTGTTGTTGGCTGTCTTTGTGAGCACTTGTATGTTTCGCGTCATGCTAGAAAGACGCTCTGATATCCGCTACCAACTCTTGTGAAATAAAGGACTGCAATTTTATAGAACTCTGCCTCGTCGTTTGTGCTTATTGTGTGTTGTTATGGAAATCATGTGGTGAAATGCCACATATATATATATATATATACAATTTTGCTTAAAATGATTACAAATAAACATAAAATAAAGCAATTTTTAATAATTAGTTTTGTCTATTAATCAAATTTACATAAAAGGTAAGTGCGGTCGATTTTATTTATTTTCTAATTTGTGAAAAGTGAATTATGAGATAAAGGATTCTTGCCTAATATTATTAAAGGTTTGACTACTATTGATTTATTCATTATATGTATAGTTATTTGCATAGTTCATCATATGTATGTTACAGTGTATATAATGGATTAATAATTTTTTCTGGTTGCATTGTATTTGTGTTTTAATGATGAAGTTAATATGTTGTATTTTAATTTAATAATGTTCTAGGCTTCTACGTTTCAAATAGCCAATTCTTGGTAAAATGGTACTTTCACAACGATTCATGGATTTTTTATTTTTTTTATTTATTTTTTTTTGTGTGTGTGTGTGTGTGTGTGTGAATTCTGGAAATTTTACACCCATATCAGTGTTAGGGGGCCCCTACCCCGCGTTGTGCCTACAGTAAAGAATTTTCTAAATCGGACCCTGAGTGAGTCCTTAAGGTTTCTCATCAGAAATTTTTTATCTAATTTTACTATTCGAGAGCTGCTTCTTTGAAAAGAGTTGTTCACAAATGATGTAGCTAATGCTAAACCGCGATGACGTGAACAGCGCGTGATCGTGAATAGAGCGATATTTTTCTTTGTAAAGATAGATCGTGCAAAGTTTACAATCTTGTGGGGACACATTGCTAGCTGTCAAAGGCTGCGATTTGGACCAGCCTGATCTAAACCCTGCCACTTTATAAATTTCACCGTTACATGAGGTCTGCAATTTTATTTATTTATTTTTTTAACAGTAATTGTAATGATGCGCCTTCAATTTTAAGAAGAAGAAAATTAAATGTAGAAAGAATTTAAAATCAAAGGCTTGCTTCATTACATTGATTTCGGATAGGAGGTAGAAGTGCGGTCTACATGGGAGGTCTCGAAGATGGTAGACTAAGATAGCAAGTTAGGCGCCGGTTGCGACGTAAAATTAGAATGCCCTTTTGTACTGAATATATGAGAGCGGCGTAAGTGATCGATGTGGGGGGCCATCGGCTGCGTAGAAGATGACGTAACAAAAGAGTCAAGAGGGAGAAGCGTTAGAGTTTTGGTCGGGGGCGAGTTGGCTCGATCCTACGTTCCTAGTTAGAGGGGACCAGACTTGCGAGGCAGAAGGACAACCGGTCGACATAGTTCCCGGACCTTACTCGCAGGATCCAAGAAAATATCGAGCACCGGATCCAGAAGAGAGCGGCTAGACTTCACCGAATTCCGGAGACCAAATACGGAAGGCATAAGGAAGAAGCAGTGACGTTCCTGTGAAGCAAGACCCCCCAATTTCCAGACCACAGCGAGCTGATATTCAATAAAGTGAACGTGCGATTCGGAGGGAGAGAACCGCAACCCTGCTGTTTCGATGATTATCCTGTCCCTGCGAAATAGAGTGAGTGAAAATATAATTTTTGATACATTCAGTCCCTGGTCATTTAAAATTTAATTCTTGAGTGCGGAAAAGGAATGTTAGGGTCATACATAAATACTTGTGTATGAGTAGTTTTTCCGTATGCTCCCTGCACCTCGTAAAGTAGTAGGTAAATGATTAAATGTAAAGAATGATGATATGAACATAAACGATTTTTTTAAAAATAAACTGTAAATGATATGTAAATTGTAAATAAACTATAATTTTTGTGTTAAGGAAAACTTGCTTTCGTCAATGAGTTGATTTCCGTTATTGTTAAAGAAAGTTTGTAGGTTAAGATGTTATAATTTGTTCGTAGGCCAATAATGTTCAGAGTCTGGAGTGTTATTCAACCAAATACCTAAACACAACGCACCCAACTACCCCTTTTGATAACATAAAATGTACTACCACAAATAAAATACGAATTCACGTCCAAACCAAATAAAGTCAGGACAGGCCCCTTTACGACAGTAATCACATCTTAGAAAGAGAAGATTTGAGAAAAAGGATAAGAAAGTGATTCAAACAAAATACACAGTCCAGTCATATTAATGTGACCATCGCCTACTTTTGACGTCAACGTTAAATAACCAATCGCAGAAGGCACGTGTCATCAGCAAATTTGTTGGATATATAAAGTGTGTTGTAGGCATTCGGAAAACATTTCAGTTCTTGCAGTCGTGCAGAAACGAAATGATTTATCCGACGTCCAAAAGGGCATGATCATTGGCTTTCGGGTCAAGGGTGGAAGCATTTCCGAAACGGATAATTTTGTAAACTGTTCGCGAGCCGCCATGGTAAAAGTATACCGTGCATGGCAAAATGGCACTATTCAAAATCAGTGACGTGGCACATGTGGTGCACCACGGGCCATAGATGGCAGAGTTGAACGACGGCTGCGGAGATGCTTTCGGGTGAATAGACGTGCAACCGTTGAGCAACTGATCGTCCAGATGAACCAAGGGGCTACCAACAGTGTCTCCAAAACGACGGTTCAGCGAACGTTGCTGCGTATGGGCCTCCGCAGCAGACGCCTGGTTAATGCACCTATGCTAACTGCTGTTCATCGGTGACGAAGGCTGGAATTTGCACGCCAGTACCGCAACTTGACTTTCACTGAGTGTGTACAGGTGGCTTTTTTCGATGAATCACGTTTTATGCTCCATAGGACAGATGCACGTTGGCGTATACGGCGTGACACGTCTGAAAGCAAACACCCTGCAACAATTGAGGCGGCGAAAGGCAAAGTGGTGTAAGTCACATTTTCAACTTTCTTCATTTGACTGCAAAAAATGTAATCTCCATGTTCAATTTATAGCGGAATTGCAATTAATTATTATTTGTAATATTGTAATAATTATTATCAATTATAATTTATTCAATTTATAGTGGAATTTTTTGTAGTTTTTGCAGTAAAACACTTTTGACTTACACCACTTGACTTACTGACTTACACCACTTTGCCTTTCAACGCCTCAATTGCCGGAAGGGTCCAAGCTGGAGGAGGGAGCATTATGGTCTGGGGAATGTTTTCGTGATATTTTCTGGGTTCACTCATCATTGTGGAAGGCATGATGGATCAACACAAGTATGCATCTATCCTTGCGGAACATATTCACCCCTACATGCGAATTATTTTTCCTCAGGATGATGGCATCTACCAGCAGGACAATGCGACGTGTCATAAAGCTCGCAGTGTACGTGCGTGGTTCGAAGAGCACCAGGATGAGTTTACCGTACTCCCTTGGCCAGCAAGTTCCCCGGACTTGAACCCAATCAAGAATCTGTGGGACCACCTCGATCGGGTTTTTCGCACCATGGATCCTCACCCGAGTAACCTAGCGCAGCTGGCCACGGCACTGGAGTCGGCATGGCTCAACATCCCAGTGAACACCTTCAGGAACCTAATTGACTCTCTTCCTGCACGTCTCGCAGCGGTCCGCTCTGCGAAAGGTGGTTATTCTGGATTCTGACAGGTGGTCACATTAATGTGACTGGACTGTGTGCTATATTCCCTATGCTCTTCGCGTTTATATTTCCTTATTTAGTATAAGGAAATACGCATTAGATAATAAAAGGTTTTAGTAAAATTAATATTCTTAGTCAAATATACTCAAATAAGATTTGAAATTTTTTAATTCTCTTCATAAAGTAAGATCAAGAGTCACGGGAATCAGGGATTAGATCTCTCTCTAAAGTATTTTCATGTTATTCGTATAAACTATTACACACTTATATTTTTATGGTCATTAGCCCACTATTTTCGGTAAGTATATTTAATGCTATCTAATTCCCATGATTTTGTTCGACAACATCCTTAATACCGTTTTCTTATCTGGTATTCTCATAGTCACAGGAATAAATTATAAAATAAGGTACCGTAAAATGGGGGTGAGACTAATTGTGCTAACACGGAATTTAGCAAATCAGGCCTCTTTGGTGACTTGTTATTAAATCTATTAGTTTTCCCGTTTACCACGGGGCAGCGGTATGTTGGTACAAATCAACAAATGTTATCACGCTCCTTTGATACAATCTTTGTGACTCCCATAATTTTTTTAACAATTCACTATTTTATCACTTTGTTGCAACCTGTGAAAAGTGTTGGTTCTTCTGGTATGAAGGATTAGTTTTATGCTCTGGTAAGTAATATATTTTTATTCACCTACTACCTGAAGTCTTATCTGTAGAGTTTCATTAATGTACCTTTTTTGGTTGTCATGTTATCACATCATTAAAATAAGTTCACTTGGGGTGAGGTTGTGCTACAATTTTTTGGTTATTTTGTGTACTGTAACCACTTTTGCTTTTGTAAACTTAGAAATTATTGACACAACTCTTAACATTAGAATGGCTAAAATTATTGCAATAATTCCTCTATTTAAAAAATTTTAAGAAATTTTAACTATCTGTATGCAAGCAATGTTTCCACCGTTTTTCTGGAAGGATTGCAAAACAAAAGGAACGAAATTGCCCCCCAAAGTACCTCGCAGAAAAAAAAAAGGTGAATGTACCTCCGGGCAAAGGAATAACGTATTGTGATCTCGTTGCATCTCCTATCGACCAACCTTAAACGTCTGCTAGTAGTCCAGTCAAACGGTGGTTTGGCCAGGAAAAAAATATAGAAGTTTTTTTCTCACTCGATCTAGATGTATTTTGGGGTGCTGAATCCGAATTTCAACTTTGCTTCATCCCACGGATATGGCTTCACGACGAAAATCGCATACAACCTCAAAATTTTCGATCTTTTTTCAGTTTTTTGCCAAAAAGTCATAACTATGCACTTTTCGAGGTAGACTCCAGTATACAAAATAAAGTACATTAAATTTCCTACAAACAGCACCCCTCAATTTTATATTTTGATTGAACGGTTTGGCCACTAGAGTGCGCTGAAAAAAGGCCAAAATTTCCTACTTTGGGGAAAGTCCAGTTTTCTCGTTAATTTTTCGCTTGTAACTCAAAAACTATGCTTGTAATTAAAAAAATCTTAGATTCTGCTAAAACTACATGAAATTCTCTACAAATTGCACACCTTAATGACTTTTTTTGGCCAAACCGTGTAGCCACTAAAGCGAGTTGAAATTTATGTCATATTACGCGAAATCGCTAAGTCAAGAGCCCTTCACCCTAAATTCAGCAAAGACCTATATTATCACTATTTACTTATTAAAAACTATTTAGTTGGTCTTTATAATTAATAATTAATGTAATTACTTATTGATTATATATCAGTTTAATTACTACTTATTAATTACTATATCAACTTTTTGTCCAAAGTATGTTTGGGTATTCAGACACAAAAAACTTATATAAAAAGTGTCCCAAAAACAATTTATTATAAATTTTCATATTAATTATCATCATTAATATAGGTAGGTAAATAAAAAAAGAGATGGACAGCTACAGTCTAAGACGCTTAGCGGTTGAAGGTCCTGGTTGCTCTTCTGAAATATGAAAGGGAAACACGACATTATTAGCAATGATACTATTGAATGAATAGTAGCATATTTTTAGTATGAATGCAGTGAACTCAGTATTGTATACCTCTTTCATCTGCAACCACTGCTTGGGCTGTAGGCTCACTGATGCGCTGTGAAGGCCCAGGGGTACGGCTCTTCATCTGAAAAATGAAAGGAAACATGATGAGGGGGATTAGGGAAGCTGCATGAGAATTTGATTAAATTAATAGGTACTGGAGATGTGGAGATTTCAAATGTGTGCAGCAATGAAAATTACCTTGTTCTTTCGAAATGTGTTGGGTCTGAGGTGTGTTGTCCACTTCGTCCAAATCCTGGTGATCATCAGCGAAATATTTTTCCATATTGCTGCAATTTCCTTCACAGTTTTGGCAAATCCGGGAGAATATAGACCAGCCTTCTTACACCCACAATGCCCTTTGCAGTCTATCTTGTATTTGCAGGAAATGAGCTGCAGCAGTTTGTCAGGTGCAGGGAGCTCGAGGGTGGTGATGGGCTAAATACCATATCTGTTCTTCATCCACCCCAACTGTGTAGGATCTTTCACAAAGCCCAGCCACGACTGAACTTGGAGGTAGACCCTCAGTGAGTGCTGCCGTGCTACAGCCTCTGTTGGGGAAGAATGGCGATGTTAGATGTCACCTTGAACACAGGTGTTAAGTACTGTCTATGTCGCAATTTGTTTAAGGAGGTCATTTGTTTGCCAGACCCATAGAGAGCAAGGATAAATTTTTCTCCTCCACTCACAACTGCCTCTAGATCAGTCTGGGGGTCTTTAAATATGTTGATGAGAGGTCCAAGGTCTGGGTTCTTCTTCAGCGTTTTCACACACTTTATTTTGCCCTCGTTATATAGAGCTGACGTCGTATCACAATAGCTCATGGCGTGTAAAAAAAGGATATGGGCAGCTGGGAATGTGTCGATCACACTTGGCGGGTGGTAAATGGCATTGCATGTACTTCCTTTTTCCTGGCTTCAGGAAGTATACATGTAGGAAGGAGTTAGTACTCCTTCCTTTAGAAGTGAATCATTAGACTTAATTATTTTGAACATTTAATTAAACTAGACGATGTTTACAAGACAGGACTAACACTTAGTATGAAATTAAAAAATAAACACAGAAGCATCAAAAGAGCTAAACATCGGGAGCTTGCAGAACAACACATCCGCTTAAAGTCCTTCGTGCCGCAGTAGTAGGAGTGGAAGTTGTAGTAATAGTTCAGTTGTGTTGCCAAACTCACTCTCACACGGCCGTTCTGACTTTCCAGACGTCCGCGGCTGGGTTGTCAACAATAATTCACTGTTTCATTTTGTCCGCTGCAGTTGATGTTATGGTTGGACCATCGTGATGTCCTAACTTTCGAACTTCGTAACGATCGTTGGGGTTGATGTTCGTGATCTCATATGGTCCGAAGAACTTTGGTCGGAGCTTTAATCCGGTTCCAAATTGAGTTCGTTGTATTGCCACTTTGTCACCGATCTTGTATTTACAAGCCGGTTTACGCCGTTTGTTATATTGTCGTATGTTTTCTTCCTGTAAACGGAGGATATTTCGTTTAGCTTCGATACGTAACGCTTCTTTGTCATCAAGAATTCTTTGGTGGTGTTCCTCGTCAAGAAGATTTTTAATCTGTAGATCCTCTTGTTGTTTCATTTTAACACCAATTAAAAGTTGAAAGGGTGTGAATTTTGTACTGCGTGTGGTGGTACTATTTAAGATACGTTTCAATCTTGGGACATATTTAAACCATTTGTCAGGTTCATCTAGAGCTAACTTAGTTAAAACGGGAATAATTGTGCCATGAACACGCTCAACCTGACCGTTGCCACGTGGCACACCTGTTGCTATTGAAATGTGTTCAATTGACTGTTCCTGGCAGTAACTTTGAAATTCTGAAGATGTGAATGCGCTACCTTTGTCAGTAATGATTTTTGAAGGGTTGCCAAATGTAGTTTGTTGCAAGGATAATTTGTCTAAGGCATCTTTCGTAGAGGTGGACTTCACGGGATAGATCCATACAAATTTGGAAAAGGCATCAACTACTGTAAAAAGATACTTATAACATTTTTTTGTCGATGGTAAAGGTCCTAAAAAGTCGCAATGGTAACATTCAAGGGGTGCATCACCTTTTGGAATGGGGTGAAGGTATCCTTCTTGTTTTCCAGATTTTCGCGAGGACAAAATGCAAGGAATACAGTTCGAAATACTTTCTTGAACTAATTTCTTAAGTTGAGGAATGGAAAATTGACGAGAAACAATTAATTCGGTTTTTTGTGAAGCAAAATGACCTTGTGAATGGGCGTTTAGCACTATTTCTTTCTGCATCATTTGTGGTACTACTAAAAGTTCGGCATCCTGATGAAGTTTATAAAGAATTCCGATTTTAACAAAAAATTCATCAGAAGGTGTAGATTCAAGCATAGATTTAATTTGAGATATAAATTCATCCTGGTCTTGGGCATTTTTCACCTTTTGAGTGATATCATTTGAGGTAATTACAAGAATGGGGTTACGACTTAAAGCATCAACATGTTTCATCTGTCTACCGGGTCGATGACAAACTTCATAATCAAAGTCTTCTAACATCAATGCCCATCGAGCAATTTTAGCTGGTAGGTCTTTTTTGTGCATCGTTTTTTGGAAAGCATCACAATCGGTGATAATTTTAAATTTTGTTCCCAACAAGTAGTTTCGAAATTTTTTTAGCGCTTCAATAACGGCAAGAACTTCCAGTTCATAACTATGATATTTTTCTTGTTGAACTGTAGTTTTACGGCTAAAATAATGAATAGGATGAAACTGTCCATCATCGGATTGTTGCAAGAGCACAGCGCCAAAACCTAAGGAGCTGGCATCAGTGTGGAGTTCTAATGGGTATCCCTGTTGAAAAACACGAAGAACTGGATTTTGTGAAAGAATGTTTTTCTGTTGTTGAAAAGCTGCTATTTGTTCAGGGGGTTTGGGAGCTTCAATAACTTGAAATTTTGGTTCAACCTTTTCACTTTTGACGGATTCATTCTCAAGGGCATCATCATCGGCATCAAATATTTTTGGTTCAAGAGTTGCTTTGATAGTTCCAATATCAAAAGCATTATCATCATCGTTATCATGAAGCAAATCTAAATCACTGGCATCAGCATCATCTAAATATTTTCCATCATCATTATCATGAAACAAATCTAAATCATTGGCATCATCATCATCATCATCACGTTCAAAATCAATTGGATTATCCATTTTCTCTACCCTAGAAATCTTATCTTGAGTAGATGTTAGAGGTTTTTCAGACATGCATATTTGGCCCTGATCTTGAATTTGTTTTTCTACAATTTTCTGTTCCGCAAAAGGGAGTCGTCGAGAACGTTGATTTACGGGGATTTCATCTTGTAATAAAATAGTCCTTTTAATTTCAGTGTCTTGAACTTTATGGGGTTTGTAGGAAGTAACGATATTTTGAACTTCCTCACGAATTTCAGAATTCAAAATGTGTGAAAGATCAAATGGGAAAGCTTCGTCATCAGGAATATTAGCAATATTAACGAAGATGTTATTATCAAGAGTAAAACGAATACCGTCTTCATCAAATGTAAATTGGGTTTGCTGCAAAAAGTCGATTCCGATAATCACATCAAAAGGAATCAAGTCATCCTCTAGAACATGTATTTTAGCAGGTAAAGTAATGGTTTGAATTTCGATGGAATCCTGAAAGAATCCGATGCTGTGAACTTGGTTTTTGCCAATTCCTGAAAAGGGAATGTTGGTGGGCTGCAATGGTGGCGAACCAATTCTTCGATAGGTTTTCTCATTGATGAGGGTTGCCTGTGACCCAGTGTCACAGAGTGCTGTCAATTGAATTCCTGCAAGTTGAATGTCAACATGCATGGGATTTTTCGATGAAGTTTCAGGAGAAAGTGCATTTACAGTTTTATCAGAAATAGGTTTTTGAGAATCAGGTTTTGGTTTAGAATTTCGATAACTTTTAGGGCAATTAGCATGAACATGACCAAAACTTTTACATCCGTAGCATTGTTTACCATGTGACTTATTCAAACATTGGTTGCTTTTGTGACCTCTCAAGCCACAGGAAAAACATACTGGCTGTGTATTTGGGCTACGTGTATTATCGACTTTCACATTGAGGTAGGAAGCATCAATTTTTTTCTGATTATTTTGTCTGAAATTTTGTGATCTGTTAAAGATTTGTTCATAAATTTTCAACTTTTCCTTAAATTCAGGGACGGATTTACAACCGTAAAGAATAACTTTATTGTTTGTTGAATCAGGAATTCCGTTTATGACATACTCAAACAGAGAGGAGTCATCGAGAGAACCTTTGTGTGCCAAATCTCTCATAGCTAAGAAATATTCTTGTAGGGTTTCAAACGGTTTCATACGTCGAGATTCCATTAATTTATGTAACTGAATACCGTTAATTTTGTCCGAAAATTCGTCTAATAAATGGTGCTTCAATTGTTCCCAATTTGTAATTCCACGAATAGACCTAATTAAAGTTTGAGCGGGACCAGTTAAACATTTTCTAACAAAAGTAATTTGGTGAATTGGATTGTTTATCTGATATAAACAAAAAAGTTCTTCAACGTCAGATATAAAATTCTCAACACTGTAATTATCACGAGACGAGAAAGGTTTTATTAAATCAACAACGTCTTTCAGACTAAACAACTGGAAAGAGAGATTCGCAGTTTCAACTGAAGGCAATGAATTTTGATCTGATTCACCAACGGAAATGTGTGTATTTTGCTTATTCGAAGATTCTTTTGCGTCAATGGTGGGGAAAAAGGGAGATCTATTTTCCTCTATAACGCTGTTAGTTTGGGATGAACGTGCACCCGGAAGTGAGTCATCATTCACTTCGCATTCCGAAAGATCAGAAAATTCTGCTTTTAATAACGATAAATCACTAAGACTCATAAGAATGGTATTGGCACATTTGTCTGGGTCAGTTGAAAATTCTAAATGAAGTAGATTACAAATAGAAATCAAGTCTTTAAGTGAAAACTCTTTAAGTACTTTCTGTTTCGTTGCTTCCAACACGAATGGCTGTTTAAAACCTGTAAATTTACGTAATCTGGTACGATTTTGTCTGTCGCCGTCTGTACCAAAAATTAAACGATGTAGAACCTTTATTTGATTCGTGCTACCAATTTTTAATGATTTTGCAATATTGGGGTAATCGTTGAGAGTAGCCATAACTATATACTAGGTTCAAACAATTATAGTACACAAATATACAAATATTCAAAACCAAAATCAATACTTATAATACGTAGGTACTCAAATTCAAAAGTAGAAAATAATATTTCAAATCGAAATTTTTTCAAATACCAATTCAATAATAAAATATTGATTCTCAAAATATGCATCAAAATAAGTAATCTTTAAAACAGGTTTTGTTCAAGAAAACAAAATTATGAACTAAAATAAGCATCAAATATCAAATAATAAGTTCTTCAAAATAATTTCTCTGGTTGAAGAAAACAGATGACGTAAATTTAGATATGTATCAAGTTAGATATTACTTCAGCAAAATATTCATCAAATTAATCTTCAAAATAAATCACTGTTGAAGAAAATAGAGGATGTAAATGCAGCATCAAAATAATAGTTAAAGTTCTAATGTTAAAAGCATCAAAATTGGGAAATCGAAAGTATCAAAATTGTGAAATCGAAAGCATCAAAGCATTCTGCAAAATAAAAAATATTCTCGCAAGAAAACAGCAGAATTAAGTTCAACATCAAAGCGCATCAAATAAGCAAAGTTGTCATCAAATAAACATTCGCTTCGTCAAAATTATGCATCAAAATAATAATATAATAATCTTCAAAAGTATTCAATTCGCGATCTTTCAAAATATATATTATGTTGTGGTTTGTTCAAGGAAACAAGATTCTTCAAGTTAAATGTCGAAATTTTCATCAAATCATCAAATAATTTCATCGAAATAGAATTCTCTTCAAGAAAACAGAAGTGATAAATTCAACGTCAAAGACCATCAAAAGTGAATTTAGCATCAATTAAATTCCTGCATCAAAAGAACGTTGAAATATCTTTCAGTTTTCTTAAATCATCAATAAGTTGAGAATTCCCTTAATCATCAAAATTTTCTTGAACAAGCGTCAACGTATGCATCAAATAATTTTAATATGATCCAAGTTACTTACAATTCTGGTTTTGGTTCTCATCATCCCATCAGAGTATCATCAGAGTCCGTGGCACATCACTTTGGCTTTCGCTTTCGATATCCAAATCCAAAATGACAGACAACAGTAATCCAGTCGAAATCAAGTCGAAATCAAGTCGAAATCAAGTCGTATCATCGAAAGAAAATAAAGTTTTTTTTTTTTAAAGTTCAGCATGCTAGGGGTATTTTTTGAGTCCGAGGGCCGAGCACCCATGTAGGAAGGAGTTAGTACTCCTTCCTTTAGAAGTGAATCATTAGACTTAATTATTTTGAACATTTAATTAAACTAGACGATGTTTACAAGACAGGACTAACACTTAGTATGAAATTAAAAAATAAACACAGAAGCATCAAAAGAGCTAAACATCGGGAGCTTGCAGAACAACACATCCGCTTAAAGTCCTTCGTGCCGCAGTAGTAGGAGTGGAAGTTGTAGTAATAGTTCAATTGTGTTGCCAAACTCACTCTCACATACATTGGAAGGAGTACAGAGCCCAACCATTCTGACAAGAAGGTCGATATCCTCTCCCACTACAGCCACTGTGTCACACTCAGATGCCAGGCTTATAGCTGTGACAATTATCAGTCTGTCTGCATCTTCGTGTGCTTGGCTGCAGACAATGTTCGCTTCATCAAATTTTGAGATGAAAATGTCTATAAATCGACTCTTGTTTTTTGAATTGGAGAGAAATTTCTCCTGTGATACAGTGGAAACCATTGTGTCAGTGAATATAATTTCTGTGGCATGCTTTTTATTTGACCTTCTTAAGCGCTCCACGTATTTCGTGCTTTTCTCATAGTTTGAGTAACCATCAAAAACTATTTGGGCACTTGTCTTGTATTTGGACGAAACGTATGAAACATATCTGTCACAAATGCCTGAAAAGCTCACGCCATTTGGCCACACTATACGGTGCAATAAAAACCCACCATCAATGACATATGTGCACTTTTCCAGAACTGTGTTTTCTATAGGTTTGAAGGCTTTGTAGAGAGATGAATTGGCACTCTTCATCATTACTTTCGAGGTAACTGAATACTGCCTGCAACTGTCTATCTACTTTATCTTTGGGTCGACCAGGATCCCTGCTGACTTCTAGGGAGAAGCCACGAATGTGTAGGTTTTTCATGCAAGACAAGTGGTACTGTCCATCAGCAGCTACCAAGTCTGGAAATGATTGTAAACGGTGTGTAGTGTCTTTACAATATTCATCATTACATTTTGTGGCCAGTCTTAAAACATTCGCCCTCACATTCAAATTGCTCACTACAAACACAAGATTGCGTGAATCTGGGGTCAACTTTTTTTGTTTCGCTTGATAGTTTGGAGATATCTCAACCCCACACAAAAAGCAATTATTTTTTAAATCAAATATGGGTTTGCAGGATCGAAGTTCTTGACCCTGACTATAACTACCCTCCTCAGCCCTCTTGCTGGTAGCAACAACACATGCTTCTCTTACATACTGCTTCCTACATCTATCATGCACTTCAATTGAGGATATCCTCTTGAATAAAATGGCCTTACCATCCTTTCTCCTCTTACTAGCTTCAACGAATGACATCAACCCTTTTTCTTTCACCACTGCCTTCGAGGTTCCATCTGCCAACACTTGATCACAAATAGCACAATGTTTATCGGACATAGCTACTCATTCTAATTACTGAAAAAACACAGACGCTTAATATTTTTAACACAACATGCTCGGATATTCGAAGTAAACTGAAGGAGAGGGCCCTAACGGAAGTACGAAGCAGTAGTGGGGAAGGGAGGCTACCTGGTGTCAGATCCGCAAAAAGAGAGGAATATGATGGTCAGTGGTGCCAGTAACCGTCTGGAGAATCGGAAGTGATACTATTATGAATAGGGAATGACTGTACGGGACATACCCGGTACAGAAATAACTACATATTCAAATTCAAAGGAGGACATTCCCCCTTGAAAACCACAGACCAACCTCTACAACAACGGTTAAGTTGATATATAATTAATAATTAGTACTTAATTAAATTGATGTATAATTAATAAGTAATTATATTATTTATTAATTATAAAGACCAAATAAATTGTTTTTAATAAGTAAATAGTGATAATATAGGTCTTTGCTGAATTTAGGGTGAAGGGCTCTTGACTTAGCGGTTTCGCGTAATATAACGTAAATTTCAACGCGCTCTAGCGGCTACACGGTTTGACCAAAATAAGTCATTAAGGTATGCAATTTGTAGAGAATTTAATGTAGTTTTAGAAGAGTCCAAGTCTTTTGTAATTACAAGCAAAGTTTTTGAGTTACACGCGAAAGACTAACGAGAAAACTGGGTTTTCCACAAAGTAGGAAATTTTGGCCTTTTTTCAGCGCACTCTAGTGGCCAAACCGTTCAATCAAAATATAAAATTGAGGGGTGCTGTTTGTAGGAAATTTAATGTACTTTATTTTGTATATTGGAGTCTACCTCGAAAAGTGCACAGTTTTATGACTTTTTGGCAAAAAACTGAAAAAAGGTCGAAAATTTTGAGGTTTTTTGCGATTTTCGTTGTGAAGCCATATCCGTGGGATGGGGCAAAGTTGAAATTCGAATTCAGTACCCCAAAAATCATCTAGAACGAGTGAAAAAAAAACTTCTTTATTTTTTTCCTGAAACAGGCACCTTCTGTGACGATTTGACTGGACTATAGTACTCCTAAGACAAACAGTGGAAATTCATAAAAGAAGAACACAGATTCAAGCAAAAAGAAGGTAAAACGCCAAAAGAAACACGAAAGTTCAAGTGAAGAGGATTCTTATCAAGTTATTAAAGACTGGTGTTTTTTTTCCATTGAAAAAATAGGTCTGTGTAATTAAAATAAAGAGTTTTTGAAAAGCATTCTTTCATGTCTCAATTTATTTATTGAAAACTTTAAAAAAATCGTTAATTTTTGAGAGAAAAATAGTTTTTTTTTTAAAGTCAAAATTAACTGGATGTGTTCTTGCTTCAAAGTAATAGGAGTGTGAATGTGCCACGACTGAATCCATGGCAACTATAAAGGAGAAAAAGGGTTGGCCTAATCTCACCCCACGAGATTGTGCCAGAAAAAAAAAAATCGCTCCCACCATCCCCAACCACTTAAAAAAAAATTTCTGCTACAAATAGAAAGCTGAAATGTGTATCTATCTTTCTGCACTAAATTCATCCGATTATGTTGGTAAATAAAGAAATGGCATAAAAAAACCCCAAAACCTGGGACAATCTCATCCCATTTTACGGCAGGTAATAAACAAAAGAGTTCTGATAAGTCAAGTATAATCCATTCTAATACAGAGAAACATTTTATAACATCTTCAATGTTTATGTAGAAAACATTAATAGACTTGTATCAATTTTGACTATCTCTTCAAAGCTTTCGCCTCAGCTTTTCACTAAATATTATGGGCTTAAAACGAAGCACAGTTATGTTATCAATGCCATCTCTCTTATACACACACATTGCCAAAAAAAAAAAGTTGTTGGTGGTTGGGGGGGGGGGGGGGAATCCTTCGGCACAACTTTTTTTGTTATCTACATATTCTAAGTGAACTGAGGTTTTAAACATGTAATAGTCATTTTTGTTCTCTTAGTATATCTCTGAAGAAGTACAGATCTCAATTTCTCTTAGTAGAAAGTCACGCGAAAGTAGCTTGTAATTGTTTAAAAGAGAGGCAAACAATATGTAACACCAAAAAGGCCATGGAAGCAGATATGTTACAAATTTACAGACAAACAATATTTTGATATTTTATACTTAATTGTTATTTTCAAATTTAGTCATCACCAGACTACCCTTGACCACTTAATTAATTCATTGATTATAATTATGAAGAACTATAATTATGAAAAGATGAACCGAAATTCAGATCCGTGCTCCAATATCTCTGTCACTGGGTGATTACTGAGGAAATCAAATGTGAGTGCGATGGACTACTCGTAGCTCTAAAATCAACTAACACAAGAATAAATTTTAAAAAAACTTGTTCTTGTAACATTATCAGTTACCCATCGATAACCTACAAAACCCACAACATATTAACAAAGATAGAATCATTTTCACCCAAAATAAAGTGGGTATCCTGTGTTATTACAAACAAAAACAGCTGATTCATCAGGGCCGGCGCAGCTGAGAGGGAAATGAGAACGTACAAGCAAGGATGTATAACTGAATTTCTCGAACCCGGAAATAAAATTTATTTACCTTTTGTCATGGTCAGGCTCTATATACCTTTGAAAAAAAAACTACTCGTTTTATAATTGTTTCTCTGAACGCGAAAAATAGGGGGGGAGGGGGGAAAGGAAAAAAGGTTTTTTTTTTTTTTTTTTTGTAAGGATGACACAGTGATGAACATGTTTATTGATTTTAGACGACTTAATAATTACTGGGCTTTATTGACATCCTTCAAAACATAGTATGTATAAATATTATATTCCTTTTTTAATAATTTGGACAAAACATATTTAAAATTATTAAAAAATTATTGAAAGCTTTTCAATACTGGTATATTTTTATAGTAATTATCTGTTAAGAGATTTTTAAATTCTCGTATTTCGAGCAATAAACTTGTAAATTGTTTTTAAAGTTCAAATTAAACAAATAGATATAAAGACGCAAATGGATCAACTTTTGAATTACATCAGTTAGGCTGATTAGTTTTAGACCGTCACGGTAATATCTCAGCCATACGAGGGATACACAGGCCAGAATCTATGGTTTCAAACCGATTGTGAACTGTTACGAACACCATGCCGATAGTGGAACTCGACACAGCAGACTCTGGTACTGGATATCAACGCCCAAGGCATTCGGACATCAACAGAAAGAATAACAACAGAATGAATAACAACTGAGAAATCTGTTGTTATTCATCCTGATTAAAGTGCACTCAATTGTTAGAAATGTTCGACCAATAATTATAACAAATATTTTAACATAGCACAATATTCGTTACGGAAATTACATTTGCCTTCTAGATGGAATTTTAAGGCATTTTAGTTCATTGCAATGACAGACGAATGGTTCCCAATATAACTTGATATTCAATGAGCGAGGCCTATAAGCTTGATTTAATCGTCACAAACTATGAGCTATAGTAAGAACTTCAATATTTCTGTCTACAGCAGGGATTCCCCAAACTTTTTACGTTTGCGGCACCCTTGAGAATGAGATTAGAAACTCGGGGCACGCTTATCAGAATTTTACTTTTTTTTCAATTTTTTCAATATTAAATCAAAGCGGAATTTTTATCAGGGTCATGACAAATTTAAGTTCAAATAAATACTTAATCCATTGCTCATTTTATTTATTTATTGAAACTTATTTATCTATTAAAGTAACGAATACTAGAATAGAATATATTAATACATTTTCAAAAATAGCCATGGGATTCAGTGTATTGTATACTAAAGCAGTGGTGAGCAAACTATGGGTTAAAAAATGTACACGGATGCAATTAATGCTTTGAACTTTTTTTTTCTTCTTTCTGTAAATCCCTAATATATCCCTAAGGGCCTGTTCACATAGGAGTCCGTTGCGTTGCGTTAAGGAAAAGAAGACGTTGAGACGAAAATAAACCAATCATAGGCCTCCAAACGATTAGCAATGAAATTTTTAACGCCTATGATTGGTTTATTTTCGTCTCAACGTCATCTTTCCCTTAACGCTACACAACGGACTCCTATGTGAACAGGCCCTAACTCTTCATTTGACTTGGGTTTCTCATTCCAATGGACCCTTTGCGGTAAGAGAAGTTGGAGGGAAAGTTCAGAAACATGAGCGACTTATTACTGAAGATAAATATTTCCCACAACCAATGACCACTGTTCAATAAGTGACGTCACTTCCGTGGAGAAAAAAGACGCAATAGGTCCACTGCTCACTTTGATGTAAAAATGATACTTTCGGAATCTTACTGATAAATTCTTACGCTGCTACATTTCATTTTTTGCTGATATTTAGATTCATACTTCCTGTTAAAAGGGTGAAAAGTGCCTATGGAAGAGCTAGAGTTCCTAGATGTCCTGGATATTTAGGAGGCTAATAAGAATTATGACGTCAGAGTGAGAAGCAATTTTTACATGTATTAACAATGCAATTTTTAGATCTAATATTCGAAAATAGTTTCAAATTAAACATTTTTTTCCCTGCTGATTCGAAAGAAATTTATTTTTCGATTTTAATTACACCAGAGTTTGTCACTCGAAGTAGAGGGGGGAAAAGCCACGAGGCCGTCGTTCATCGGCGGCTATTCAGAAATTGAATCGTATGCTCGCTAAGAGGAAATCATTTTAGTTATCATTAGTATCCAAACGGGTAACAACCGTGCAGCTGGTCTCTCTCCTCTGGACAACAGTGCTTATGATGGCTGAATTATGGTTCTGGCTCTACTTGATTTGTACGGCAATCGGCTGCTGGAAGACCTTATGGTTGTTACGAGTGTTATCTCGGTATATCTTTCGAAATTCTGACCTGGGGTACCCATGGTCCCAACTGGGAAAATGGGCAAGTGAGTAAACTGCAAATGTACTATCACACCTTATTTTTATTATTATTTAACATTTCTGGCAGTTTCTTAAAAGCGTAAAAAGTTTGCTCTGTTTCTAAGATAAACAACTTTGTTACTTTAGTATATCACAATTTCATATTTGATCACATTTCTTTTTCTGTACATGGAGTACCTGTGAATTTTACGACTTTTTTTCTTTCTGCCCATTTAATCAAAATCAATAAGACTGCTGTATTGAAATGATACAGCCAGCTCTCCTCTTGACTATTATAGTGTTTAGAATTGATATGGTATGTCTGGTATAGTGTGATTTAAAAGTTCCTAAATTCCTTTGGTGGAGGAAATTATAAAATTAATCCTGTTGCAAGGTGCAGAAAAGTTCAGGCTATCTGAAAATGAGAATAAACCTTAGTCCCTTGGTCAAGTTGTTAAATGGATTGTATATATATCCATGTGCATACTAGCATCGAAACTTAATCGGCACTTTCGCTCGGAGATTTTGTATCATTCCACGATCAATCTCTAGCTGTGATTCTCTTCACTTTTAGTTAAATATATCATTAATTTTCATGTTAACCCTCCTAAATTAAGCGTGCGGACATGCCGAAGTTGCTTCTCAGCACGCAGTCGAGGTTGACATCGTGGTCGATAACTCGATGTCAACTGCTTCTTAGAAAGAAATTGTTTTAAAAGGAATTATGCATGCAGAATAGCCTTGCGTCTGTTCAACCAAGGTGCTTATAGTTTGGTTTAGCACGAAGTCTATGACCTAACAAGATTTTTTTTTCCAGAGGAAAGCGTCATTATTGATTTCGTCTGTCTGGTTAACTTACTTCACGAAGTACCGAAAGCAGTCAACAATGTTTGCACGCGTTTCAGGAAATCGTGTCTATTTTGCTACAGACATGCTTATTCCCCTTTTTTGCTAGTAACTTTCATATTTGCTAATTAAAAGAACTGAATCTGTGTTGAAATATTTAATCTCATCCCTTCTCTTAAGGTCACCTCTCTTTTAGGGACAAAATTTTCTGTCCCGCGGATGTCCGTAAAAGTTTTACTGTATTTGTTATTAAAAAATTTTATTTTTCAGTTGTTACAGGGGGAACAGATGGTATAGGCAAGTCATATGCGCTGGAGGTATGTATATATTATAGATCAACTCTATTAAGTTTGGCAGTCTGGTCGTATAATTCCTTTTCCTTTCGCAGCTAGCTGCCAGAGGCTTTAGTATGTGCATCATCAGCCGAAACCACGAAAAACTAAAGACAGTTCTGAAAGAAATAGGTAACATATTTTTTTTAATGTACTACTGGCTGTATATCTCTCTCTAGGCTCAAAACTTTTAACAGTTTTGTAAACAAAATTAGCCAAAAAATGTGTTAACCAAGGACGGAAGATTTTAGATTATTTACGACAGCAATTTCAGATCTTGGATTATTTTGTGTAGCATATTAAGCGGCAGTCAGAATAATAAATAACTTAAATTTATAGACGAAAAACCTTAGTTTACGTCCTCAAACTTCCATGAATATCCGTTAGTAAAAAAAACTCTATACGAAGTTGTTCAATATTTTATAAAAACTAATTTGTTTTTTAGGAAAAAGAAATGGCTGACAAAATAGCCATTTTACTAGTAATTCGCTGTAATCAGAATTGATAAGCTTCTTTCTGAATTCTCTAACATCTGTTCAAAACAACTTAGTTTTTCATGCTACGGGCATCACTCCGAATATTTTGTTGGGGTTTTGAATAACTTTCTGGAAATGATGTTCACATACGTATCAAAACTTACGTATTTAACGAAATCTCATTGACAAAGGTTGGAAAATCTAAATAAACATGAGCTCCATAATTTTTTTAAGAAAATGAAAAATACAGACCTATTAGACATATCTTCTATTTCAGTTTGTATTTTCAATTCTAAACAAACTTAAAAAAATAATTTTTCGAATACGAGTTGTAGGAACTTCATAAATATACTTGTAAAATGTGAAATTAGGGCTTGTGGCGGCCCTGTGGTACAGCGCGCTGGTTTTCGGTGCTGAGGGTGCTCAGATCGAATCCCGGCGTTGCGCCACGAAAAATGCCTCCGTTCGTGTTGTCCCTTCATAAGGGGGTAATGCTGTCCATCTATATGGTGCCCCCACAATAAACTGGATTGCAAAACTGCGGCGTAGTAAGGGCGAATGTTTGATTACAAGTGCCTCCGCATTGGATTTTTTTTAAAAATGTGAAATTTGAAAAATTCTTCAAAAACATAACAAAATAAGTTATGTTTATGATACAATTGCGCATTTCATACATGTGAATACTATAAATAATGCTTATTTCTTGACAAACTACTGACTAAACGGCCCTAGCCCTGAAAAACACTGATGCTTCAGTCACACACATCTGCCCAGCACAGTACACAGGGGGAAAAGGAGTGATTTATGGTCAGTGCTCTCTGCACCGATCCTCACCTGAGTCTGTTTTTAAGCAGATGCTCAAAGACCACTGGAAAGATCTTCATAGAAAGCTATCGAAAATCGGCCAGTCTATTTTTTAGACTGATGATATATTTTAATTAAACTGAGAGACATCGAATCCTCAGTTTATTTCTTGAATATTTTTAAAGATTATTGCAGTAACTCAGACGTATGAATTCCATGTCTTCCCGTTTAGCTCGGCTAGACTAAAATTAAACCCCACAGTAGGGCTTTTGAAAACGCATTACGATTTTTACAATTTAATCGTGTGAAACTGAAATTCCAGCTAATTTTATTGGTACTGACATTTTTTCTCAAAAATAGTAGTTAAAATAACTTTCCATTTTAAGGTAGTGTTCAATGGCAAGTTTTCAAGTAATTCTTTTTATTATTTTATTCTATAGAAGACAAATACTTGGTTCCTACGAAAGCAGTTCACGTGGATTTTACTGGTGATCCCGCAGTATACAAAACAATCGAAACCAGCTTAGGTGACATTAAAGATGAAATTGGAGTTCTGGGTAAATACATTTTCAGTTACAATAGAAATAATCATCACGCACTTCTAATATTTTTCTATGGACTGCGTGAATGATTTTAAACGTTTTTGCTTCCTCTTAATTATACGTCTTTAAATGCGAAATTATCTGTATACTTATACTCTGGCAACTTATTTGGTCGCATTTAATTTCAACAGAAACAGATTCTGTTTAAAAAAAAAACTTCCTAAACAAACTTTTGGAAACTAAGTTAAATTTTTATCGGGAGTTTTATATTTAACCCAAAAGTAAACTATGTAAGATAATGGTAACGTTCTTTGTTTTTGTCAATACATACGAAAGGCTCAAATAATTTTCACTAAATGGAAAAGTTTTCAACATTTACATGTATACTACTAAACACATTTCGACTGTCTAACCCTTCTTTTTTGACAGGCTGTTTGCATGTAAAGACCTTTATAAGGAAACTCCTGCGAAGGATTATCGAGTTTTATTTCGGTTTCGAAATTTCTTACGTTATTGAAGCGAAGTAACCCCAAGATTGATATTTCTTAAAAATAATGGAAATTAAGTGTCAATATTATAAATTTACATTTCTGACGAAAAGAAATAACCGACTTTAAAATTTTAGATAAGGCTTGTTAATTTTGAAATCTAAAAGTATAGTACTGTCTTCTTAATAAGAACTAAGGTCATTGCTTTGATTTTTTTTAAAAGATTGCTCTTTAACTGACAAAGATTTTTAGAAAAACTCTTTCTTTTGTGAATTATCTTCTAATACAAGAGCCGCACTGAAATTTTTAAGATACGGCTAAATGGTACAAGTTACACTTACCAACGCTTAGAAGTGTTCAAAGTTCCCTCCAAGATCAATGCACTTCTGTAGGCGAATTTTTCAAAGATTAAATGACTCAAGCCATTAATTTCTTGGAATAGAGGGAAAAAGGTTTTATAGCCTCATCAATGTTATCTTAGGAATGAAAATGACGCCCACGTAAATTTTCTTTAGATTAAAAAATAGCCAAAAGTCATACATAACAAGATCAGGAGAATAGGGTAGATGTTCTATCAATTTGATGTTTTTTGTTCAAGAAATTAGACTGTAATCCCTGCTGTTTGAGAAGATGCATTAACTTGGTGAAGCATGAGTCCCCCAACATTCACATTTTTAAGAATTTCTGGAAGACACTTAGTGGTGTACCAGTTAGCTGTAACTGTCTTCTGTCGCTCTAGCTTTATGGGTTCGACAAGCCCTGTACTCCTGAAGAACACGGCGTATATTACTTTTTTCATTGCTCGTTGTCTTTTGATCATTGTTGGTTTGGGGTCATCTTCAAAGATCCATACTTTACTTTCTTGACATGTTGGAACGTCAGTAAACAGTATGTACGTCTCATTACCAAATAAGAGTTTAAAAATAATGCTCTAGGGCCTGCTCCTGTGCATAGGGCCTGCTCCTGTCTCAAAAATTTCAGTGTTACCCTCGTGCATACACATAATGTGCTGCCTAATAAGCAATGCTTAATTCTTAGAAATTGAACACGCCATTTGACTAAATTAAGGCAATATTTAGAACTTTTAGCCTTCCACAAACTAGCAACATTATTAAGCCATAAACAATGAGAAAATGTCTTTTATAAGTAATTCGTAAGTTAAATAAGGAATGCTTTTGATTATGGAGTACTTGAACTTAGTAAAAACAAATTTATAAATGAATCCACTTATTACCTGAGGATGGAAATTTCACTCGTTTTTATAAAGTATTATGAATGTAATTTTCTCGCTAAAAACGTTGACATATCAAGTTTTTTTCTTCCAGTGAACAACGTTGGCATGAGCTACAGGTACACTGAATACTTTCATGCCCTCCCTGATGGATCTCAGGTGAAATATTTCTATTCTCATTTACTTTTACGTTGGTTTTTATACTCGGACAGCAAGTTTCATTAAAATATGAAATCGTTTGACATTAATATGTAATATGGACACTATTTTATTTTTCTTGGCATCTCTTAAAAATGTATGCTGAAAGTTTCTATTAATTTAATGCAAACAGAAGTCTCTAAATATTTGGTTCTTTCGAAACTTTTCAAGACATCTTTTCATGAATGTTACAATTTTCTTTTCAGGTCATTCGTGATATGATTTCATCCAATGTGACTGCCTGCACAATGGTAAGCTCCAGTACGGTAATTAAAACGCAATTTTGTAGTGCATTCGAAAATAAAAAGTTACGAGGTGTAATCGGAAGGCATTTTAATAACGGCAATAGTTAAAAGAACACAAATTGTAAAATATAACGCCATCATGACCCCGTGAGACCTTGTATGGATAGCATGTGTTTAGTGACATAGTATACCGTAGCAGGCTTTATTCCTCAAGAGCGAACTAAATTATATACAAAATCGATTGCCTTCACATTATATATATATATATATATATATATATATATATATATATATATATATATATATATATATATATATATATATATATATATATATATATATATATATATATATATATATATATATATATATATATATATATATATATATATATATATATATATATATATATATATATATATATATATATATATATATATATATATATATATATATATATATATATATATATATATATATATATATATATATATATATATATATATATATATATATAATATACACACGCACACTAGCTGAATACCCGTGCTTCGCTATGGAGTACATTTTAGGATAATTACAATGAAAAAAATTATGAAATTGCTTTTTAGAGGATTTCCTTATAAACAATATATTTTGTTTCTTCATTGGATGGAACTAATATTACCAGGCTCATCCGCGAACTTACGCGTGAGCAAGCTACGTAAAACTGACCGTGGGAGAAACAATTTTTTCTTAAATCTACGCCAGCCTATTTTAAAGTTTGGCCTTGAGACTTATTTATCGTCATGGCGAAGCATACTTTGAGGGGAAATTGCAGTCTCTTAAAGTCAAAAGGAAGAGCATTGGGTATAAGAAGAATGCGTGACACGAACACTTTTTCTCCTTGAGCACACCCGTTTAAAATAAATTAGCTTCGATTAAATTTTTATGCAGGGCTTTGACTTGTAGTCTAAAGTCATTTCACAATTTCGGTGGTTTTTAAATTCTGAAAGAGCATTACGGGTGCGCCCTTCCTCAAAGAGAGCTTATTGTATGGAGACCCGGTGATTTAAGGGAATTTAAAAACTCTACCGGATAGGTAGTTTTTAAACAGCATCATCTGAATTACAGATAGTCTATCGACTTGAAGACTATTTCTTCCCCGTCAAAGGACTTTAGCAACATGTCATTAATGAGCGCAGCTTGATCGTTATTTGGAGTCGAAATGGCCCTTTCGCAAAACCATTCTATAGGCTTATTCTGTATTTGAGCAATGCCTACATAAAATGTAATCTATCAGTTCCTATTCTTAAATTCCTATCTCAAATAGTCTAGTGGTTAAATTTTATCTTTTACTGTATTTTAATATTTTTTGTCGACTTATTTCGTTGTTATGCACATGACTCAAAATTAAAGTATCACAAAAAGAAGAGAAACTACGTGATCAGCATTTAATAAATTAAATTCTAAAAATTATTCTTTAAAAATTCACCAAAAAAATGGAGGTAAAGATTCGAAAAAGATTTCATTTTAAAGGAATTTTTAAGATCTTTCTCGTGATATAAATTTCATAACCCTCAGATTAATATTTTAAATGCAAACTTTAAGAATGTTACAAAAACAGCTTAAAAATATAATTTTTAAAAAATCTAAGAATTTTTCAAAAATCTTTCTTAGAGCACCCCTACACTATAAAAAGAATCGCCATGCAAAATTTCAGCTCTTTAGGTCCAGAGGTTTGGTCTGTCCGTTATCTGTCAGTCAGTCAGTCACTGAACTGAACTGTTATACATATAACTAGCTGAAAACCCGCTCTTCGCTACGGAGTACATTCAAATTAAATACAACGGCCAATGTATGCAATTAATGCCAAAAAAAAAATGTATACATTGATCGTCATATTTATTATGCATATAATTGATGTAAAAAAAAATATTTATAAAAAAATCGTAAGAGATATTTTTATAGACAAAATAATGTAGAAGAAAATAGTCAAATTAAATCTAATAGGACATACTAAAGAATATAGTACAGTTTGAGGAACATATCTTTTACTGTATTTTAATATTTTTTTTGGATAATGTCCAATCGTCTGCCGCATTAGCAAGGGAAAAATATTTTTTTGTCTATTTCATTGTTATGGACGTGACGATATATTTATTTAAAGTATCAAAAAAAGAAATCACGTGATCAGCATTTAATAAATTAAATTCTAAAATTTAATCTTTAAAAATTCACCAAAAATCAGAAAATGGAGGTAAAGATTCGAAAAAGATTTCATTTTAAAGGAATTTTTAAGATCTTTCTTGTGATATAAATTTCATAACCCTCAAATTTCTTTAAATGCAAACTTAAAAAAAGTTACTAAAACCACTTAAAAATTCAATTTAAAAAATCTAAGAAGAATTTTTCAAAAATCTTTCTTAGTGCACCCCTACACTATAAGAATCATCGCCATGCAAAATTTCAGCCCTTTAGGTCCAGGGGTTTGGTCTGTGCGTTGTATGTCAGTCTGTCAGTTACGGAACTGTTTATAGATATTTAATATTTGGCTTCCTATTAAATAACAGAACAAAAATTCACTAATTGCATTTTCGTAATGGGATTCCTGAGAATTCGAACTTGCGAATCCAGTGCGGGTTTGTACTTTCGTCTGTTTTCATCATTTGCATATCTGCTATGAGATTTTCAGAAACAGTTTCAAATGTTAGTTTGCTGTGATCGAGCTAATAGGATTTTTGACACATTGGCATGTTAATCGATTTTTCAGAATAACATTGGATAAACTAAATTGGAGCATCAACGACACCTCTCCCCACCCAATAAAAAAGTGCGTATTAAAGAGATAAGACTTTTTAATCTCGGGTTGGGATTTCGGTTCATGGAGCATACCACATAACATACATGCTTTATTTATAAAAAAAAATTTCTGAAAGTTTTTAAAACAGTTCAGGAAATAGCTTTGCAATGATAGTTAGCAAAAATGTGTAGATCGTACTTTAACATGGCTTGAGAAAACTAATTAAATTTGGCAATTAGGCATAAGATAGTTATAGAAATTTTTTGACTTTTTGATTTATTAGTAGGATCTCGAAAAAGAGAAAAATCATCGAAAAATGGTTCTAGACATAAGGTTTGAAAATCCTGGATCTAGAGAAACTTAATGGTTTAGAATTGAAACAAACTGAGAAATAAAATTTGAGAATGAATAAAAAGTATAAATATCAGTGTCACACGTATAGCGAAACCGTTTCCACTTTTGAAATTTGTGCTTTGAAAATTCAAGGGATGAATTTGAGAGTATCTGAATTTTTTTTCATTGGCTTGGCGAATATAGTTACCGTTAGTCGCTGATAACTTCGAAAGATTTTTTTCCTTCACTAACCATGCTGGACTTTCGAAATTTTCAATAATGGTACTGTTATAGAACAGTATTTTGACATGTATTTACCTGGATTTTAGGTAAATATCAACGACTTTCTCCGTGGATGCAGTAATTATAGAATACTACAAACTGTGCAACATTTCTTTACCTAGTTATTCGCATATATGAAACGCATATCGTGAGAACTTCCTCCGGTCTTTAAAAAAATTCGTGTTGTGTAGCAAAGTATTACTCTTATATTAATAAATATTCCTATTGTAAAATCCCAATTCTTCTTTACGATTTTATTTACAGCTGTTACACTAGTAGCATTAAAATTCAATTTACTTCCGCTGAATTATTGCTTCTAGATGATGCATCTTGTACTACCTTATATGGAAAAACGCCAAAAAGGAGTAATCATCAATGTTTCGTCTTTGACTGCCATCTACCCTATGCCTCTTCTTACCGTATACGCAGCAAGCAAAGTAAGTAATTTCTTCCCGAGTAAACTGTTAATCAACTAAAAGAAATTGTAAATATTTGTGTTCAAACCCGATTGTACCATCAGGGCAATAAAGCGTTTTATCACTTTGAAATTTTATTCAAGCATTCTCGATAAATTTCCAAAATGATGATTCAAAATTGTATGTTAGCAATGTGAAACTACCAGAGATCGAACGACTAAAATGATTCAAAGATTCACTTTCAAATATTTCTGAAGGAAAAATACAGCGAAAGTAGCATTAATTCTCATAGATAACTTAAACATCTTTAATAATTTTAAGGAATAACTGCTGGTATTTTTTCTGGGTTGTAAATTGTCAGATAACTGAAGCTAATCGCAAAAGAAATGAAGAATTTTATTTAGACCCATTTTGATCGAAATTAGAGACATGGAGAAAAAATCGAAGAGTGGATGCGATAGACAACGCTTGAATTAGATGAAACTTCAATAGGTTCTCCAGTAATGACTGATTAATTTGAATAAGGTTACTCGTGAAACTGGTCGAGAGGTTTTAAGATAATTACAAGATAAAAAGAACCTTTCATGTACCACGTTTTTAAATTTTCTGTTGAATCATATAAACTAATTGCACCTTCACTTAATTATACTTTTTCTTTAATTTAATTTTAATCACTTTTTAGTCGTTTCCACTATCCACAGACTTTATAAACTGCTAACTTTTATAATTTTTTTAAAAAATTTCACACAATATTTTTGTAAACAAACTAAATTCACATGTATTCTGTTTTCAAAATCGTCAAACGCTGTTACTCAAAAGTGAGAGCATTGAATTCGATCGAAGCGCCACCTTGCTGATTTTTTCCGAACGAACTTTCCATACAAAGCGAAATTAACTGAAAATGAATTCAATCCTGTTTAAAGATGGTTAAAAGTATTAAAAGAATGCATTGTCATCGTGTTCTGAGCTATTCTAAAAGTTACAAATGTAACTAGTCGTGAAGTTAAAAATCGATTGCAAGATTTGTATTGGACAAACACACAAACAAGAAAGCGAGTTAATAAAAACGTGGTAAAAATTACTTTACAATGGATTACTGTGCTCAGCTAATGGAAGTTCAATTTAAATGAAAAGAAAACGGTCCTTTAAAAACAGTTGTCCTAACGAGTGAAAAACAAACGGGAAAAAATCCAGAGAGGGGAGAATTTGAGCCTATTCACATAGTAATCCGGTAGCGGACGCATTAAAGTATTGAAATATATTTAACCAATGACAAACCTCCAAACGATTAGCAACGAAATTTTTAACGGCTATGATTGGTGCATTAACGCATATGAATTGTTTATTTCCGTCCCAGCGCCATCTTTCATGTTACGCTTCCGCCACCCGACTCCTATATGAACAGGCCCTTAGGGCCTGTTCACATAGGAGTCCGTTGCGTTGCGTTAAGGGAAAGATGACGTTGAAACGAAAATAAACCAATCATAGGCGTTAAAAATATCATTGATAATCTTTTGGAGGCCTATGATTGGTTTATTTTCGTCTCAACGTCACCTTTCCCTTAACGCAACGCAACGGACTCCTATGTGAACAGGCCCTTAGTCTGGCTCCGACTCAAGTTGAGCAACACGGAGACACTTATGGAAAGCAATGTCCCGATAATCATAATCGGGGAATTCAGTAATTATCTCGTTGGGAATCTTGTCGATATAGTTATAAAAGTTGACTGAGTGAGTTGTAGCTGTTGGGCGACCCGGTGGAAAGTTCGGATATCAAAATCCCTCCTAATGACCGCATTAGAGAGGTATCAAAGTCTTTCTAATATTCCTCAGAGTTCTATTTTGGAAGCGTTCAATGATATCGATGATAAATTTGGCAGCTTGGGTTCAGACAGGCGTAGCATAGAGCTGTGGGAAGAATTACTGACTTGTAGAGTAGCATTTGACTACTGTTGTTAAGGTGGGGGCCGAAAAGGAGGGAGCGAAGCGATTTGACTTTGCCGATCATCTTGTTTTTGACGTTTTGAATGTGGGGTTTAAAAGTGAGTCGCCGGTCGAGGGTTACAATAAGGTACTTCAGAGTTCTCCTTGTTATTAACCGAGTTGGAAATATAAAGGCGGGGAATATTTTTATAACTTGTTGAGAAATAGATGGCTTGGCATTTAGAGGGGTTAACTTCAATTTTCCATTTAATAAACTAATCTTCCAGAGCATCAATGTGATTTTGAATAAACCTGGCTATTAAATTTTGATAGCGAGCATTGGCCAGGATGGCATTGTCATCCGCGTACAAGGCAAGAGAAGAGTAATTACTGCTAGGAATGTCACATATGTATATATATGCATATATATACATACATTAAATAAAGTTGGGCCGAGAATGGAGCCTTAGGGGACACCAACAGTGATTGATTTGCGTGAAGAGAACGCGTTTTGTACGCGGACGCAGATAGATCTTTTGCAGAGGTAGTTATGTATAAAATGTATAAGACTATCATGCATATTAAGCTGAATTAGTTTGTATGCCGGCATGAGTTTGTAACGCCGGTATGAGTAATCTTGTCGAAAGCCTTTACAAAATCTAAAAGGAGTATTACAGTTGGTATATCTTCTTGAAATCCACAAGAAGCAAACTCTGTGACACGGAGCAAATAGTGTGTTGTGCTGTGGAGGTTACGAAAACCAAATTGCTCTGGAATAATAATGTTATTGAGGCTGAGAAAGTCGTTAATTTTATTGAATAACCCGCTCGGCAATTTTAGAAAGAGACCTGAGTAAACTAATTGGGTGATAACTCCCAGGGAAAATTAAATTTGAAACCGGCTTGGGAATGGGATAGGCAACAACTGATTTCTAGTTTTGGAGGAAGTATGAAAATTTGGCGTTAGCATTTGCAGTGAGATAAATATTAGGAGTAAAATTTTAGATCGCGCGGTTTGTTGTCCAAGCCGGGAGATATTAGGAAGTTTTTTAATAATTCTCTATAATTTCGGGAGGAGAAGAATTTTGAATAGTGGAGGCAGGGGGGGGGGGAGAGGCAAGAAGATATTGACTCTACGGAGAATCATACGATCATTCTCATCTTTCAACTTATCGTAAGGGAAAACTGAGTTTCATAAGAGTCGGCGAGAGCTTCAGCTTTAAGAGTGATTGTCAAACGTTACGCTATCAATGCCGTGGATAGGAGGAATATTGTTATTTCTAAGAACTTTTGTAGTTTCCAAAGAGAATTATCTTAGGGGTTAAAATTGTGATTAACTCAGATCAACTTTCTTGGCGGAACGAGATTTCCTATCTAACACGTGCTCGGAGAAAATTATCTCGATAATGTTAGCAGGCAGGAATATAAATTTGGAATAATTTACATGCTGCGTTGCGTTTATTAATAAGTTTTCTAATGCGGGCCGGAAGACCATGAATTTCAGGTTTACTGATGCTATGAGAAAATACAATTTAGTTGCTTAAAATTCAATTAACCTGTATTTTGTAACAGGTTTTAATCATCACAAAATAATATACAGTTTGCTGTTTTCATCATATGTATTTTTAAATTAGACTCGCCTGCGAACCATGTTCCTGCTTTACAAAACAGCTGTTTTTGTTTTAAACTCTGACTGCAGAAACATCACTAGCTGAAAGTTATTAAAGTTCCCTAACGAGCTTTTATTTATCAAGAAAATTTTAACATGGAGGCTCCATGCACTGCGAGTAGGCTTTAAGTGCTTTCTATTACTTTAATCGTTTCTCCTGAAATACATGCTTTTTTGCATTCAACGAGTTGATTTTTACCGCGAACAATACCACGCTGTAATTCTCGTAAGCTCTACAAAAATGTGGAGGGTAGAATAATATGCCGTTAACAGCTACAGTATTCGGATGTATGCAGCAACGTGGGGGGAAAAACTGCTTGCAAAATTGGTGTCAGATCTAGATAAAGCGTTTCATAATTTACATTAGAAGTCGGTGAATACTAGTGAATGACTGTTCAACTTGGAATGTATGTCTCAGTATTCTTGATACGTGGACCTAAACCTTTACAGTATTTAGGTAGAAAGTATTTATATTCACCTTGCTTAGTCACCCTCCACTATCACCAGATCACAATCCAATTGATCTTTTGTGGGATGAGGTCGAAAGAGGCATCAGACCGCTGGATCAAGAACCGTGTAATCTTAAAGAATTGAAAAGGGCAGTTCATCTGATTTGGTCTCAAAGTCCTCAGTTCCTCTATGTCCTTCACATAGAGTCCGTGCCGAAAAGAATCGCAACAGTATTGAGAGCAAAATGCGGCCCATAGATGTACTAAGTAGGTAGTCATAATATATTTGCCATTCAGTATATTTTGTTGTAAGTACATTTAAAGGCATTAGCAATACATACCGTTAAATGGATGCAGTGAAACTTCTCTAGCCGGCCACCCCGCAAAACGGCACTTTTTTCCGGAACCATGACTGGCCGCCTTAGAGAAGTTTCACTGTACACCTTATTGCTAATGAACTTAAACTTTCCTTGCAATCGAGGGTATCAGATTGTTTCAGTTTCTTCCCACAAGACATTTTCCTCGATTTATAGCGAGTTTGCATAAGAAATAAGCACAATAGAACAGAAAAGGTTGACACTTGCCACTGTATTAAATATCCTCGTGGCCACGCAAAATTTTTACTAAGCATGTCATAATTGCTTAATTTTAAGAAACCGGCACGAATTTTTCTTTCCTATTTAAATTCCGTTTTGATAACAACTTAGTTTTTTTTTTTCCCCAGGCATATGTGGATTACTTGTCTAGAGCAGTCTACTATGAATATAAGGACAAAGGAATCTTCATTCAGGTAAAGTATTCATTCCACGAATCTGTCTTAAACCAATCAATGCACCCCCCCCCCCCCAAAAAAAAAAAAGCAAATATTTGAATTATTTATTTTTAAGGACAATTTTCGCTTTCAAATGTTTGCACCTCATGCCTTTTGTAAAACAAATGCCCTAGAAAACTGCTAATTAATGTATATTACGTTTTAATCAGTATGTGTGTTAAAAAATTAATACTATCATTATTTTAGCGTATTGTAACAATCTTATGAATGGTGCTAGAGGAACAGCGATAGTTTGCAATTTTCAGATGAAATAAAATAGTTTTAGGTAATGAAATGTTTAAACAGTTGCATGGAATTTATCGATAAAGTTATCGATAGATCTACAGTACAGTATAATCCATTTCTTCCCACCAATTCAATCCTATTTAAAACGACTGGATCTATACAGCTGTTATCTGTCATCACAAGCGGTGTTACCAAATTTAGATTATGGTCCCTAAAAACATTGAAAGCTGTTGTTTTCAATGCAATCCAAACTTTACAAATAAGTGAGGAAACGAACCCAAACTAATCATTCGTGCAACATCTGTTAACATCTTAGTGCAGTTTCCAAAGTAATTTTATAAATATGCGGTTGCAGATGTTAATGCAATATTAAATAAGGTAAATGAAGATATATAAATACTTATCTGCCTCAGTCCTAACGACAATTCCTCCTAAAATGGTTCATTTTAGTTAAATTTTCCGTAAAATGAATTCCAAACGGTTATATCAAAGTATCTTGCTGTTCTGTAATTTTTAGAGTTTACTACCTGGCTACGTGGCAACCAAAATGTCCAATCGTAAGACGAGTGTGGAAATTCCATCTCCAGATGAGTTCGTATCGAGTGCTATAAAAACAGTGGGACTAGAGAACTATTCTTATGGATATCTTCCGCATAAAATACGGGTGAGAAACTTTTACCAACTATTCTAACATTCGTTGAATCAGAAATGAAAAGAAACAACCTAGAACACTTCGGCATCGTTTCATATGAGTACATCACAAAAAATGCTCAATAGATAAACCATTAGGGCCTGTTCACATAGGAGGCCGAGGCGTTGCGTTAAGGAAAAGATGACGTTGAGACGAAAATAAACCAATCATATGCCTCCAAACGATTAGCAATGAAAATTTTAACGCCTATGATTGGTTTATTTTCGTCTCAACGTCATCTTTTCCTTAACGCAATGTAAGGGACTCGTATGTGAACAGGCCCTTAGAAGTTTAAATAACTTAACGGCATTCCTTACAATAATCTGAATATACAGCAAAGCCTATAAGAGAAGAAAAATTACTCGTTTCCATGTCTATCAACTGATGTCGCATCAGCGCCATAGATTTTAACCAGTGTGGTGACAAGGGCCATTTTACAAGTGCCCCCGAGATTGCAGAAAAGCTAAAACTGAAAATATAAAGCGTGTAACTTTAGAAATAGGTAAAACTTTTCCATTATATTTTCTCTCATTAAATGCGCGATTATCTGTGGTTAGCAAAGAAATACTCTCTATATTATTGAAAAGTGACGCAAAATCGGTTATATGAAATACGCTGATCCCACAAAGTTAAACAGTGGTTTCTTTCTCTCTCTCCCTTTTTTCTTTCTGAGGGGGGCCGTTCTGCGGAAATTTTGGCTGTAAGCTTTTCCATGAATCATGATTACGTTTCGAAATCAAGGTGCTCACACCTTGGGCAATGTTGAAGTAACTCGTTGACCACTAACCTGTTTTGACATTAATAAAATCGTATAGTTTGCAAATCTGTTTTTCGCGCCTTCATCCACGTATAACCGCTGTACTCACCATGAGCCTATATTTATAGGTTATAAAATGTACTTTAAAAAACTTGATAAAACAGCATTATGAAAATTTTATGTATTAAAACCACGCGTCAAGTCGTCTGCATTTTCATTTGATCAACTGTTAACTTTGTCATCCATAACTTTTCTACAACAGTAGGAAACCATGCTCAGCGAAGACATTTAGGGCCTGTGCTCATAGGAGTCAAGTAGTGGAAGCGTAAAAGGAAAGATGGCGCTGAGACGGAAATAAACCAATCATAGGCGTTAAAAATTTCGTTTCTAATCGTTTGGAGGTTTGTCATAGGTTAAATATATTTCAATACTTTAACGCTTCCGCTACCGGACTTCTATGTGAACAGGCCCTGACTGATGCGCTGGGAGAAAAATGACGAATATAAATGGTAAATGTGAGGAATAATTTAGTTAAACTATAACTGTGTGATCTCCTTAGCAAGTGGTAAGCAAATCGCGAAAAAAAAAAAAAGTTAGCCAACCCAGTAAGTGTAATTATTGTTCATTTGCAGTCCTGATACATTGAAATAACACCATTCAGTGTCATATAAGAAGACTCAAGCTAATTTTAATAAGCAGGAACTGCACTTCGATTCCCTACCTACTTAAAACGTAAACTTTCACGAAAATGAAAAAAAAAATCTTGAACACAAATTATTACTTTCATAAACTAACAAAACCTAAATTCTGCCATGTGCGTCATCTTTTTAAAATTCATTCTATTGTAAACTATAAAAACTGACCACTTCAGTAAGCAACAATAATTTGTTCCATTCTAGGGATTTGTGCACGAGTGGCTTAAGGCTAACATGCCAGCCTGTATAAATCTTGCAATATCCATGCATTTCATGAGCAAAGCGAGACAAAGTTACTTTAGAAAACAGCAGAAAATTAAGAATGAAGAAAGAGACGCTTGTAGCTGAAATGCCGTTGTTCATGTATTTTTTAAAAATTACATTTTGCACCGATCAATAAACGAGTAAAAATATGCATTATCTGTTAAAAAAGAAATTTGCTTGCATCCCAGTGAGCTCAGTCAGTGGTGCACCCAGGGGGAGGCCAAGGGGTCCTGCCCCCCCCCCGGCCCGCCCAAAGAAATAGAAATTGCATTATGAATATTGATTTTGCATTATAAATATTTTTATCCGTTCATCTCGCTCGCCCCCCCCCCTCCCCAAGAAAAAATCCTGGGTGCGCCACTGTTCAGAGTAATAGAACAGTGACAAATTTTAAACAAAATTTGTTCAGTATATGTAAATGGTAGGAGTGTTATTTCAAACCATGAAAAATGTCAGCAAAGCTTTCTTTAAAAATCAAATAAGCGCCATGAAATCTGAGTAAAAGGATTTTTTTTTTCTAGTTAGACTTTGTTCTTGCTCTAAAATTGCATACAATGTATCACTGTTCATTACAAGAATAGCGATTCCTGCAAGTGATTTGAGCTTATCTTAGCAGTTGTACGTGCTAAGAGGCCGTTCAGATTTGTTACAAGGAATGAAAATTGCTTAAAATGGATTGATAAGCCAAAAAAGGCTAGTTTTCATGTGTAGCTAATACTTAAAACTTGATTAAATGTCTATGACTGAAAGATATCACATTTGCCCCTCCCTCTTTCCAATGGCATATGAAATTATTCTTCACTTTTCTCTTCCAATATCAAATACATGTATAAGTGAAATTTGATTGAAATGATAGAATGAAAAGATGCAGATATATGTAAACTTTAATAAAATATTCAAATCTAAAAACAAGACCTTACATTTTATTTGAACTTTATAAAATACACATTACTGAAAATTCATAGAGAAATATAAAAATAGATTTTAAACAAAATATTTAAAAAGGTAACAAGATTAATTCATACTCTTCTTTGAAACTTAAAGAAAATGTATCGAAAAAAATGAATAAACAAGAAATCTAAAAATGTAATATTTTCAGATATTATTTCCTGTTGTACAAGTATCAAATACATATATACATACATAATAAATATCTACCGACTAAAAGTCACAAATCAAAAATTATGTGGAGACCAAGGAACAAGAAACCACTGTGAGGAAAGATGGTTCATAATTTAAATTTATCAATAAAATACAATATTTTAATCCTTTTTTTTCCCAAGTCGTCCTCTCCTTGGTCCCCTAAAGTTTTAATACATAACAGTGAATTGGACTCCACATATAGACACTAAAACATTCTATAACAATAGACAGAATTTAAAACAACAATAAATAGTTTAAAAAAAATACCCAAGGCAAACTATGTAAACTGGAATAAAAATAGGATTGATTACAAAACTATAGATTGACACTTTTCAAAGCAGTTATGTTTGACAGCAGAGCATGTGTATGAATGAGTTAAGATGCAGAGACTTGTAATGTTTTTATTGAGTTTCAAAGCCATTTGATCTGGATGCCGTGAGCATTTTATATATATATATTTGAGCATACTTTATTTCTAAGTAAAAATTAAATCTAACATGTCACTATTGTATATTAAATACACTGGGTGGCAAATTGTAAACACTTTAAAATGTATGCAAATTCACAGAAAATTTCAAAAGACAGTGAGTACAGTCAGTGACAATGCAAGAGATGATTCACCCCAACGATACCTATTTTAAACCTTGACATATTTTTCGTGGTTTTTCCATCTAATACAGCCATAATATTAAACATTCCTTACTACAAAAACTAGCTTATACCTAGATAAATAGGTTTTCAATGAGTAATACACACATGAAAGTTAATCTTTTTAAAATTCAGTTGCAAACTAACCTGGGTATGAATTATAGAATATTTTCTTTTAAATTGATAAACGGAAAAAACTAATACATAAACAGTTTAAACTAATACATTTTAATACTATTATCCTCAGACATTCCTAGTAAAATTCTGTATTTCAAATATTTGGTCTGAAATATGAGAATTTTTGCATGTTCCTGAAAACATTTCTCCCATTTAATTGTGTTACTTGAATAAGTATATGCTACATTCAAATGCAAACTTTCTGCTAAAATTCAAAAAATATAATTGAAAATTACTTCAGATAAATTGTTACTCATGATGTGAAGGATTTATACCAATTGATAAAAATGCAGACCATGTTTCCTCCAAATGCTATCAATAGGTTGTGTAAACTTACAATAAGAAAAAAGAATCATTTAAATTCAACACAAATTTTTTAGCTAATCACTAATTTGTTTAAACTTCATTGAACTGTGTTAAAAATAAAACTGAAACAGCTTAAAGCTACTAAATATAATTTGCCTCATATCAATCAATTCACACAATTTATGCATAAAGGTAGCAATAGCTTGCATACTTCACAGCTGCTACAGGTAACAGTCTTGTGTATTCCTATCTCTCAACTAAATTGCAAGGAGAGGGCAGTATGAAAAATTGCTGTAATTTCTGCTTGTATACCACATGCGATTGTACAGTTATCCTACTCTCAAACCATATAATTTGATATCATGAAATAAAGTTTTAAACATAATGCAATACTAGAACTTTAAACATTTTGGAAGATTTGTATGAATCAATGTCAAAATGAAATCGCCAAATAGGAGAAACAAATTCAACATACTAAAAAACTTATATAAATAACTCATTTTTGAGAATTGTTGAAGCAGTATTCCAATGTCAAAAAATAAAGAGCATGTTATGTGTTCTTTTAATTAATTTAGTGGGTGAGCTCAATAGAAAGTTTACAGTAAAAAACTTATACAAACTTTGTATTATAAATCAGCTGAACACTTATGTAAATACCCTGTAGTTTTCAAGAAATATTTTTCTTCCAAGTTATGTTCAACAATGATTTAAAATACATAAATGAAGAATGCAAATGAAAATTCTGAATAATCTTACTGGAATGTGATAATATTTACCTCAGATATTCTGAGATAGCTTGATCCACTGACAAAAAGCTACAGATACAATTTATCTGTGCAACATTCCAACATAATAAATGCAGAAATTTTTTACTAAATTAAAAACAATATTTTCACAATACATTAAACATTTTTGCAATGCATTATGATAAAAATTTATTAATTTTGATACTCGGCAATATTTTTTTAAAATTTACTTATTAAGTTTGAAAAAGTTCCTTCTCATTTAAAATTTTCTTTTTAATTTTCATAGCATGTCACTTAAAAAATAACTGATAGGGTATAATTATGTATCTAAACATACATATATAAGGTAATGTAAAATAAAACTGAATGAATGGTCATATTTTCACTTTAAAACATTTGAAAATTTAGAAAAACTTTCCTAACATTTAAAACCTAATTTTTCCCAATACACCTAATATTTTGAATGAACTAGAACAATAATAATCCTGTAAGTTGGAACCAATACATAACCAGCTTCTTCGTTGTTTAGTCAAATCTCCATTTTCCAATAAATTGAAGATAATAGTTTAGATACTAAGTTTCTATACACAGAACAATTTATACATCTCAATATTTTGAATGTTTTCTATTTCAGACATAACATTAATTACAAATATCAAGTAATTATTAAAAAAGCAATATTCCTTCCACCTAGAATTTCATAAAAAAAACTAGTTAAACACAACTTTAATCAATGCCCATATATTATCTTAAATGCCATAACAAAAATTAGGGGTTGTACCTGATATTTAAATCTGAGTGCAATAAATATAAATGAAATTGCTTTAAGAAAACTCACTCATAAAATAACCTCTGAGCTAGGTGATGAAAATTCAGTGGATAACTTCACATTATACTCATTCATCAATGCATTTGTTAATACCTCCATGGCTTTACATGCTGAAAACAATGCACTGTATTCAATCTTATTCACTATGAGAGCCATCCAAAAACAGAATGCTAATACCACAGTGGCAATCAACTGGAAAAATAGGATAATGATGCCAATTGGTCCAATGTCATCAATCAGAGTTGTAATCAATAAAAGAGCCATCAATAGACAACTCAGAAGGATATACATAAGACGACTGCCATGTAGTTCTTTAACACTTTTACACAGGATAGCATGACTGCTGTTAATGGCCTCTAGCCTAGCTTTGGGATTAGTCATTGTCAAAGGAGCTGTAAAGAAAAGCAAACAGTCAGTCACAGAAACATTCATAAAAATACGAATATTAATAAGCTAATATTTATATGAACTTCTTAAGTTACATCTTTGCCAGCACTTAGTAAGTTTTCCATATTTGATATTGATCTTAACAGAAGCATAATGTTTTAGTGTTTCTTAAACAATTATTTCAACTATACTGCAAGTTGATTCATTTTAGTTAAAATTTATCATTTAAGTACTATTAATTTCACTTTCTCTAGTCCACGCATCAATGGTATTTTCCCCAGTGAAGTTGAACTGCAGTTGGGAGTGTAATAAACAAATCAACATACTTCAGTTAGCATCACTTAAGCATTTGGCTGTCTTAGATTTTTTTCCCAATTCATTTGTAAACTTCAACTTTGCAGTTGCTTGAAGGATTGTCTAATACCAGGGTGTGTTTATCTTTGGGATCAGACCTTTCAGAAACATCCCTCATTTCATGCTTATGTTTGCACAATTGGAAGAGACACCAGCATTAAACTTTCCTTTATACAATTATTTTCATGTTTTGGATTTAAACTTCAATTTGTGCCTGTTTATACAAAAATATTTAGAAACAGTAGAGGAGAGAAGTTCCCCCCCCCCCCCAACTGATGATTTTGAATGGTCACAATGATTTGATAAGAGAATTAGAATTTTTTTTTTTTTTTAATACTTTAAATCTCTTGAAAAGAGATATTTGCATGGTGTAAACTTAATATTTTTTAATAAGAACATATTATTAATTTCAGTTTTACTAATTAGCTGTACAATAATTTGAACTTTTATCTAACAAAGATTTTGTGTCATACAATCAATTGCAAGAAATATTAGGAGGAGGAGTTTTATGCATTAAAGCAATTTTTCAACATGGATGAATTATGTATTAGCTTTCCGAAGAACACCCATTAAAGAAGTATAATTTACTTCTTTCTACAGTACACCTTATACTTATTAGTATAACTTTCTCTCAAGACAAGGATTGTAAAAGCTATGTCACATTTTTATACAGCGATTAAAGTGCCTTCAAAGTATCTGTTTTCAGAAATACAAATTTTAAAAATAAAATTCATACAATATTTTAATACCAAACTGATATACATTTAAAAACTGAAAATAAATTAAAATATATTTTTGAATATATAGTAGGATAAAATATTTTACACATAATGGTTCTTTTTTTTTTACCATGAGAAAATTTTTGCCAAGTCAAATCCTTTAGAAATTTTGTATACCATAGTGCAGAATTCAAGGAGAACATAACCATTACAGAAAGTAAAACATTTTGGTCATACCATCAAGAGATTTATAAACATGTAGTTTTGCTACCACTGCTTCATGGTCAGAAAAGGGTATTGCCGTTCCAGGTATTTTTCCCAAGGGAGTTTCACAGGACAAGCAATCAACATAAGTACCTAAAAATTTAAGACATTTTGACAAATCACATAGACAAATACTGTATGAGTATATAAAAATGTTGAGTTAAAAAAATCCTTTTCATTCCACTTTGGTACCCAAAATACACCAAAACCCAACATCAAGTTCAAAAATTAAATAGCAGAGCAATATAAATAGTTCTATCTAAGAACAAGAATCAATTTCTTAGGATTATATATTTATAAAAGTTTATAAATAAAAGGGAAAAATCATTAATGAGATTAGTTGAAGAATTGAAAAAAATATTTTGATGAATGTATGCTAATGAAATTATGCCAATACAACACTCTTGACATAAATTTTTTTTTCAATTTTCAATATTTTGAACCCACAATATTTCCTAGAAGATTCAGCCTAGTTTGCATATGATAGATTCTAGCAAAATATGGAAAAAACTGAGCTAGGATGTATCTAAATTTAAGAATTTTGCCGGGAATTATTTAATTTTTCACTTTCACATATCTCTTTTTCTTTGTATTTATTGTCTACACAGTTATGTATTTTCATCTTAAGCAGTTTGTATCAAAAGGAAATTTTACAGGTGCTTAAAAGACTTTTATAGGAGCTTATTAAATTTCTATAGAGAATATTAAAAAAATCTAATAACAAACAGCCTTTTTATAGGAAACTCTAAAATAACACCTCAGTTAAGTTTCATATGATGCAATGCAAGTGTAGGTATAAATATTTTTTTAAAAATTGCTGCCATTTTTATTAAATGAAAAAAAACTGAAAGACAAAAATTAAAGATCAGCTTAGGTGTGAAGATTTTTATATTTTTTTTGGGTATCAAACACCAATACAGAGTAAGTTTTGAATTTTGAATATTTCTCAAAAAATATAATAATAATAAAGCAGAAAAGTTATATGTGTGAGTACAAACAAACACACACACACACACACACACAATTGTGGGTGTACATATAACAGTGTGAAGCATTTAGCATGAAGGTCCATGCTGCATTTGAAGAAATAAACAAGTTTTAGGTAGTATCTTGAAGGAGTTAATGATTGCCTCAGATTATAGAATATTTATGGCTAGTAACCCATTGCTGTTAAGTAAATTATTTGAGTAATATAGTTTATCATAAATGTCCGGATTAGAGAGAATTCTTAGGAATAAAATTTACAAACAAAGGGCAGCAATTAGAACTTATTATATACAATTTACTCACCCGCTCCACATTTGTACAATACATAATCAATCCTTTTCCCAGTCGGACATTGAGTCAATTCCCTCTGACTAGTATAAATATTGTCTGGATGGCCACAAGTTGTACTTAGCCTGTTACAATCCTATTTAATACAAGGAAACAAATCTAAAAATCTTACATTCATACATGATAGTTAGCAATATAACCTTAATGATGGAGATCTTGAGGAAATAAATATAGATCAATTTTAATCAAATGACTCAGTTGTCATAAATATATTTTATTACATTTTATTATAGATATAAGAGATAGATAAATGCCACCAGCTTTATTGCACCTAACTTCACCAGCAAATTATTAGCTATTGAAGAAGCCCTTGATGCTTACTCTTCTTATGAACATTACTCTTCTATCAGCAATGCTGTGATACAGTGATTGCATCTGCAATTTGTAAGTAGGTGTTCCAAAGATCAAACTCCAGTCTCTGTGAGCATATAAGAACCATTTTTCCCTGCAAAGAGTTGGAGTTCTCCGAGCAGTTGGCGACAGGTCAGTATAATGGAAAAGTACCCCATTATCAAATCACAGTTAAACTAACAAAACATAATCATACTTGTATTTTATAAAGCACAAAATAAATAAATTCACAAGAGGTTTCAATGCCATTTATATAAAGTGTTGTGAAACTTTAATTAATGCACTAAATATAACACTAGATCTAAAATAAATAACAAGAAGATTTTGATAGTATGCTAATCAAAATAATAAAATGAATTCAGATGAAGTCTAAATAGTAAAGTCATGAAAAATTTTGTATATTCATGACTCTTTTTTAAACAATAAATCAAGTAATATGACATTAAAATTTACACAAAACTCAAAACAATAAACTGTGTCTCAGTCATAAGTATCATCTATAATGCCATTGAATAATTAAAAATCAAATTATCTAAATATCATATTGTCTGCTATCACTCATTTTCAAATGAAATCATAAAAGCTCACTTACACCAAAAACCATATAGTTTTTGGTGTAAATGAGCTTTTATGATTTCATTACAGCTCACTTACACCAAAAAATATATGACATAGTCATATATTTTAAATATATCATCATTATATATATCATTAAATATATCATCATTATCATCAAATATATCATCATTTTAAATATGTCATATATTGTCATATATTTTAAATATATGACTATGTCATATATTTAAAATATATGACATAGATATATATTTTAAAATTTCTAATAATAAATAGCACCACAATATAAAACTAGAAAATGCAATGGAATAAACTTACCAAAAGTGAACTTTTCTGTGTGACATAGGTATCCACACATCCTGCATTATGAATAATTACTTTATAGGGAAGATCAGTTGGTTCCGTATTGAAATCACCAGCAACAATACTCAAGTCAGCTGTTTCAGAAGTCATTTGTACAAATTGACTAAATTCAAACGCTTGAGCAACTCTATGTGGCAAGTATTGGTCATGAAATGAATCATACTCTGCATGAAGCTAAAACAAACCAATAAAGATACATAAATAATAAATTTCATTATCCTGTTTATATCATTTTACTTTCTGAATATTATAATTGCAATACACTGACATAGATATATATTTTAAAATTTCTAATGGTGGGTTACAAGATTACATAAAAATAAAAACAAGAACAAACAAACAAAAGAAAACTAAAACATCCATGAACCCAAAAGTTTCCTAGCTATCCAATATCTTTCTCGCACTGAAGCTGGAGATAGAGCGGGGCAACTCAGTATATGGGTAAAGTTCATGTCCTCTCGTCGATTACAGAGCTTGCAAAAGGATTCTGAAATGATATTTATATGCCTGAGATATTTCAGTAGGCAATCGTGGACCATCACTAGTCGAAACAAGGTGCCTACTTTCAGCCTCAGTCATTCTAGGACTTAAGCAATTTTGTTCCATCACATCTTATTTGAACTTCTTGACAACAGTTCTTGTGAGAGAGAGTTCCTAAAAATCTCCCTTTCAAATAACTGTAACAAGTTGTAAGAGACCTCATTATTGAATGCTTGAAGCCCAGATGCACCCTTTTTAGCCACAGCATTAGCCAGCTCGTTGTCCTAGATACCGCAGTGGCCTGGTAGTCACTATGGAATACCAGGGGGTGGCAAAAATTAAGCATTGACATTTAAATTTAATATCTTCTTTAAGCCAATCACTTTCTGCAGTAGGCCATGTTGTGACTTAAGTTTCCGATCTGTAGTCAGAAAAACACTGTTCCAAAGTAAGAAGCAATCCGGAAGTTAACTATTTTTTCCCAAAGAAGTATGGCCTTTTCCTCGATTATAGACCTAATAGGTCTGTTATTTGTGCACACCATCATAGCATCTATTGGTGTAGATTTAACTGCACCAGTAATCAAGCATAATGCTTGATTCTGAAATTTCTCTAGAGCATTGATAATTTGATCTAATGTTGCTACCAAGGGGTCGCAGCAGTAGGTGATAATCGGCAAAGAATTGGATTATTTTAATTTTGGCATTGTAATATGAAAGCAATACACAAATTGACACCTTATTTGGTTGCCCACAAATAGAAAGCTTCATCATGATTACCACAAATTTTCTTTAAAGCTTATTATCTCTCAAGGTGTTTTGATTTATGAATTTGATCAGCTAACTAACTCAACAGATAAAATTAAAATGGAATGTGTGCGTATGAAAAAAAAATCAGTGTTTTAAGAGAAGTAAGCTCTTTATTAATAGCTTTCACTTTATTTCTGCACACTTATATGTTTTTAAAGACATAAGACAAATCTACGAAAGCATCAATGACAGCACCATCATCAATGTCATCTTTACACTCTATAACTATTATGAACAATACAGAAATTTGAAATATACATAAAAGTATTTAAATGCATTTCTATAAAAGAAGTATTTAATCAATTCATAATAATATATTCTTAGACTTATAGACTATTAAACTAGACATCATAGTCTAATTTAGTTTCATATAGACAAATTTCAAATCATTCAGCTCCATATCAGAATTTTCTGTGCTCCTAATCTCATAAAATCTAGAACAAAATAGTATTCTCCCTATCAGGACTTCTCTCCTTGGCCTAAAATTAATGCACAATGTTAATAAACTTTAAGATGAAGTACCTTTATATGTGTATACATACAATGTGAGAACTGTAATGCCAGAAAATTCACTAAGATCTTAAAAACAGACACAACAGTGGCAAGAGCCCTGTCCTGCTCTTTGTATTTATGTGAAATATGGATTACTTATTAAGTATTCAAACACCTGCACACAAAATAAATACCAAAAAAAAAGGCCTATTAGCAAGCTTATGAATCTGTTTTCTAATGGATACTTGATGAAAAATACCTTGACAACATGTTGAATAAAATAAAAAATACTATTTTCTAGATGAAGTCACTTTCACCCATTCAGTTTTATTAATTTTACAGTAAATATTCATTACAATATTTTATATTGATTTAAAATAATTAGCAGAGTACAAATTATTTCGGATAAAGTAATGAAAATTCAAGTGAAAACCAATCTGTGTCTGAAAAAACATATTATACATATATTAGATAAGAAATATAAATAGTAGTACATATATATTCTTATAAATCAAAATTGCTCTTATTAATTTTTTCTCAATTCAAAAGGGAGAGAGAGAGAGAATTAAATGAAAAAAACATGCTCAAAGTAAAATATAGAAAGTGAGGATGTTACATTATACTTTCTATTAAGACTTACATGTGTCACGTATAAATTTATCCTCAAACCATGATGAATAACTTTGCAGAGCCCTACACCTTTCCCACCATACCAATCACCATGCAGAATTTTATGAGCATAACCATTCAAGGAGAATTGGCACATAGCAGCATCAACAATACAACTTTTTGACAGGATACAAATGCCACTTCCCAAGACACCACTAGAATTAAAATAAATATATGCATGATAAAATAACTTTTATGATTTACAAAAAACAAAAAAAAAGGGTGAAAATATAAAATTATCAGAGCAGTAAACCTAATCTATTCAAAGAGATTTAAATATTACACACATAACAGATGACAGATCTTCACTAGTATACACATAAAAAGTTATATTTTGCAGTTATTAGAGCTTAGGAAACTACTTTCCTTCAATTAAACATACATTTAAACTAATATTTAAGATCTATGATCTTACAGTAAATTCCAAGTGTTAGTTGTTAAATACAAAGCATCTTCTTGGGTAAATCTTTAAGAAGATAGACTTGATTCATATACTTAAAGACCCCAGACATAAAAAAAATATATACAGTGAGAAAGTTCTCTATGGCAGCCAGTAATGGATCTGACAAGTAGTAGTCGTTTTGAGGGGTAGCCATAGAAATTAGGTTTGGTTCAAAACATTGGCTGTATGAAATCTGTAATTGGTTCTGAACAAAATATGACCATTTATACGGGTGGCCAGCTAGAAAAGTTTCATTGTACATAGACCTCTTGAATACCCATAGTTCAGAAAACTCAGTTTTTGCCTTTATCATGTATTCCTCAGCATGACAGCTAATGAGTATGATATAGATTAAGATGCTGCATATGCAGAATAACTCATTTTTACTAATGACTAGTTTATTTCAGTCAGTCTAACCACCAATAAAATTTATATTTATTTTACATCTGAAATTCCATAATCATCAGAATACTTAGTGACTGCCATGCTGAAGAACCAATAATGAGGATCCGAGATAAGTGCATGACCACTGTAATAAAATATAGATAACAACTGTCTTTAAAAATATATATACAGTGGACGCTCGTTAATTCGAACTCGGTTAATTCGAACTTTCGGTTAATTCGAACTAATCCAAAGGCCCCAAAAAACTTGTATTGGAGTTAATGTTAAAAATATCTCATTAATTCGAACTAAATTTTTATCACTTCGGTTAATTCGAACTAAAAATTTGACCAAAAAAAAAATTCTTTTTCCTCGTTTAATGGAGAAAATACACACTGTATTTATTATTTTGTGTGTCAAAATTTCTTTTCTGTGTAAAGAGGCACATGCCTACATTCCTAGACTATTGCATGTCCGCTAAACGTTAGTAGCTATTGTCCTTCTTATTAGTGCTAAACGAAAAAAGCAATTTTCCTTTATTTGGATGGATTTTCTTAGAATTTCAGAAAAACTAGTCTTTACTACAGTTTCTAGGGAGCTGCGTCAGTTATAACTGCAGTGCAGACAAGTTAATGTGGTCTAGTTTTTCTTCCTCATTGTGTGGTGTGAACGTGTAAAAATTCAGGATGTCTACACGTGGAAAGTACAAAACCCTAACTTTGGAGACAAAGGTAGAAATGTTAAAGAAAGTAGAGAATGGCGAATGTAAAACAAAGTTAGCAGCTGACTATGGAATTAAAAAAATGCCTTGTCAACTAATTTTAAAAACAAGGAGTCAATTTTAGATTCATGGGAAAAATCAAAATTTGCTAGAGGAAGAAAACGCATGGGAAATGCGTCCCTAGAAGTTCTAGAAAGAGCTCTACTGCTATGGTTCCAGGATGTTAGATCTCGAAATTTTCCGATAAATGGACCCCTAGTGTTGACGAAGGCTGATGAATTGGCAAGTCGAATGGGTATTGAAGATTTTAAATGCAGTGATGGATGACTTTCTCGATTTAAGTCAAGGCAAAATATTTCTTATCAAACTGTATGTGTCCAAAGCTCTGATGTAAATGAAGACGTATGCACTAATTTCGGGAGGAAACTGCCAGGACTTTTTCTACTTACCTGCCGAAAGATATTTTTAATGCGGCCATAATGCACAAAGCCATAATGGACTCTATTAAAACTCTGAAAGCATTTACTCAGATGGAACCTTCCTCTGAAAATGAATTGAAATGTTTACTTCAAATCGAGAAGCTGCCTGAACAATGTTCATAAACAGAACCAAACATCCAATTTACAGTTTTTCCCCAAAGTCTGATTCATATTTTTAATAAAAGTTTACTTTATACTGCATATCTTCTGCTTCATTTTATGATTAAGGTAAGTCTGTATTGCTTTTTAATATGTTTAACTTTAGATAACATAGTATAATATATTTTCTGGGGTTATACATACTAGGAGAGTTTCTTCTTCAGTGATACACATTTAAAGTTATATATTTTCTCTTAACATCGGATAATTCGAACTTCGGATAATTCGAACTTTTTTCTGAGAACCTTCGAGTTCGAATTAACGAGCGTCCACTGTATATATCTGGATTTAAAAGGCTTCAACTTATTTTTTTAATATATTTTTTTAATCTGTTAACATAATTTAGCAAAGTATTTATTTCTTAAACATAATACTTTGTTTAGCATAGTATAATAACTTCAATACATAACTTTAATTAAGCATAATATAATTAAGAAAAATATTAATCATAATTTTTAAATGTAGTTTGAAAACATTATAAAGTTCATGCAAGAGAACTCTTTAAAAGACATAGTAAGAGTAAAACATATCCATGTATTTTAGTCATGATTAAGTCTTTCATACATCAATAATTTCTTAGCAAACATATTTAATACACTATTCATACTAGATTTATAAAAATATACAGGGTTGGCCACAGGGGTGGTGCAGTGGGTGCAAGGCATGCAGGTCCGAGGCTGTACAGGGACCCCAGTAAAAGGTAAAAAAGGAGAGAAAAAAAATCAGAATGAAAAAAATGCTAATTAGAATATATTTTATTTTATAAATTCAACATGAATTTTACACTCTAAACATAGAACTAAAAATACTACTGACACACCACTACTATGGCTGTAGTAACCAAACAATGGTATCTAAGGGCTGTCAAAATAGAATCTAGGAATATTTGAAATTTTACTCGTTAATATCTAATATAAAAAATTTACAATAATGAATTAGAAAAACAATCACGGAATCTGTAGCTTTTTATAACAAAGATTTAATTCAACAAATTATTTCATTAAAAGAATTGATTTCGAACTAAAAACGTATAATTTAAGCTCAAGATTTATTGCAATACTATCAAATGACAATTACAATGACCTTTTTCTAAATGTATTAACTGTACAAAGAATTTTCTTTCCATTGTCTTTTCTGCAAGTACAGAACTTTCTTTTAGACTAGGAGTCTTCGACCCTTTATGTTCACCAGCCACAACAATAAATTCGCAAAGTTCCTCAGGCTACACAAGTGTAAAATATGTAGTATATGCAGAGGAAAAAAGTGTATTATTTGCAAACGAGATTCAGCCTTTGAGAAGATTGTTTGATTTGCACTTTATAGCATGATGATAGATTAATTCCTTCAAAACAAGTAACTAAAGTTTTGTGTGTATGGTGTGTTTTAAAAAGTATTTTTTATCTTTATAACCATTTTTAATTAAAAAATGTTTTTATTTATTATTTTCTACAAACAACAAAAGATGGGAGTTGATTCAATGTATTTTGTACTTTATATTGCATGAAACAGAATGAATGCAAGAAGACAAGGCACATGTGATGTTCTGGAACGAAATACCCTTGTCATGCTGCTTTTTGCATTTATTTCGTCTTAAGATTCTGACTACAATTACCAGTTTATTATTTTGATAAGCCTATGTGCCAAGGGCTACTTTTCCCTGTGCATTCTTGATCTTTTTTGTGTGAGAGAATTTGCCATTCTAAGGTTTTTTCAAATTTAAATCAAACTTTTGTTTTGCATGATCAAAATGTTTCGACAGGCCATGGGTTGAAAACCCCTATTTTAGACACTACAGTTAATTTTTAAAAATCTTCATTCAACAACATATGCAGAGTGATTAAATGAACTTGCTATGTTAAGTATCGAGAAACAGTGTTGAAAATTCTGATTTTTCTATTAGTAATGATATGCCAATAAAAAAGTTATGCATTTAAACATGTTAATGTTCATTTGTTCATTCTCTCTTCTTTAAAAATGTTATTGCTATAATTTTTTTCATAAAAAATTGTATTTTTTTAATACCAATAAGAAATTGCTTAGGGTTCCATAATATTTCTTAGATCTTGGCCCCTTCAGAAAGGTGGCCAGCACATAAGTGCACGCAGTGCCATAACTAGCCATTCCTGTGCCCTGGACAAGAATTTGCATTTGGGCCCCTTAATGAATTAGGCTTGGGAAAATAATAAAACAAATACAGCGTTTTGGGCCTCCCTTCCAAGTGGGCCCTGGGCGGGTGCCCCTGTTGCACCTGCCTAGTTATGGCACTGTGTGCATATATATATAATTTTTCTAAATTGAAAAAAAATTAAACATGTTTTAAATTTCAAATTATAAATAACATTATTCAAATAAAATTAGTTGAGGGCTGCAAATTTTAAAATAACAGCTTTTTATAAAACTCAGAAATTTATATTAATTTTAAGAAGCTGTCATTAACAAATTTATTAATTATTAATATAATTCCCATATTCATCTAATGTGAAGACTTTTTTTATTTTCATTATTTTAAACATAAGTCACTAAACATTAAAATGCAATAAATATAAAAACATTAAAAAGTGCATGCTTCATACAGATTAAATTTACAATCTCTAAAGCAATATCTTTTTAGCAGATAAGAAATATTTTTATAAAATGAAGCATTATTTTCAAAAACAACAGTTTAAAAATTTTCAACTTTAAATCTAAGCTTACTTTTATCATAATTCATTTTATTATTTACAAGAATATAAAATGGACATCATTATTACCATTTTTTGAACGCATATTTTAAGCAAGAGTTGGCCTGACTATGACAAAGTTTTATCTGTTACTTGCCCATTATACCAACCTGTTGCCAACTTCTCAGCGAACTGAGACTCTTGTCTCGGAAAAACCACTCTCATATGCTTGCAGAGACCAGTGTGTGATCTCTCGAACATCTACTTACAAATCTTAGATGTAATCCCTGTGTTACTAACAAAACAACTGTATTTAAGTGTATGTAAGAAGTGGCCAGAAATGTACATGAAAATTAAATTTGAAGGTATTTAAAGATTTATTTTCTGATGCAGCTTTTCTTACATATATACTTAAATACAGTTGTTTTGTCTACTTCTTATATCCAATTCTTCATGTAAACAAAATTCCTGCATGAAAGGAATAACGATATAGATGCCACCGAACATCAAAAAGTAGTTTTCAAAAAATAGAATGTGATGTGGAAAATCAGCAATCATTTTTTTCTTCTATTTCTTTGGGTTTTTTAAACTTTAACTTTAAAATATAACTCGCAAAATTGGAAATGTGGTGTGAAAAGTGAGTATCTTCCTGTATTCATTTTATTTAATTAGTGACTATTTGCATAATACTGAAGACAGGTCAGTATAATGATAAAGTACCTCACACTTGACATTTAAATTAATTACTAACAGAAGTTAAAGAAATTTTCACAAAAATTTGCATGAGCCTCTTTTCTGTAACATATTTTTTTCTTGTTAAATAGTAAATTAAAGAATTCAGTGAAACTGATTTCATTAGGTCGTATGTGGAATTAATAAACTTTCCTTACATGAACTGAACTTTTATTCTTAAACTTAACTAAAAATATTCTGAATAATTCATCATCATTTCATACGGTCAAATATCATCTTTATAACATATTAAGAGGAATTGAACAATTAGTACATAAAATAAAAACATCCCCCCTCCTCCTAAAAAGAAAAAATAAAGAAATAAATATTATTTTAAATGCAGAACATGTTTTTTGTTGTTGTTTTCACTTCAAACCAAATGGATTTAACTTAAAAACACCACACATTTTTCAGGTTAAAACTAGCATTTTTGCATATTATTGATATCTGTAATAATTTTATTTGACACAACAGTCAGAATGTAAATGAAGCAACTGAAGCTGATGTATTCAAACAAACACTTAACATCTATTTCTTTCTAAAATAGTAAAAAAATAAATTATTTTTCTGATTTCTAATTGAAATAAGCAGTTGGAGACAAAAGCTTATATAAATCAATAACCTTTTCATTAATTATAGAGAAAAAATTCAACAGCCATTAGCATAAAACATATTGCTCACTCCTTTCAACAACGTCATATCTCAAAAAACAAGATTTTTCAGGAGAGTGATTTGAAAGTTTAAAAGTACATTGAAGTGTATTGAAAATATTTTAAATTTGCTCTCTAGTGGCTAAATATTAAGCGGTGAGATATGATGATCTGCAGGGATATACTACTCTTTCAGGGCATTCTGAAAACAAGCATAACTAAAAATTGCCGATTTTTGAGATCTGACGTTGTTGAAAGGAGTGAGCGATATGTCAAGAAAACCAGTCATATTATCAGCTTTTACATATTTACTTTTTATTACATTTAAGTCTGAAAATATACTAGAAGTTTTACCGCAATAAATAATAAATTTAAAAATCTACTAAGTGCAAGAAAAAAATTAAAATTTAAGAGTTTCCTAAAAGAATCTGGAAAAATCCAGGTTTATTCTGAAAAACCCAGCACGGTTGATATACACTAGAAAATCCAGGTTTTATAAGAATTTAAAATGCTGTCTTAGCCCCCATCTAATTTAACAACACTTATTAAAATTTAATTAGTGGATAGAGGTAATTCTGGAGCATAAAAGATTTAGGGTCAAATTAGCCCTCGTCTAGCAAAAAAATTGACTGTAATGCTCCAAACCAAAACCAAACCATAAAAGATTTAGATGACTATTGCACCTAGAACATGCAACACTATATCGTACATGCAAATAACCTATACAATACCAATTAATAAAGTTATTTAAAATAGTTGATAATGTATACAACATGTTTCAAGTAAGAAATTCATGCAAAGATTTAACTAATAAATTTCAATATATAAGGTAAGCAATATTACCTGTAAAAATAGTATGAATAAGGTAGAACATCAGCAACTTTTTTACAGATCAAATTAAAATCATTTTGGCTCCAGATCTACATTATATAAAAATATTAGAACAAATTTTAAAAAATGTAGATAAGAAAATACTTGGATTAAAAGAAAATTATGTAATATTTACAAACTGTTCAATTCTAATAAAACCCAACTCTTACTATTATTGTTAAATATAAGTTAAAACATCTCTCAGCCTTTTGATGAACTAAAAATGCTATTTTTTTTTTAAATTATTATTTTTAAAGTTTAGGCCCACCAAATTTCTTAATGATTTTCAGTGATTTTAAGACACAGAACAGAAGGGATCAAAGATGTTAAAAAAAAGACAGTTATTTCAACTCCTTGTCCATATTAGAATGAGCAATTTTCAAATAATAATATATGAAAATTTTACCATAAGCATTGAAAATTTCTAGTTGCATGAGTTTTACTCTAGATTTTTATAGAGAACAATTTTGTGTTTTATAGTATAATTAAAATTTCTAAATTAGAAGTATAATAGTGTTTGTCAATCTCTTGCCACCTTTGTTCTATGTTTATTAGATCAAAATTTTCACATGACTCCTTTAAATTAAACAATTGGAAGTAATTTCTACTAACATTAATAAACGTGTTATTTCATTGCACAGATAGTTTAAAGCATTATCAGGCTCTCTTCTCACAGTTATACTGCTTTGGTGAGTTTTTCACAACTTTTCACTGAAAACACTAATTTTGAAACTCTCAAAGCATTGACTCACAGTGCACAGAGCATGTGCACTATGAGCCAACTAAAATTTCAAAGATTGCGCTCATTTCTTAATTTGCTTTTTTAAAATTTTAATGTACTAAAGAATATGTGATAATGATAAGTTTATTATACAGTTTATGACATTAAAAGTTATTTTAAAAAATAACGTATTTTACCTGTAAAAAAGTGACTAGGTTTAATAAATAGAAAACTATTTAGAGAGATCTTTAAAATCTATAAATTTAATAGCAAATATCCAAAAATTATCAACATCCAGCAAACAAACAACGCTTCTGCATTTAGGAAAAATCAAGACAGGTTAGCAGAAAAAAATATTTACCACCAAAATTCAACACAAGTATGAGACAGCAGCACATTTACTGAACAAAAATGTTCATTGTATAAATTAATTTTGAAATCAATACAGGCTATCTTAATAACGAACTCCAGTAAGCCTACTATCAATGATACAAGCCTGAACAATTAACAGTCAGTTTTAAAACTTTTTTTTTTTTTCAAACACAGAGGCACTTGTCACTAGACATTCGCCTGTATGAACACCGTGAGACTGCTGGCCATTCATTTAAGAGGGCACTATATAGGTGGCCAGCACTACCCCCTACAAGCCGGTCCCGTAATATAGAACCAAGTCAAGTGATGAGAGGTTGTAACACTTATCCTGTAAGAAACAGTGAATACTGCCTATCTATTCGGACTGAAGTTATTTTAAATAAATGAAGTTAAATATTTTCCCTCATTTATCACACTTTTTCCATATGTATTATAAATATTAAACTTTGAAAGATCAGATTTTTACCATACTCTATTTTAGCAATTCCAGCAACAATAAAAAAAATAATGCATTTGAACTGAATAACATAAATTAATCAAATTTGATATTTGATCACTGTAAATTCACAAACAGTAATTCCACTGATAGTAACTTTAATATTTTTTTATAAACAAATGAAAAGAAATGATTACTCAGAAATAAAAGATCTTAATATTTTTAACAAATCAAATTTAAAATTAACACATGAATATGCAAATTGACATATATCTCTTATATGATTCTCCAAGATTTTCCTTCAAACTTAAAAAAGACATCAAAAGTAATAATCACATTCTGACTTCAAAATAAATAAAATGATGTTGCAGTAATATTAATGTGTCATAAAATTAATATCTTTATAAACTTAACAACACCACATCAAATGTATAAAACACATATGAAAAGAATGAGAAAAATCATATACTTTATACCTCTTGGAGGAAAACAAAATCATAATTCGATTCAGCTATATGTGATGCTATAGCCTCCATTCGCTGTTTTCTATGCCTGCTGATACATACAATCCCCCTACACAATAACAAAAATTAGCAGTATAAGCTACAGATTCTATTAAACACCATGCTACATGACAATCACTGATTTAAACTTTCAATGACACTTTATAATTCAATTATGCACTACTAAAACCATGAAAAAATTCATCATATATATAAGATGCTAATCAGGCATTATAAGAATTAGACAAGTTTCTCTATTAAACTATGTGAAAGTTTGTGACATGTACATAATTTTTATAATCGATGTATGGCATATTTTATGACATTTAATTAGAGACAGGTCAATAACATATTTTCAAAGATAAGCACTTCCTGTTAAGCAAACAGTGGTATCTTGTATAACATATTTTGTACCATTCCATACATTAAGATAAACTACATGAACGCGCACACTTTTGCTGGAAAATCAGCCATTTAAACTAAATATATTGTTTTAACAATAAACTTTATCCAATTGGTTACGAAATCTCCAAATCACTTTTACTTATAACAACTGTTTGAATCACCACAGCACACTAATAACATCTGTTTGAATCAACACAGTGCATACATAAACAAATAATTACCAGCAGTTTAAAGTCAGAATATCCAATTTTAGATCCATCTTCATTCCTAATTAATAAAATTTCAAATCTGACAAACTGTCAAACAACACCATTCGATCAAAATATCTCAGAAATTCACAAGGAGGCGAAAATTCACACATTCCAGCAGATGATTAGCACATTCAGCATCTACCTCACTAGTTATAAGCCTTGGCTGAAATGATATGAATGGGGAACATGGAAACCGAAAGAGTCAACGATAGAGTTGAAGTTGTACGTCGCCAAAAGAATTCTTCGCCAAATCTAGTAAACACTTTCTACTTTTGGGCACAAATCACAGAACATGGAGGGGAAGGAGAATAATTCACGAGTTAAAAACACTATAAAATATAGACAGTAATAAAGTATTCACTCACTCATCTGCGCTACAATATATAGTAAAATTATGAAAATTAAGCAAAAATTAACAGCAACTGCGAGGAAAGAAAAAGCTATTAACTGTAACTTTATCTGCAAAAAATGGTTTCGTTTTTGTTTCTCGGTGCTTTTAAAACGAATCTTGGCAATAATAACTCCATTAAAATGTTGTGCAAACTAAATTTTCAAATATATATATATATAAGGAGTTCAGGATTTCAGAAGTCTCTGTGAATACATCAAAAGGAGTATTTTAACCAGTTGAGTAAAATTTATTGTTTTCTCTAACCAAGATTTTCTTCGCTTAAAAACCGCAAAATGAACATGAAAGACTAAGGAATGCTTTACAGCATTATATGATTAAGTAAAGTGTACTTTTCAATACCATTCCTAATATCCAGAGTAAATAAATAACTATAGCAAAGCACATAAATGAAAATAGATTGCTATTTACTCACTCCCTATGAGTGACACTCATACACCTCTCGAGACAGTAAGTGCCTGTTCACATAGGCAGGGCCCGATTATGAACGCTGGGGGCCCCTGGGCAGATGCTATTTGGGGGCCCCCCCTTTACGGACATTTATAAAAATACATACTTTTACAAGTACTAGGTGCATACACCAAGGGCGTTTTGGGGCCCCCTAGCATCAGGGGGCCCTGGGCAAAGTCCCGATTTGCCCATTCGATAAAAAGGCCCTGCACATAGGAGTCCGTGGCGTTGCGTTAAGGAAAAGATGACGTTGAGACGAAAATAAACCAATCATAAGCCTCCAAACGATTAGCAATGAAATTTTTAACGCTTATGATTGGTTTATTTTCGTCTCAACGTCATCTTTTCCTTAACGCTACGCCACGGACTCCTATGTGAACAGGCCCTTAGAGCCTGCTCACATAGAATCCGTTAGCGATAGCGTTACTGGTATTGAAATATATTTGACTAATTGCAAACCTCGAAACAATTAGCCACGATATTTTTAAGGCATGTGATTGGTTTAAAGTATGTCAAAACGAGTAACGTTGACACTGAAGGATTCTATGTGAACAATTCCTAAGTTTTACATCAGACATGTTACAGCATACTTTCAAGCTTTTTCCTTTTACACTGTACTTAAAAAACTTGAACTGACGGTTTTGAGTTTATATGTATCTCTTCATTGGTTGTTTCGGCTCAAATTTGCAGACGGACTCTAATCAGTCATTATTTTTGTAACAACACGAGCCATTGCGTAATATGAAAAGTTCTCTTCTGTGAATCGTGTTGTTTTTGAGACATTTTGTTTTTCAAACGAATATGGAACACCATATTATACGTTTCTCAAAACAGAAGATGCAAAATGGGCCTCAAACGAGCTGTTAAAAGCGATAAGTTGTGTGGTTGATGAACTGAAAAATATATAAACAATTTCATTGAAGTTTACTAGTATAAAACTTACATATCGTTAATTTCCCTCTCTTAAATATTCTTATAACTGAAAGGTAAGGAGAATCTCATTATTTTAGTTGGGGATACATTTAATTTGACTGTTGTATTTACAGACTTCGTATATCAATGGATGGCTATGTGATATTGACGCTATTACCAAATAATGGATGCTTCCACCATGGACTGTCATTTGATCCTTCAAAGTTGGTTTTGGGTCTGTGGCTTTTATTTGAACCGTCTTGATCACACGACACTCAAGCATGAGACCGTGAAAACTCTGATCCAACGTATACGATACAAGCCCATTCATTGTGGTAATGATTTTCTAAATTACATCATTATAGCTTATGATGTTTCTCTAACCTGGGAAAGGGTGTTTGCTGGTTATTCTAAAAGAGGCAACAGCTTTCATGTCCTTTTGTGTGTACTCTAAGTTTTGATGGGAGAGTGAGATAAGATGGTCTCGTAAGAAATCGTCAGGCATTCAAATCTTCATTTAGGTTCGGATCCTCTGATAATCTTGAAAAGTCACGTTCTCGAAATACTGATACATAAAGTGGGTCTTGTGTTCCCGATTCCTAAAACAGAAGAGGTAGACTATATTCGAAGTAAGAAAAGTGTCCAACTGCAACAAGTGTAGCCCTGTGGAAGATAAACTGAATTATCTCGAAATCAGCTTCACAGATCTAAAGTGAACTTGGTGTGCACTGACTATGAAATTACCAGATTCTTATTCAATAACATTATTTTCTCGTACCTCAACCCTTTTCACGAATCTGGCATTTTTTTTTTTCAATTTTACATAGCTATCTGGCATACCATGAAATAAGAATATTGTTTCGGTGTGGAAGACATCAGGGATGCAACAAGAATAGCTTTATCTTGGTAGAAGGCAGTAAGAACTGGCATTTCTGGTGGGATGGAAATTAACCCTGAAATTATTTTTTCCAGGCTTAGTTTTTTAGCTCTACTAGCTTAGCCCTAAATTCTTTTCCTCTCCCTGTGGTTCAAGCACTGTGGATGTGGAATCTACTAAATAGTAATAACCTTCCTAGGCTAATTATTGTTCAGAGCAATTGAAAATTGTGAATTTCGAGTTTATATCTTTCAAAGTTTTACACAGTCGCAGATGATCGGAAGAAATTTTGCTGTCGAAATAAATGTTGATCACATTAAAAAAAAAAAAAAGTGCTGGCCTATAGACTCGTTGCGTCGAATTGTCAGTCAACACATAGTTTGATTTCGCCATCTATTATACAGGTATATCATACCATTTTACGTGATAGTCGCCATTCATTTGACAATTTCGCACTGAGAGGAAGAACTTTGATAAAATTCATTTGAATCACATGTACAATAAACTCCATTGGTGCATAGTTCTGTAACCGGTTGGGAGTTAAAATTACCAGTGGAGGGTGGTTAATTACACTTGGCGTTCTCATGAGTAAATAACAAAGTTAGTAAAATTTGTAAGTATTCCGAGTTATAAAGTATGTTGGAAACTTTTAATAAAAAGTCTGAATTCTATCCTGGAAACAACATGGGCAGGGATGGTAGCCTGAGTTCCTTTATTCAAAAAGGCCCTTAGATAGCATTGGACAGTTGAGAACAGCTTGTGCCCTAAGAGTAACGGTCTCGGACAGCACTTCCCCTTTCTGCTGTCCATCTAGTTCAGGGGTGTCAAACTCAAAGGCTACCTTGGGCCAAACAAACAAGGTTTAAGTATAGGTGGGCCGCAAAAAAATCAGTATTAATAGAAACGTAGGTTTATTTACCTAATTACACAGTATATTCAACAAAAATATATGCATTTTGTTTAATAATAGCAAAAAGAGTATCATTAAAAAAACATTTAGCGAATTCTTCCTATCTTATTATAATTCTGCGTCGGCTATTTTATTTTTCGTATATATTATTGTGTGCCAATATATTGGCCGGGCCGCAAAAATGTTCGTAGCGGGCAGCGAGTTTGACACCCCTGATCTAGTTCATTGGTTTTTAACCGGTGGTCCGGGAGAACCCAAGAAATGGTCCGCGAAGTCAGAAGTGAAAAAAAGACTTATTTTCCTCGAACAATTTTAAATAATTGTGGACACAAAAAGAAATATGTCAAATTTTTTGTTTAAATTCTGAAAATATCTGAATTTCTTCCGTTTGCTGACTTTTCAAGTACGAGATCACTGTTCAGCTAAAAAATCCCTAATGTATTTTCTATGATGCGGAGTCTCCGCGTCTTAGCAATTTTACAGCTAGAAAAGCAAATGCAAGCTCAAAAATCTCATTTTTATTATTTCATAGACTTTTATGTTTCCTTTTGAATTTATTTTTACGTTAAATTTCTAATTGTTATTAATTTTATTTGTAACTTCTTATAAAAGTTGTTAATCACAAATAGTTCGTTTATTTAGAAAATTAAACCTATTTTTGTCTCTAAAAGGGTTGGTTGTGAGAGAGTAGAGAGTCCACGATGAATTTTTTTATTGACAAGTGGTCCCTGATCAACAAATGGTTAAGAACCACGGGCGTGTTAACTAGAAATAAGAATGAAAATTTGTACGATGAAAATAAATTTTCATCGGAAAGTCTATCGAATACTATAGGTAAAAAACACCTACGAGATCATATACATCGCTGGTATTTCTAAATCTTCTGCTTAAGGTCCGTTTCAAAGAGGTATATTTATTTATTTGATTAATTCGTTTTTTTGTTTTTTAAAATTATTATCATTTGCTACCGTATCTTCAAATGTTGTATTTTTTTCAACGCTTGATGTACTTTTGATTCTCCATCGCATGAAGCCCAGTTACTAACTCCAAGCTCGTTTTCAGTGTCAGGGTTGCCTCTCTCTCTTTTGGCGACGCACTTGGCAATGAAACCCTCTTTGCTATCGGTATGGAGAGGGGTGCGATCTAAGCAGGATGTGTTTGGAATCGTGAAGGGAAACAAGGTTACGGGATGTCGCGGTCATAGAACTCACTCTTACTTCACTAGGAAGAGAGTGTGCGATGAGCTCAAGAAAATTGGGGTAGGAGGTATTTCGAGCAAGAGAAAACTTTCCAACGGCCAAAAGGGAATCGTGTTTGACTCACAGCGAAGTTTCATTCATCGTATTTCTGTGATTGCATGAAGGTTCATTTTTCTCGAACGCCAGTCTGTCGCTTGGGAGGACTGCTGACAGCTCTTATTTGTTAATTTTTCCTTTGAAAAGAAACAAAATGAGCTAAGGCCTCTGCAGCTTACCCACTATATTCAGTTTGTCGTGTCCCGAGCAGAACCTATGAGGAAGAGTTTCTCTCTGATTGTGATTTGCATTTAAGAATTAAATCCCAACTCGCCATAAAATAAAATATATTAATATAAGAAAACAAAATTTAAATACTACGCTTTTTATTTTTTAAAGTTTTGTCTTTACAAAACCATTTCCAGCAAAACTTAAGTCAACAGTTTTTTCGGATACTTAAAGTTTAACATTATTTGAAGATTTTTTTTAAATAAAATTAAAAAACTATAAATGAGGAGGAATTTGTTCCTCAAAAACTGGGTTCAACCAAGGCCAGTTCAAGGATATACAGCATCTTCGGCAGTATAAATCTAAATCTGTGATCTGCAAACCCTCGCGCGATCAATAGTTATCGTTTCTTACAATATGCTTGTTTCAGAGCATCTTTTATTTTTCATCTCTAGTTTTACTCTCTCTCTTTCTTTCGATATAAACAAACAAACAAACACAAACACACACACACACACACATACGTGTGTATGTGTGTTAAGTACAGTTCTCTGCGTATACATCCAAAAAAATTTTTATTATAGCTAATAGAACTGTTCTCATCTCATTTATTAACTATTAATTTTAAATCACTTGCATAAACAACTTTTGCTAAATGTGAAATTCACTAATCATACGTGGATATTGAAAATTAGGGAACTGATATGAAATAAATTTTATGAACGCATTTTGGCAGTGGCGTAGCGAGGGGGGGGGGATGGGTTCTATCATGCCCCGGGCGCCAAATGGTCCCCAAGACCATTGGACCATTTAGTCCCTCAAGACCATGGGGTGGCCCCAAAAAGGTATCGTGCCCCGGGCGTCAGCTATGCTCGCTGCGCCACTGCATTTTGGTGTTTTCATTCCAGCAGAAAATTTTAGATGCCGCTGGCGCCCCCTTACAGGGCAAGACTCGGAAAACAGGCGATAGAGAATTAACCGCGGAAGTGTACTGTTGAATAAAGGAACAACGGGATTAATGTTTGACGCTTTCAGTGCAAATATGTCTAGTTCATGTACATAATTACTAATTCAATTGAATGTTTCTTTATTAGTAATTGAGTGTGGTTCTTTAGAGTTATATTAATCCTAAATTTGCACAAAAGTCATTCCTATGAAGAATGTCCAAGGTAAGCCTGAAATATTATGATCTTACCTTGCACGTAGAAAATTATTAAGTGTAATTCTCAACTGTTGTTCCTGAATGATACATCGATAGAGCTCTCTCTACTTTTCTGTTTCAGGGCAATACGAGACCCAGATTTCCGAATTCTTTTAACTGGATGAATCAGATTCTTATATTTAGAATTTTAGAGGGCGCGGTACAGTGTTGCCAACCTTTACGAAGCGCCCCCCCCCCCCCCTAGCACCATCTCGAAATCCCCCTGTTCTACCTAACACCAACTTGAGATCACCCTAGACCTTCCTTAAAAAATTCTGGTTCCAAATAGGCATCCTGTTTGAGAGATAAATTGAAATAAATAGAAAATACACACATAATGAAATGGAGGTTTATTTACCTTTGACATATGTATGGAACTTATAATCTAATAAAAAAAGCGTCTCGATTGTATATTACTGTCGATTTTTCTAATTTTTTTTAATGAACTTTAAATCTACGCTCCCAAAAACCCCTATAAAAAAATGTCCCCCCCCCCTAGAGAATTACCCCAAAAAAAGGCAACTTCTAAAAAATGTCCCCACACAAAATGCCCCTAAAAAAATGTGGTCCTTAAAAACATCCCTTTTCATCTAACTTACCCCCAAATTTAGGGGGAAAACTCCCAAGTTGGCAAAACTGGTGCGGTGGCCCGGTTGGCAAAGGCCGAGTGATCTGAGGGTTGCGGACCCGCAACCCTCAGATCACTGGCTGAAAATCCACCGCCGTGTTCACTAATGGTGGCCGGGGCACGTAAAATAGGGCGTGGCTGCAATGTCCTCCAAGTTCTAAAATTTACCTCTGGAGGTGCGGGGTCAAGTGTTCCGGTCTCGTCACTTGACTCAGTTCAAAATTACGGGACCCTCCCATAGGGGGGTAATGCTGGTCTACCTATACGGTGCTCCCAGAAAAGTGGCCAGCAAAACCGCGGTGTCATATGACGGTAAGGATAATGTCCAAGTAACCGTCTGCCTCATTGGAGAAGAAGATATTTAGAATTTTTCTTCTCCTTAGTGTATAAAACATTCTCTAAAATGAATTTGTTGACATTTTTATGGACATAATGTTCGGGGGGGGGGGGGCCCACATGGTAAAGCGGTTAGCGTCGTGGGCTTGGGTTCAAATCCCGAGAAAGGTTTGGTCGTCATCGTATTATCCCCTCACTGGGAGCAAGGCTGGCTCACCTAAATATTGTTCCCATAATGAAGTAGCCAGCAAAAACTTCGGTGTTGATGGGACAATGTAGTAAAGAAATGCGTGCCGCATTTAAAAAGAGGGGAAAAAAACTTCGAGGTAACACGATCTTTGAATGGCCGTTAGTAATAATAGTCGAAACCTTAAGGCTACTGTGTACTAACCCTATTGGATTCGCTCGCCTCAATGTTAACCTTTGTAGAAAATGTATCCAAGGATTGCCGACTTGGATTTACGGATATTTAAAAAAAATTGTACTCCGTAATAGAGAGAGAAATTTTACACTTTGGGGCTTTTTTTCGCTTAAAAAAGAGTGCAAATAATATTTTTAAATTTAAATTTTTCGGGGGAAAAATCTGGTGTAGTGTGTTTTGAACGCTCAGAAATTCTTTTGGTGGAAGAAATTTATAAAATGAATCCTGTTGCAAGGTGCCGAAAAGTTCAGGCTACCTGAAAATACTATTTTTATTGGATCATTAGCATTTATGCAGCTGTAACTCGTAGACACATTTTCTCCATAGGTTAACTTTGAAGTGAGCGAATCCAGTAGGGTAAGTACATAGCAGCCTTAACTCTACTGACAATACTCCATATGCTTCATGAACTCAAGAGCTCGATTTATTTATTATTATTATTACTTTTTTATTATTATTGTTGGTTGATCCCTAAACTGAAAGTCGTATTAGAGTATTTCATAAAAATTCTGCTTTATTTTATTTGTAACAGCTTAAATGACATAAATTTCTCTAATAAATGGGATCAGATGTAGCGATAATTTTAAGTTCCATAAATTTATATCTAAAACAGCCAACTTATGTCACTTAAAATTCCTTTGTATCCTAGACGCAACTTCACCCATTCTATTTGCTGATAACTTAGTAGCGTTTCACCTCATAAAATTTGCCACTTATCTTATCGACCGTGATAAAAGTTCAAACTGCTGTTTATCATAAAGCGCATAAATTTTTATTGTAAAGATTTATGACTCGTTCTTTTATAATCCCAACACGTTTTTGAGAGATGATACGAAATTTATCGCTTTTCCCTCCCTTCTCTCAGATAATAACATACGCGCGCAATGACGAGTTATGACATTCTTCACTGTTTTAATATCTCTTAAATCCCAATGTAAAATGTTAAATTAGAGTTAACTCAAAAGTTACGCGCCAATAACACCAAACCTCACAAAATGAGTGACAGGTTTTCTTACTTTCTGCTTGTTTAGGATGATACTGACCGTATTTAAGTATGTTGGTTCATAAGAGTAATACGCCTGAGGTTAAAACGCCTGCTTAAAAAATAAATTAAAGCAAACTCACCCAAGACAGTAAAATACGAGAAATATCAAACTTCAGAATCAATTGCTCATTTTCCGTGAATAATTAAAAGTGGATAATTAGTAGTACAGGTAACCCTCCTATAACACGGTAGATAGGTTCCTAAAAAATGCCGTGTTGTGTGAAACCGTGTTATATGAAACAGTTCAAAAAAGGGGGGTTACGTTCTAAAAACTTATTAAAAACAAAAAATTTTTTAAAAATTCCATATAAGCAACTTAATTTTTATTTAAAATATAAATGTATATATAACAGGAAACGAAAAGAAACAAAAAAAAATATTATTTTTATTTAATGTGATCTTAATTCAATAAATTTCTTCCTCATCACTGCTCAGTACAATCAAACGAGAATGTTTTTTCGATTGAACGATATCATCTTCACCTCCAGAACCTTTTTCTTCATTTAGATATTTTTGCACCTTCTATCCTCTTTAAAAAAATCTGTAATTTTGGTTTATTTGCTGGTTCTTACAAGTCATTGTAGATTCACGATATAGAGATAGACAATTTTTCAGCTCCCTTTTGAATTTTCGGCTTCTTTCAGTGGAAGGGTCTACATTCAGGAAAAAAATTATTCAAGATTTTCAGCTAGCTTAGGTCTTCTTGCAATTTTATAGAGTTATAAATGAATAAATTATAATTTGTTTATACATGTTTTTTCATGTAAAGCCACTATAGTTCATTATTCCTTCCCGTCATTATTTTAAGGTAATTTAGTTTTTAAATGTGTTAAACAAAAATCGTGTTATCTAGTGCTATAGAAGTAAAGTGTTGTACAAAAGTTTTCACAATTTTTTTATCGTGTTAGAGCGAAACAGTGTTACAGGTTGCAGTGTTATACGAGGGTTCCCGCAATTTATCTTATCGTGTTAGAGTGAAACCGTGTTGTAAGATGCTGTGCTGTAGGAGAGCTACCTGTAATTAGTAAGCATAGTAAATGTGAATAGTTTTGGGTTGGAGATTACCAGTTTAGGGAGAGGTTAGAAAAAGTTTTGGATAATCGCATTTCCTCTCAGGGGATAAACTTAAATAAATGCACAACTATAATAGTGAGGAAATAGGATTATATAATAAAAATATTTTTATGTTAAAGAATTCTTAGGTGTTATGTTAAGAAATTCTTAGGTGGTTTATAACGTTATTTGTTCTGTTTCAGAAAATTTTTCAGCGTTTAAACTCTAGGAGACACATTTTAAGAGTTCTTACTTCTCTATAAAAATAGTTATATAGTGAGTGTGTTGTGAGCATCTGTATTCTTTAAACCGTTATGCCTTTTTACGAGGAAAAAATGTGAAAGGTATTAGCATCGATTAAAGTCTTGAGAATGTATTTATATTTTATTTGTGTCAGTATCAAAGGGCTAATTACGTACATTGTGGTAGTCTGATAGATGGCACTGATTAAGGTTTATTATTATAATAGTTAACTGTTATTGTTTTTAAAAAAAGATGGTTATATAAAGGAATGATCATTATCGAAGGAAAAGCATTTCAAAAACGGGGTCAGTAGGTGTATTTGGCCATTTTTAATAAGGTGTAACTTCATTTCATTGACTATGATCATAAGCGAATTTTTCCGATCGATGGAAACCGACCTTTGGCTTAATGCCATCGCAAAACCAAACTTCGGTATTGCGGATACGCTGATAAAAATCGATACGACTAATAATACGCACACACCCATCATCTAGATTTTCTGTGGCTTTCCTGAATTTAAAATGAGTATGATGCACATCTCTCAGATGATTGAGATATGATATCAAGACCTTTACGATACTAAATCAAATTTATATATATATATCCCCCTTCTCTAAAATAATTGAATCTTTTGCTACATTGTATATCTTATTTAGATTTGCTTCGAAAACAGCTACCTGTCCAGTGATGGGCAAGAGATCAAAACTCTTGAAATCGTTGTCAGTAAATGCAACGTGCCAAATTTAGTATTTCTTTGAAAACTAACGTCGAGCTCAAAATCGAATACACCATTTTCGGAAAACCCGGCTGATGTTCAAGCTAGCAAGACCTGTTGTTGAAGAATTTGTGTCCTGTCGTTGAGCAGTTAATTTTACTACTGTTCAATCCTCGGCAATAAGACATCGTAAAGTATTCGAAAATGTACATCTCATTAACGTCATAAGCCCTTTCGTCTTCTACCATGGCATACAACAAACGGATTGATCTGCCCCCTTTTGTTTAAACTTTCAGTATTGTAATTCTGTGCTCAGTTGGCAAAATGTTATAAGAAACTTTTCGTAACACAAAAAAATTGAGTTTTTCACATTCCAGATTTTCGTTCGCCGATATTTTCATTTACTGTAACTACTGCAAGGTATTTACAGTAAATAGAACTATTTCCCTGAAACATTGGTACCACATTTGCTCATGTAAAGCAAATTACTGATTTTTCATGGCATCTTGAATCTTAGAATAGCTGTCATGTAAATTTCTTATAACATTTTGCCATCTGAGCACAGAATTGTTACTCTAACTTTTCGGAATTTATAAAAACAGGTATTTATTTATTTTTTTTTACATATAATGCTTATCACTGAAACAGCAATGAGAAGACCAAAAAAACGTTAAACGAAACAATAGCCTTCACATGCCAGACTTTATATATTAACACGGTAAGTCCGAAAGCCATTGATCACTTTCTGAAATGAACTAGAAACTCTATTGCAGTACCACTGTCTGCAGTAAAAGTCTGGGAGTAAGGTATTTTAAGCTGATTTCTCCTTAAAATTCTGGCATCATGTACCTTTTCGAAAACTGCTTTGTTATGAATGGATGCTTCGAGACCCTTTCAACCAAGTGTTTTAGCTCCTATCTTTAAAATTATCATGGGAGTTCCTCGTGATTTGTTATTTATTCAATATCGCTGTTACTAAAAATGTTCGTTTCTGATTTCCCCTGCTAATTTATTTATTTTTTTTTTTTTGAAATTGGGGAAAAAATATGTTATTCCCCCATATTTATAATAGGTATATTGTTAAAAAAGGGAACTGTTAGATCTACTTTTAATTCCGCCTCATAAAGTTCAGCGATTTAGTATCACGTGAAATCAGATTTATAAACGTTTTAAAGCCACAGGTCTCTTGTGCGAATAACTATATTTTTGGAGAACAGAAAACCTTAATTTATTTGCCATAATCAATAGACTACGTTCGAATTGAGCTTACTTCACTGCTAATAATAATGAGTTAATTTAGGTTTTTTCAACTCCCCGATATGCTTCACTTGTTGTTGTTGCTATTGCTCCCTGGCCGGAAGTGTTCCAGACCATGTTCATGTAGGCATTGCGGGCTGAGAAGTGCGGCTCCGGTTTACAAAAGCACCATAAGGGTCAGAATCTGTCTTAGCTAGGTTTCATCTCAGTTTTCACCGAGTAGCCCCATAGGCGACATCTGGATGGATCGTACCTTCTCCAACTCTCTCTGACCTCATAGGAACTTTCCGGCCTACGAATTTAACGTGACAATATCCGGTCTAGAGACGAAGGTATTTAATGGCGCTTGTCGGGATTCGAACAGAGCACACTCGGTGCCGAAAGCCAACGCGCTACCACTAGACTACCTCGGGCCCATAAATTTCTTGTAATTTATAAAAATGAAATTTATCAACTATCCTGATACGCATACTTACTATTTCGTTTTGTCTTGTACGTATATTATATAAATGCATTTATATGATATACGTACAAGACACAACGAAATTGAAAGTATACGTGTCATAATGGTAGATAAATTCCATGCAGCATTTTTATGATTACACACCATACATAGTCCACTAATGCGATGACATCTTCATATAATGCGATTTAACGAATCTCCCGCACCCTCCCTTTCGTCCAACGCAAATACCAGGGAAAGTAAGTGAAAACGCTCGATTTCTTCAATCTTTATCATCCCTTTATTGCGATTCCGCTAGGAAACTAGGGTGAAACACTGCGTAGCCTCGCTCTCCTAGGTTTCCCGCCGTTGAAAGTGGGTCATGCCGCTGATTCGGTCAACGGGGCCGACGTCCGACTGCGAGCATCGAACCCGGTCGAGGGACGCCGGACAAGGGCGATGACGAGAAAAAAAAAATTCCGATCGCCTGTCTTGCGTTTCGTTCCGTAATCCCTCTTGGACGGAAATCGGAGGCGCGGGACCCTCCAAATCAGTATCTAGGTCAGACACATCGGAATGGAGGACCTCGTATAATATGTCTTGTTGCGGGCGGAGGGGGTAAGAAAAGTGGCTGGAACTGGAGGGAGAACATTTTGATGCCTCGCCATGAGTATCCCGTGGCGGATGGAGCATTTGGAGGCACCCAAGCGCAATCTAATTCTGAGACACCCCCCCCCCCCTTGTTTAAATATTATTAATAGATATTTTTTTTTTATTGCTTAAGATATTTTCTCACAGTATCAACAATTTTCATTGGTTAGTTATCTATATATCTAAAACAGTTCCGTGACTGACTGACAGATAACGCACAGACCAAACCGCTGGACCTAAAGAACTGAAATTTTGCATGGCGATTATTCTTATAGTGTAGGGGTGCACTAAGAAATATTTTTAACAAATTCCTCTTAGATTTTTTTAAATTAAATTTTTAAGCTGTTTTTGAAACATTTTTTGAAGTTTGCATTTAAATAATAATCTGAGGGTTATAAAATTTATATCACGAGAAAGATCATAAAAATTCCTTTAAAATGAAATCTTTTTCGAATCTTTACCTCCCTTTTTTGATTTTTGGTGAATTTTTAAAGATTAATTTTTATAATTTAATTTATTAAATGCTGATCACGAGATTTCTTTTCTTTTTGTGCCACTTCAAATTAATTTTGCGTCACGTGCATAACAACGATATAAATTGACAAAAAAAATATTAAAATACAGTAAAAGATAAAACTTAACCACTAGACTAACTAAGATGGAAGTTTTTAAGAATTTAATTCAAATTAGTTTGTTTTATGGATATTAAATTAAACCTATATATAAAACTGCAATTTCCCCTCATAGTATCCTTCGCCATGACGATAAATAAGTCTCAAAGTCAAACTTTAAAATACGCTAGCATAGATGTAAGAGAAAATCGTTTTTCCCACGGTCAGATTTACGTAGCTTGCTCACGCGTAAGTTCGTGGACGAGCCTGGTAATATTAGTTCCACCCAATGAAGAAACAAAAAAAATTGTTTCTAAGAAAATTCTCTAAATAGCAATTTCATTATTTTTTTCATTGTAATTAACCTAAAATGTACTCCGTAGCGAAGCACGGGTATTCAGCCAGTTAGGTGATAAAAACTTGTAGTACGCCGTTTGTCGTTCGACGAACGGGAAATCATCTAGATTAGGGTTTCCCAAACTGTTCCTACGATGGAACACTTCGTAAATCCTGATATTTTAAAGGAACATCTTGCTTATTTGGAAAGTATGTAATAGCACATAATCAATAAAATTTTAAAAAGAGAAAAAAAACATTAATTATTAATTTAGTATTTAATTTTTTAGACATTTTAGAGCATTTATCCGTCAAACATGTTGAAATTTCTTATAGCCGTTGCAGGATATAAAACAATTCCTGGTTTTCACGGAACACTTAATAACTTTCCGTGGAACACCAGTGTTCCGCGGAACATAGTTTGGGAAACCCTGGTCTAGATAAAGATCGCTAGAGTTTCGCAGAATGTATCTCTTTTCGAAGTTATAACTTTCGGAGGTCCCCAAAAGTTTCTTCTGCCTGTGCGATGATCCTCCACTTTGTGTATCGTAAGACTATTTGGTATTTAGCATCCAACTACCATCGGAAGAAATTCTTGATAATCCTCATCCTTGATACAGTACATTTGCATAATGCTTATAATAAAAACTAAAGCATAACACCAGTCGGAGACAACTATTGCTAACCGAAATGGGCGAATGAAACAGAAAAATTTGAAAACCATTCCAAATTCAATGGTGTTTAGCATAAGGCAAAATTGTCTATGCTGAATTAATTTTCAGACTCTTATATTATCTTTTACTAGCTGAAAACCCGCACTTCCCTAAGGAGTACATTCAAATTAAATACAACGGTCAATGTATGCAATTAATGCCAAAAAAAAATAAATATATATAAATATTTATAATAAATACGACGATCAATGTATGCAATTGATGTAAAATATATATATATATATATATATATATATATATATATATATATATATATATATATATATATATATTTATTTATAAAAAAAATCGTAAGGTATATTTTTATAGACAAAATAATATAGAAGAAAATATTCAAATTAAATCTAATAGGACATACTAAAGAATATAGTACAGTTAATATAGTACAGTTTGAGGAACATATCTTTTACTGAATTTTAATATTTTTTGGATAATGTCCAATCGTCTGCCGCATTAGCAAGAAAAAAAAAATTTTAAGTCTATTTCACACGTGACGATAAATTTATTTAAAGTGCCAGAAAAAGAAATCACGTGGTCAGTATTTAATAAATTAAATTCTAAAAATTAATCTTTAAAAATTCACCAAAAATCAGAAAATGGAGGTAAAGATTCGAAAAAGACTTCATTTTAAAGGAACTTTTATGATCTTTATCATGATATAAATTTTATAACCCTCAAATTATTATTTTAAATGCAAACTTTAAAGAATGTTACAAAAACAGCTTAAAAATTCAGTTTTAAAAAATCTGAGAAGAATTTTTCAAAAATCTTTCTTAGTGCACCCCTACACTATAAGAAAAATTGCCATGTAAAATTGCAGCCCTTTAGGTCCGGCGGTTTGGTCTGTGCTTTGTATGTCAGTGAGTCAGTCAGTTACGGAACTGTTTTATATATATAGATTTGCGTCACTCTATTAAAAATATTCATGTGCGGTGCTACAGATTAATTTTCAATTTTTAAACTCGCTTGCTGTCATGCACGAATACCTCCAAGTCGACTCGTTAGTAAAAGTTAGATGTTAGTAGTTGATCATATCATTTGCTGTTATCACACTACAACACACATCAGAGAAATATCATGGTTTACTTGACTGATACCTATCTCTCCCCATGACAAGAACATCTCAACTAATGTTAGTTGCAGTGCATGGTTAAGAATACGTAATTTTCTTATTTACGAAATATATGCGAAAAAATGCGAAATTTCCCGATATGAGCGAATAAATGCGAAAATTATTTTTTACCACTTTTCGGTGAAAACTCGGTGATAAACGGCTTTTTAAGCGAAATAGGTAATGTTAGAAATAATTTATTAACATAATTGCTTAAGTAAGACCATCCGCGGTCTTTAACTGAGAAATCTCACTATCCTTCGGATTTGCTCCGAATTTCACCCGGACAGTTTGTCTTTACCGGAATCGAACCTAAAAAATCTAACTGTAAAAATCAACCATCAAGTTTTGTGGAACAATTTAGTAGATTTAAGAACGTCTCTTGAGCGTCAAAGTCAAGGAGAAACTTAAAGTAGTAAACCAAGAGACTCCTGTTAATGTTATATAGATTTCAATTGCAACGAAATGCTGCTACCTTAACTTTGCAAAGGCTATACAAAGCTATACAAAGCCTTTATAGTCCCGTTAACAGAAAATGCTGAGACATCTTAGTATGTACAACATAGTAATTAATGACAGATGCCAAAGACTTAGGGAACATAATCTAGAGACTACTACAATGTTAGCTTTTAACTAAGAATTTTGATACTTACCTATCCAAGTAAGTAAAATTTAAATTTTTTTAATAAAAGCAAAACTTTTGAATTTATATTTTTTTTGCGAAAAAATGCGAAATTCTATATATTGTATTTTTTTATGCGAAATTTCGATATTTTTTATGCGAAATTTACTTATGTCTATGCATGGTGTAAAAGTAACCTTACAGTAGAACCAATTATCCGTCGTTACAATTAAATTATCTTTAAAATAGCAACATTACTTGAGCCATGGAAACATTTATTCCAAACTCAAACTTTTGAAGCAACAAAATCTATTTGAGAAAAGCGATTTCTTTTCAGACGAGGGGTGATCAAATTTGTTAATTCCAAAAAAGTACAAAAGTGGTTTTGTCTATAATAAATTTAGTTACTGAATTCAGGCTTATCGGAACATTCTTGCCCTACTAACAAGTCGATTTCGATTCAAAGCACAACTTCTCTAGCGCAGGTTATTTTTCTTTCAGGAAAAGGAAAAGAACATTTATCTTGCTCATTCAGAGGAGAAAATTGCTCTTTTTTTCCTTGTATTTATTGTTAAATTTCACATTCAAATCTGACAATTGGAAGCGAAATTTTCTTTTATTGCGGGAATTTTTCCCTCGTGTCGGCGATTTCTTATAAAGTAGCTCCTGAGGTAAGGGAAAATAACCTACTGTTAACCATACCAAATACACTTGTGGAGAATTGAAAAAATGCACACTTAACGTCCAGTCCACCAGGATTATCCTTCTATGAAAACCAAACTAGATATCAGCAATCCACCTGATTAGTGACTTTATGCGTAGTTCTTCTTGACTCCTCAAGAGTGTTATGTAATGATGTCGTATTTTCCTAGAGGGATCGTGAATTATAAATCCATTCTTCTAATAATAATGTCTCATGCCGATAACACGCCCACCAGCGTGTATGCATAAGCAAGCCTCTATTAACCCGTATTTTGGGGGAATTCACTCAATCGAAACGTTGGTTTTTCTTTTACCGCACACCTTAATGGTAGCTACAATTAGACTTGCTGTTTATCATCACTTTTAAATGACTTATATCGTAATGAGGAAACCATTCCCTTTACTCTCATTATGAGTATCTAATTCGCTGTTTTATTTTTTCAGGAATGTAAACTGATATTAACCCAGCGGGATAGTCATAAAATTCAGTACCAAGTGATTAAAAAATTTTATTTGACACTAAACATGATGTAGAATCATTTGGGGTTTCCCAGAGTGCTTAATTCATCTTTAGTCTATATTATGTATACAATTAATATCTACAGGTTTTGAAATTTCCGGTTAATAAGCTGGAAAAATAAAATATGTTCAACCAGAATTTCGGAGCCCCAAGCCTAAATATCAAAATATGTTGTAAAAATTTAAGGATAAGAAAGACATCATCGTAAGAGAAAGTTGGTGATTAAATGGCTATTGTTTCACTTTTTGTTTATTATTTCATCTTCAATCACTTTAAATATTTTCAGGTTTTGGAACTGTTGAAATCTTTAATGAGCGAAAGCGATTTCCACATTGATACTTCTCTTAATCTTAAATATCATTTGCCATTCAGACAGTCAGAAAGGATCGAAAGCAACCAGAGGCTAATTGCTTAGACTCTCAGAATGCGCAAAATGTACCCCCACCCACAACACAAAAAAAAAAATATATATATATATATATATGTGTGTGTGTGTGTGTGTGTGTGTGTGTGTGTGTGTGTGTGTGTGTGTGTGTGTGGTTGGCAACACCAATGGAAAGAACTCTAACTTCCACTCCTCACTACTCCGGCGCGATGGAATTCGCGCGCAAACATCATTATGGACTGAAAAAGAACACTAAGCGGATGTGTTCCGCAAGCTCCCAATGTTTAGCTCCGTTAATACTTTTTCGTGTTTTCTTTATTTCATCCTAAGTGTCAGTCCTGTCATGTAAACATCGTCTAATTTCATTAAATAGTGAAAATGATTAACGTCTATTCACTTCTAAAGGATGGAGTGCTAACTCCATCCCACATGTGGACTCGGCCTGTGCATTTCTACAAGTGCATCCTGGGCTTCCGTTTCTCAGTGAACATTCCCCTAGCTCAGTGGTCGGCAAATCGTGGCTCGCGAGCCACATGTGGCTCTTTAGCCCCTTGAGTGTGGCTCTTCCACAAAATACCACGTGCGGGCGCGCACGTACAGTGCGATTGAAACTTCGTGATGACTGGTTTTCTTATTTATATTTTTACATACTTGGTGTTTATGTGTCTTTATCTTTAGGCGAGTGCTCTGAAGCGACTTAATAAGAAAACATTTCCAGAAAGATTAAATATCAACGCGTATCGTCAAGTCGTATCTTTGCATCGTGTTTTACAATGTATTACTTCCGAGAGCGTCTTCCGGTAGAAAACACTAGACTAGTCAAAATGGTCTTCGAATATAACCAACCATTAAGTCGAAGATCTTAAATTGGTTTTAGCTTTATCAATAGCAGTTGACGAGTCTTGTGACATAAATGATACAGCGCTAGTTTCACTTTTTGTACGATTTATTTCATCTACAGGTTCTAAAGAACATTTAGAATTATTGTCACTTAAAGGTCAAACACGTGGAGAGGATATAGCAAATGCTGTAATTGAGTGCATTGAAAAAATTCATATTCTACTCGATAAAAATTATCTCAATTTCAACAGATGGGGCGAAAAGTATGACTGGCGTAAGAAACGGGTTTGTTGCTATTTTGAGAGAAAAATCACGAGGTACTTACAATGAGTCCATTACCATTGCAACATTCATCTAGATGTGCTTTGTGCGCAGACATTTTCAAAAGAAATTTGCAAAGTTATGAAATTGGTGATTAAGATTATCAACTCCATTATAGCTGAAGCTCTTAATCATCGCCAATTTAAATAATTTTTAGTTGAAATGGAGAGTGAGTACGCAGATCTTCTGATGCATAACAAGGTACGTTGGTTTTCAAGAGGAAACGTATTGAAACGTTTCTCTTTCTTAAAAAACAGAAATTAAAGCTTTTCTCCTTTAGATGGGTGTTCACTATCCAGAACTAACGAACGATCAGTGGATCCAGAAATTTTATTTCATGGGAGACGTTACGTCTCATCTAAATCAGCTTAATTGTAAACAAAAGGGTAAAGGATGCGCAATTTTTTCGATGTTAGAAATTATTTCATTGAAAAACAAATTATCTCTTTTTACTCAATATTTTGATAGAGAAACTTAGATTCACTTTCCAAGCCTGTTGAAACATCGCCAAGAAAATTATTCTGACATTGACATTTTCTATTTCAAATCAACACTTTTAAATATTAGAGAAGCTTTTCTCGACAGGTTTCAGGAAGTCAGAAACAGCAAAGCGACGTTAGCTTCTGTTAAAAAACCTCTTAATGCTACTGTAGCATAATTAAATTTTCCTCCCTTTAATATTGAGCCGGTGGATGGCCGAATGGCTACGGTGCTGGCCTTCGGTACCAGAGTCTGTGGGTTCGAGTCCCACAATCGGCATGGATGTTTGTAGCCGTTCGGAATCGGCTTTAAGCAGTATGTCCCGGTCTAATTATCCCTCGTGTATCAGAAAATGACGTAGCACTCCAAGACCAAACCAAACCCTTTAATATTGACATTAGAAACTTTGAAATGCAGTTACTGGATTTAGAAAACAAAGAAATGTGGAGTTCGAAATTTGAACGTCTTTGTGCTGATATAGAAATATTGAAGATAAACAAATGTGTCACAGCACAAGTGGTCTGCTTTGAAAGACCTGGAGAAGGAAGATATGATTTTTAACACCTAGAATAGTATTGCTGACTCATATAATCAGCTGGAAAAACTAGTGTTTGCTGTTCTTTCTTATTCGGGTCTACATATTCATATGAACAATCATTTTCAAGAATGAACCTTATCAAGAGTAAATTTATTGCCTTTGCTGCTTCTGTTTTTAATTAGTCTTGTTTGTAATTAGTTTGTTTGCTTTTTTCTGTTGTTTTTCTTTGTTTTTTGTTGATTCTTTGTTTTGTTTTTTGTTGTATTTACCTCTGTAAGCCTTGTGCTGTACTTTGTGGTGCACAAGGGCTGCCTTATTTATAAATTAAAAAAAGAGTAAATTGAGAAGTCATCTTATTGATGAAAACCTCGAATCGTGCCTAAAATAAAAAGCAACATACAAACTTGACTTACCCAAACTTTCCAAGGAGATGCAAAGCCATTGTTCATATTAGTGTTTGTCTGCTATTGTCATGATTTAATTTTATGGATGCTTTAAAATTTATTTTTATCAATAAATAATATCGATATTAAGTATGATATCAAGTTTTATTCAACGTACCTATAGTTTAACTAAGACTTAAAAAAACTTTAAGTACAGTTTATTAAGTTAATGTTAGGGAGCGCTGTGGAGTGATAGAAGATGTAGTGTCGAGGATTGAGAAAGGTATGTTGAAGATGGTTTGGACATACAGAGAGAATGAACGAAAGGAGCTAGACGAAATAAGTATTCAATACGAGTGTGGATGAAAGAGATGGAAGGGGTCGACTTCAGCGAATGTACCTTATTCAGATTGAGGACGTTTTTAGCAAACGCCAGCTTTAAAGTATCCTAATTAAATTAATAACAATGCACCTACCTATATAGTTTAAGTTTAAAAAATTTGGCTCTCAAAAGATATTTCAGTCGTTGTACTTTTGACATTTGGCTCTGTTGACAAATGAGTTTGCCGGCCACTGCCCTAGCTTACTTAACTATTTGATGATTATTATGATTATTATTTTGGATATCGCCTGCGAAAACCAAAGTGATGTGCCGTGGACTCTATAACCACCCATAGCATGCTGAACTGAAAAACTTTATTTTCTTTTGATGATTACTGGATTACTGTTGTCAGTCATTTCGGCTTCGGATATTGCAAGCGAAAGTGATGTGCCACGAACTCTGATAATATTCTGATGGGATGACGAGAACCGAAACCAGAATTGTAAGTATATTCTGATCATATTAAAATTATTTTATGCATACGTTGACGCTTGTTCAAGAAAATTTTGATGATTAATGGAATTCTCATCTTATTGATGATATAAGAAAACTGAAACATATTTCAACGTTCTTTTGATGCAGGAATTTAATTGATGCTAAATTCACTTTTGATGGGCTTTGACATTAAATTTATCACTTCTGTTTTCTTGAAGATAATTCTATTTCGATGAATTTATTTGATGATTTTATGAATATTTCGATATTTAATTTGAAGAATCTCGTTTCCTTGAACAACCACAACAGAACATTTACTTCGTATATATTTTGAATGATTGAGAATTGAATAAGTTTTGAAGAATATTATATTACAATTTTGATGCATATGGTTGAGAACAAAATATATTCTTTTATTGAGAACTGTATATTTTTATGTGAAGAAAATTTTTGAAACCGACATTCTAATGCTATTTTGATGTGGAATTTTATTATTTGTTCTTGATCTTAAACACAATTTTAGAGAGAGAATCAAGTTATTGATTTTGGTTTTGAATATTTGTATATTTGTGTACGATAATTGTTTGAATCTATATAGTACTCTCAATGATTACCCCAATATTGCAAATTCGTTAAAAATTGGTAGTACGAATCAAATAAAGGTTTTACATCATTTAATTTTTGGCACAGACGGTGACAGACAAAATCGCGCCAGATTACGTAAATTTACAGATTTCAAACAGCCATTCGCGTTGGAAGAAATGAAACAGAAAATACTTAAAGAGTTTTCATTTAAGGACTTGATTTCTATTTGTAATCTACTTCATTTATAATTTTCAACTGACCCAGATAAATGTGCAAATACCATTCTTATGAATCTTAGTGATTTATCGTTATTAAAAGCAGAATTTTCTGATCTTTAGGAATGCGAAGTACATGATGATTCACTTCCGGTTCAAAGTTCATCCCAAACTAACAACGTTGTAGCGGAAAATAGTACTCCCTTCTTTCCCACCACTGACGCAAAAGAAGAATCTTCGAATAAGCAAAATACGCACATTTCCTTTGGTGAATCAGATCAAAGCTTATTGCCTTCAGTTGAAACTGCGAGTCTCTCTTTCCAGTTATTTAGTTTCAAAGACGTTGTTGATTTAATAAAACCTTTTTTGTCTCGTAATAATAAAAGTGTTGAGAATTTTATATCTGACGTTGAAGAATTTTTTTGTTTATATCAGATAAACAATCCAATTCACCAAATTACTTTTGTTAGAAAATGTTTGACTGGTCCCGCTCAAACTTTAATTAGGGCTATTCGTGGAATTACAAATTGGGAACAATTGAAGCACCATTTGTTAGACGAATTTTCGGACAAAATTAACAGTATTCAGTTACATAAATTAATGGAATCTCGACTTATGAAACCGTTTGAAACCCTACAAGAATATTTCTTAGCTATGAGAGATTTGGCACACAAAGGTTCTCTCGATGATTCATCTCTGTTTGAGTATATCATAAACGGAATTCCTGATTCAACAAACAATAAAATTATTCTTTACGGTTGTAAATCCATTCCTGAATTTAAGGAAAACTTGAAAATTTATGAAAAAATCTTTAACAGTTCACAACATTTCAGACAAAATAATCAGAAAAAATTTGATGCTTCAAACTTCAATGTGAAAGTCGATAATACACGTAGCCCAAATACACAACCAGTATGTTATTCCTGTGGCTTGAAAGGTCACAAAAGCAATCAATGTTTGAATAAGTCACATGGTAAACAATACTACGGATGTAAAAGTTTTGGTCATGTTCATGCTAATTGCCCCAAAAGTTATCGAAATTCTTAACCAAAACCTGATTCTCAAAAACCTATTCCTGATAAAACTGTAAACGCGCTTTCTCCTAAAACTTCATCGAAAAATCCCATGCATGTTGACATTCAACTTGCAGGAATTCAATTGACAGCACTCTGTGACACTGGGTCACAGGCAACCCTCATCAATGAGAAAACCTATCGAAGAATTGGTTCGCCACCATTGCAGCCCACCAACATTCCCTTTTCAGGAATTGGCCGAAACCAAGTTCACAGCATCGGTTTCTTTCAGGATTCCATCGAAATTCAAAACATTACTTTACCTGCTAAAATACATGTTCTAAAAGATGACTTGATTCCTTTTGATGTGATTATCGGAATCGAATTTTTACAGCAAACCCAATTTACATTTGATAAAGACGATATTCGTTTGTACAACACTCCTGATAATAACATCTTCATTAATTCTACTAATGTTCCTGATGACCAAGCTTCTCCATTTGATCTTGCACACATTTTGAATTCTGAAATTCGTGAGGAAGTTCAAAATATCATTACTTCCTACAAACCCCATAAAGTCACTGAAATTAAGATGACTATTTAATTACAAGATGAAATCCCCGTAGCTAAACGTTCTCGACGACTCCCTTTTGCGGAACAGAAAATTGTAGAAAAACAAACTCAAGATCAGAGCCAAATAGGCATGTCTGAAAAACCTCTAACATCTACTCAAGATAAGATTTCTAGGGTACAGAAAATGGATATTCCAATTGATTTTGAATGTGATGATGATGATAATAGAAAAGATTTAGATGATGCTGATGCCAATGATTTAGATTTGCTTCATGATAACGATGATGATAATACTTTCGATATTGGAGCTATCAAAGCAACTCTTGAACCAAAAATATTTGGTGCCGATGATGATGCCCTTGAGAATGAATCCGTCAAAAGTGAAAAGGTTGAACCAAAATTTCAAGTTATTGAAGCTCCCAAACCCTTAGAACAAATAGCAGCTTTACAACAACTGAAAAACATTCTTTCACAAAACCCAGTTCTTCATGTTTTTCAACAGGGATACCTATTAGAACTCCACACTGATGCCAGCTCCTTAGGTTTTGGCGGTATGCTCTTGCAACAATCAGATGATGGACAGTTTCATTCTATTCATTATTTTAGCCGTAAAACTACAGTTCAACAAGAAAAATATCATAGTTATGAACTGGAAGTTCTCGCCGTCATTGAAGCACTAAAGAAATATCGAAACTACTTGTTAGGAACAAAATTTAAAATTATCACCGATTGTGATGCTTTCCAAAAAACGATGCACAAAAAAGACCTTAAAACTCACGGCGCAACAGTCCGATGTGGACCAGGGCCGGCGGTACAAATCTCCGCTTTCGTGACCGTGGGCTTGGGGTGCCATATATATGCTCAAGAATATGTCTCAGTCAGGTGGTCAACCTGACGTGGGACCCCCAGAGTTTAGTTCCCAAGCATGCTTGGTCCTCATTTATCGACCCACTGAAGGGATGAAAGGCTGAGTCGACCTTGCCCAGTCACAGGGTTGAACCCTGGACCTGTGGGATGGCAGCTTGACGCTTTTAACCACTACGCCACCGGGTTTATGCACAAAAAGACCTACCAGCTAAAATTGCTCGATGGACATTGATGTTAGAAGACTTTGATTATGAAGTTTGTCATCGACCCGGTAGACAGATGAAACATGTTGATGCTTTAAGTCATAACCACATTCTTGTAATTACCTCAAATGATATCACTCAAAAGGTGAAAAATGCCCAAGATCAGGATGAATTTATATCTTAAATTAAATCTATGCTTGAATCTACACCTTCCGATGATTTTTTGTTAAAAACGGAATTCTTTATAAACTTCATCAGGATGCCGAACTTTTAGTAGTCCCACAAATGATGCAGAAAGAAATAGTGCTAAACACCCATTCACAAGGTCATTTTCCTTCCCAAAAAAACCGAATTAATTGTTTCTCGTGAATTTTTCATCCCTCAACTTAAGAAATTAGTTCAAGAAATTATTTCGAATTGTACTCCTTGTATTTTGTCCTCGCGAAAATCTGGAAAACAGAAAGAAAACATACGACAATATAAGAAACGGCATAAACTAGCTTGTAAATACAAGATAGGTGACAAAGTGCCAATACAACGAACTCAATTTGGAACTGGATTAAAGCTCCGACCAAAGTTCTTCGGACAATACGAGATCACGAACATCAACCCCAACGATCGTTCCGAAGTTCGAAAGTTAGGACATCACGAAGGTCCAACAATAACGTCAACTGCAGCAGATAAAATGAAACAGTGGTGCAGATACTGAACACCCATACCAATGTGATGAACATTGCTTGATTTAAAAATTTTTTTTTTCCTTTTTCTGCTTGTTTTTTCTTTATCTTTTCAGACTTATTGTTTACTCCAACCCAGCCGCGGACGTCTGGAACTTCAGGACGGCCGTGTGGTTGGCAACACCAGTGGAAAGAACTCTAACTTCCACCCCTCACTACTCCGGTGCGAAGGACTACGCGCGAAAACATCATTATGAACTCACAAAGAACACTAAGCGGATGTGTTCCGCAAGCTCCCGATGTTTAGTTCTGTTAATACTTTTTGTGTTTTCTTTATTTCATCCTAAGTGTCAGACCTGTCATGTAAACATCGTCTAATTTCATTAAATAGTGAAAATGATTACCATCTATTCACTTCTAAAGGATGGAGTGCTAACTCCATCCCATATATATATATATATATATATATATATATATATATATATATATATATATATATATATATATATATATATATATATATATATATATATATATATATATATATATATATATATATATATATATATATATATATATATATATATCTGTGGCTTGGTACAAGAAGTGCCTGAGTCAGTTTTTCCAAGATGACTTCGTTTGCTTATGTGTCTTTGAAAAAATATTATTTTCTATGAAAGAAGTAACCAAGTCTGTCCGATGCTTTAAAAGTGTTTTCTAAACCATTATACAAACTTGGGCACTTCTTACATTGAAAATAATATATTTTTTAAGAGACATAAGCAAACAAAGTCATCTTGGAAAAAACTGACTTAGGCACTTCTTGTACCAAACCTCAGATAGATATGTTTGTATATAAGTCATTACTTCTTAAAATCAATATGCCCTCATAGCTGCCTTTAAAAAAATTCTCCTACTTTTTCAATTCTCTGACATCAAAAGAGGAACTAAGTTTCGAAAGAGTAACATGATGGCGAAAAATGTTCAAATTTGCTTAACCTAAAAAACTAGCCGAACTTATGTAAGTAGTTTTAAAAAATCCACTTTCCTTCATAGAAAGGGTTATGGAGAGAAAATTCGCTTCTATAAAGTTCAAAAAAATTAAAATAAATTTATCACAAGTAATTCGTTTGCTTGTCCTTCAGCGAAGCAATTAAAAGAATCTCAAAATTTGGGATCTTTAACTTCCCTTAATCACACATATCAATCTGTTAAACCATCCAGTTCCAGTACAGAAGTCTATAATTTTATTTTTTTTTTAAAGAATATCATTCACGGCCTTTTACAGGATAATGATACACGCAAATGAGTTAAACTACAAAAAGGAAAAATAAATTTGGCATGGAACAAATTGTTTCGAATTCGCTAAATGTCGGTTCCCTTAGCAACAAGATTTTTGTGGCGAGGGAACAGAAATGCTATGTATAGAACGCATGTATGTTGCGAAACACTTGAACGATCTGGAACTTGCTATATTGGTGACATGGTGACCTAGATTGGCCCTCAAAAGTTAGTATGGTCATCTAGAGCAGGGGTTCTCAACCTTTCAGGCTCTGTGCCCCCTTTTGAACACTGATGTGAGGTCACGCCTCCCCACCACCACCACCACCATATGTGGTCAATACAAGTAGTACAATCGGAATTTGAAACTGAAGCTGGTTATTAAATGAAAATATAGAATAGATAATTTCATAGACAACATTTAATATTACTACTCATATTCTTAATTTGGAACATATTATTATTAGAACATATGAAATTAAAAAATTAAATACAGATCAAATATATTTGAGGTAATCAAGGATCTAGGTGAGGTTGGCATGTAATACCAGTCACTTTCACAACATTAATGAGAGGGCTGGCACTGTTTGTCCTTGACAAGATTTTAAATATTAGGTTGTAACTGTGACAAAGCACACCTCAGGTCACTTTCAACGTCCGGCTTTGCTCGATATTTTGACTTTATGTATGTTAATGCTGGAAATCCAGATTCACAGAGATATGTATGAAAACTGCACTAACAACTCCAAAGCTTCTAAAGAAACTTTTGGGTAAACAGGAAAATAGCGTAACCAAAAATTTTCATCATCCATGTTTTCGAATTCCGCTTTTGCTTGAGAATCACATTTTAGGTCGATTGCCTGTTCCTGAATATGATCAGGAAGTATATCCACGTCGATTTTAAAAGGATCTCTTGTCAACTTAGACTTCCAGTTCTCTGAACTAATATCTGGAAAATACTAGTCTGCAATTTCATTTTGCAATGCTACCAAATGCCCTGATATAAGGTCCTTCAATTCATTTATCTGTTGCAATGGGAGATTTTTCTTATAATCGAGGAGGTATCTTGGAAAGGATGAAAAGTTTGGCTCTGAACTCTGAAGACGGTGTTGCCAAAGAGTTATCCTTTCTGTAAAACCCTTAACTGCATCATAAGTCTTCAGAATGTTTTTCTGACATTGTAGCTACGACAATTATCGTTTGCGACAATTATTGTGTTCGTGTTCGTGTTCGTGTTCGTATGTCAAAAATACGTTACGGTTACATTGTGACCGCAAAATTAAGTACAGTAAATTACAGTTTTACTTTTTTTTTTTAACTCATGCCGCCCTTGAAATTCTTCTACACCTCCCCAGGGGGGCGTGACCCCCAGGTTGAGAACCGCTGATCTAGAGGATCCTTGAAACAGTATTTTCTATACAAGTGCTATGAGTTACCGAATCTATAAATACTGAGTTACGCGGTCAAGAGTAATTCCGGTTTAACCTACGCTGGCGGGCATTACCTTTTGCAGAAAATTTTCATCCTGATCTTTATAATTGTAACCAATTGAGCATATCGTAAAAGTTAAAGGTTTTATACAAAAGGTGAGATATTTAAAATTTCCCGATCACTTCTGGATTAGCATCTTTAATTTTAATAATTATAATGATAAATTTTCCTATTAAAAATTTGTCATTTTTCATTTAAAATGCCTAATTGAATGTTTTTTAGCTTTATTAAAACTAGTAGAATAAATGATGATACATTATTTTTCAGACCTAGTTAGTTATGTGCACATATAAGAACACTCAGTAGCTGCAACCACTGAGTGCACAGTATCCAAATATGACCCCAAGTAACATAAGACCGTTGGGAAATTGTTGGACAGCCCAATTTAGAATAGTTGGCCAATAGTTGGATTTGGCCATTGGGGTTATGTTGAAACAACGGTTGATATTGCAACACACCCATCGGTTGGCTGTTAGTTAGACCAACCGTTGGGAGTGCAGTTCAACTTCATTTGCAGTTGGGACAACATTTTATAATTGTTAGCCCAACAGCACATATTTGCAGTTGGGGTAGTAACATTTTATAATTGTTGGCTCAGCATAAACATTTTTCAGTTGGCCCATATTTGTTTCTGGAAGTTCTGCCAGCGGTAACAATTCCCCATCGATGTAACGAAAATTGGCTCTTGGGCAAACGATGTGTGTTACTTGGGACGTAACATACATCTGACACACGAATTGTCTTTAGTACAGAATCTTTTTCTCAGTTTTTAGGTACAATCACAGGGCAAAAAAATTAAAGGAAAGATCTGCGAAGGGAATTAGATATGGAAACAAAATAAATATAAGATTGTGAACACTCCCAACGACTAACCAAAACGTATACAGATAAAGTAATACTAGAATGATATTTTAATTTACAGATGAATAAGAACATCAGATTATACATGAAAGCTTTTTTCAAAGAAAAGAAATATATTGTGTAAAAAAAAACACTAAAGAATTTCTAATCATGAGAAATTTAATAGCAAGTCAATTCAGTAATTAATATTTTTGCTTAATCACAAATTATACGCAGAGCTGTTTTCGTAGAATGTAGTATTGAGTTTTTTCACTGAGTATTTAGAATAAAAATTTTGCGACAAAAAAAAAGTTCTCTCAATTAGATAAATAATGATAAAAACATTTTATTTTAAAACATAATGATAAAAACATTAATGATAAAAAATTTATAAACAGCTATCCTGACTTTATATATATAAAACAGTTCCGTAACTAACTGACTGACTGACGGACAGATAACGCACAGGCCAAACCGCCTATAGGGCTGCAATTTTGCATGGCGATTTTTCTTATAGTGTAGAGGTGCACTAAAAAAGATTTTTCAAAAATTCTTCTTAGATTTTTTAAAATTGAATTTTTAAGCTGTTTTTTGTAACATTCTTTAAAGTTTGCATTTAAAATAATAATTTGAGGGTTATAAAATTTATATAACGAGAAAGATCATAAAAGTTCCTTTAAAATGAAATCTTTTTCGAATCTTTACCTCTATTTTCTGATTTTTGGTGAATTTTTAAAGATTAATTTTTAGAATTTATTTTACTAAATATTGACCACGTGATTTCTTTTTCTGGCACTTTAAATAAATTTATCGTCACGTGCGAAATATACAAAAAAAAATATTTTTTTCTTGCTAATGCGGCAGACGATTGGACATTATCCAAAAAATATTAAAATACAGTAAAAGATATGTTCCTCAAACTGTACTATATTAACTGTACTATATTCTTTAGTATGTCCTATTAGATTTAATTTGAATATTTTCTTCTATTTTGTCTATAAAAATATCCCTTACGATTTTTTTAATAAATATATATATATTTTTTTACATTAATTGCATACATTGATCGTCGTATTTATTCTAAATATTTATATATATATTTATTTTTTGTTTGGCATTAATTGTATATATTGACCGTTGTATTTAATTTGAATGTACTCCGTAGCGAAGTGCGGGTTTTCAGCTAGTAAAATATAATATAAGATTCTGAAAATTAATTCAGCATAGACAATTTTGCCTTATGCTAAACACAATTGAATTTGGAATGTTTTTCAAATTTTTCTGTTTCATTCGCCCATTTCGGTTAGCAATAGTTGTCTCCGACTGGTGTTATGCTTTAGTTTTTATTATAAGCATTATGCAAATGTACTGTATCAAGGATGAGGATGATCGAGAATTTCTTCCGATGGTAGTTGGATGCTAAATACCAAATAGTCTTACGATACTCAAAGTGGAGGATCATCGCACAGGCGCAAGAAAGTTTTGGGGACCTCCGAAAGTTATAACTTCGAAAAGATTGAGAATATAAAGTGGTGACCTTTGAAGCTGTAAGTTCAGAATTACTGGATGTTAATGCTGAATTATTAAGCACCAATCAAAAACATTAATAGGAAATGTGCTCAGCTATTTCTTGGTGGCACAATCCCGCCTAACTTAGGTAACAGAGATACAGGAAAACTAGCACATTCCAGATTGCTTAATTGTGCAAACAGGATTCTTCGTTTATATGTAGGAACAACGAAACCATCGGTCAACCTAAAAGAACTTGTCGATTTTATTATGAAACTGTACGCTCCAACTTGGTTTGACATCAAGACTAAACCTTCTTGTAAATATGGGACTATCCGCGTTTTTTATATGGTTAGAAGGTCTTCGTATATGCAAGACAAGCTGAAGAGAATTGTATTAAAAACTATTCAACGAAATTTATTCTTTGCGCATCTTAAAAATTTGTTGTTAGCTATGTTACAAGACAAGGAGTTACATATAAGGGAACTAGCTCTTCGAAGAATATTAAAAGCAAGAGAACAGACCAAAGGCAGTGCGCGTGTTTCAGCTTCCTGAACTTAAGATCAGAGCATCACATTATTACGATTTGATAAATTGGTGGAAAGAAAATGTTACCGAACCACCAATGACAATGAAATACAGTGATACGGAAATAAAGACTAGGATTTCTTCAGGAGACAATTTCCTGTATTTTAAGAAGTTTCCTTGTCACACACGGGCAGTAGAACGGTGTGTAAAGCTAGTAACGGAGGCTGCATTAACTGTTTGTGGTTCAGAGACAAGAGACGGTTATATAAGAACGAAGATAAAAGCTAGGCAAGACTTGCCTCTTTTTGAGACAAAATCTCAATATTTTCACGAAAAACAAAATCCAAAAAAAATTCTGAAAATGATACTTAAACATTATTATGGAGGAGTCTAATGCTTAAATGCTTTTTAATATAATATATTTAATTTGCGTAACAAAGAAAAACAAATAAAATGTATAATTGAGTTTTATTACCACCTTTTTAAATGTCACCTTTTTATACTACTTTTGAAAACTTCAATTCTAGTACGACACCTTAAGATATTTTCAAAAGAGGTTAAAATTTTGCACTTTTGCATCTTGGGTCATGGATCAATCATTGATGATAGAGGAAAGAAAAATTAAAATTTTTTTTTCGCTCCACCCTAACGTACGTGTCATATTAATTTTGCATAATTACAAAATGCGTTGCATAGATTTCAGTGAATTGAAATATTTTTCATGAAAATTAATTTCTAATTCTCCGTTGCTTTATTTTGTTTAATAGCGAAGCAAATTCACTATCACATCCAGGATCAAAACGTACAAGCACATCTGCTTACAGAAGGAATTTTAAAATCTGTTAAAAAATTTAAAACATAATTTTACATAACATTCATACAGTAAATGTAGGGGGAAATAACATGCCGTGCCATTATCAGCAAATGACTTTTTAGGCCCATATTTTCCTCAGAATTCTCCAATAGAAGCTGAAGCTCCTTCTTTCATCTTCCTTGAGCACATTTATAATAACTATTTTGTGTACGTGTTCTTGATTGGAATTGCCATTGACATTTTTAAAATTGTTGTTCAATATTTTTCTTCTGATTTTATGATTTAAAAAAAACATTAAAAGAAGGGGGAAAAGTCATGTTTTGGAGGATAAAAGCTACTCGAAGGGAGTAGCTGTTTATTCCGCTGAGACATTGTTTATTGTAGTTTATATCCCTGGGCCAATATCCTGCGACCCAAAGAGATCAGCCTCACGAGGCGTGACCCACCCTGCGGAACCTCTGTGAAGTGGCGTGCTCAAAAAGACTCCTTCGGACAAGCGTCCCCGGGAAAAAAAATGTTTAAAAAAACTCGAAGATAATGGGGGGATGCGATCATCCTAATGAATGAAACAACAACGAAAAAGAATAAATGAAAATTGAGCAGTGACCCCCAGTGATTAGCAAGAGTTAGCCTGCGGCTAGGCTGCAGCCCGCTTCGGTCAGGATTTTTTACTGTAGAACAGCATTTCCCTTTTTCCTTAAACGGGGAATTCTATCAGTCAATCTGACGTTCTGGACAAGGCAGAACAAGAGAGGGGAAATTTTGAAGCCCATACTTTTGAGGGAGAGAAAGGTACTCGTAACTGCTTGCTAAAAGGAAAAAAATAAATTAGAGGAAGTAAAAAAAAAGGGGGGGGGGGGGGTACTTGCAGGAAGACGAGTCGACCACTGCAAGAAAAACTGGAGTTACCTTTTCGTTGATTTCCGGCCAGCACATGAGGGTTTCTTCGACTTGAGTAGCCCTCATATCAGGCGGAAGCTAACATGTTGTTTTGCAGCAGAACTGTAACATTTAAATCATTTCTCTTTTCAAATGCTTTGTTTTTAAATTTTTCTAATTTTTTTCGTTTCCGACATTGTTTTTTTTATCTTCTTTCTTATTCAGTTTCTTTTTTTATAATCTGGTTCATTTCTTTTTTTCCTCAATACATTCTCTGTTGAGAAAGTATCAGTTAGGTAGCGCTACTCTGCTTAAATAATTACAGACGACGTTCGGTGGCGCTGCTTGACTGAGATAATCTTGTACCCTGTCTATCTCAAATATATTAGGTTTACATTATGATTCGAACTAGATAGAATAAGATTTTGATACGGGACGTTGGGTTCTATTTCGAACGAGCTATGCTCGTATTCTTGATTGGGTATTTAACCCTTATGTTCTCCATTTATTGTGGTATTAAAATTGTTTGTAATGTTTAGCCGTGCATCTGATTATTTGATTATTCTTTGAATTTACCACTGATTCCCTTTTAGATTTTGCCCCATCTCTTTTATATTTTAATCGGATTTATCTCAATTTTAAAGCTTATTTCTCTGTCAAACGTCTGCGATCCATTAATACTTTACTATCTGCAGTTAAATTGTGCTTGAAATTTGGTCAATGAAGAAATGGGTCAATATGAAGAACATGATACTATCGTGATACGGTCGCCAACTGCGGTGATATGGCGCCAAATGTGGCTGCATCTGTAAATTTCGTGAAACGTAACATAATAATTACAAGATAAAAAGAACTTTTTATATACCATGATTTCAAATTTTCTGTTGAATCATATAAACTTGACAATTCTATGTATTAATAAATACTTAAACAAATTTTTTTTTTGATGAATTATCCCATCAACTTGAAGAAAATGAAGTTAATTGGAAGTTAACATGCGCTTAACTTTTCGTTCCCATCCCGGCCGATGGATGGCTGCACCAGTCTACAAAACAAAATTAACTGAAATTGAATTCAAATCTGCTTAAAGATGGGTAAAAGTATTAAAATAATGCATTGTCAGCGTATTCTGAGCTATTCTAAAAGTTTCAAATGCCTAGCTAGTCGGGAAGTTAGTTAAAAATCAATTGCAAAATTTGAACTGGACAAACAAACACACACACACACACACACAAACAAGAAAGCGAGTTCATAATAAGATGGTAAAAAGAAAATGACACGATGATAGACGATCGACGATTGAACCGCATTTGAAAATAGCACCTCAGTGCTAATAAAATAAATTTTTAAAAAATTGATCGGAAATAATATTTTTTGTTTAAATTCTTCAATTTAAAGAAAAACAATAAAGAAAAGTCATGAATTTTTTTAATGTTAATCATTTTTTGTATCATGTGAAACAAATAATTAAGATTAACAAATAATTAAGATAGCAGATAAAAAGAAAGTTTTATATACCATATTTTTAAATTTTCTGTTGAATAATATAAACTTGTCAATTCTCTCTTAATTGCACAAACATTCACTTAATTATTCTTTTTCAATTTTCTTTTATTTAATTTTAATCACTTTTTAGTTATTTCCACTATCTACAGACTTTATAAACTTTAATTTTCATAATTTTTTTAAAATTTTTCGCACAGTATTTTTTGTAAACAAACTAAATTCACACGTATTCTGTTTCCAAAATTGTCAAACTCCGTTACGCAAAAGTGCAAGCATTGAATTCGATCGAAGCGTCACCTCGCGGATTTTTTCGGCTAAAACTATTAAAAGAATACATTGTCATCGTGTTCTGAGCTATTCTAAAAGTTTCAAATGTCTAGCTAGTCGGGAAGTTAGTTAAAAATCGATTGCAAGATTTGTACTGGACAAACACACAAACAAACAAACAAGAAAGCGAGTTAATAATAATAATTACAAGATAAAAAGAACTTTTTATACACCATGTTTTTAAATTTTCTGTTGAATCATATAAACTTGGCAATTCTATGTATTAATAAATACATTTTAAAAATTTTTTTGATGAATAATCCCATCAAGTTGAAAGAAAATAAAGTTAATTGGAAGTTGCGTTTAACTTTTCGCTCCCGTCCCCGCCGATAGAGGGCTGCACCAGTCTACAAAACAAAATTAACTGAAAATAACTGAAAATTAATTTAATTCTACTTAAAGATGGCTAAAAGTATTAAAACAAGGGCTTGTGGCGGCCCAGTGGTACAGCGCGCTGGTTTTCGGTGCTGAGGGTGCTCAGATCGAGTCCCAGCGTTGCGCCACGAAAAATGCCTCCGTTCGTGTCGTCCCTTCATAGGGGGTAATGCTGTCCGCCTATATGGTGCCCCCACAATAAAATGGACAGTAAAACTGCGGCGTAGTAAGGGCCAATGTTTGAAATACAAGTGCCTCCGCATTGGATAAAAAAAAAAAAAAAAAAAAGTATTAAAACAATGCATTGTCATCGTGTTCTGAGCTATTCTAAAAGTTTCAAAAGTCTAGCTAGTCGGGAAGTGAGTTAAAAATCGATTGCAAGATTTCTACTGGACAAACACATAAACAAACAATCAAACAAGAAAGCAAATTAATAAAAACATGGTAAAATACATGCAAACTGCCGAATTAATAACGTTTGTTAACAAAGAATTCAGTTCAAACAGAAAGAGTATTGAGTTTGATAAATATAGTCTCTTTTTTTTATATGCAAATTAATCCAAAAGATCAAATTTAAACAGTATCTCGACATTCATATTTTAAAAACCAAGGAAAAAAACTACAAAAGAAGGAAAATTTTGGAAAATTTATGCCGGAACAGTCTCATAGCTATGGACCCATTGAGTTTTTTTTTTCTTTTTTCCCGGAGTGACGTCACCTATCGCATAGTGTCCACTGTGGCTACTATCCTGTTGTGGGACAATTTCAGGCTTACGTACGTCTCTCACGTCTCTGAAATTTCCGACAGACTCCTCCAGCAGAAATGTTCATTAGACATACTAAACTATCATACTTTCTAAGCTTGTAAATTTATCCTCCTCAAAGCTCTAAAGCAGGGGTGGGCATTAAGTCGATCGCGATCGACCGGTGGACCACCAAGACATTTTGGGGTGACCGCCTTTACCTAAGACCTAAGACGCGCATACTAAAAGAAACATATTTATGGATCACCGACGCCTTTTGCTTTAAACGCGGTTTTAAAAAAGTAAGTTTTTTTTCTTGTAGTTATGTAGGTAAGTACATATTCGGCATTTATTATTAAGTTATAATAAATATTGTAGACCGTTTTTTTAGCTCACCGCACCTACGTCACTGGGTGGACCGCAACACCTTGAAAAAATTAGAAGTAGCCCGTACCCTGAAAAAGTCTGCCCACCCATGCTCTAAAGTTAACTTTTTAGAACCGACAGAATATTTCTGCCAAAAAATTGCCGCCAAAATTTTAAGGTGTTTCAGAATATCCTACTATCAGCAATAGTGACTAATAACAAAAAAAAGAGATATACAGTCCATTGAACAAACCGTTTTCCCCCATAGACAAAACTGGGATAATTATCTTATTCGAAGAAGGAGAAGGACGAATCCTAAACATTATACAACGAGAGGAAACACGATGATCAATGCGATATTCTCCAATCAAAGTCTTCGAATTGGAGTCCATCAGAATGTTTAAGGCTAACACCACCCTCCTTATGGTAGAACTGACTAAATATCTGAGTATGCAACGATTTTATAAGTTATAATAAAAATTGTTGAGAGATTTGCAACACCTTGGTGCGTAATTAAAATTTATAGACAACAAAATTTTTTGAGAGCTAGTTTATTTAAGTCCTAATAGTTTTAAGTCTCCTTTTATTACAGTCAACATAATTTTATATTCAACTGAAACCTTTTAATTCGAGATACTAAAATTTTACTCGGCGATATACTAATCTGTAATAAATAATGAGCATAATTACAAAGTCTTTAATTGCATGTCCTAATTACTGTACAATTGCAACAATTAGGTCATATGAGGCGATGAAAGGCAAAGTGGTGTAAGTCCAGTTCGTGTCATTTTGAGAAACAAAGCGTTTTTCTGAAAATACTACAAAAAATCCCACTATACATTGAACAAATTATAATTAATAATAATTATTACAATATTGCAGATAATAATTATTTGCAATTATTCTATAAATTGAACATGGAGATTACATTCTTACCCTCAGTTAAAAAGAAAATTGAAAATGTGACTTTCACCACTTTGCCTTTCACCGCCTCATGTTTAGTGAATAAACTACATATGATTGCAATACGAAACGTTATTCCTCCAGCTAAGGACTGCCTGCCGAATTTTCCAGTTTTGAAACGCACAAGAAACTCTCTCGATTTGTACCCCAACATTCATGGTCTAATCCTGAGATGGCGAACCTTTTTGAGATGTGGGTCAATTTTTGTTCATTATTTTCTTACAATGTTTTTATTAACTTGCTTTCTTGTTTGTGTGTTTGTGTGTTTGTCAAGTACAAATCTTGCAATCGATTTTTAACTAACTTCCCGTCTAGATAGACATTTGAAACTTTTAGAATAGCTCAGAACACGATGACAATGCATTTTTTAATACTTTAAGCCATCTTTAAGCAGAATTAAATTAATTTTCAGTTATTTTCAGTTAATTTTGTTTTGTAGACTGGTGCAGCCATCTATTGGCCGGAACGGGAACGAAAAGTTATATGCAAGTTAATTCCCAATTCATTTCTTTCAAGTTGATGGGATAATTCATCAAAAAAAATTTAAAAAGTATCTATTAATACATAGAATTGTCAAGTTTATATGATTCAACAGAAAATTTAAAAACATGGTATATAAAAAGTTCTTTTTATCTTGTAATTATTTTAGTACTAGTCCGTTGGTCACTAAATCAGTGGAAAGGGGGAGGGGAGGATGGTTAAAAACTACTTTTTTTTGGTTCTCCCTTTTAAAATCCTCTAAAAAGTTTATGTTCCGTTTCTGTTTTACAACTTTTACTTTTGCAAGTGAAGAGCAAAAAATAAAGGTCGACGTCGAAAAATTAATATATAAATGGGGTGATGCCATGAATTACCGCACCAGGTGACACTATGCCCAGTCGGCAGTCGCTCCTGCATTGAGTATTTGAATGAACAAGGAATAAAGAAAATCACATATACAGGTGACCCTTCTATAACACGGTAGATAGGTTCCTAGAAAATGCCGAGTTGTGTGAAACCGTGTTATATGAGACCCAGAGACAGTACAAAAAGGGGGATTACGTTCCGAAAACTAATTAAAAACAATTTTTTTTTTAATTCCATATAAGCAAGTTAATAAATAGTTGAATAAAAATTATTTTATTAAAAATATAAATGTATGTATAACACAAAACGAAAAGCAACAAAAAATATTATTTTCATTTAATGTGACATTAATTTAATAAATGTCTTCCTCTTCACTGCTAAGTACAATTAAACGAGAACGTGTTTTCGGTTGAACGATGTCACCTTCACTTTCAGAACCTTTTTCTTCATTTAGATTTTTTGCACCTTCTATCCTCTTTAAAAAATCTGTAATTTTGATTTGTTTGCTGGTTCTTACAAGGTCATTGTAGATTTAACGGTATGGAGATATACAATTTTGCAGCTCCCTTTTAAATTTTCGGCTTCTTTCAGCGGAAGGGTCTGCATTCAAGAAAAATGATTCAAGATTTACAGCTAAGCTTAGGCCTTCTTGCAATTTTATAGAGTTTTAAATGAATAAATTATAATTTGTTTATACATTTTCATGTAAAGTCACTATAGTTTATTGTTCCTTCCCGTCATTATTTTAAGGTAATTTAGTTTTCAAATGTGTTAAACAAAAATCATGATATCTAGTGCTGTAGAAGTACAGTATTGTACAAAGGTTTTCGCAATTTTTTAATCGTGTTAGAGCGAAACCGTGTTGTAAGATGACGTGCTGTAGGATGGCTACCTGTATATTAATGAAATATTATTTATTAATAGATATAGTTACAGGTATGTGTATGCATAATAAAGTTGATAATAAAGGTAAAGTATATTTAATGAGAAATCTGTTGTAGTTTACTTTCAGATAGTTTCTTAATATTAGGTTCATATTCCTTATTCATTAGTTTAACGCATTTCGCAATCAAGTCATTTCCAAGTTTATTTCTATTGGTAGATTTTACAAAATGCATTGAAGAAAACAATTTTTCACACGAATATGTGGACCCAAACATCGTTAAATGAGCATTAGCAAGTTCCTTCATTGATATAAAATTATTTGGTAAAGAATCCCATACGTTTAATAAAATAGTTTAAATTTTTAGTGTGGGATCATTATTATCTGCACTATTTTCAGACATTTTTCCTTCTACTTCAGAAATCAAGTTTTCAAATTTATTTTTCCACACTGTGGTGCTTTTAAATTCAACTAATTCCATTTCTAAATCATGGATACCTAGCCTCATAAATTCGGTTAACTCCATTGTTTCGATTTCAGTTTTCTATGGATATAAAATAAAGTGAAATGTATTTTCCAAACTTTTAAATTGATTAAATCTCTCCTCAAAAGTCTGTTTTATTTCCTGCATAATAATCAAATATTTATATTTGCATTTTCTTGAACGTCAAGCGTATTTTCAAAAATTATTGTGTTTTGAAAATGTTTTTGCTATTGAGGAAAATGTTTCATAATTTTCATTTCTAAATCCTTAGTAAAGATGTCAAGTTTCGTCATAAATATTTTAATATTTTCAAACATCATTAAAGCAATTTGGCCATTTCCTTGAAGTTTTTTATTCAGTTCATTAAAATGCTGAGTGATGTCGCATAAAAACATTTAACCAATGCAAATCATTTAACCAATCTATATGTGAAAATTCTTCAAAATTATTGTTTTTTTTCATTCAAAAAGAGCTTAATTTCTTTTAATAAAATGACAAACCGATTAAGAACTTGACCTCAACTGAGCCATCGAACATTGTTGAATGTCAAAATCTCTGAATACTGGCACCCAATTTCCTCTGTGCAAATTGTTGTTTATTAAGACCTCTTGCGTTTATAAAGTTGATGACTTTTATTACAATTAGCATTACATAGAAAAATGTTTTTAAACCTTGCTTCGGACATAGAACTTGCTGGTGTATTATACAATGAAATTCAATCAGAAAATGTGTAATATTTTGTTTAAGATACTGGATAAAACAAATGTTTTTCCCCACCATATTGGGTGGACCGTCTGTTGTTCCAGAAACAATTTTCTGTAGGTCAATATTCCCCATTTCTTTAAATGCAATATCAAATTCTTTAAAAATATCAAGATCGGTACACTTACCTTCAACGTTTCATTGGCTCTTATTAGTTTCATTAGCTCTTCTTTCATTATATTGCCTGATTTATATCGAGCAAAATCTGCTAATTGTGCATAACCATTTACATCATTACTCTCATCTAAAGCAATTGAATACATTTCTGCATAATTTAAGTCGTTGTGTATTTGCGAACTAATATTTCTTTCTAATTCTATTACTCGATCTTTAATTGCATTGCAACTTATTGATAACTCATATATACGCTTTACAATCAAGTCTTTTTCTTTAAAATCTGCAAACAAAGTAGCACTACATTCTGAAAACGCTTATTTTAAAAACTCTCCTTCTGAAAGGTGTTTCCAGTGGCGAGCAATGCAATGGGCAACTTGAAAACTAGCAGCTATAATGCTATTTTCTGGAATCAAAAAAGTTTTTAACACACTGGTTTGGGAATGATTATCATTTTTCTATTGTAAAAAATATGTTCTTCTTTCTTCGTCTGTTGAAAGGCCGAGATTTCCGAGAGAAAGGCCGAGGCAACTTTTCAAAATGTCTTTTTACATTGTATATACGTGAAGTGACTTTTTCGTTACAAATTACACACACAGTCGTTTTATTCTTTTCAATCACACTATATTTATCAAACCATTCTGTTTGATGCTGTCTGGAACTTGTATCGTTTCTTTTTATTTTTTAACCGCCGACATAATGCAGAGCTACAACTAAAAGTATTTATTTTTAGAATACAATAATTTGGGAAGAAATTTCTTATTAACGTACTTGATATACATACATATGTAGATGAGAAACTTTAATAATAATAAAGTAATAATAATGTTGAATTATTAAACACTTCTAGACGTGTAAGACAAGGCTGCCATTTAGTTAAGCACTGGTACATCTCCCCGTTCTACGATGCGCGTCAAGTTTATGACTAACTGTCATAAGTCATACACGCTTCGCGACAAAAGGACGAAACACGGCGTTTTACAACCATGTACGTCATACGCAGGTGCAGTGATACGAGAGAAAATCAGCTAGCCAATGTTCACTTGAAATTTTTTTTTATAAATTCGACATTAGATATATATACTTTATTTTTTAAATATTTTTGTTTGACTGTTCTCTCTGTTATGATATAGAAAATAAGTTTATAAAAATCAATGCGTGGGCCAGTGTCTGACCCGCGGGTTATAGGTTCGCCATCACTGGTCTGATCTGTTTATAGTAACGTCAGAAAAAAAAAATAAGGCCGATTCGAAGCACTTAAGTTCAGTAGGTTACTAAAGCTTGGGACCGGTGTAGATCGCTTCCGACATTTCGGGAATGTTGATCTGCAAGTCCATAGTCAGAGGCTGCCCTATCCTAGAGGAAAGACTGTGATAATGAATTACCACACACACGGATTACAGGTCAGGTAGCTTCGAGAGGCATCGTATCGGAAAGGAAGAGAAAAAGTTCATATTTGGATCATACTAAATATAAGGTAACCTCTAAGGATGCAATCGATACGAATTTATGTTATTTAGCTTCATCTTGTTTCCTCTTTCAAGGCTGAAGCTGTGGCGTAGGTGTGCTGGAGGTCTGATTCACGACTTTCAGACACACATTTGACACTTACGAACATCATTTAATGAACGTTTTTTATAAGCCATTGTGAATTGCATTTGATCTATTTATCTTACTAGTACTTTTTAATGCTGACAATTTAATGTCTTATTTCTCCGCTAAACATTTAGAATCTCAATGTGTTGCAATCCTAATAAAAAATTCCAACGTGACTATTTTACCTTTTTGAGATAGAGATGTTTTTGGCACCTTCCATAGCCAAGCATACTGTGATGACTCTTTTGACTGCATTTATACAGAATAACTACAAGATAATGGCGGATCATTGCACAGGTGCTAGAAGCTATGGGCCTCCGAAAGTTAGCAGCTTTAAAAAGAGATATATTTTACGAACCTCAGACATAGATGCCATCTTTATCTGGACAGTTTTCCGTTCGTCGAACGACAAACGGCGTCGTACAAGTTTTTACTACCTAATGACCTACTATATAAAATTTCCTCTTAGGCCGTGAGAAAATATCTTAATAAATCATATTTATTGATGGTACTTAGAATAAGGGGGCTACAAAACTAGACTGCGCCTGGGGCCCTCCAAAAGCTTCATCCGCCACTGCTGCAAGAGAAATAAACGATGACCTAAATCAACACTTTGATTGATAACTTTAGACTTTGATAGACTTCTGTTAAAAGCTGTCAGCTTCTCTTATCCAGTCGATAACACTATGTAGTGGTAAGGAAAGTAAGTTGCTTAGCAAGTTTGCTCGAACTTAAATTCTATGCTTCTCTCTACGCTGTGAGATGAAATATATATACTCCTATGCTGTCTCCCCGAGCAGAATAACGTTGATTAACCCGTTGCATAGATTCTTAAAGTGTTGACCTACTGACGGCTGAGAGATTTTGGTTGGGTAGCGTAAAATATTAGAATATAAGAATAATTTACAAGTTCATTAGGAAAGTTTTACTCATCGAGACTTTATCGAATAAACAGTTCAAAATAGATTGAGTTAAAAATGACATTAATCCAGTGCAGTTCCTTTGATTTTTACATAATTGTCAAGAGTTCCGAAAACTTCCTCGTTAGAAACTCGAGTATATGGCTCACAAAATAGTATATCTTATTGTGGCTCGTAGTTCCATATAAAATTAATAAAACAATCAGTTGGGACAAACCTTGTATATCCGTTGATTCATCCAAGTGCAGACAAAAACTTTATCGCCTTAACTCTGTTGACAGGCTGATCTTCTGCCCACTCGGATATTTCACTGATTCTTCGAGCAACCGTGTTGAACGTCCAGTTGATCCAACTTCATTTAAAGTCTTGGCAACTCCAACTGCAACTTTCATCGCTTGGAGTATTAATGACTCGCTAACGGTGGGAGGTTTACCAGATTGTGCAATTCGCAAACTAATGAGGTATCAGGCATGCGTAAGTTTTTCATTAATACTGATGAAATGAGAAAGCATATTTTTAAAGTATTCAATTCATTTACCTCGCTAAATAAAAATCCGTTTTTTTTTATTTAAATCTATATGCTTTGTCTCTACAGAGTGATTCTAAACTCAACGTACAAACTTTTAGGGGAGGTAGAAAACTCAAAAACAAAACAGAATCATATAGGAATGTATGACCTGAAACGCAAACCTGACGCTGGAGGCCGCTGTTCATCAGCGCTGTAGTTGGGATCCTCTTTCTCTCGTGAAAGGATCTTTAATCAACAAAATGTTCATGTGTGGAGCCACAGCAACCCACGATGTTTGCGACCACATGCTGCCCAACAACGGTTCTCAGTCAATGTATGGGCGGGTATTATTGCTGATTATTTAATCGGGCTATACCTCTTACCACCCCCGCTGGATGGCCGGAAATGTCGCATTGTTCTGGAGGAAGTACTGCCGGAATTATTGTACATTGTTCCAATGTCTGTTCTGCGTGCAATGTGGTTCCAGCACGATGGGATCCAGCTCATTATTCCAGTGTTGAACGTGATTACTTGAACAGTACGTTTGCACCTCGATGTATTGGACGTGGAGGACCCGCCCTATGGCCACCACGATCGTCTGATTTATCTAGCCTGTTTTTCTTCCTGTATGCGAACCTTAAATCCATAGTCTACGACATGCCCGTTGACTCTGCAACCGACCTCGTCGCAAGAATCTCCGTCGCAGCTGCAAACGTCCGGGAATTTTTGAAAGGGTTCGACAATCGATGCGTCGCCGTTGTGAAGCGTGTATAACTGTGGATGGTAAGAACTTTGAGCAATTGCTGTGAAACTGAACGTGTACACGTACAGTCCCAGTGTAAAGTATCGCTAAATAAAGAGTTTTTCCACCCATTATTGGTTTTTCCTTTCTGCATCTTCTTTTATCCTCTAGCTCAGGGGTGGGCATTAAGTCGATCGCGATCGACCGGTAGACCACCAAGACATTTTGGGGTGACCGCCTTTACTAAGACCTAAGATGCGCATACTAAAAGAAGCATATTTTATGGAACACCTACGTGATTTGCTTTAAACGCGGTTTTATTAGAGTAAGTTTTTTTTTCTTGTAGTTATGTAGGTAAGAACATATTCCATATTTATTATTAAGTTATAATAAATATTGTAGACCGTTTTTTTTTTTGGCTCACCACACCTACATCACTGGGTGGACCGCAACACCCTGAAAAAATTAGAAGTAGCCCGTACCCTGGAAAAGTCTGCCCACCCCTGCTCAAGCTGATCAGGTTTGCGTTTCTGGTCATACATTCCTATGTGATTCTGTTTTGTTTTTTGAGTTTTCTGCCTCCCCCTAAAAGTTTGTTCGTTGAGTTTTGAATTACCCTGTATAATTCGAAGTTAGCAAATACTCTCATTTGTGGTAATTCATAGCACACAACATACTGCTGACATGGATCTCCTTTGTCTCCATTCCACGTAAATCCTAATACTAAATAATCAGAATCAGGTCTTCTCAGTACTTTTCATCGCATCGACAATTAAAAACTTGTTTAAGGATTTCATCAATTTTTTCTTCGATTCAGTTTTTATCAATTTTTTTCGCGGTTTCTTTTCAGCGAGTTGCGCTTGCACAGCCGTCTTTATCATCCACTCGTCCATTACTGTAATGAATATTTTTTTAAATATAATGAGAGGAACTCTTATTTCCCTAAAATGCTAATTATTAAATTAAGAAAATACTTACATTTTATACACAACTGCCTTTACCAACCGCCGAGCTAGCGTTGGTCTTCGAATGAAAGAAAAATAAAAGGAAGTCTAAACGGAAGCATTGTCATCACTTAGAAACTGTCTAAAATGGCTGACAAAATATAGACTCCGGTCTAAAAAAAGTTTCAGTTGAACCCACAGACCTTGCGACTTATTTAGATGTAACTTCAGAATTCGGGAAACACTGTAAAAAAAGAAACTTCTGCAATAATCCACAGTCAGCTAAAATGGACAGAGATGGACTTATGTTTCCACAAGTGTCGTGTAAGTTTTTCGGGAAGCACGTTTACGAAAACGAAAAAGACTATTTAATCACGAGAGTGCGGGTGAACCAATAATTAATTCATAAGAAATGTTTCAGGTGCATTGTTTTTACCAAGTACTGGACAAAGTCTTGTTTTTGCCAAGTATTGGACAAGGTCTGCAGCAATGTTTCGAGCAGTTGATAAAACATAATGACATTTTTGGATTCTTAAGTAAATTCTAGACAATTCCGCAGGAGAACTGCGAAAACATGCTTCGATTTTAGAAACTGCCTAAACAGCTGTAAAAATCATTCAGAATAACAGCCAAATGAATTCTGTAAAAGATGCAGATATAGATTATTATATACTGCTAGAAGAAATGGAAGCATTAAAATTATTTCTTCCTTCTTCATGAACCCCATAAAAATTCTGTAATTCCTTGCTCCTAATGACAGAGCAACTGACTTTCCGCATGCATTTATATCTAAGAATATTTCTAAAAATTCCTGTAGCCGGGAATTCGAGCGTGAGTGGTGTTGAGGCTTTTCTAGATTAAAATTAATTAAAACATACCTGAATTCAACAATATGGCAGGAGAGACATAACAGCCTTGCAATACCGACATTTCTTCATGCTGATTTTATAATAAACCAGAAGTAAATAGACAAGTATTAGTGTCCACATTAATATTGCGAGTGACGTATACATCGAATCATGACGATCAAGGTTAACAGTAATTATTTTTATTCTGTAAATAAAATCTTTGTATTCTAACTACTTTTCAGTTTTTGTCTTCTTATAAATGTATATATATATATATATATATATATATATATATATATATATATAAATTAAATATGACCGCCTTCATATTTTGTCTTTTATGCTTCAGATTAAATTTTAATCGTTTAATGTACAGTGAAACTTCTCTATCGCGTCCAGCCATGGTTCCGAAAAAAAAATGTGGCCATAGTGAGCGGTGGCCGTCGAATAGGGGTGTTGTGGGGGATTTCTCTATGGCCGCCAGTAATGGTTCCGAAAAAGAAGGGGGCGTTTTGAGGGGTGGCCGACTAGAGAAATTTCACTGTATATTAGTATTTGATGGGCCCCGACGAAGTCTACCATTGGGCCTCGCAATGACTGAGGCCAGATCAGCCAAACCCCATTCAAATTATTTCATAATCCTAAACTTTTTTCTGTTTTCCTCGTGCAATTTTATGACATTGAAACAAGTTATTTTGTTTTTGTGTTGGGTTAAGATTAATGCATAAGATTACGTCGTCCCGGAAGGTCGGTCCACTCGACAAGTGTCAAACTGGAGACCGGGCTGCGTAGTATGAGCCTGTATACTCAGCCGAAGGCTGATTTCCCCTGTTCATGATGTTTCTTATGGGCCTGGGAGCCGGAAGGACAGTACAGATCTTCCGACCAACCCGGGGCCCTTGGGGGAAGATTAAATAAAATAGTTCATATTTAACGATAAAACTGCAGAGAAGCATTGAAAACTAAGATTTCGTTAATAAAAAGTCATGAGCGCGAAATGCAATTGGCCGTCGACAGAAAGTAACAAATAAAAGTTTAACGAAATCCCCTTTCAAAATCTTCATTTAAAAAAAAATAAATAAATAAATAAAATCAAGCCGGTGTTTCTTTAAAGGCATCCTATTTCTATTCCACCGACATACGTGAGCATCCAGTTGAATAGTCAATATTATGAATTTAATATGTCACGTAAAAGTTTGCTGACTTAAGATAGCATCCACTTCGAATTTTTACAATCCGCGCGGTGTCAAAATCCAACAACAGCACATAAAACAACAGTGAGCTCAGTAATAAAACGCGACAGTTCCCCTAGCAACTGAGGTTACTTAGACGCTGTGATATCGGCAGCCCCTTTTTCTTTACAAGAAATGAACTCGATTATCAACCCCACATGTGCACATCCAATAACCCGAAGAAGCATCAATAGAAAGGACAGATTAATGACTTTTTTTCCGTTCCAGAGAGCATTTGTTGCAGATACACCTGACATTCGGCGACTGCCCTGTAATTTGGGAGCAGCTGTGATCGATGACTGACGATGTGGAGCCGATCCCGCTCAATGGAGGTGTTGGCTGACTGTCGCCTAATTGACAGCTTGGGTTCTGACGGCCGTAGCGGAAGTGACCCAACGTTTCCGGAAATAAGGAACAGTGAAGAATTCTCTAGAATGTTCCAGGCTATCGTGCGAAGAATATAAAAGGCCGGCTGCCTTTTGTTTCGGGGGACTTTGCTGAAGGAGGTCGGAGATGTGAAGGCTGCGGCCGATTCTATTCTCTTGAGAGATTACACGGGTTTGCTCTGGGTGGAAACAGAAACCGTGATTGGAATGATTTTTGGCTTGTGTTAGCCAGGGAAATGCATGTAATAAATATTGCTTTGTAAATATTAAGGTTTAATAAAACCTGCCTGTACATATTGTAAGCAAGTCTCAGTTTCGATTTTTAGTTTCGTGTTTTAACTTGTTTCATCAAGTTTTAAGATCGCTGTAGGCCACGTCTCTACAACGCATTCAGCACATCCCGAGTCTTCCAGACTTTCCAGAAATACAAGAACAAAAAGAGAAAAATTAGTGTTCCACTGCATTCAATGCATCTTGTATCTCTAATGCAGAAATTTATTTCAATACTTGATAACCATAGCTAATCCGAAGAGCATGAGAGTTATTGACTGTAGAGCACAGGAAAGTCATCGGATGATTGATAGTTCATAAATAAAGATTATAAAGACGAATACTGTGCCAAATTTCTAAATCCCGTTATCTCTTCATCTAAAAAATAACTTGGTTATCTTAATTAACGGACTCATTGCTGACTGTCTTTCAGACAGGTTGTGTTGAGTCATCACACCACAAGAGCATGGTTTTATCATCAACTTCCAGAAACTTTGAGTTCCTTAAAAACTTAGTGACCGAGAATTACTTAGTGTTTTTAATATGAATGTCATCATCTGAGTATTAAATTAAAAAACATCTGAACCGATATGTGTTTTTAATACACTTAATAAAATAATTTAACGCATATTTAAGGAAATAGTATCACTCGGACTCTTTGAATATGCGGGATCAAGTGATTTATAATTTGCTATAACCAAGAGTCTAAATGCCTCATTATCTTCGATGAGACTGGTACTCGTTTAAATGTTTCACCGGGCTGCATGAAGCCTCCATTTTAAATCTGTATCAAGGCGAAACAAACAGCGACGGGAATGTTGAGGAAAGATATTGCAGAGTTTCAAGTCTAGTAATTTTTCTTACAATCATGTTTTTGCGAAACATGCGGAATGTAGCGAGAAATTACTTACTCAAAATTCATTAGGAACACTTATCTATGCACTTCTTCGTATCGAAGATTACTGTACCGTAACTTATTTATGCGTACGTTTTTTGTTTATTTGTTTGTTTATATTTTAAGGATTTATCTCGTAGGGGAAGTAAATTTTGATTCCCACCAAGCTAAAGACAAATTCAGCCTAGTGCTGTTAGTAGCCATCGATGTAGCTCGTTTGTAGGAGTAAAAAAACTGAATGAACCATGTCAAAACGGCTCAACGCTACATTCCGAAACATCAGGCACCTTCTTCAAAACGTGAAATACAAATATTTTTAAATGTCGTCTGCAGCGGGATTCGGCTGCAGACTTGCTATCGCAACAAATTCATTTACTCGGAGCGAGGATTATTGCAGCATAACCCATTTATACCTGGGTTTCTTTCTCTTGTTTTAAGGATTTAATTCAATAGGGAGGTAAATGTTGGTCCATTCAGACTCATTTCACAGCACTGCAGCTCGTAGTCCTCGATCCGGCTCGTTTGTGGTTGTAAAAAGCTGAATGAACCGCTTCAGAGCTGCTCAACGTAAGGATAAGAGAGAGAGAGAGAGAGAGTTCTGCACTCTTTTCTTAATCGGGTCACGCGAAGGCAGCGACCCTGTGCAGGAGCCGCGGGAAAGTGAGCGCTGGGAAGCCGTCAGACAAAGCGGGTAACGAGAACGGGAGATTACTAAATCGGGTGATCCCCTGGCAGCAGTGAACCATATGAGCGAGAAGCGAGAGTCGTTGGCATCACACAGGAGAAAAAAACTTCTCTTTGAGATCCCGCTCGGCCTCCGAGGACCCGGCAGGCAGCTTCCTGATAAAACGCAGTAGGCATTGATGTAGCAAAGTGTAACAGCAGGGCAAAGGATTAGAAAGCAAAGAGCTTAATTTAACAACTGGGATGGACCAGGAAGTGCCATCGGGAACTTTGCTCCATCAAGATCACTAGAGTGAAGGACACGGTATAAACTGTGAATAATGATGAGCGGATGGGTTTTTTAAAGGAACTCTATTCTCCTTTCCCTCTTAAAGGGTACTTTGAAATGGAATTCTATCCTCTTGCGGTCAAGAGGAAGGTTTGAATTCGGGGAAATCTACTAGGAAAAGTTAACAAAATGGAACGTAGTATTAAATAAGGGAAATTTTTTTAATCTGTCAAGAAAAAAACACTTAAAACTTGCTTTTGTCTTATATGAAAACAGAAATTGAATGTGGACTATAATAAGCATCACGCAAGAGAAGTGCTTCGACGTAAAATCAGAACTATTTTACTTTCTTCTCAGTTTGATTTGCTAAAATCCGTTCTATATTATAAAGATGGGAGGAGCGCACAAACGCCCAGATTTGCGAGTAAAGGGAATAAGTCGTATGAAGTTTCGTATTTTGATTAAATACGAAACTTCATACGACTCATTCCCTTTACATATCATCCACCAATATGTGACAACTTTCGAGTACGGCTTATGCAAAACCTTGCTTTTTAAGGGGTTTTTTTTCTCCATGTTTGATACACGACACACTACTATTCGGGAATCTTTCGGATCGGTCCTCGATATCCCTCGCATACATCAGGTATATGCGCAACTTGAGCTTGTTTCTCAGTAATGAAGAGTCCACAGAAACCAGTGATACCTAAATCTGTTAGAGGTATTTTGAGAGCTCCACAGCTAATAGTTACTGGAGAAACTCCTTTGGTGGCAACCAGCTGCCCTTGAAAGTTAGAAAAATCTGCATTACGTTATTATGAAAAACAATATGCACGAACTAGCTGAACACCCGCACTTCGCTACGGAGTACATTCAAATTAAATACAATGGTCAATGTATGCAATTAATTCCAAAAAAACAATATATATAAATATTTATAATAAATACGACGATCAATGGATGCAATTGATGTAAAAAAAACATATATATTTATAAAAAAAATCGTAAGAGATATTTTTAAAGACAAAATAATATAGAAGAAAATATTCAAATTAAATCTAATAGGACATACTAAAGAATATAGTACAGTTAATATAGTACAGTTTGAGGAACATATCTTTTACTGTATTTTAATATTATTTTGGATAATGTCCAATCGCCTGCCGCATTAGCAAGAAAAAAATTTTTTATTTTGACTATTTCGTTGTTATCACGTGACGCTGAATTTATTTAAAGTACCAGAAAAATAAATCACGTGATCGGCATCTAATTAAATTAAATTCTAAAAATTAATCTTTAAAAATTCACCAAAAATCAGAAAATGGAGATAAAGATTCGATAAAGATTTCATTTTAAAGGAATTTTTATGATCTTTCTCGATATAAATTTTATAACCCTCAAATTATTATTTTAAATGCAAACTTAAAAAAAGTTGCTAAAACAGCTTAAAAATTTAATTTTAAAAAATCTAAGAAGAAATTTTCAAAAATCTTTCTTAGTGCCCTCCCCCCTACACCATAAGAAGAATCGCCATGCAAAATTTCAGCCCCTTAAGCCCAGCGGTTTGGTCTGTGCGTTGTATGTCAGTCAGTGAGTCAGTCAGTTACGGAACTATTTTACATATATAGATAATATTAAACAAAATCAGTTTACTTTTCGTAAACCCGTTCTCATTATTTGACAACCCGTCTGTATAAAATTCCTCTTCCTTCATTCCTTGGATAAGAAAATATTTTCTGGAAGAATAATACATTATAGTCTGTATATATAAAACAGTTCCGTAACTGACTGACTGACTGACTGACTGATAACGCACAGGCCAAACCGCTGGACCAAAAAAGGCTGAAATTTTGCATGGCGATTCTTTTTATAGTGTAGGGGTACACTAAGAAAGATTTTTGAATAATTCTTCTTAGATTTTTTTAAATTAAATTTTTAAGCTGTTTCTGTTTATAGGTGAATGTCTTCGCGACAAGTGCCTCCGCATTGGGGAAAAAAAAAGCTGTTTTTGTAACATTCTTTAAAGTTTGCATTTAAAATAATAATCTGAGGTTTATAAAATTTATATCACGGGAAAGATCATAAAAATTCCTTTAAAATGAAATCTTTTTCGAATCTTTACCTCCATTTTCTGATTTTTGGTGAATTTTTAAAGATTAACATTTAGAATTTAATTTGTTAAATGCTGATCGCGTGGTTTCTTTTCTTTTTGTGATACTTTAAATTAATTTTGCGTCACGTGCATAACAACGAAATAAATTGACAAAAAAATATTGAAATACGGTAAAAGATAAAATTTAACCACGAGACTAATTGAGGTGGAAGTCTTTTAAGAATTTGATTCAAAATAGTATGTTTTATGGATTTTAAACATACAAATTAATTGCATATATTGACAGTTGTATTTAATTTGAATGTACTCCGTAGCGAAGCACGGGTATTCAGCTAGTCACTCCATATACATACACGTCAAAAACCTGTGCGCCCTCTTTTTGAATGTATTCAAATTATTTTTCTGTTTTTATTTTACTCATCAAGTTACACTCACACATATCAATATCAGTAACGAACTAAAAAATAAATCTGAATGGTTAAAAGAGGATTTTGAGATTATTTCGCGGATTACAAAGATTGAAATGTAAGGCTTCGGTGTTCTTTAATATATATATATATATATATATATATATATATATATATATATATATATATATATATATATATTAGATGTTCTCTTTCAACCTCTACTCAAAAAATTTGGGAAATATTAAGTGGCGCAATTATTATTTGGTGTTCAGTGTAAGAGAATCCAAGCTATTTCAAGCGAAATCAATAACTTATGAAAAAAAAAGGACCAAATGGAATTCAACAGGAAAGTCTGAGAAATCTGCAACCCCTAGGCCTACCCCTCTGTTGCAGCCATTTCTATCAGTGAAAGCTTGGAACAACATGTATCACTCGGGGTACTGTCTATTATCAGGCCATAATTTTTCATTAAGCCCAGTAGGCCTGGGTCTAGGGGCCCCTGAATGTTGGGGGCCCCAAAAAAATTTTAATTTTAAAAGAAGAAAAGAAAAATTCCCAATTCAATTTTTTATTTTCATTTTACCTTTTTTAATAGCAATTTTTTTATATATATCCCTTCAAATTTGATTGATTGATTGGTTCCAGTGGCGCACCCAGGGGGTGAGCCAAGGGGCCCTGGCCCCCTCCAAAGAAATAGATATATGAATACTGAATTTGCACATTATGAATACTGAATTTGCATTATAAATTTTTTTATCCGTTCAACTCGGCCCCCTCCAAGATTAAATCCTGGGTGCGCTATTGATTGGTTCATCATACATATAGTTATATGTATAGTTCATCATGTGTATGTTATAGTGTATATAAGGGATTAATAAGTTTTTCTGGTTGCATTGTATTGGTGTTTTAATGATGAAGTTAATACGTTTTATTGCTTTTTGTTATTTGATAATGTTCTAGGCTTCTACGCTTCAAATAGCCAATTCTTGGTAAAATGGTACTTTCGCAATGATTCATGATTATTTTTTGTGTGTGTGTCAATTTTGGAAATATTACGCCCACATCAGTGTTAGGGGGCCCCCATCCCGAGTTGTGTCTATAGTCAAGAATTTCCTAAATTGGGCCCTATCTATTATAATAATAATAGGACTGAAAAAAAATTAAAGGTAAATACTCGTCTATAGATACTGTCTCACATCAAGAGATGTATCATAGTTTCTAGGTAACCTAGTTTGCACTTTCATTTATATTCAAAGAATATAATCGCAACAGTTAATATATACATATATATTGCATAATAAATGCAGTGTTATGTTGCATACCGGAAGTAATTTGATCTTCAGTAGAGGAGTACCTTGGTCCTGACGACTTTATCTCCTGTAAGCAAGTTATGAACATCAAGGTACATGTGCTCAGTAATTAATAATTACAAGATAAAAAAAAACTTTTTATATACCATGTTTTTAAATTTTCTGTTGAATCATATAAACTTGACAATTCTATGTATTAATAAATACTTTTTTAAAATTTTTTGATGAATTATCCCATCAACTTGAAAGAAAATGATCAAATGCGTAATAAAGAGGTATCAAATGCATAATCAATCGTTTAGCTCGAGAATTGGAAGTTAACTTGCGTTTAACTTTTCGTGCCCATCTCGGCTGTTAGGTGGCTGCACCATTCTACAAATCAAAACTATCTGAAAATGAATTCAAATCTGCTTAAAAACGGCTAAAAGTATTAAAATAATGCATTGTCATCGTGTTCTGAGCTATTCTAAAAGTTTCAAATGTCTAGCTAGCCGGGAAGTTAGTTAAAAATTAATTGCAAGATTTGTACTGGACAAACACACACACAAACAAACAAACAAGAAAGCGAGTTAATAAAAACATGGTAAAAATATTAAGTTAAGAATAATATTGAACAAGAAAATAAAATTAAAATTTAAAGAAGAATTAAAATAATAACTGATAGGATTTAATTGGGAGAATAAAGTTTTAAAAAAATAGAAGTTTTTTTAAATTATATGATTAAAAAAATTGAAAATTTTAAGATATTAAAATTTAGAAAGTGAGAAATTAATTAACGAGGCATAAAACATTTTAAGATAAGAGATTGGCCCATAGCAGAAAACAACAAATTATTTTTTTATATGTTTTTTATTTAAAATTTTATATATTTTTTTTGGTTTTGCTTTTTTTTATTTAAATAGTTAAAACATACACAAGTCAGAAGTGCAATAATATGAAAAAAGAGCATCAATGTTCGCTCCTGGGAAGACACGCCCGTGGCCTCTTTATACATGACAAAATGGAGAAATCTTATGCACTTTTATAACAACTACCAGAGTAAAAAAAGAAACACCCCTATGTAATACTTCAAATTATTTTTGTGTTTCATTCTGCATTTCAAAGAAAAAGGTTTTTATAGCAACAAAAATATTTCTTGCGATATTTTGTTCCAAAAAATTTGGGGAAACTAAATTTCATTTTTAATATTAAAAATACCCATTAGAGGGCAGCACTATAAGATATTTCTTCCTACTGATTCGTGCAAGATTAATTTAATTTCTATGAACAGAATTGGTCTTATTCATTCCGGGGTCCAATTGCAGAATTTTCGGCGGCCTTTCAAAATACTGATATGCGTACATTAAAGGATAAAAATCAGAGGCGTAGCTACCGTGGAGCGGTTGGAGCGAACTGCTCCGGGCGCACGAATCATGGGGACTCAAAATTAGAAAGGGTGGAACAAAAATTTGTGAAAACTTTTGAATAAAAAATTCGATTTGTCAGATTTTCTATAAAATATACAAAAAATAAATGAAATATTTTTTAGATAAATAAAACTATAAGCACCTAAATATATTAGTAGGCACATGACTGAAATCATAATTTTGATTTCAGAAATTATCCATTATAAATTTAACATTTTATGTACCTCTAATAAACCTGCAAAAATGTATGGTTATTGCTAAGAATGGCTAAAATCACTTCTATAGGGACTTACTATACGTATCATAAGTTGTGTTTTACAGCAAAAAAGTTACATGTATCCGGGGGGCATATTACCATTCCTTACATGAATTCACGCTATTACATCGCTTGGCGGCTGCTGATTGGTCAATGAGTTTACGCCGGTATTTGTGTATTTGGTGCGCTGATTCTTATGAAAGCATGTCTGTTTTTCAAGAATCAAAACTTCCATCACTATTTTCAAAACTTCCATCACTATATTAACGAAATAAAATCAATTTCAAATAATAGTATCGTAGTACGCAGTAACGTTCAAAATTACATATTTGTGCATCATAAAATTTATGCATTTGTACAATAAAGTCACTTTATTTTCAGTCTATTTTTGGTAATTTTTATAAGGGTATTTATAATTTTTATTTTTTAAGAGTAAGGTTAAAAAACTAAAGTGTGGAAAACAGCAAAAAATATATAATTTGCATCTTGCAATTAAGATTTTAATTAAAAAAATAAACAATTTTTTAAAAATTCAATATTTAAATTAAAAAGTAAATAAATAAAGCTTTCATTTTCTTTCATTCAACATTTAAATTAAAAAAAAAAGAAAATATCTCTCCTTTTTTATAATTCAATATTTAAATTTAAGAAAAAATTCAATTTTGAGTAATATTTACTCTATTTTATTCTACTCCTAAAATTTTACAGTGAAATTACTACGGAAATTGGTAATTTCTTAAAATTTTTCATGCACAAAAAAGAAATATGAAGGCATTTATGGCGAAAATTTCTTTTACAAATAGTTTGTCGCTTTAAATTACTTTTACATTAATAGGTGGCGCCACTTATGTAAAAAATTCACGTTCCTTGTAAAATATCGCGTAAAAAAATATATAAAAATGAAAGCAACTAAGAAATAGATTTTATCTCATTTAAAATACTCTTAGGATCAAATATTATGCAATTATCGAAACGAAAGCAACTAAGAGATATATTTAGCATTTATCTCATTTAAAATGCGCTTAGGATCAAATATTATGGCAATTACCGATGCAAAGTCAATTGACCAATCAGCAGCCGCCAAACGATGTAATGGCGTGAATTCATGTAAGGAATGGTAATATGCATCCGGGGGATCCCACGAGCACAAGTTGACATCGACGCAGAACAGAGGCAAATATTCCGGGATTATTTTTAAAGCAAACGTAGTATTTAGAGTTTCATATTCCCTTTGTTTATTTTGTGTAGTATAAGGATTTGAAGTTGATTCTTGAATGAAGGTGTTACATAATTTTTAAAACTTATTGAGTGTACTGTGGATTGTAATTTATTGTTCCGTCAAAGTGACTTTGTACAATTTATAACTATTATTGTACTAGATTACTTTGTGCTTTTGGATTCATCAACGTATAATTTTAAAAGTATGTGGTTTGTTTATAAATTATTATGCTAATTGAGGTTGAAACATACAGAATAACATATAATTTAATTTAGTTTTACAACGTAAGATAATTAAAAAAAGGGTTTATTTTAATTCTAAAAGTAATAAATAAAAATTAATTATTAACAATTAACAGAATATATATATATATATATATATATATATATGTCAGAACTTAAGTGGGAAAAGAATGATTACCTTAAAATTAAAGGGGGCTTGGGAATTAAATTATATTCGTGGCGTAATTCGCCTCTAATTGTTCGTATTTCAAGACGCGGATTGGGAAAGGGAAATTCCCCTTTTCATTATGTAATCTTGGCGCGCCTGTGGGTTCTGCGGTCGAGGAGGAAACATTACCTTTATCCTTGAAAGATGTCTGGTTTGGGCTCTGCGCATGTGCAAGAGAGTTGACGCGCGGAGATGCCCGCGAATTTTTGTCAGAACGCGGGATTCAATCGTTGCTAGTGGACGCGTGTCAGCTGGGTCCACAATTTGAAAATGGCGAGCGCTCAAATATGCGCTACTTGGATCAGTGGTTGCTGGAAAGAGAAATAAATTGACTTTATTACGTTGGAACTGTGCTTGTTTATTGGATTTAGACTACTTACTACTCGCCACCAGTATTAAGATGATGACTGCAAATTAATGTGAGAACAGGCAAACCACACGCCTGTCATATATATATATATATATATATATATATATATATATATATATATATATATATATATATATATATATATATATATATATATATATTATTTTAATTAAATTCTGTTAATAAATACCATATATTTATATATGTATTGTAGGTAGTTAGAGATATCAAAAGAAAAACTAAGTGGTGCTCAGTTTAGAACAAGAAGAATAGAAAAGCAAGATGATGAACAGGAAGTTTTAATGAAAGTTGCTAAAATATGAACATTTTTAAAAACGGTCTATTCAGATAATGCACTTAGTTGTAGTTCTAATGAAAACAAACAATAATTCTGCAGACAAAACAGATACAGATATTACGAATATTTCTTCGCCTGTAACAATTCAAGCAGAAAGTGTTCTTCTTTCACAACGCATTGTTATAGAAATAGACTCAACTGACAAAGGAAATTTTTCGGAAGCTCTAACTACTAAACAAAAACGTAAAGTTATTAGTCTTGGTCCCTATCAACTTAGGGGTCTTTTCCCTAAAGATTCAGATGGTCGCAATGTAAACAGAGGCTTCAACGAGAAGTATTACTATAAATATAACAGCCATATAAAAATTAAAAGACAGTGGTTGTGTCATTCAACAGGAAAAAAATTTGGTACTGTCAACCGTGCTGGCTCTTTGATACATCAAACTGCGATTTAGCTTTCGTAAGAGGAACATATGCCTGGGCGCATTTAACAAGAAATTTTGAAAACCACGAATAATCAAATCAACATGGAATTTCTCGCGAGTTTTACTACCGATGGAAAAGTGGTTCAACGATAGATATTGTTAGGCAGCAGCAAGAAATTAAAAATGCGGTAAGTTATTGACGAAAAGTGTTGCGACCTATTGTAACTATCACACTTGCTATAATTAATTTACCTTTCCGAGCGATTACAGATCTTAAAAATGTAGAAACTTCAAAAGGAAATTTACTAGAAATAATCAAATTACTTTCTCGCTATGATGTTTTTTTAGCAGATCTATTAAAGAAACCCAAGGGCAGTACCAATTACTTTACTCACTCCGAATATACAAAATGAATGAATGAATTTGATTGCACATGAAATTAATATCCAAATTAAAAGTGAAATAGAAGAGGCCGCTTTCCTAACAATAATAACAGATACAACACAAGATTTATCAAAAGTCGATGAGCTAAGTACTGTATTCTGTTATCTATATTAATAAAGCAAGGTCCGGATCTGTGTGTCGGTCACACTCCTCCGGGTGTACCGCCTCAATGTGTGCGTGTGTGCGGCCTATGAAACTTACAGCCATGAAATTTGGCACACGGGTAGTGCAGACTATGGGAAAGTGCACCTCGAAGCCCGAATTTTAAATTTTATTCTAGAAAATTTTTTATTTTATGTTTTGTGGGATATTTTATGATTTTTTAACTTCAGATTACGATATCTCGGCAAAAAATGATCGTAGAATTTTGATCTTTTTACAATCTAAGACTACAGACATGTCTCCTTCAAACAAGACCTCATTTGTTTAAAAATAGTTTAAAACAGACTAATATTTTCATCAAAATATTAAACCCACTTTTTTGAGAAATTTACGAACTTTTGAGGATCTACGGTCGATGCTCTTCGAGTTTTTATCTTACAAAGAAAATATTTGCATCATCTAGAAGATGAAAGCTTTCTCATTCATATAAACCTCATTTCAAGTCTCTATCTTAAAATTTCGATTTTTAATTGAATTTTAAAGAACGATACTTAACACAAATTTTCTACCGGTTCTTCAAACGCGAAGAACGGCAAATTCTCCCCTTGGGTTGTAAACAACGATTGAGTCATTCATTCACTTGATTCATTCATCGTCTTCCTTTGATGGCTTGAGCGTAGCTGGGCGAAGCCCGAGCATAGCCGGGCTAAGCCCGGCTAGTGTTATAATAAAAAAGATGAAAATGAGAAACCAATCGAGTTGCAAATAATGGAAATGTTTTGTGGATTTGCTCAGATTAATGATCTAACATCACAAGGATTAGAAACAACAGTTTTAAAAACTGTTGAAAATTTCCTCGAGCTATCAAATTTGGGGGGTTAAGGATACGATGGGGCTGAGAATACGAGCGGCGCCTACTCAGGGTGACAATCAAGGATTGGACGACAAAACCTCGTTGCCAGATTTGTGAACTGTTGTTCTCATTTGAATTTAGTGATCAACGACAGTATCACCAACGTACAGGAGGTCAGTCAATTTTAGGAACAGCTAGAAAAAAATTACCTTTTTTCAGTTCCGTCAGGACAATATTAATGGAAACGAATCAAACCAACTTAGCAAAAACATTAAAAAAAAATTGTCCAACATGATGGTCTTCCCGTGTTCAGGCTCTTGATGAACTTTGTTCTCGTTATTTTGATGAAATTAAAATATTGACACATTTATCATTGAATGGAAAAAATGATGACGAGCAACGTGAAAATAAATATTTGATTAATTACTTTGAACAGTTTTTAACGATTATTTTAATAATTCTATAAAGTAAAATATACTCGAAACTATTTATACAGTCTCGAAAATGTTGCAAGGTAATATACTCATGAAGGCATAGAGAAATCCGTTCAGGTGCTTTCATCACACCAAACCCAATTCCAGAACTTATGGAATAATTGGGAGTCTGTTAAAAAACGAAACCCTTGAGTTATCAGCTATATGGATTATTGAACCTTGTTTCCAAAAAAAAAAGATTGCGTCGTGTGAAAAAATTCTTTGATGAATTACAAGTACACTAGTTATCAAAAATTAAGGAAAAATCACACAAAGAGGGATAAGACGTTCAAAACTAGGCCAATCTGTTTAAAATTTGAGTATGTTGTTAAGTAAAAGGTGCTGAACAATACTACATTATTCAAAATAGTGGTGCTACAGTCAAAATACGTCATTTGCGGGGAGCATAAAAGTGCATGTCTCAGAGCAAGGCGGCAATTGTCGCTGCGAGGCTGAGATTAGACATCTGGCATAGCCAAATTGTAACAATGACCTCCAGGCATCATTTGACCGAAGAACTGCGATGGCGAGCTTTCATAGGAGGGTTATATGATAGGATGGTCACCTGTATATGTGATTTTCTTTATTCTTTGTTCATTCAAATACTCAATACAGGGGCGATTGCCGACTGGGCGTGGTGTCACCTGGTGCAGTAATTCGTGATCACCCCATTTACATATTAATTTTTTGACGTCGACCTTTAATTTTCCTCTTCACTTGCAAAAGTAAAAGTTGTAAAACAAAAAGGTAACGTAAATTTTTAGAGGATTTTAAAAGAGAGAACCAATAAAAGGTAGTTTTTAACCATCCTCCCCTCTCCCTTTCCACTGATTTAGTGGCCCACGAACTAGTACTAAAAAAAATAAAGAGCAAAAATTGACAAACTTTTCAAAAAGGTTCGCCATCACGGGATTAGACCATGAATGTAGGGATACAAATCGAGAGTTTCTTGTGCGTTTCAAAACTGGAAAATTCGGCAGACAGTCCTTAGCTAGAGGAATAACGTTTCGTATTGCAATCATATATGTAGTTTATTCACTAAACATAAGAGGCGGTGAAAGGCGGTGTAATCTCCATGTTCAATTTATAGAAGAATTGCAAATAATTATTATCTGCAATATTATAATAATTATTAATTATAATTTATTCAATGTATAGTGGTATTTTTTGTAGTTTTTGCTGTAAAACGCTTTGTTTCTCAAAATGACTCGAACTTGACTTACACCACTTTGCCTTTCATCGCCTCATATGACCTAATTGTTGCAATTGTATAGTAATTAGGAACTCCAATTAAAGACTTTGTAATTATGCTCATTATTTATTACAGATTAGTATATCGCCGAATAAAATTTTAGTATCTGGAATTAAAAGGTGTCAGTTGAAGATAAAATTGTGTTGACTGTAGTAAAAGGAGACTTAAAACTATTAGGATTCAAATAAACTAGCTCTCAAAATATTTTGTTGTCTATAAATTTTAATTACGCACCAAGATGTTGCAAATCTCTCAACAATTTTTATTATAACTTATAAAATCGTTGCATACTCAGATATTTAGTCAGTTCTACCATAAGGAGGGTATGGTGTTAGTCTTAAACATTCTGATGGACTCCAATTCGATGGACCCCAAGACTTTGATTGAAGAATATCGCATTGATCATCGTGTTTCGTCTCTTTGTATAATGTTTTGGATTCATCCTTCCCTTTCTTCGAATGAGATAATTCTCCCAGTTTTGTCTCCCAGTATATCTCTCTTTTTGTTTTTAGTCACTGTTGCTGATAGTAGGATATTCTGAAACACCTTGAAATTTTGGAGGCAATATTTTGGCAGAAATATTCTATCGGTTCTAAAAAGTTAACTTTAGAGCGTTGAGGAGGATAAATTTACAAGCTTAGAAAGTATGATAGTTTAGTATATCTAATGAACATTTCTGCTGGAGGAGTCATCGTGTTGTCGGAAATTTCAGAGACGTGAGAGACGTAGGTAAGCCTGAAATTGTCCCACAACAGGATAGTACCCACAGTGGACACTATGCGATAGGTTACGTCACTACGGGAAAAAGAAAAAAACGCAATGGGTCCATAGCTATGAGACTGTCCCGGCATAAATTTTCCCAAATTTTCCTTCTTTTGTAGTTTTTTTCCTTGGTTTTGAAAATATGAATGTCGAGAAACTGTTTGAATGTGAGCTTTTGGATTAATTTGCATATAAAAAAAGAGACTACATTTATCAAATTGAATACTCTTTCTGTTAGAACTGAATTCTTTGTTAACAAGCGTTATAAATTCGGCAGTTTGCATGTATTTTACCATGTTTTTATTAACTTGCTTTCCTGTTTGTTTGTTTGTTTGTTTGCTTGTTTGTTTATGTGTTTGTCCAGTAGAAATCTTGCAATCGATTTTTAACTAACTTCCCGACTAGCTAGACATTTGAAACTTTTAGAATAGCTCAGAACACGATGAGAATGCATTCTTTTAATACTTTTAGCCAAAAAAATCCGCAAGGTGACGCTTCGATCGAATTCAATGCTTGCACTTTTGCGTAACGGCGTTTGACGATTTTGAAACCAGAATACATGTGAATTTAGTTTGTTTACAAAAATATTGTTCGAAAAATTAAAAAAAATTATGAAAATCAAAGTTTATTACAAATTAAAGTATTAAGTCTGTGGATAGTGGAAACAATTAAAAAGTGATTAAAATTAAATAAAAGAAAGTGAAAAAGAATAATTAAGTGAAGGTTTGTGCAATTAAGAGAGAATTGTCATGTTTATATGATTCAACAGAAAATTTAAAAACGTGGTATATAAAAAGTTCTTTTTATCTTGTAATTATTTTTTTACATGATACAAAAAAAGGACATCCGGGAGGTTCACCCAAGGACGGCCACACGCTACGACGAGTGACGATGACCGATATTTGTCATGCGCACGAAGGAATAGAACTGCAACTCCGTCTGAACTTAGATCCTCCCTCGCTGCAAGCTCCGGAGGTTGGTATCATGCGTAGAAGGCTTCACGAAGGTGGTCTTTTTGCGAAATTACCAGCCATTTGCAGGCCCAGATTTCCGCATGGGCAAGTGGGACACTTGCTCAGGGCCCCCAAAATTATGGGGCCCCCTAATGTAGTATAAAGTTGTACATAGTTTTGAGAATTTGTTTTTTTTGTTAATATAGTAAAGTGGTGCAGTGGCGGATAGAGAAAAAAATCCTGGGTGGGGCACAGTGCATCCACTATAGTGAAAGCATGCTTACGTCCATAAGCGTTTCTGGTTTAAATTTTTTTTTGGGGGGGAGGGGGGAGTTGTAATAACTCCAGACTGTGATTTATTTTGAATTTCAAAAGAAAATTTCATGAATTTATTTATTAACATTAAAAAGTAAATTAATAAATTAACACTTCTTATAATTATTAATTATTTTCTTCAAATTTTTGACTTGTCGGTCGAATTTTTTTTTTGTTTTGAATTTCTGGTCCCGATTTAAGGGAGGCCTGGGTGAGTGTCCCACATGTTCATGTGGAAATCTGGTCCTGAGGAGGGGGGACATGCCCCCCTCTGGATCTGTTCTTGAAAGGGGCCCCCAAAGTCTGCTTTGCCCAGGGCCCCATTGTGTCAAAGTCGGGCCCTGGCCATTTGCGTCCCGCTCACGCCCCTCCATAGGCGGGAACGTTTGCAGTGAGCACGTCAACATGTCCACTGGACGCGTAATCAATGGAGGGCTGTTCTCTTTACGGATGTGTCCAGGTTTAGCCTCCAAAGCGATAGTAGGCGTATTTTGATGTGGAGAGAACCTGAAACTCGTTTTCATCCATCACACATCCGTGAAAGAGATGCATACGGATCAGGCAGTGTCTGTGTTTGGGGTGGTATCTCTTTAGGTGGACGCACAGACCTGCATGCCTTTCCCCGTGGAAATGTGAATGCTCACACCTATAGAGATGACATCCTTGATGCTTATGTGTGCCCTTATGTTGTGGCAATAGGTGATGCTTTCGTGCTACAGGAAGATAACGCGAGACCTCACAGGGATAGCCATCGTGGATGCTTATCTTGAGCAGGAAACAATTCAGTGCATGGAGTGGCCAGCTCGATCACCGGACCTGAATCCTATCGAGCATGTTTGGGACGCTTTAGGACGATGTATAGCTGCTCTCAGTCCTCCGCCTAGTACCCTAGCAACGCTTTTAACTGCTTTGCAAGAGCAATGGCTCTCACTTCCTACCGAACTCATAGACCGCATAATTGACAGCATCACACATCGCTGTATGTGCTGTATTGCTTCTCGGGGGGATCATACGCCATATTAAAGGTACTTTTCCTATACCAAACTGACACATCCGATCTGTTCATTGTATACATATGCTAGTTTCTATAACACCATAATTGTCTGGCGATTTCTTTTTATGCTATTTTATACCTACCTATGTGTTGTATAATGTGTATAAGTTTCATTAAATTCTACGCGTAACTTTTTGAGTAATCGCTATTTTTTGTGACTTTTCCTTAATTTTTGATAACCAGTGTAGATGAACGCATTGAAAACACTGAAGGATGTTTCAAAGTTAGTTGTTTTATAAAGTAATGGAATTAATAATTAATCAATTGACTATTAGATTTGAATCCGTTCGACAATTATGTACACTTTTTAAATGTTTATCACTTGCATATCTCGTTGCGTCACCTGATAAAAGTATTCTGGAAGGATCAGAATTGTTTCAACCGGCATATCATTTTGTCATTTTGGACAATTTATATTTTATGGCTGTTTTTCAAACTTAGCAAAAATAATTTCTTGAGAAACTGTTGCCAATGCAAGCAGCAGGCGTTCCACAATCGTCAAATTCTAACGCACAGTTAGAACATTATGTTTTGCTTCAGACACTCGAATGTTTCGATTCTAAAAGGAATCATTCAAATTTTATCGACAATGTTTTGAAAATTTCTTGACATGAAGAAAATAATCTCAAACAAAGAATTATGTGCTCAGATACTTCTTAATTCAATTGTCGCATCAAATTATAATATGTTAGCTGCATTAGTATCGCCAAAGACTCCAGCTGAATCGATGTATGATGAACTAATGAATACGTTCGAAACTCACCTTTGTCCGAAGAAGAATATTCTTGTGTCCCAACATAAATTTTTAACAATATATCAAACTGAAAACCAGGCAATTGCTGATTATATCGCAACACTTCGACGAGATATTATAGATTGTGAATTTATTTCCCCTTGCGAATATAAAACGTCAATAACGGATATCTTTCTACGAGCATAATTTGTACATGGCATTCGAGATAACTCAATTCGACAGCAGATTTTACAGTCTGAAATCCTTACATTTGATGAAATAGCCAAAAAGGCAATAGCCTTAGAAGCGTCAAAAATTGATAGTCAAAAACTTTCGAGGAAATAAGCTACTAAAACTGATTTTAATGAAAATGTAAACAAAGTTTCGAGATATCGAAGTCCCAGACGTGACGAACCCTCAAGTTTGCAAAGCAAATCCTAACAATCCAGAATCGATTATATAACCTCCTATAAAGTTCCTTTTAAAAAGGCCTTCTTCTTAAACACCTAAAGCCTAAGAGGAACCGCCAAGCAAAATTTCAGCTTCGTAGGCCTTACGGTTTCAGGCATACAGGGATCACTGGATTTTTTTTTTGGAGTATAAGCTCCTTTTAATCCCCTTAAAGTTTGAATATTTTAAAGAGATTTCTTAGTGAACCCCTAGAGTCCAGGAGCAACCTTTATTCAACAGTTTAGCTTCTTAGACCTAATAGTTACAGAGATACAATTATGAGTCAGTTATTGTTTAGTTTTGGGGGTAAAATCTCTTTGAAACCCCATTAAAGTATGAATTGTTCAAAAACATTTCTTAGTCAGCACTTGGGGCCTTAAAGAAACCATCACGTAAAATTTCAGCTTCCTAGGCCTTGTGGTTCCAGAGATACAGTGGGTTTTTTAGGGGGACGGGGCTAAACCCCTTAAGATCCGAACTTTAAAAAGAGATTTATAGGTGTGCACCTAGGGCTTAAGAGGAACCACCATACAAAATTTCATTTTCCTAGGCCTTATGGTTCCAAAGATACAGTAGGATTTCTTTTTTTGGGGGGAGGAAGCAAAGCCCCTTAAATTTCGAGCGTTTAAAAAGATTTATTGGTATGCACCTAGGGCTTAAGGGGAACCACCATGCAAAATTTCAGCTTCCTTGGCCTAAAGGTTCCAGAGACACAGTGGGTGTTTTTTCGAAGGGGAAAACCCTTTTTAACCCCTTAAAATTTGTAGTTTCCAAAAAAAGATTTTTTTAGAAGGCACCTAGGGATTATGCAGAACCACCATACGAAATTTCAGCTTCCTAGCCTCTTTGGTTCCAAAGATACAGTGGGTGTTTTTAGAGGGGGGAGGGGGTTACGCCCTTTTTAACCCCCTTAAAATTTGTATTTAAAAAAAATTCTTATTGGGCATTTAGAGCTTGGGAGTAACCACCATGCAAAATTTTAGCATCCTAAGACTCTTGCTTTGAAAGATTTGCGTTTCTTCTAACATACTCATTTTGAATGTTTTTCGTGTATTTTCTGTTTTGTCATTAGTACGCAATTTTTAATTAGAGCTAAAATTATTTCTAATCGAAATCTTATTCTTCATCTGCCTCGTTTTCCACACATTTGTATTATTTTAACATGCTATTGCTCTAAATGTTGTTTATAACTTCCTGGCAGGAAATAGGTTGCCACTGTGAAGTTAGGTGTTGCCGAGCAGATATTACGCCAACTGAAAAAGGCTGCCAAGTTTTAGCTATAATACGTAAGTACCCAATTTACTAATTGACTTGAATAAAAGAAAATTGATTAATGGGGTATAATTTAAATAGCCTAGCAGGAAACAGAAGAAGAAAACTTCATGTGCAAATCAAAGTTCATGACGACAAAAACCAGAAAAAGAACATAAGGGCGGAAATCGGGATGTTGCAGAAACGTATGTTTCACTGCCTTAACTGTGAAATTCGATTGCTCAGTTATTCTTTTTGAGAAAAGGTGACTTGAAAATGTCTCAACAAAGTGATTTATAGGAATCCATGGCATGGCGTATTATAGGCAGACTTGAATCCGGGCAAACACAACGTAGTGTCGCGGACGCTGTTGAAGTCGCCAGAAGTGTCGTTGCAAGGCTGTGGAATCGATTCCAAGAAACAGGGAATGTTAAACGTCGACCAGGGCAAGGTCGGCCACGCACCACTACAGCAACTGATGACCGGTACATACTGTTAACAGTGTGGTGATGATAATTAATAGTTTATTAAAGAATTAACGTTTATTTTAATATCGGGGTTTGAGATAATTAAGTTAGTAAGTAAGTAAGTAAATTTTAGTAACAGTTGTGCTTTGTTTTAGTCAATTTATTAAGCCTCTGCTAAATATATGTGAGGGTTAAACTTGTAGTGATCAAATATTAATAGATTTGATTAATGTCATCGCATTTGGAGAAGTGTGCGCAAGTTTCTCTAAATGCTTTGACATTGTGAAGAATTAAGTTGAAATAGATCATCACATGTTATACCTTATTGTTAAAATATTGATAAATTTATAAACCTTGTAAGTGGCTGGTACGTATTTTTGGCTGGTGAATTTTACTTCAAAGGTTGAAGAAATTTAGATAAAAGGTAAAAGTTTTAGAAATATTCATTGTTTTTTTCTTTCCCTAAAACTGAACCCTGTACCTAGCAACAAGTTCTTATCGCTACCTCCGCTGTCTGTAACCCGATACTTCCGCTGCGCGTCATTTTTCGAACGGGGAAGAAATCTCAGAATAACAGGAGATAGAAGGTGCATAATAATACATCGTCAGGTGGATGACCAGGGCGCCGTGAAATAAAATTAATCAACAAGAACGAGATGAGGGGAGGAAAAAATAAATTGTATAATGATTTGCAGAGTGCAAGAATGCAACATGTAGCCTTCCCCCTCATTTCGACCATCAGAATTCACGGCGCGCCGAAGAACTACTGTGAATGGAAGCTGATTTTACGCGACTGATGAAAGCGGTGACAAGGAGCTGACTCGGGAGCGGGGGAGTTTTGAAAAAGATTCTTCTGGATCCTGAACTGGTGGCGAGGGGAGCGTGGGACCCAAGCTTGGGCCACCCGGCCTAGGGACGATGGCCACGGGTGAATTTCTTGATTTTCCTTTCTTTCTGTTCTTTAAATACTATCCCTGATTTCTCTCCATTTTGAAGCTGCAGCAGGGTCACTAAAGGCTCATTTTACTTTATTTTATTTTTTATTTTTATTTTTATGTTAGCAATTACACATAGAATAATTAAGTTTTTTTATTAGCCAGCCACTCCTTATTGATTTATTGGAATTTTCATTTTTTGTTTATTTGATTGTGATGAGATGATATAAATGTTGGTTTTGCAGCAAATGCATTTTTTCAGTTGAATTTGTTTTGTTGGAATATGGTTAAGAAATTATTGAGATAAAAAGTTTGATGTCAGTGAAATTGTTAATAAATTGTTATTATTAGGTTGTAAAGTTGTGTCATGTCGGTCCTTGCCTTTTTAGTTAATTTTCTGATTTTCAGCTTTAGGTTTTTTGTTTTTTTTTCAGCAGATTTGAATCTTTTTTTTTAGGTGAAGTAATTTTATTTCTAGGTGTTCTCCAAAGTTAGATAAGTAATTTTTTTAGATTCAATATCATTTTTCTTTTGGCTCATTAACCACCACAGTGGTGTAAACAGTAAATCGAACATAGGGAAAATTTTAATTATAATTTTGGGTTATTGCTACACACAACGCAAGTCTTTAAAATGTACTAACCACTAATGGCAAATATTATTGAAGTAAATTAATTTTAAGGATTGTAAAGACCTATCCTAACATTAATTAGTAATAATAATATTAAAGATTTAAATTACACCCCATTATCACACATTTCAACGCCACAACAGCTCGTCGAAACAGAAAAGACAATGCTACTCATACTATCTACTGTTAAACAAATTACTTCTCGATTTATTTGGCCAGGAATAAGATAAGATGTTGCTGACTGGTCAAGAAGTTGTATATATTGCCAAAAAAGTAAAATTACCAGGCATACCAAATCAGAGTTAGGACAATTTCAAGAACCTGATGAAAGGTTTCAAGTCATACACATTCCTCTTCCTTCTTCAAATGAGAACACCTATTGTCTTACGTGTATAGATAGATATACTGATTGGATCGAGGCCATTCCTTTGCCGAACATAAGAGCTGAAGCAGTGTCGAAGGCATTTTATGAGCACTGGATCTCGAGATTTGGAGCACCACATCGTGTCATCACAGATCGAGGTGTCACAGATCGAAATTTTCAAGATTTTAAACAAATTATGTGGCATTAAGATTCAGAATACAACCGCTTACCACCCACAATCTAATTGAAAAATTGAGTGATAACATCGAACTCTGAAAACCGCCATTACTGCTCATAATTCTATAAAGTGGACTGAAATTTTACAAAACAGTTCTCTTTGGTATTCCCGCAGCACTACGTGAAGATTCTAATTATTTACTTGCACAAATGGTTTATGGTAAGTGCATAAAGTTATCTGGCGAATTTTTGGAAGAAACAAAAACAAAATTGGAGCTAGATACTTTTACGAATACGCGATTATATATATATATATATATATATATATATATATATATATATATATATATATATATATATATATATATATACATATGAGCTTCAGAAATACATGCAGCAGTTAAGACCGGTTAAGTGTCAACATCAAACAAAAAATAAGGTTTTTGTTCACAAGGACTTGGACACTTGCTCACATGTTTTTGTGAGCATTGACCGAGTCAGAAAACCTCTAGAACCTAATTATGATGGACCCTTTCCTGTTGTCAAACGCAGTGAAAAGTACTTTACGTTACGAATCAAAGACAGACGTCAATGTATCTATAGACCGATTAAAACAAGCTTATTTGTTAGCAACCGATGACCATTCCGGTTCTGTGGACCTACCAATTACTGACAATCCACCAGATAGAGACGCGTCGTTAAAACCAAATCCTGATGAAACGACAAGACTCATAAACTGTGAGCAGAAAAGTACGCGCAGTGGAAGGAAGATAAGATTTTCATCACGATATGCGGACTATATTTAAATTAATTATTTTTGAACTTTAACAGTTTCTACTTATATCTTTATTCATTTGCCTTTTTAAACTTTCATGTCTATTATAATTGTGCTATTGTAAATAATACTTCAAATTTTTTTTATTTTTTTTAAGGAATTCTACCTAAAGGGTATGACTGTTTTGAAGTATTTTTCCCAACTTGTAAATGTTCAATTTTATATATTTTTATCGTAACTATTTACTGTCTAAAATTTTAATAAGTAATACCTATCTCAGTAACATAGTTAGTGGGAGGGGAATAATGTAGTGGCTTGGCTGATAGCACACTAAATAACTATTTTTTTGTTATTTTGTTGTTTAACTATTTTTTGTTATTTGTGTTAAATAATTTCATTTTATAACGCGCATCAATTTTGATTATCGTTTGCTCGCAGAATGGCAAAGATTTTTAATTAAAAAAAATTGTGCGGTCGGGGGACCCCCGTCAGGAACGAAGTTCCTTACGTTATTTTTTCAACTCTAAACGTGATTTTATATGTAGATTTCTATTGATTATAGTCGTGTATTTTTGTCACGCCAAAAAGCGCAGCCCTCTTTTTTTCAACCAACCAACCAGCTCTCTCTCTCTCTCTCTCTATTTTATTAAAATTAAAAATTTTAATATATATAATTTTAATATATATATATATATATATATATATATATATATATATATATATATATATATATATATATATACATATATACATATATATATATATATATATATATATATATATACATATATATATATATGTATACATACATATATATATATACATATATACATATATATATATACATGTATATATATATATATATATATATATATATACATATATACATATATATGTATGTATATATATATACATATATACATATATATACATATATATATATATATATATATATATATATATATATATATATATATATATATATATATATATACATATATACATATATATGTATGTATATATATATATATATATATATATATATATATATATATATATATATATATATATATATATATATATATATATATATACAGGGTGAACCAAAAGTCTTGCCCTGATTATAAAAATTCATTACAAAATAACCGTTTAATATAATAATGTAACTTTTGTATCGTTGGATAGGTCAGTTTTAGTATTTTTTTTTTTTTGGTACAATAAATGACGCGAGTGCTCCTTCAAGAGGGACTCGGGGGAATACTTGAAAGGAGGACATCATTTTCGGCCGGAATGGCGTCGATTCAAGAGAAAGCCCAAAAAGCGTTACCCCTAACATTTACTTAGACTTATTACAACTTTTCCAGAAAGATGTCGCACCCCCACACTGGAGATCTTTAGTGCGTAATTTCCTAGACGAAACATGTACAGTGTGTACTGTAACAGAAGACATGTTAAATAACATTTTGCGGGAACTGGTATACCGCTTCGACATTCTCCGATCTGCCAAGGAGGCACACGTTAAAATTTACTGAGGTAAATGGTCTTACAAAAAAGTTTATAACAGTACTTACAATATATCCAAACAAATATAGGTCTAATTATAATAGTTCGAGCACGATAAATATTTATAATCAGGGCAAGACTTTTGGTTCACCCTATATATATATACTGCGCTATTCCCAGAATGAGTGGGAATAGAAACGCCAACGCTTGTGCGGGGATTTGAACCAGGGACCTCTCGCTCCGTAGTGCGATAGTCCGCTACTCCATAGTCCGATGCGATAACCATTCAGCCACAGAGTACTTGGGAACAAGCTCTTATGAAGGGGGCATAACGCTTTTCCGTTACGTGACGATTCCTGTCATTTCACTCTACTGTAAGCCGCGTAAAAGAACTTCGTTCCAAAAAAAGCTGATTATATCTTTTGCTGTTCTATAAATTATGTTGGTATTGACAGTAGATCCTGAAAAGGTGTTTTTAAAAATTGAAATAAATATGGATTGCTAAGCAGAATATTTGCGAGCTGTCTGTATACATACATATATATATATACATATATACATATATATATATATATACATATATATATATATATATATATATATATATATATATATATATATATACATATATACATATATATGTATGTATATATATATACATATATACATATATATATATATATATATATATATATATATATATATATATATACATATATACATATATACATATATATATATATATATATATATATATATATATATATATATATATATATATATATATATATATATATATATATATATATATATATATATATATATATATATATATATATATATATATATATATATACAGGGTGAACCAAAAGTCTTGCCCTGATTATAAAAATTCATTACAAAATAACCGTTTAATATAATAATGTAACTTTTGTATCGTTGGATAGGTCAGTTTTAGTATTTTTTTTTTGGTACAATAAATGACGCGAGTGCTCCTTCAAGAGGGACTCGGGGGAATACTTGAAAGGAGGACATCATTTTCGGCCGGAATGGCGTCGATTCAAGAGAAAGCCCAAAAAGCGTTACCCCTAACATTTACTTAGACTTATTACAACTTTTCCAGAAAGATGTCGCACCCCCACACTGGGGATCTTTAGTGCGTAATTTCCTAGACGAAACATGTACAGTGTGTACTGTAACAGAAGACATGTTAAATAACATTTTGCGGGAACTGGTATACCGCTTCGACATTCTCCGATCTGCCAAGGAGGCACACGTTAAAATTTACTGAGGTAAATGGTCTTACAAAAAAGTTTATAACAGTACTTACAATATATCCAAACAAATATAGGTCTAATTATAATAGTTCGAGCACGATAAATATTTATAATCAGGGCAAGACTTTTGGTTCACCCTATATATATATACTGCGCTATTCCCAGAATGAGTGGGAATAGAAACGCCAACGCTTGTGCGGGGATTTGAACCAGGGACCTCTCGCTCCGTAGTGCGATAGTCCGCTACTCCATAGTCCGATGCGATAACCATTCAGCCACAGAGTACTTGGGAACAAGCTCTTATGAAGGGGGCATAACGCTTTTCCGTTACGTGACGATTCCTGTCATTTCACTCTACTGTAAGCCGCGTAAAAGAACTTCGTTCCAAAAAAAGCTGATTATATCTTTTGCTGTTCTATAAATTATGTTGGTATTGACAGTAGATCCTGAAAAGGTGTTTTTAAAAATTGAAATAAATATGGATTGCTAAGCAGAATATTTGCGAGCTGTCTGTATACATACATATATATATATATACATATATACATATATATATATATATACATATATATATATATATATATATATATATATATATATATATATATACATATATACATATATATGTATGTATATATATATACATATATACATATATATATATATATATATATATATATATATATATATATATACATATATACATATATACATATATATATATATATATATATATATATATATATATATATATATATATATATATATATATATATATATATATATATATATATATATATATATATATATATATATACAGGGTGAACCAAAAGTCTTGCCCTGATTATAAAAATTCATTACAAAATAACCGTTTAATATAATAATGTAACTTTTGTATCGTTGGATAGGTCAGTTTTAGTATTTTTTTTTTGGTACAATAAATGACGCGAGTGCTCCTTCAAGAGGGACTCGGGGGAATACTTGAAAGGAGGACATCATTTTCGGCCGGAATGGCGTCGATTCAAGAGAAAGCCCAAAAAGCGTTACCCCTAACATTTACTTAGACATATTACAACTTTTCCAGAAAGATGTCGCACCCCCACACTGGGGATCTTTAGTGCGTAATTTCCTAGACGAAACATGTACAGTGTGTACTGTAACAGAAGACATGTTAAATAACATTTTGCGGGAACTGGTATACCGCTTCGACATTCTCCGATCTGCCAAGGAGGCACACGTTAAAATTTACTGAGGTAAATGGTCTTACAAAAAAGTTTATAACAGTACTTACAATATATCCAAACAAATATAGGTCTAATTATAATAGTTCGAGCACGATAAATATTTATAATCAGGGCAAGACTTTTGGTTCACCCTATATATATATACTGCGCTATTCCCAGAATGAGTGGGAATAGAAACGCCAACGCTTGTGCGGGGATTTGAACCAGGGACCTCTCGCTCCGTAGTGCGATAGTCCGCTACTCCATAGTCCGATGCGATAACCATTCAGCCACAGAGTACTTGGGAACAAGCTCTTATGAAGGGGGCATAACGCTTTTCCGTTACGTGACGATTCCTGTCATTTCACTCTACTGTAAGCCGCGTAAAAGAACTTCGTTCCAAAAAAAGCTGATTATATCTTTTGCTGTTCTATAAATTATGTTGGTATTGACAGTAGATCCTGAAAAGGTGTTTTTAAAAATTGAAATAAATATGGATTGCTAAGCAGAATATTTGCGAGCTGTCTGTATACATACATATATATATATATACATATATACATATATATATATATATACATATATATATATATATATATATATATATATATATATATATATATACATATATACATATATATGTATGTATATATATATACATATATACATATATATATATATATATATATATATATATATATATATATATACATATATACATATATACATATATATATATATATATATATATATATATATATATATATATATATATATATATATATATATATATATATATATATATATATATATATATATACAGGGTGAACCAAAAGTCTTGCCCTGATTATAAAAATTCATTACAAAATAACCGTTTAATATAATAATGTAACTTTTGTATCGTTGGATAGGTCAGTTTTAGTATTTTTTTTTTTGGTACAATAAATGACGCGAGTGCTCCTTCAAGAGGGACTCGGGGGAATACTTGAAAGGAGGACATCATTTTCGGCCGGAATGGCGTCGATTCAAGAGAAAGCCCAAAAAGCGTTACCCCTAACATTTACTTAGACTTATTGCAACTTTTCCAGAAAGATGTCGCACCCCCACACTGGGGATCTTTAGTGCGTAATTTCCTAGACGAAACATGTACAGTGTGTACTGTAACAGAAGACATGTTAAATAACATTTGGCGGGAACTGGTATACCGCTTCGACATTCTCCGATCTGCCAAGGAGGCACACGTTAAAATTTACTGAGGTAAATGGTCTTACAAAAAAGTTTATAACAGTACTTACAATATATCCAAACAAATATAGGTCTAATTATAATAGTTCGAGCACGATAAATATTTATAATCAGGGCAAGACTTTTGGTTCACCCTATATATATATACTGCGCTATTCCCAGAATGAGTGGGAATAGAAACGCCAACGCTTGTGCGGGGATTTGAACCAGGGACCTCTCGCTCCGTAGTGCGATAGTCCGCTACTCCATAGTCCGATGCGATAACCATTCAGCCACAGAGTCCTTGGGAACAAGCTCTTATGAAGGGGGCATAACGCTTTTCCGTTACGTGACGATTCCTGTCATTTCACTCTACTGTAAGCCGCGTAAAAGAACTTCGTTCCAAAAAAAGCTGATTATATCTTTTGCTGTTCTATAAATTATGTTGGTATTGACAGTAGATCCTGAAAAGGTGTTTTTAAAAATTGAAATAAATATGGATTGCTAAGCAGAATATTTGCGAGCTGTCTGTACGATCATAGTACCAAACAATGGTACCCAATTTCCATACATACTTATTTCTAATGTGGCATTGAACTTGTTCTCGAACTTGTCTCCCACGCTTAATTGTCTGGCTTTAAATGCGTATTTATCATTTTGTGTATGTTTTATTGGTCAAACAGCATCAAGTTGAATGCGGATATTATGTTGTAAATGCATTTCAACTGGAGTTTTATTATTCGATAAAGGTGTTGCTCGATATCGAAATAAAATTTTTCGTACTTTGGCATACATTGACAGTTGATCATCAGTCATTGCTTTTAGACGATTTTTCAATGTTTGTACATTTCTCTCGGCTAATCCATTCGTAGCTGGGTGTCCCGGTGCTATGTGTTTCTGAAAAATCCCATTCTTAGCACTGTATGATTTAAACTGATCACTCACAAAAATTGTTGCATTATCTGATACCATAACGTATGGATAGCCATGCACAGCAAAGATATCAACAAGCATTTCTATAGTAGAAGAGCAGTAATTACAGAGAACACTGCGACTTACTTTGATCTCGGCGCATCTTGATTTTGCATCAACAACTATTAAAAAGAAACAATCCTGGAAGGGTCCTGCATAGTCAATATGTATACGATCCCAATTTTCTTTAGGTTCATCCCAGGGGTGAATTTGAACTTTTGGTTTTAATTTCAGCACATGGTTCACATGTTCTTGAGATATGTTCAATATCTTTGTCAATTCCTTTCCAATAGATATATCGGCGAGCTAGCTGTTTCATTTTTGTTATACCAATGTGAGTTCGATGCAGTTCATTTAAGGCAGCTTTCTGGAGTATTTTTTGTATTACAACCCTCTGTCCTTTCAACAGGATTCCATTTTCCATGGTATATTCACAGACAAGACTACTTTGAATTTCTTATTTTATTTTTGATAGATGCTCATCAGAATCTGTTGCTGTTCATATTGTGTCAGCATTTAACATGTCTGTTGATATTTCATTAATTGATACCATGCACACAAGATATATTTCATTGTTAATTGCCATATCATTAGATGATTCTTTTTGAATTATTGGAGCTCTGGAAAGGCAGTCTGCATCTATGTTTTCAATACCCTACTTGAAAACAACTTCATAGTCAAATCCTGATAAAAATGTGGCATATCAAAGTAAACGACCTGAAGTCATTGGAGGTAATTTTGTGCTTGGATGAAAGATTCTTGTCAAAGGTCGATTGTCAGTTACCAATTTAAAGTGCCTTCTAAACAGATAGTTGAAAAATAGATTTACAGCAAATATAATTGCAAGAGCTTCACGATCAAGCTGTGAGTAATTTTGCTCTGCTGTAGTTAGCGATCTTGAAGCAAATGCAATTGGTCTTTCTTGTCTATCAATGATGTGTGCAAAAACACTTGCAACACCTACTGGACTTGCATCGCATGTAAGTATTATTGCTAATTGTGGATCATATGGGATAAGAGTTTTATCACTTCCTATTTCGATTTTCAATTTTATGAAAGCAGCTTCACATGCAGCTGTCCATCGGAAATTCGAGTCCTTTTGAAGGAGCTGTTGAAGAGTATAGGTAGTTGATGAATTATTGGGCAGGAAACGAGAATAAAATGTAACCATTCCTAGGAATCTGCGTAATTATTCCACGCTTGAAGGGCGGGGCATCTTCATTATTGCCCTGATCTTCTCTGGGCTTTTAGAGATCTTGTTGAATTCTATAACATGTCCCAAATACTCGATTTGCTCTTGAAAGAATGAGCATTTATTCCGATTCAAATGGAGATCGTATTTCTTTAATCTTTGTAGGCACTGATCAAGATTCTTTTGACATTCGGATTTTGTTGTCCCGTGCACAATGATATCGTCAAAATAGGACATAGTTTTAGGCAATCCTTGGAGAATCTGGTCTATGACGCGGTTAGGTTCCACGGTGAGTTGACAAAGTTTGAATTATGCTACTTTCTTCATCTACTTGATCATGAAGATAAACTTTGTATAAATCTAAGCAGCAAAAATATTTTGAATTTTTCAAACTGTCGAGGATATCATCCATTCGTCTTATAGGATAGTTTGCATTGACAAGACGTTCATTAACAATAGTTTTGTAATCAACACAGAGTCGAACGTTACCATCTGGTCTTGGGACTATCACCAGAGGTGATCCCCAGTCACTTGTAGCTATTTTTGAAATAATTCTTTGTGCTTCCAATGTATCCAATTCTTTATTAACTTTATCTCGAAGGACGTATGGCACATCTCTTTCTTTGTAGAATACTTGTTTACTTTTTTCGCGAAGTTGTATTGACACTTTGACTCCTGGAATACAGCCTACTTTTTGCACAAAAGTTTCGGGATAACTAGAAATAATATCATCATTGTTACTTATAGATTGCACTCGCAAGTCATTCGATTTCTTTTTCTTTTTAGAATCAATTTCTTGAAGGTTGATTTCAAGATGTCGTATCCAAGTATGACCAAGTAATGTATCGTACTCTTCCGGAACTATATACAATTCTTCACAGGATGTTTTTCCATTGTATGACACATTTACTATAACCTTTCTATCTGGTATAAATATATTACCTGTGTATGATCGGAAAGCAACACTGGAATTTTGAAGATCAGTTGAAATGTTAAGTTTGTAGAATTTATCACGTGGCATTAAAGTAAAACCTGCACCTGAGTCCACTTCAAATTGTTCTTCATGGCCTTTAATGTTCACAAGAACAAAATATTTTTCAGCATCTTGTAAACCTTCTTTCCTATGTTGGAAAATATCGATTACCTGGTTGACACCATAACGATAAAGTGATTCTTCATCATCAATATAGTGTGTAGAATTTGGATTTGTGGTGTTACTATTTCTTCTTTTTTCTTCAAGCAATGTCCGAATGCTTACCTTATGTCCTGATTTTTTACACGCACTGCAATGGAGTCGGTTGTAATCAGATTTGCAATTCCTTGCTGTATGATTATCTCGGCCGCAACGAAGACAAAGATTCTTAATTCCAAATCCTTTATTCTATTCAGTCCTGAAACCTTCGAAAGCAGTTATTAAACATGCAACAACATTTTGAGCAGCAGCATGCTAATAAACGTACAAGTATGTGGAAAAGGCATGGAATAGAAAAAAAAATCGGCAGATGAAGAACAAGATTTCGATATAAATAATTTTAGATCAAATTAAAAATTTCATATTAAAGACATAATAGAAATACGCAAAAATATTATAAATGAAGATGTTAAAAGAAAAAAAATATGAAATATAAATATGAATATAAAGCCGTCATTAAACATGCTTAACAGTTTCTGGAAGTCAGAATTCTGCAATGGTAGATAAAATGTTGGAAATTTTGTCTGCTCCCGCTACGTGTTCACGCCACATGAATTCGACGAGGTAGGAGTTTAGATGATGACGGGCAGTCCCCCTATGTTGTTTGTTACGCCACTTAGCAGACCCTCACAGTCTCTCTATCGTTTGAGTATGCGCACCAGTCATCGGGTCGACGAAGTTGTATTTGTGGTTCACGATAAAGTGCCTAAAGCCAGCATTCTCTAATTCTTCCTTTGTACAGACTTTCCAGCAGTCTGTATATATTGTCATATTTACAACCGTTCTCAAGCGACGTCGTGGCCGAACGGCTAAAGCACTGGGCTCCAATTCAGAAGGTCGTCGATTCGATCCCCGAGACGGACTGTCGAAAGTATTTCATGTTCTTCTTAAGTTGATTTATGTTCGCTTTCTCGAAGCTTCAAGAAAGTACCAAATATGTTAATCATCTTAATTTAAATAATTCTAGAAAGTTCTTTAGTCTATAAAAAGGCTGCTCTCAAGCTGGTGGGAAGTCAGTTAGGTTCCAGCTGGGTGCATGTTAACTCGCTTGCTGTGAATAAAAGTTTCTTTTATCTAAATTGTGTTCTCTGTGTTAATCACTCAATCCGTCTACGTGACATTCTGGTGGATGCGCCGGGTAATCCATTCAGCCTGGAAACGGAAGAAATTTTACAAAGTCGTAGACTTCTAAATCTCCCTCCTGAATACGGACTTTACGTAGAAGACTCGGGGAAACGGCCAAGAAAAATGCCTGAAGACACAGAATCCAAGCCACCAACTGTCCTGCTTACCTCAGCACTAATAAAGGAGCCTGGAAAACCAACAATCTTTAACGGCGATCCCGGACAAGATCCAACTAAATGGTTAAAAGAATATCTGAGAGTGTCAAAGTTTAACCAATGGGATGATACTCTATCTCTTGCCAACGTCTACTTTTCCTAGATGGGACTGCCAAGATATGGTTTGAAAATAATGAGGACATTTTTATCTCGTGGAATGTCTTTGAGGCAGATCTGAAAAAACTTTTGGTGATACTCAGCTGTACATACGACGAGCAAAGGAGCAGTTAAAATCTAGAGCTCAGGGGGCTGGCGAACCAACCTAATCTTATATTCAAGATGTGTTTTGACTCTGTAATCAAGTAGACCCGAACATGACGGAGGAAGACAAAGTGTCCCACCTGCTGAAAGGAATAGCTGAAGATATGTACCAGTCATTACTAACAAAAGAAATAAAAACAACAGCTGATTTCATTAAATGGTGTCAGTACATCGAGGAAATGCAGCAAAAGAGAATTGGGCGACAGAAGTTCGCTCGTCTGCCTAATGTCGTCCCAATCGCCGCCGTCGACGAAGAACAAGATTTGATATCCTTAATTCATAAAATCGTCCGTGAAGAAATTCAACGATACATTGCACCTCAAATAGAAGAGCCACAGGTCGGTCTGCAAGCTATTGAAGCCATTGTGAGAGGGGAGGTAGAAAAAACTTTAGCTCCTCTATCTGGTGAAAGCTTTGAAAGGACCACCCCAGCTGCCGTACCATACAATCCCAGCCACCAGGATCATAACCGCCGCATCCAGTCAACGTATACAAAACCAAAACCTGTACTTGAACAGTCTTACAGAAAAACAGACCTGTGGGGTACCACGGATAATCGTCCGGTCTGCTTCCATTGTGGTCGTCCAGGACATGTCGTGCGCTATTACCGTGACCGAAAATCCCTACTCGACGCTACTCGCAGATACTATAGACCTGATGCTCCCTCCTATTCCAGCTACAACCATGACGCCGAAGAAACCAGCCGAGCAGCAGGAAGAACCCCATCACCAAGTCCCATGCGAGGACGATCTCCGACCCGTCGTTATAGATCGCCATCTCCATATCGAAGATCCAGTCAGTCGCCCAGCCGCCGAGATAAGGAAAACTAAGCCATGCAACCTTCCTTGGAGGTGAGGCCGCTCCCCTTCAAAATCCTCCCACCGCTACTATGCAAGAAAATTTTCTTGACGTTATCATTGACGAACAACCTATACGAGCACTCGTGGATTCTGGAGCTTCTTTTTCGGTAATCTCGGAGAGATACCGACGTCACCTGAAAAAAACTATGTTTAGGACGTTACAGAACTTGGTTCTCAAAGTAGCCGATGGTAATTTTGTAAGCCCGGTAGGGACCTGTGTTCTTCGTATTCCAATTGGAAACCTTACACAGCCTTTCGAGTTCACCGTTATGTCCAAATGCAGCCATGAAGTCATTCTTGGTTGGGATTTCTTGAAAGCGTCCCAAGCCATTATAGACTGTGGACGGAGGGAGTTCATATTTGATAAGATACTGCCTGAAGAACAGCCTCAAAAGAAATAGGTAGTATACGTTGTAGAAGATTGTTTGATCCCTGCACACTCTACGGCAAAGATACAAGTATCTACTCCCTCCGTAACCGATGAGGATGTTGATGTTATCGTAGAAGGTAATAAGTGTATGTTCATGAGTCAGGAAGTTGTCATGCCATCCTCGATCATCAACATCTCAAATAAAAAGGGTGAATTAAGGATCGCTAATTCACTGAATAAAGACCGACGCATTCTGAAAGGTATGTGTATAGGCAATGCTGAGTCGATTAATCCTACCTGCATCAGTGCCCTATCTGACATAGCCTCCGAAGATACCGCGAAAGAAAGTACAAGGTTAGTGGATTACAGCAAGATGATAGCGCCGAATCTTAGCGATGAGCAGAGGACTAGTCTATTGGAACTTTTAAGGAAGTTTTCAGTTACTTTCAATGAAAACTCTGAAGTTGATCGACGCCAAATTCATGTCAAACACGAAATTAATACCGCAGATCACCCTCCTATTAGCCAGAGACCCTACAGAATATCACCTGCCGAACGCCGTATAATCCATGACGAAGTCGAAAAGATGCTACGAAAGGGTGTCATTCAGCCATCTGACAGCCCGTGGTCCTCTCCTGTCGTTCTCGTGCCCAAGAAAGATGGTAGCTGGCGTTTTTGTGTAGACTATGGACGTTTAAACAAGGTCACAAATAAAGACGTTTAGCCCTTACCGCGAATCGACGACACGTTGGATTGCTTGAAAGGAGAGAAGTTTTTCTCTTCCATGGATCTCTATTCGGGATATTGGCAGATAAAGGTAGACGAAGCAGATTTGAAAAAACGGCATTTGTCACCAGTGAAGGCTTATATGAGTTCAAGGTCATGCCGTTTCGACTTTATAATGCTCCAGCAACTTTTGAGAGAACAATGGACAATTTACTGCGTCACCTTAAGTGGCAAATGTGCTTGTGTTATTTAGACGATATTGTGGTATTCTCTCAAACTTTTTCGGACCACCTTAAAAGGCTCACCTGTATCCTTAAATGCATTCAAGAAGCTGGCCTAATTCTGAACCCTAAGAAATGTCTGTTTGGTGCAAGGGAAATCAAGATCCTAGGCCATCTAGTATCCGGTGAAGGCATAAAAACCCGATCCAGATAAAATAAGTGCAGTTCAAGATTTTCCTGCCCCAAAGAGCATCTATGACGTCAGAAGCTTTCTCGGACTGTTCTTCTACTACAGACGCTTTATCAAAGGCTTCTGCTATCGAGCCCAGCCTCTCCAGATTTTACGAAAAGGTGATTCCAAATTTATGTGGACCTCTACACAGGAAGAAGCTTTCAACGACTTAAAGTCAGCACTCATTTCTGAACCAATACTAGGTTTATTTGATGAAACAGCTCCCACTGAATTACACACTGACGCTAGTGGATATGGCATTGGTGCTGTGTTGGTCTAACAGCAGCAGAACGAGGAAAAAGTCATAGCCTATGCATCTAGAACACTGTCAAAAGCCGAACGAAATTATTCAACAACCGAAAGAGAGTGCCTTGCAGTCGTATGGGCCATCATGAAGTTCCGCCCTTATTTGTTTGGAAAATCATTCACAATTGTGACAGACCATCACGCGTTGTGTTGGTGAGCTAATTTAAAAGATCCTTCCGGGAAATTGGCAAGATGGGCTCTAAGACTCCAAGAATACGATATTTATATGGTATACAAAAGTGGAAAAGACACAATGATGCCGATAGCCTTTCCAGAAACCCCATTGATGACCACGCCACTTCAGTAGATATTAGTGTCATTGGACCCGGCATTGATTTAGCACTTGAGCAACGTAAGGATTCTGTGCTTTCTGAATACTTTGAGTCCGAGTCCTCCACGAAGCCACAAAAGTCTGGCAAAGTAGACCTCGAGATAATCGACGGGATCCTGTGCAAGAAAAATTTTGATCCTTCGGGAAAGAGATGGTTACCAGTTATTCCTAAGCATTTGTGACTGGATATTCTTCGACATTTGCATAACGAACCAACTGCCGGCCACTTTGGATTTGTGAAGACCTATGATAGAATACGTCAGAGATTTTGTTGGCCAAGGCTTTATCGAAGCGTACGCCGCTATGTAATGCATTGTAAAGAATGTCAAAGAAGAAAATCCGTTCCTCAAAAACCGCCTGGTCGTCTAATTCCTATACCTCCCGCATAGGTACCTTTCCAGCGGGTGGGTATGGATTTATTAGGAAGATTCCCAAAATCTAAGGCTGGTAACAAATGGATCATCGTATGTACCGATTATTTGACTCGTTACGCCATAACAAAAGCTCTGCCAACTGCTGAAGCACCCGAAGTTGCAAAATTCATTGTCGAAGAAATCATTTTGAAGCATGGGGCACCACGGACTATCATCACCAATAGAGGACAAGTCTTCCAGTCGAAGCTAATTTCCGAACTTAACAGAACCTGCAATGTTGTCCACCGAATGACAACCTCATACCATCCTCAAACCAATTGTCTGACTGAGCGACTTAACAAAACTTTAGCCGATATGTTGTCTATGTATGTGGACATAGAACAGAAAAACTGGGACACAATACTACCATTTGTCACGTTTGCTTACAATACCGCTCGACAAGATACCACTGGATTCGCACCTTTCTGCTTAGTGTATGGTCGAGAAGCCGAAACAACACTGGATACTATATTCCCGTATAGCCCTGATGGAACAGTGTCGGGTTTCCTCGATCGAGTAATCACCCAAGCAGAAGAATCAAGGCAGCTAGCTCGAGTACGGACACTGGAAGCTCAAGAAAAAGATTGTCGGATCTATAACACAAAGCACCGAATAGTAAAATATTTGCCTGGAACCCTCGTATGGATTTTTACCCCCGTTCGTAAAGTAGGCCTATCAGAAAAGCTCCTCAAAAGGTATTTCGGTCCATATCAAATATTAAGGCAGCTATCCGACGTTACCTGTGAAGTTCAAGATTTTGATCCTAAGTCAAAAAAACGAAAAACACGAGATGTTGTGCATGTGTTACGCATGAAACCCTACTGTGATCCGGATGTGAAAGAAACAGCCTTACAGGAAGATCCAACTACTCTTCAGGAGGGACCAGGGAATGCTGATAATAAGCTTGGTGATGCTGACCAGAACGAGGAATATTCAGGTCCAGTAACGCGTTCCAGAAAAAAAATAAGAAGTCATCTAACAGCGATACGCTGGTCTTTTAAAGGTGGGATAATGTCATATTTACAACCATTCTCGAGCGACTGCGTGGCCGAACGGCTAAAGCACTGGGCTCCAATTCAGAAGGTCGCCGGTTCGATCCCCGAGACGGACTGTCGAAAGTATTTCATGTTCTTTTTAAGTAAATTTATGTTCACTTTCTCGAAGCTTCGGGAAAGTACCAAATATGTTAATCATCTTAATTTAAATAATTCTAGAAAGTTCTTTAGTGTATAAAAAGGCTGCCCTCAAGCTGGTGGGAAGTCAGTTAGGTTCCAGCTGGGTGCATGTTAACTCGCTTGTTGTAAATAAAAGTATCATTTATCTAAATTGTGTTCTATGTGTTAATCACTCGATCCGTCTACGTAACAATATTATGCTGCCCTCCTCGACATGGTCGCGAATAGCAAACATAAGCGTTGCAGCGTTGCGGTTAGGCACTTGTATCAAAAAACCTCTCCCGTCTCCCGGCACACACCGCCGAAAAAACCACTGTTGTGGCAAAATTTGGCCTGCGTTGCTTTTTCTTTTCGTGAAGAGACTCTCGTCTACTTCCACAACTTTTGAGGGTTCGCCAGTTTTCTTAACAGAGCGTGAATTTAAAACATGAACACAAACTTCTTACAAAAAATTGTTCCAGTCAATCGTCGTTTTATCTGCCATGTCCATTTGTTGTTCGCACCATTGTTTTGAGGTTAACTTCTGCGACCCACTTAGGGATGCGACATCGAAGTCGATGTTTTCAAAACATCAATGTTTTGATAAAAACATCGATGTTCTAAACATCAATTTATTGAAGCCGATGTTTTTTTAAGATCGATGTTTTGTGCTCGATGTTTAACGTTGTCTCGATGTTTTTTTTAATGAAAAAGTACCGTAATAAAAAAATTTACCACGTAATTTTCACACTCAGTAAATGTAAGTCTGAATTCTGTAAAGGGCGAAAACAAAAGGGGGAACAATTCCTTAGAAAACAGACGAATGGCAATCGACAACCAATGAACCAATCAGAGCGCTTGGAATGTTCTTGACACTCCAGAACCTTCGATGGGGTTTTATTTTATAAATAGTATATACACGAGAGCAGCCATTTGAGTTTTTGTTTTGTTATGGTTTTATATAAGTTGACGTTTATATTATTAGTAAGATGCCTCCTAAAAGTACCGTTTGGAAATATTCTTACAAAATCTCTGACAAATTAGCGAAATGCAATATTTGCCTTAAGTCCCTCAAAACTTCTGGCAATACCACGAATTTATCTGGACATTTGAAGGCAAAACATGGCTATATTTACAACGAGAATTTTGAGTCATCAATGTAGCCCAAATCAAAAGCAACCAAGTTTTTGTCATTATTGTCAGCCCAATCATATAGTAAAATTAAATCACCCCCCCCCCCCACGACTAACCGAAGTAACATTAGTGTTAGAGGTTACTAAACCAGTTTTAAAAAATAGATGTTCTAAAACATTGATATCTAAAAACATCGATGGTTTTTGGGCGATGTTTTATTAGCATCGATGTTTTAATATTGAATATCGATGTTTCAAAACATCGATGTTTTGTTATCGATGTCGCATCCCTAGACCAGCTATATATGAATCTTAAAGATGTTAAGAACGGCAATCGGGAACCGTGGAACCAGTTTCCCTTCTGAATCACGGCCGTTTTACCGCAATCTTTAATATTACATTTCCAGCTACTGGTCGATCCAAAATAGGCACGCATGTTGTGACCGTTCTGGCACGCACGCTGACTGGGCAAAATTTCACGGATCTGGAAAATAGATACTGCATCCTCTTCCGTTTGAGGCAAATCCCATAATTTTTTCATAACAGAAAAAGTTCTAAAGAAAAAGTTCAAAACGAAACTTATAACGTGAAGTTCATATGGTGATATTCCTTTCGACAGCGAAAATGAATGAATGACGGGAACAATACTATCAACATGGATGAGCGCATAATTGGCGCTTTATTACCGTTTTTTCGCCAAACCGCAAAGTTTCAGCTATAATACGTAAGTACCATTATTTTAAATATGATGATATATGTGTTTGAAATATTTTTAATACTTGTGAATTGAAATCTTTAGGTAAATTAAGGTGTGAATTTTAAGATATTCAAAGGAAATCTTCGGAAGTTGTGAAATTGATTTACAGAAATCACGAAACTTTATGTGGAACTCTGACTGAAGTAACAGACAGCATTAAGCACTTGCTTACCAGTGTGGACCATACTGAATGTCTACACCAGGGGTCCCCAACCTTTTTGTACCTAAGAGCACATTCTGCAATACCGGTCGGACGGCGGGCACCTTTTATTTTTTCAAGGTGAATTTATAGTTGGACATAGTTAATAATACATACACATAATGTACAAAAAAACATTTAATTCCAAAAATATAATTTAACATATAAAAATTATTGTTAATATTGTTGTGTAAAATAAATGATTACTAAATAATGCATACAAAATCTACAAAGTAAAAAAATCTTTATAAAAAATATAAATCTCAATGATTTTTGCAATTGCATTTCATTGGCCATTGCTTCGTAATTAGGAGAGTATGGTGATATTCCTGCTCGCGCGTAAGCAATCGTCAAGGTGTTCATCTGTAAGTCGTGTTCTGTACTTTGATTTTATGATATTCATTGTCGAAAACAATGATTCACACAAGTATGTGAAACCTAAAAACGATTTTATTTTATATGTTGCTCTTTACAAGAATGGAAATTTGTTTCTGTCAACTATATTCCAGAAATTTCATCTGATACAATGAATTTTAGAACAATGTCGTTCTGAAGATCCAAAATTTCTGTCTCCAGTTCTTCTGTCCGTACTTGAACAAGCTTTGAAATGTATGTAGCTAGTTGGGTTACATTTACTTGGTAAGTAAAAGGGTTAACAAAAAAAGGTGACCATTGGCTCGATGATATTAAACTGTTGAAAGCGCTTTTCAAACTGGTCTTGAAGTAATTAAAGTTTGATAAATGTTGATAAGTCAATTTCCCCATCGCCTATCATTTTTTTCATGTTTGGAAAATGCACAAGGGACTTCATCTTCAAATGTGATGTTCTCAAAGCCAGTTTAGCTTTAAATGAGTTTATAGACCTTATCATTGTTATCAATCTACAAATCTAGCAAGAACTTTGCCTTTACTGAGCCAGCGTACTTCAGTATGCAGAATGAGATCAGGATCTTCAGGATTTTCTAATAGGGCCTTAAAAACGCGGTGTTGCAAAGGAGCTTCGGGAATTAAGTTGAGTAGTTTTGTAATTATTTTCATGACGTGTCCGAAGGGTAGTATTCTACCACATAAAACTTCCTGGTGGATAATACAGTGATACGACATAAAGTTTGGAAATGATTCATCTTTTATGCAGAAGGCAATAAATTCATTGACATTACCAACCACTGCTGGTGCCCCATCAGTGGTTATTGCAGACAGCTTCTGGAGAGGTATATCTATCGACTTTGCATACGTTATAAATATTTTATAGATATCCTCACCTGTTGTTCGTCCTTTCATGGGTAGTATTTTTAGTAGATCTTTTACATTAAAGTCACTAAATACCATTCTCACCATAACTGCTAACTGTGCTGTGTCTGATCTGTAGACTCGTCAAATTGTAGTGAGAATTACTCACATATTTCCAAGTCACTCTTTAACTGAGTTTGCATGTCCTTTGAAATGGCTTGTATTCTTCTTGTAACGGTGTTATCTGACAACTATAAGGGCCTGTTCACATAGGAGTCCAAAGGTAGCGTTAAGGAAAAGATGACGTTGAGACGAAAATAAACCAATTATAGGCGTTAAAAATTTCATTGCTAATCGTTTGGAGGCCTAGGATTGGTTTATTTTCGTCTCAACGTCATCTTTTCCTTAACGCAACGCAACGGACTCCTATGTGAACAGGTCCTTAGTCTTGTATTGCTGACATGATCTCACGTTTGTTAGAAAACCCTTCAAATAAGCAATAGGCGCCAGTAAGAAATGCTTCTTTTATCAACTCACCATCCTGGAAAGGCTTTTTCTTCTTTGCGAGTATGTGAGAAATTTTTAAAGAAGCAATAGTGGCATTTTTAAATCTTAACAGAGGTCTAGTGAAAACAGACTGTTGAGAGGACAGATTCGATTTTAGCTGATCTATTTTCTAATTTCAGATTTAAGTGAAAATTCGTATTAAAAGTAGAAGGGCCGCCCAGAAACTTTACGGCGCCTGGGGCAAACTTCTGTTGGAGGCCCCAAGACTATTTTTCAGAAGACTATTTTGTAGTAAGAGAAATCTGATTAATCGAATATTTTTTTTTGGAGGGGGCCCCTTTTTTCAGGTGATTATTTTGAATTTTGAAGTACGGTACAAGTTTCAGAATTTTCTTTCGGAGGAAATCTAATAAATAAATTTTTTTGAAAATTTTTGGGGGCCTGGGGCAAAGTGCCCCAGTTGCCCCCCCCCCCCCCCGGAGGCCCTGAAAAGTAGCATGAATTGTCAGGAACTGACATTCAACATTATGTTTTTTCGGCACCGGCACGCTATTTCCACACAACAGGCAAATACATTTGTCTTTTAAATTGACGAAGCAATATGAATCCTCCTATTCAGTATTAAAATCATAGGTCCATTGTCGTTTACTTGATCTACTCATTTTGGGGTAGAAATAAGGAAGTATTTAAAAACTACGAAGTAGGAAACACAGTATACAAAAAATATAAGAATGCATTTATGAATAAATAATGAAGTAGATACGTTGAATGACCGTTTATCTCACAGCACAAACCACACTACTGGCTCTCACGAGATGAGCTCCACACAAATGTCTGTGTTGTGACGGCAACCATAGAAACGGACCGGTTCATTTCATTTTAGGTATGGGAAATTAGGTTGGCGACGATTTGGCAAAAGGGGGAAAAGAGATCGGTTGCATTACGCTTTGTGCTTTTATCTGTGTTAGACGCCATTTTGCATTTGAGCCGGTGAAAGGCATAGTGGTGTAAGTCAGTAGGTCAAGTGGTGTAAGTCAAAAGCGTTTTACTGCAAAACCTACACAAAAATTCCCCTATAAATTGAACAAATTATAATTCAAAATAATTATTATAATAGTGGAAACAATAACTATGTGCAATTCCACTATAAATTGAACATGGAAATTACATTTTTACCCTCAAATAAAAAAAGTTGAAAATGTGACATAGGGCCTGTTCACATAGGCCCTGTTCACATAGGAGTCCGTTGCGTAGCGCTAAGGAAAAGATGACGTTGAGACGAAAATAAACCAATCATAGGCGTTAAAAATTTCATTGCTAATCGTTTGGAGGCCTATGATTGGTTTATTTTCGTCTCAACGTCATCTTTTCCTTAACGCAACGCAAGGGACTCCTACGTGAACCGGCCCTTAATCATTAAAAATGAGAACTTTTACATGGCATCTGAACATGTAACTGGCATCTGAACATGAAAACTGAAATATTTTTATCGTGGTCGCACAGCGACGGACACACGTAATACGATCGGCGGGCGCCATGGTCCCCGCTGGCATAGCGTTGGGGATCCCTGGTCTACACGGTAGTCGGATACTCGTCGCCAAAATATAGTAAGATTTTTCAACTCCGCTCTGTAATATTTGGCAACACAATTCTTTCCTTGCAGTTCGCGGTTCGGTACGGACGCATGCATTGTGATTTGCATTACTTGTACTGAAGTGTTGCATTGTTTTTATGTAAGTAACGGTTGTGACGTTAATTTCATTAGGTATTTGGAAGAGTACATCTTGTGTAAGTAGATTATCAGAAATAGGTATTACATTGGATGGTCAAATTTAACTGAATCGGTATTTATCTGTGCGTCTGTCACTGAAGGGATTGTGATTATCAAATGACTATAAATGATATAGTTTTATCGCTATATAATTTATTCTCTTTAAAATAGCCTTTTTCATTGTAATAATTTAAATATCAAAGTGTTGTTATCATTTGAAGTTAAATAAACTAATATTTATGCTACATCTTGCTTAATTAAGGACATTGTTATTTGAAAAGGCTGGCATTTAATTTGTGAATTATGGCTATATATGCGCGACCGAAGCAAACGTACCCATTTATATATTCAAACTTATGTAAATAATCTATCTTTTGTTAGCATGCAATCTTTATTGAATAATATTTATATAGTTTTTGATGTTTTGGTTGAATCTTCGATTATTGTATGCATAGAATTGTTCACTAATATATATAAAGCCGTAATTTCGCTGTTATTTGAACCGATCTCTTTCCTCTAAAATACAAAGCCAAAACTTGTTGGGGCTTATTTAAGACGGTCGTTTCTCTAATTCAGGTTTTTGGCATTAACATATTTACATTAAAGCTGAGAATTAAATATCTTATTGAAAAAAATTTCTAGAATAATCTTTGTTGGCATTAGCTTACATATATTAAAGTTACATGACACATCTGACCGAAAAAATTTTACAGAATTTTGTTTCTGTATTCAAATGAAAAATTTGAATGGTGTTGCAACATTTGTTGCTATTTCATTTAATTTTTATTTGGACAAAATGTATTTAATCGTATTTAAACAGTATTTTTAAAAAAACATTGAATTTTTTGATATCCTCATTGTAATGTTCTGTTAAAAGGCTATTTTGTATTTAATCTATTTTTGCAGAATACTTTGTGCTAAAACATGATGGTGGTGGTAGAATTTTTTTAATTTGAATTCTATAAGGAATGCTTAGAGTTAAATTTTGTCAGGTATGGAGTATGAGATAGCAGGACGTTTACAAGTGAAACCTTCAAGTTTTCTTTAACTCAGAAGCTAACCTTTTTCCTTCTTTAGAATCCATATTGTATCAGTTTTTGGCAGTTTTAATGGCATGTTTTATAGGGTTGTGTTATTAAAGGTGTTTGATCAGTAAAGGTAATTCTTTTACCATATTATTAAAATAATTTTTTTATAACATGGCCCATATCAAACATTTATAAGATTCATGTTTGTCATTAATAACCTCAGTTGTTTCGTAAGATCTATGATATACATTTTTTTTCTCCACATAGTTTTAATGGTAGTTTGATCAAAGGAAAAATTTTAGTAAATATTTCTTCTACTTAAAATATCTAAAATTAAAGAAGAAAAATTTGTCCTGAAAAGTTAAAAAATATTTGAAATTTTGTATGTGTGATTTATTTTTAATTAAAGTACACATGAATGGAATATAACAAAAATGTTTATTGTCCATAACTTTTTATGCCATAGAACTAGGCTCACACTTCAACATTACAGCAATTGGTAACATTGAATTGTACTGTCCCACTCTCTTGCAAAATCGTGCTAGAGGCTTGGTGCGTTGCTTGGTTTGCTAGAATATGAATTCAGAGCATTGCATCATACTTCTTTCTACCATGCTGTGAAAGTCAAGTATTGCACAGGTGTATCGCAAAATTAAATACAAGCGTGATACTATGCAATAGTAAAACAAATGTACTGCTGGCTGTATAAACTCCTAACCAAAAATGACATCTTTGCTTCGCTCGTTCTACTACAGCCCTAACTGTAACATCACGGGGTTCCGGCTACAAAATGAATCTGCTGATAATAGCAATCAGTAAAACAAACTTACCACTGGCTCTATAAACTCATGGGCATAAATGGCATCGTAGCTTCACTCAGATACATCCCTAACACATGCATCATATGGATCCTTTTATGTCATGAATCTGCTGGCAATAGCAATAAGTAAAACAAAACTGTACATTGGGTTTGGCTGTATAAATATTGTCATATCTGCCAGTAAACTATATGGGAGCATACAACTCAGAGTTAAACTATCTCTTTTAACATAGAAAATGCTGTGATAACGTTGGTTGTATAAATATCTGTCATATTTGCCAGTAAACCATGTGGGAGCATATAATTCCAGGTTAACTATCAAAGCTTTTAACATAGAAAATGCTGTTATAGCTTTGGTTGTGTAAAAATCACTGTCATATTTGCCAGTAAACCACGGAGTGTACAATTCAGATTTAATTAACAAATGCTTTTAACATAGAAAATGATGTTCAATTTTGTAAATAATTTACATACCTTTAGTTGCCTGGTCATTTTGCACACACAAATTTTATTTCATAGCATAAGAGGCATTTAAAGGGAACCAAATAATTATATACATTCAACTTCTGTACGATATTAATTTAAGAAAGGAATTCAGTATCATCTACCTGACACACAATGCAATACGAGGTTCAGTTCTAATTTTATAATAACCCCATAATGAAAAAGTAAGAATATTCCTGCCAAATTACTAAAATTCAGTTCATTATCACTTAATCTGACATCTGTAATAAAATTTTAAAACTTTGAAAATGGTTGCCGTATTTGGCGATAATCACCTGGGATGGTACAACTCGGTGTACCCCAGCAAATATTTTGTTTTCTGTAGAAAAGATTCTCTCCCCCTCCCATGAAGATGGAAGAATATGTGGAACAGATGTAGTATATGCAACGGGCCATCGCCAATTTGGCGCCAAAATCCCGTTCGGAGACCTGTTAGGCCTAAACTGCGAAATGTAAACAATAAATTGGAAAACAAACTTACTGCTGGCTTTATGAAACTCGTAGGCGCACACGGGATCTTCGCTTCGTTCAGATACCCTTGCTTCACTCCGTTACGCATCCGTCCAAAAACATTACAGAAAATCCCCAGCCGCTGGCTTCGCTACATGCCACTGGCTGTTCTACAGTAAAAAAAAGCTTCCGTTGGCTGTAGTGGTCAGAAAAAAAAGCTTCCGCTGGCTGTAGTGGTCAGTAAAACAAAGCTTATCGCAAAAAAATACCATCCGGTCTTAAAATCCTCCCTGCCAGAATATAAAAACCGCCAAACAACCATCTGATTTGGCGAAAAATCACCCCTTGGCGTTCGTTGCGTATACTACATCTGTACCAAATATGTTTTAATGTTTCTATCTCATCAATTGGCATATAGAGATCTACATCTGCATGTTTTACATACTTCATTTGGTCGTTATTCTGAATAATTTTACATCACTTAAGGCAATTTCCTTTAAGACATTTTTAATTTTTCTAATCTGATAGGTCCAAACAGCTTAAGGCTGGTTCTGCTTTTTAAAGGGCTTTGATGACTACACTAATGACCTCTACAAATGAAAAAAACACATGTAACTAATTTTTTTAATGTTTTATAAAATTTTCATATTTTTCGCAATTTGAGTTCAGAAAAATTTCGTGAAACTCTAATTTCATGCCCTGTTAAATATCTTCTCATAACTTGGTTTTTGTTAGCTATATTTTTTTTAAAAGTTAAATAAAAATGGGAAAGATGTTTTTCTTAGTTGCAAATTTATAACTTGTAAACAATCATAAGAAATCAGCATTTAAACATTTCAGATTATACAGCAAATCACACAGTTTTGCAGTTAATATTCCAATAGGTATAGTGTTTAAAATTTCTTTTAATTAACTGCAGATTTGTATTCTCATCTGTCTCTTGTAAACACTGCCTTTTCATAGGGTAATCGGCATTACCCTTTGGGCAAATGCCGATCTTTGGTGATAAATAGATGTTTGGTAACAATCTTCTCCTCTCTCGTTGACCTTCACTTTTGTCACTTTTCACCCCTCATGGAAAAAGAACTCTTCCTAAGTGACTACTTTGTCAAATTATGAAAAAAATTTTAATATAGCCTACCAGTCATCAGTATAGACTTTTTTAAAGTAATTTATCTAAAAATCATAAAAAAAATAGTCTTATTTTCAGTCCACCTGGGAAAAGACATTATGTACTTATTCTGTGGATTTTATATGTTATTTATTTTCCAGTTCAGGCAAAAATGGCTGATGATGATTGGGGTCTTAATGCAGAATTACAAGAGAAGTGCCTTGTTAATGATACAAAAAAGGACTCTGCTAGTGATCCAATACCACCTCCAGTGCCAGCAACTACTGCAGTAAAAAATACAGAACCATCGACTGAGAAGGAAGATGAGCCAGAATTACATGCTGCTGAAATATCTTTATTAAATAAATTAGTTCGTACTCATCTAGTAGAAGTTAAACATGACATTGATGTACAAAGAAATCCAAATAGCCCTTTATATTCAGTAAAATCTTTTGAGGAATTGAACCTTCGTCCAGAACTTTTAAAGGGAGTATTTGCTATGGGATATAATTCTCCTTCGAAAATTCAAGAAACAGCTTTGCCTACACTTATTGCTGATCCTCCTCAGAATATGATTGCTCAGTCACAAAGTGGTACTGGAAAAACAGCTGCTTTCATCTTAGCCAGTTTAAGTCGAGTTGATACTAGTTTGAAATACCCACATATTCTTGTATTATCACCCACATATGAATTGGCATTACAAGTTGGAAGTGTTGCACAGCAAATGGCTCAGTTTTGCCCAAATATAGAATTTTGTTTTGCTGTCAGAGGTGAGCACTTAAGTAGAGGCTCAAAAATTACAGCTCAGTTTATTATTGGAACACCAGGAAAGGTATATGATTGGGCAATGAAATTTAGATTCTTTGATCTGCGAAAGATTAAAGTATTTGTTCTTGATGAAGCTGATGTTATGATATCTACTCAGGGATATCATGATCAGTCTCTTCGTTTACACAAACAGTTACCTAAAACCTGTCAAATGATGTTATTTTCGGCTACTTATTCGGAAGAAGTAATGGAGTTTGCTGAACAAATTGTACCTGATCCCATTATTATAAAACTGAAAAAAGAGGAAGAAAGTTTGGATACAATAGCCCAATATTACATTGAATGCCGAAACAGGGATGAAAAATTTGAAGCATTATCTAATATTTATGGTAGTATTTCTATTGGTCAGGCTATTATATTTTGTGATACAAAAAAGAATGCATCATATCTTGTAGAAAAAATGGCTAAAGAGGGGCATGCAGTAGCTCTTCTCTCTGGAGATCTTACAGTTGAGCAAAGGATTGCTGTTTTAAATAGATTTCGTGAAGGAAAAGAAAAAGTAAGTTCCAATTTCTTATCAATGTTTAATAACTTTTCAAGACTTGATACATAATTAAAAGGACTTAATGTTTTTAGTGTTGCATGTATTATTTTAGCTTTTTTTATGTATATCTTTACTCCAGTGTTGCCAACTTGGTTTTCACCCTAAATTTTGGGGTAAGTTAGATAAAAAGGGGTGTTTTTAAGGGTAATTTTGTGGGGGGAACATTTTTTAATATTTTGTACAATCGAGACGTGATTTCTTATTAGATCATAAGTTTCATACATATGTCAAATGTAAATAAATCTCCATTTCATTATGTAAATGTGTATTTTCTATTTATTTCAATTTATCTCTCAAACAGGATGCCTATTTGAAACCAGAATTTCTTTTAGGAAGGTCTAGGGGGATCTCAAGTTGGTATTAGGGGGGAACAGGGGGATTTCCAGATGGGGCTAGGGGGGGGGTGTGCTTCATAGAGGTTGGCAATGCTGCTTTACTCACTAACCCCTAGACAATAAATGTAATTAGTCGAAATTTTGTGTAAAACTGAAAGTACACTACTGACCAAAAGTATTGAAAGTTTAAGAAATCTAACATTTTTTTAAGAATAAGCCCCAAAAAATATTTTTTCAATGCAACTGATATTTTTTAATGTCAATATGTTAAATGTTAAATTAGTTTTAAAGACAAGATATGATTAAGTTATTGAACAAAAATAATTATTTAATTTTATAAAAAATAGCATATAAAAAATGTTTAGGTTTATTAGAAATCGACACCCATTTTGGTTCCCCGGAATAAAATGAAATAAACAATTTCAAGTTCTGAGCAGAAAAGATAATAAATGAGTGCAATTGAACCAAAAAGCATTTAATATGTTGTTCGGCCTCCTCTGGCTTTGATCACAACAGCCACTCATTTAGCATGGAATCCACAATGTTTGCATGAGTCCAAACTGCCTGGTTTATACAGCAAAACACCCAGAGAGCCAAATGGTGTGGGGCTGCATGTCATATAAGTCAAATGAATTCATTAAGCACTATCTTTTCCAGTGTCCTTGTAGAATCTAAGATGGTATTTTCCACGGTAAATCAGACCTGTTTCTTTTTTTTTTTCTAAAGTAGCCAAGTTTAATATTAATGCATGTACCAGATAGTTATAATTATTCCATGTATAATAATATAAAGTTTATCAAATATTTAGGTATTTGTATTCAAAAACAATAGAAATAAATAATAAATCCTAAATACTAAACTGTTTTTAATTATATCATATTTTCTTAAAATTTTTTGTGTAAATAAGTACTTATGAGAATTTAATGAATTTATATTTTTTGAAAGGTGGTATTTTTTCTGCCGGTATGAAATTTTTTTTATCCTAAGTTTGAAAGAGTAAATTTCTAATCCATAAAATGCATTATGTAATAGTTTGTTGAGAGTTTATTGTTAATAAACTTAATTTGTTTCAGGTTCTAATAACAACAAATGTTGTTGCTCGGGGAATTGACATTGAACAGGTCACTGTTGTTGTGAACTTTGATTTACCAACAAATCAGAATCGGGAAGCAGATTTTGAAACATATCTACATCGAATAGGAAGAACTGGTCGCTTTGGAAAGACTGGTATTGCTATCAGTTTTGTAGATGGAAGTAAAGCTCTGTCAGTGTTGCGTGATATTGAACAGCATTTTGGAAGGAAAATTACCAAAATAGATGCTAATGAAATTGAAGACTTAGAAAAAATGGGCAAAAACTAGTATAAAAATTAGTTATAGCTGGAATCAATTTTTTTGTTTGATAAATATAAATTTCCTAAATTTTAATTTTTTAAATCTATTTCTAGCTTCTTTTTCATATTTTAGAAAATATATTAATCATGTATTTTAATCTAAAGACTTCAGTTATTTTATGACAAATCTGTTGATTGTTACATGTGTATGGACTACAGATTGTAATGTCTTTAAAATGCTACTTTGTTATTAATAAATTTGGAAATCTTGTAATGGTATGTTTTTATCAAACATATTATTTGTGATATCAATTTTTGCCTTAAGAAGCAAATATTATGTTGTAGCTAATCCTGTTTATTATTCAAATTTAAAGGGGGAAATAAATTCAGGTAGTCTCTTCTAACAAAACTACCGTGGGTTATTAACGTAGGATTACTTATCATTGCTTACATCTTTTGTATGTATAAATGTATGTATGTGTTATGTATATATGTATATCAAAATTTTGACGCATTTTGGTACTTTTCTGTTTAACTGTTTACTGCTTGTCCAAGTAACACAGACTGGGTTTGGCGCACTGCCAAAATTATAACTTGCAAGGTGTGGATGGATGTTTAGCGTCTGAAATTTTGCTTTCCAGTTGACTGTTATGGAGGAACGTAATCCTATGTTTTAAAAAAAATATTAAGGTTCAAGTTTTCTTATAAATATGCAAAACAAGTGTTGAGAAATGTTTGTCACATTTTCTCTGAATAAGTCACATTGAATAAAATTGATTCTAAGGTAGATGACACATCTATGAAATGGCTAGATTCTTGCACATCATGATGGATGTAATATCACAGAAATGTTTGTTCCTGGATAGTTTTACCATCTTGTTAACTTATTTCTGTGCAGTGGAATCATAATTTTTCCTATTATGAACAATTTTGAAAACTTTTGATGACTATCCTGAGACAGTTAAATTGAACATCTGTCTGCTGGTAAATGTTTAGTGTAACAAAGACTGGGGAAAAATTAATCTAGGCATCAGTATATGTAATATACATATGCATCAAAAGGTTATGTATAGTTTAGTTCCGGCCATCTGTACTGCTTCATCCTGAATACCCTAGAAGGTGCTAACATATCTTCTTTAGATGCAAGGAAAAGGGATCTAAACACGAATGGCTGATGAGCACTGTAGGAAAATGTTAATGGATTTATTTCATTATAGCAGTAGAGCAAGAAAACACCAGCCTTTGCTTGTGTAGAATATTATCTCATGTTTAAAACATAGGTTTGAAAGCAAGAATAAAACTAATCCTCTTGTGTCGTTGTTAGGTAAAATATTTTATCAAAACTAGGGCAATGTTAAAAAATCTACCATATAATAATTAATTTGAAAGATGGTAAGAGTGTTCACTTTGAAAGCTTTTGATTTGATCATTAATTTTGCATAAATTTGCGTGAATACTGTCTCTTCTGAAACTTGTTTAACAAAGAATTATATGTCTTATATATTTTTTGTGTTATGCATCTAATGATAGAAACTTTAAAACACAGGATTAAATTATTTCATATCAGTATTACTTATCAAATATTCAGAGCTTCTACGAGTTTGGAGACAAATAACATGAACTGTTTGCTGATCACTATTGTTTAGCATTCTATATCCAGATAAGACATTTTATGCGTGTTCACGCAATCACAATTATAACCTAGGCTTGTATTTTTAATTTTATTTGAAAGAGCTCTAAGTATAAAATCTAATTATTAAATATTGTATCTTTATAAAACTAGATAGATATGAAAAGATTTGTAAACCATTGTTTTAGGTTTAAATTTCGTTTGAATTGCAAGAAAGAGAAAAAATAAAATTTCTTTCACTTAATATAAATTTATTAAATGTTAGACACTGTATTTATATATGTTATCAACCATATAACATGGCTCAAACACATCTTTTTAAATGGTATATTTTCTATGAAATAGTGTTAATTCCTGATGACAGTTCCCTCTTTACATCTGATTTTGTAGAACAGAGGTCGGCAACACAATGCCCACAAAACAATTTTAAAGTGCTCGCCACTGAAATATCTAAATTTTAGATATTTGAACAACAAACACTCATAGTTGTAATAAATAATTTTAGTTAAAAAAATTATAAATCGTAAAACTTTAAAAATCAAAAACTGGGCAGCCTGCTCTCTTGACAGCGTCTTGACTGGTGAATCTTTATTTTCCAATATGAAATACTTAAAATCAAAGTACTGATCAAGCCTCACTGACACTCATTTGGATAAATGCTTAAAAACTGAGAATTCAACTCATGTGCCACATTATAAAGAGTTGGCCACAGATATGCAATGTCAAATATCACAAATTATCAATTTTAAAATTGCTTTAATTGAAATTTGAATTTATGTATTAAAAATTTGTCTCTAATATTTTCATGTTTAAATATTTCCTCCCTCCTCTTGAACCTACAATGCCCGCTGAATTCTCACACTTCTGAAATATGCCCTACTAGTAAAAAAAGGTTGCCGTCCCCTGTTGTAGAAACTCAATAGCTATGAGTTTGTGTGGATACAAGCCAACTCATAGAAAATATAAGTTCATAAAATAAACTTTACCTTCGATATTTGTTTACAGCTCATATAATGTTTAAAATTCTTCAACCCTAACAATCAGGAGGAGAAATACTGTGTTTTGCCTTTCTTGTTGGTTTGAAACTGCAATTTGCATGTTATATCACTTAACATTACTCCCTAAATCTTAGTCTGCAGTTTATTTTCATCTAAAACTTGCTGTCCTAGATTATAACCCTTTGCATGGCTTAATACATCAAAGATTCTATAAACTGACTCATGAATCTTAAGGGAATCTAGTGTTGATGTTTCCTCAAAAATGTAATTAAGGGAATATCGCTTAACTTAATGAGATTTTTAAATTCAAAATCAATTTATAAATAAGTCATACATTTTGAAAAATGATCCCAAAATTATTCTGGATTTCAGCCCTAGTATCTGGTAGAATCAGTATAAATTAATAAATTATTAGTGTGTTGCACCCCCACACCAATAATTTTTGTTTTGTGATATTGATGTCTAATAGAATGTGGCTAGTAAAATAAAATTTTTAAAAAATTTCTCTGAAATGTGGTTGTTTGGAATGTTTATTGAACAGTTTTCCCCTGTTTTAAGATTATGATTTTTGCCAAGGAAGTTTTCTAAATTCTCTACCAGGTTCCTGTGTGATGACTCCCAGTGAATTAATTGCTTCAGGGCAAACAGTTTATCTGATTTTTACATCTGTGAAAAAAGGTTATACTTGAATAGACAAAAATTGCTCTTTAGACTTCACTTTTCTTTGGTACCACTTACTTTTTGATAGGCTCTCCTGGTGTTGATATATTGAAATAAGTAACTAAATGAATTTATATGATACATGAATTGAGATGCCATGAATAATGAACCTGATAGTTTATCAAAGGAACTCCATAATCCCTTGAATACCTAAGAAACAAAAAAAAAATGCTTTGCTGTTATACACATAATTTTTATTTCTTGATGCATGATTTAGTATTGCAAAATTTGTTATTGAACATGTCATTGTTTAATTTTTTGTATGTAGGGGAAATTTATTATTGTAGTTCATTAATTGCTGACTTAGAAGATTAACATTAAAAGATGAGTAATCTGAAAAATTATTTCTTTTAAAGAAGATATTCTTAACTCTTTAAGTTCAAGAGTAACTTCTCTAATAAGTCTAATATATGTTGCATAATTCAGAAATAATTTGAAATAAAGTGCTTGTAAGTGCAGCAACAAGGTTCATCGTGTATATAGTTTTTTTCCATATGATTGGAAAGATTCAGAATTGAACTATTTGTACATTTAGAAATCCACTGTACTTTTAGTTCTAAAATAAGTTGTGTAGTTATGCGTATAAATTTTCTTGATATTTTCAATCTTTCTCACAAGTAAATTTATTTTTCTTCTACAAATAGTCAAATCTCTTATGAGATTATGTTAATGTTTGCACTGTTTAAATACCTTTAGAAGTCAAATGCCTTAATTAGGACCATTTTTTCATGTTTGCAAATTTACCAAAAACATTGTGACTTGTTATGTTTTATTAGCTTTGTATGCATAGTATGTATTTTTATACATGCAATGAATGGTTATTTTTAAAACCTGTATTTCTATATTTTCTTTTTCTTCTGTTTTGTGCTTGGGATTATCTGTTTTCCTAAGTTCAATGAATATTAGTATGATTAAAATGTTTTATTTTTGCCATATTTACTTGAATCTAATTTTTAAAAATTTTATTGACAACTGATTTAATTAATCGGGATTCATGTTTTATTCGAATTCTGGGAAGAAATAGAGGATGATGTGTTGTATGGCAATGAAAATACATAAGGGTAAAGAGCTGTTAATCACAGTGAACTATAATTTTTTTTAATGTTTTAGCCTATAGTTATCTGTATGTATCTGAAATGTGTATTTTTCAACACCTTTCCTGATATATTTTTACTCAAATTTGTTTAGATTTTAGAACCTTGAGGTAAGGGAGCTGCATTCGATTCAAGTAAATATGATATCCCTTGATTAAGGTTATTTGATGTAGACTGTTGAATATATTTAAGTAGCATACAAAGGTCATTAAGTGTTTCTTAAATAATTTCTATACTTTACCCTTGAATTTTGCCATGCAGCTAAGGAGTTTTTACCCAAATATTTTTATTTTATGTCATTGCATTAATGTATATATATATATATATATATATATATATATATATATATATATATATATATATATATATATATATATATATATATATATATATATATATAAATGTTTTAAATTTAATTAATTTTTAAGTTGAATTTGATTTATCTTCAAATATGCAAAAGCTACATTCAAAATAAGTTATTTTGTTTTATTATGACAATGTGAACACTCACTAATTATAAGATTTTCATCTATAATATTAATAAAGCATGCTTGGAAACTACTGTGTATAAAGAATTTAAACTCTTCTTTACAATCCCTTGTTCTTCTGTTTTATTTTTTAAATTCCCATATTTTGTTCCTGACTCTGTTTTATTTCTTGTATACAGTTCTCAAGTGTCATTTTGTAATTTAAGTTTTTTATTCATGTATGTAATAAAATTGCATTAATTAGCATTTTTAAAATTAAAAGTATTCTCATGTTTCCTCTTTTGCTTAAAGGTTAGTATTCAGGAAGGATTTTTTTTTTAATTCAGCTTTTTATTTTATTATTATTACTAGCTGTACCCGGCCACGCGTTGCTGTGGCTCAGTCTGGTTAAACGAAAAAGAAAGAAAAAGCACGTTTCTGATATGTTTAATTTATAAAGGCTGCAAAGCTGTTATTCATTTAGCACTACCCAGGGGGCACGTGTAGCTTAAAGTATGCTACGGACGCGAGTAACTACCCACCAACATATTTTATAGTTCAGTTTTTAGTACTTGCTTGTTTTATGCAATATCTTGGCGAAAGAATTGTGTTCCCCTTCACCCGCTGCATTGGAAATAAAAAAAATTTTAAAAATGTTTAATTTTACAATACTTGTGGGTATACAATATTTTTGTTGTTCCATTGTCTGTGCAGATATATAGATTGTCTGGTTTTCCGACTCTAGAACACGCAAAATATAATTGTCCATGTGAGAAACTATCCGTGTCTAAATCTAACCCGCACAATTGTAAAGATTGGCCCTGAGCTTTATTGATGGTGATTGCAAACGCCAATCGAATTGGGAATTGCAATCTTTTAAATTTAAATGGCATATCCGTTGGAATCATGGGAATGCGAGGAATGGGGACATCTTCACCTTTGAATGGTCCTGTCAAGATCGTTCCTTCTACGACGTTGCTCAGTAATTTTTTTACTGCAAGCCGCGTGCCGTTGCAAAGCTTTGGTTGGTTGATATATCGCAACATTATAATTGGTAAGCCGATTTTCAATTGCAGTACGTACGGTGGCATCCCTGGCAGATCGAGTGAATTCAAATATTCTGTTGGATAATGAACCTCTTCATCTGCTTCCACAAAAGTGTCGACGGACATGTATGCGACTGCCTCGCTTTGAATGTTATACTGAATGATATTGTTAAGTTCGTAGACGTCTTTGTTCTTGGCGGCAAGAATAGCTCGTTCACTCATCCGATCATGATTCTTATAATTGGTTTGAGTATTGGGAAATACTTTTTCATCCAATTCTTCTTTGCAGAAGAAAACTAAATTGCAGAAGTTATGAGGCAATGAAATTCGTCCTGATGTCAGATCAACCGGCACCTTTCCGTTCCCAATTTCCAGCAATTGATGTGAGAATAACTCAGCTGATCGATAGTTTTGCAGATGGATACGCATATTTGTAGATAATTTCAACGTTTTTACGTGTCGACACAAAGTAGAGTATTTATTTCGTCCGTTGGTGTCGATCGAGGAATTATAGGTAATGTTTGCCTGAAATCTCCTGCACGCAATATTAATGCGTTCCCAAATGGTCTGATGTTTCCACGCAAATCTTGCAATGATCGATCAAGAGCCTCGAGCGATTTTTTGTGTGCCATTGTACATTCATCCCAAACAATAAGTTTGCCTCTCTGCAATACTTCTCCGATGCCGGATGCTTTGGAAATGTTGCACGTGGGAGTTTCAATGAATTGCATGTTCAATGGCAATTTCAAAGCGGAATGTGCAGTTCTTCCACCTGGTAGCAATGTCGCAGCTATTCCGGACGACGCAAGAGCTAAGGCTATGTCATTTTGGGATCGAATTGCTGCCAGAATCAATCTAATTGGGAACGTTTTACCAGTTCCTCCTGGCGCATCTATGAAGATTTCTCCAACCCCATTATTGACAGTTTGCATTATTTGATCGTAAATGCCTTTTTGCTCAAGCGTTAGCTTAGGAATATTTGATTGCACATACGACAAAAGATCACCCGTGTTGTAATTTTGTTCACGACGCAATTCTACATCGAACGAAGCATCAGCAGATTGATTCGGTGATGGCATTCCCAATTGATTGAGAACTTTGTTCGCGATTTCTAAGTACAAATCTTCAATCATTATCAACGCTTCGTTGTAGATTTCTGCTGTGAAATCCATGTTCATATTTGAATTTTCCTCGCGTATTCGACGGAAAATATCTTCAGCCATGTGCGTTCTCTTACCTCTTCGATCGTCTTTCATTGTCTAGAACGATCCTTGCGTACTTTATGACCTATGGGGACTGCTGATAGTGGGATCGCACCCCACCGTGACAAATTTCTGTTCTGAGGGGAAAGGGAAAGACATTTCTCGTTTGCCTTAAAATATTTAGTATAGCGTGTGTTTAAAAAAAAAAGCATGTATATACCTGTCACAGGTGTGGCATCTATATAATAGGTATATAAAAACACTCACGTATTCGAATACAACGTTGTGTCAAAATTTCAAAGAAATCGGTGAACTTTGGGAGATTTGAGGTTTTGAACAAACGAACATTTACATTTTTATTTATATAGATTAGTTAATAGTTCTGCATTGTGATCTGGAAACTATACGTGTAATATAAAGATAAAAAAAATTTTCAGTGGTTCTACAAGATTTTGAATATTTTTTTATTTATACCAAAATATGTTATTTGTTATTATTAGTGCAATGCTTTAACACTTGCATATACATGTAAAATGTTTAATAATTTTTTAATACTTAAAATATTTATAATGTTGGTTACTAAAAATACCAGAATTCTTGCTTTATTTATGTTATACAGTGAAACTTCTCTAAGGTGCCAGTCATGGTTCCGGAAAAGGGTGTCTGTTGAATTGGGGTGGATTTTTGTATGAATGCCAGTAATGCTCCGAAAAAGGGTGATTTGAGGGGTGACCGGCTACAGAAGTTTCACTGTATTTTCAAATTTGGTCTTGTTGGACTTCTCATTGAATTTGCGATGGCAAGTCCAACAAGATGTCTTATTATCTGAACTGATCACCAGACAATTTAAAATTTAATTACTGTTTGCTTCTCATTCCTGGCTTTTGTTCACAGTACTTCAGATTCTACTTTTAACTGAAAATTAAGCTTGAATTAGCTGTCATAGGATAAAATTACAGTAACTGGTCCCCATCAATACTGATAATTGTGATAAAGCACATTTAACTACCTCAAATTTAATAGAAATTTGGTAGAGAGGGATGATATCCGTATTTTAAAAAAAAAAATTATATTCGAGGGTCATTAGATAAATCCGTGCAATATTAATGAGAACTTTTTTTGTGTGTGTGCGTGTGTTCATTTATTCACAATATCTTTCAAGGTCGATATAGTTACGCCAATGAGCTTAAAGTATTTTCATTCCCTCCATAAAGTAAGACTTGTCCAACTCTGCAAAATAAGCGTTTGTTTCACTAATCACCTCTGACTTCGATGGAAATTTCTGCCCTGCGAGACATTGTGAGATTCGCATGCTTTAACCCGCAGTCTTGTATGTGTCCTTTCGTTTCTTGCTGGTAGTGATGTAACAATGTTTCATCAATTTACGGAATGACGCAAAAGTCCGGCTGGATTTCTTTGTAACATCTCCAAATTGGGCTTCGATATGTTCATTCATACACGTGTTTCATCGATTGTTAGCAAACGCGGCCACCTTGCCGACAGCTTTCTCGTATCCAAATATTCTTGCAAAATATGTACGCGCTCTGATGAGCTGTCAACAGTCTCAGAAACCTCACACTCGTTTAATTCATCATTCATCACCATTTCGTGCATTTTAAAAATAATTTGTGGCTTTGTGCATCCAGGAGATCGACCAGGACATTCAGCTTGTGCTCATTTGGCATTGATGAAAACCGACAAACCACATGTAAACCATACTGAACGAAGGTCTCGAGTCGCCATACTATTTATCAAGCTCGGATTTAGTTTCTGCCGCCGTTTTGCCTCTTAAAAAGTAACGTGTTCTAATGTATTAACCCCACTGTGGAGCCATATGCTTTCACTAGCTGAAAACCCGCGCATTGCTACCGAGTACATTCAAATTAAATACAACGGTCAATGTATGCAATTAATGCCAATATATATATATATATTTATAATAAATGCGACGATCAATGTATACAATTGATGTAAAATATACCGCGTGGGCGAAAAGTCCTTGACACATTTCAGAAAATAATATTGAAATAATTTTGAAATTTATATTAAATTTTGAATTTCATATAAATTTCAAAATTCTTATGAAATTTCTAGAGACTGGTAGTGTTCTGGATAAACCAAGAAGTGGTCGACCATCAACCTGTGATAGCGATGTCGAACGAATACGTGAAGCTTTTACTCGTTCTACGAAATCAACAAGACAGGCTTCCATTGAATTAGGAGTTGCCCGATCATCAATAAGGGATGTGCTCCATAAACGACTGCACTTTAATCCATACAAAATGCAACTCGTACAGCAATTAAAACCGAGTGATTTGCCAATCCGTTTCAACTTCGCTGTTGATATGCTGTATCGCATTGATGTTGATAATGATTTTTTACAACACATTATCTTTACGGACGAAGCAACTTTTCATTTGTCGGGCCACGTCAATAAGCACAAAACCAGAATATGGGGATCTGAAAATCCACACTTTATAATTGAAACGGTACGTGATAGTCCAAAAGTTAATGTTTGGTGTGGTTTAATGGCAGACCGTGTCATTGGTCCGTTCTTTGCCGAATCGACTGTAACTAAAGAAATTTATTTGGATATGTTGCAGTTATTTGCCATTCCACAAATATCACGCATACCTAACATTTTTTGGCAACAAGATGGAGCTCCACCACATTGGGGAAAAATTGTACGCAGCTACCTCGATACACAATTCCCTCAGCGATGGATTGGACGAGATGGTCCACTAGTATGGCCACCTAGGTCTCCAGATTTAACTCCGCTTGATTTTTTCTTGTGGGGATATGTCAAGGACGAAGTCTTCGCTTCGAAAATAACCGACTTTACACAGCTCAAGACACTGATCATCGAAGTCATTGAGAATATTCCACAATCCATGTTGACAAGCACGTGGAATGAGATCGAGTATCGCCTAGATGCGACACGAGCTACGAAAGGTGCCCATATCGAAATTTGGTTACAAGAAAATTGTTCTGTAAGGGTAACTATTAAAAAGTTTTTCATATAAAATGTCATTGTGTGGATTTTTGGTCCTGTGGTGCTCTCTTTTGGCAGCAGTTCGAAATTTTCTGTTGATAAAAAAGCTTAACATTCTATTAAAGAAGTGACCGCAAACTGAACTCTTTTATGGCAATTTCTATTTTATATATTATTTTCTGAAATGTGTCAAGGACTTTTCACCCACCCGGTATATATTTATATTTATAAAAAAATCGTAAGGTTTGTTTTTTTTTGTATAATATCCAATCGTCTGCTGCATTAGAAAGAAGAAAATTTTTATTTGTCTATTTAGTTGTAATGCACGTGATGATAAATTTATTTGAAGTACCAGAAAAAGAAATCACGCGATCAGCATTTAATAAATTAAATTCTAAAAATTAATCTTTAAAAATTCACCAAAAATCAGAAAATCGAGGTAAAGGTTCGAAAAAGATTTCATTTTAAAGGAATTTTTATGATCTTTCTCGTGATATAAATTTTATAACCCTCAAATTATTATTTTAAATGCAAACTTTAAAAAAGTTACAAAAGAGCTTAAAAATTTAATTTTAAAAAATCTAAGAAGAATTTTTCAAAAATCTTTCTTGGTGCACCCCTACACCATAAGAAGAATCACCGTGCAAAATTTCAGCCCTTTAGGTCAAGGGGTTTGGTCTGTGCGTTGTATGTCAGTGAGTCAGTTACGGAACTGTTTTATATACAGTGGACGCTCGTTAATTCGAACTCTAAGGTTCTCAGAGAAAAGTTCGAATTATCCGATGTTAAGAGAAAATATATAACTTTAAATGTGTATCACTGAAGAAGAAAAACCTCCTAGTATGTATAACCCCAGAAAATATATTATACTATGTTATTTAAAATTAAACATATTAAAAAGCAATACAGACTTACCTTAATCATAAAATGAAGCAGAAAATATGCAGTAGAAAGTAAACTTTAATTAAAAATATGAATTTCACTTTGGGGAAAAACTGTAAAAGAGATGTTTGGTTCTGTTTATGATGCCTACATTGTTCAGCCAGCTTCTCGATTTGAAGAAAACATTTCAATTCATTTTCAGAGGAAGGTTCCATCTGAATAAATGCTTTCAGAGTTTTAATAGAGTCCATTATGGCTTTGTCCATTATGGCCGCATTAAAAATATCTTTCGGCAGGTAAGTAGAGAAAAGCCGTGGCAGTTTCCTACCGAAATTAGTGCATACGTCTTCGTTTACATCAGAGCTTTGGCCACATACAGTTTGATAAGAAATATTGTGCCTTGACTTAAATCGAGAAAGCCATCCATCACTGCATTTAAAATCTTCAGTACCCATTCGACTTGCCAATTCATCAGCCTTCGTCATCACTAGGGGTCCATTTATCGGAAAATTTCGAGATCTAACGTCTTTTTACCATAGCAGTAGAGCTTTTTCTAGATCTTCTTGGGACGCATTTCTCATGCGTTTCCTTCCTCTAGCAAATTTTGATTTTTCCCATGAATCTAAAATTGACTCCTTGTTTTTCAAATTAGTTGACAAGGCATTTTTAAATTCCATAGTCAGCTGCTAACTTTGTTTTACATTCGCCATTCTCTACTTTCTTTAAAATTTCTACCTTTGTCTCCAAAGTTAGGGTTTTGTACTTTCTACGTGTAGACATCCTGAAATTTTACACGTTCACACCACACAATGAGGAAGAAAAACTAGACCACATTAACTTGTCTGCACTGTAGGTATAACTGACGCAACTCCCTAGAATCTGTAGTAAAGACTGGTTTTTCTGAAATTCTGAGAAAATCGATACAAATAAAAGTAAATTGCTTTTTCCGTTTATCACTAATAAGAACAATAGCTAAAAACGTTTAGCGGACATGCAATAGTCTAGGAATGCAGGCATGTGCCTCTTTACACAGAAAAGAAATACAGATGATTTTGACACACAAAATAATAAATACAGTGTGTATTTTCTCCATTAAACGAGGAAAAAGAATTTTTTTTCGAATTTTTAGTTCGAATTAACCGAAGTGATAAAAAATTTAGTTCGAATTAATGAGATATTTTTAACATGAATCCCAATACAAGTTTTTTGGGGCCTGTTAACATTTATAGTCGTGATCCGACAAATCATTATCATGTAGAAGGAATTATAATTGTAGAGTCAACTCTTATTTCATGAGGTTTATTAACATATTAAAATCTTGGTTAAATACGTTATTTACAAAGTTTCGTTCCGACGAACGTTAAAAATACTCGTGAGAGCTGGGCTCATTATTTCAAAGTCCGACGAGCTCTCCGTCTCCTGTAAGCGTGTTGACCCTTCAACAGTCCGAATCAATTCATCACGTTCGTTACTCGCGTCTGTCTTTTATGCCTCCTCCTCCTTTCTCGAACGACAATCGGCCTTTTTTATCTGCGTACGCAGACCACCTATTGTCGGTTTCATTGTCCACCGTTCCAACCTTAGGTGACGTGCGCCGCTTTGTTTCCTTAATCATTCTAAATGAGTTCGCTACCTCCTATTGTCAAGAGTCTCCCAAGGTGTATGGCTCTCAACACCTGTTTGCGCTTCTTTTGATGCTTATTGAAGACGCTATTACACACGTTCATCAATTCCACTTAGGAATGGGAGACGAGAGTCTGACATACGCCCCTTCCTTTAGAAGTGAAAACAGTCCCTTGAGACGTTTTCACGTTTGAACAACAGTCCCTGTTGATCAGAGGATAATGAAGCACACCCATGGGGTAATAACTGTGCTTTTTAACTTGTGACGGAGGCGCTTTGTAGCTACAACAATAACACATTTTTACAAGTAAATGATTCCATGTTTTCATCTGCATATGAGATAGCCACAACATTTACAGGTAACAAAATTACTTTTCACACTTAGCCTTGACACAAAATTAATATTATAATTCTTGTTCATTTCTTTCTTTAAACCAAACACTAACAAATTATTTGCCTAACAATCACTTATCTTTAAAGCAAGAATTTCTAAGATAATTACACTTTTGATTCTTTTTTTTTTTTTCACACTCATTAGGAATTTCCTGGCTTAATCTTAACCAGTTAAACTTACATATTTTAATGAAACTTCCCCAAATCTCTAGGGAATACTTAACATTAATTTAGTTCTTCACTTAAAAAAAAAAAAATAAACCAAGTGTTCATACAACAAACAACAAAAAAAAATAAATATCACATAACTTATATACTTAAATTCATCATACCATTATATTTACAAAATTAATCCGTTTTTCTTAGGATTCAACCTTAGTTATCAATGCAATTACCAAAATACACATTTAATTAAATTTTCAATGAATTCTTCGAGAGCAACTTAAATCAATTTTAGAACATTTATAAAATACACATTTACATGAGTTTCCCGGAATTCTTTGGGAATTACTTAAATTTGTGATTCTCTCTGCGATTTTTACGGGACCTTAAATAAATACGAATGGGTTTTTGGCTTTATTATTTCACTATCTCTCATTGACTCCTTTGTGGTGAATTTGTGATCTAGTGTCGGTTCAAAATCACCCTTTTCTGTGGAAGTGTTTTCTTCCATACTTTGCGTCTGTTTCCTACCCGTATCGCTAGAGCTTCCCTGGGCATTTAATTCTTCGTTTCGTGTTTCCCTTTGATTATTTCCACTCTCATTATTAGTTTCCTCTAACCCTTTATTCCTTAACCTATCAATTTGATCTTTCCTCTCTTTTTCCGTTGAAACTCTAATTTCTCGTACCTCATCCAAATTCTCATTGAGACTTAATTCCCCATCCAAAATTTTATCAATTTCTCTCACCTCATCTAAATTCTCATTGAGACTTAATTCCCCATCCAAAATTTTATCAATTTCTCGCACCTCATCTAAATTCTCATTGAGACTTAATTCCCCATCCAAAAGTTTATCAATTTCTCGCACCTCATCTACATTCTCATTGGGACTTAATTCATTACCTCCTCCCTTATAGTTCATCTCCTCACCTGTGTCTCTTGCGCTTTCAAATCTATTCGGGGAACTAGCCATCTCCTCCTCTGTATCCCTTACAATTTCGAACATATTAGAAGGAATAATCAACTCCTCCTCTAATATCTGATCTATACTGTTACTCAAATGCCTTTGATAACATGCTACCCCTTCCAGGACCTCCTTTCCTTGAGTAATTACATCTCTCACTTCCCTTTCCTGTTGGGTTTCAATTTTATTCTCAGGTTGAATAATTTCGCCTCTGTTAAATTCCATCTCAAATTTATCTCCCCTCTGATCCCCTCTATTTCTGAGATTTTGAACTCTTTTGGGGCACTGATATTTCAAATGGTCTTTACTATTACAGACAAAACATCTTTTATCCTCCTTTTTCCGGTCAATTTTGGCACATACCTTATCTGTGTTAACTAGTGGTTCAAGAATAACCCTTTTTTCCTCTTTCAACACTCCTTCGAAATTATTATTAACCCTTCCAATACTTTCTCTGACCCTAAAACTTGAAAGTCTTTTACCTGCCCTCATCCTCAATTCTTCAACTTCAAATTCTTTCAATTTTAACATTATTTCTCTTTGTTTCTCTCTTTCCTGTCTATCTCTCTCTTCACTTTTTTCTCGTTCTAATCTCTCATTAATTATGGCAAATAACCGTTCCTTAGCGGACTCTTCCTGATATTTCTCACTTCCTAATATCATTTCCTTAAGATCAGTGTATGTCCTGTTCTCCGAAGACGGACAAATCCCTGTTAACTCTGTAGCTAACAAAATTAAATCGGCTTTCCGCCCCTTCCGTATGAATGCCATTTTTAGCTTATACCACTTAATCACAAATGCAGCAAACAAGTACAAATTCACTTTTACACCTATAACAAAATTTAACCAACTATACTTATCTTGAACTATTTACCTCCACAATTATGATAATTCTAAGAGCATTTAACTACTACAACTATAAATCACTTCCACTAATAACTAGTACGAACACTTGTACACATTTCCCGTTATACAAAATAACACTTTTTCACTTTTAAATTATTATTCCATTTTCCAAAATTCAATAACTCAACAAATTACTTCCATCATTATACACATGAATCAACACTTCAAAACTTATCAAAAATAATTCGATTCCTTCAACTAATTACTACCGCTATCTCATACACAGGGAGAAAAGATAGAATCACTTACCCCTTTTTCACCTCGATGAAAAACTGTCACTCTAATCTTTCTCCGCTGCCGCCCTTTGATCACAGTTCAAGAGAGTTCAGTATATAACCACGTCGTTGATGCACACTTTACTCCGACCTTGAATTTCTCCTGGCCAAGGATTCTGCTCCCGTTTCTTGACCAGTTGCCGAGTAAATATCTGTCGCTGAAGTCGTGCCCAGTAGACTCGTTCGGAATCCAACTTCTCTTGAAACTGCGTCTCCTTGAAGATCTATCACCACTCTCGTACTCTAGATCATCTTTTTCTGATACCTTCCGTATCGCTGGGGTCCTCCCACGTTCTTTAATTCGACTACGCCAATGTTAACATTTATAGTCGTGATCCGACAAATCATTATCATGTAGAAGGAATTATAATTGTAGAGTCAACTCTTATTTCATGAGGTTTATTAACATATTAAAATCTTGGTTAAATACGTTATTTACAAAGTTTCGTTCCGACGAACGTTAAAAATACTCGTGAGAGCTGGGCTCATTATTTCAAAGTCCGACGAGCTCTCCGTCTCCTGTAAGCGTGTTGACCCTTCAACAGTCCGAATCAATTCATCACGTTCGTTACTCGCGTCTGTCTTTTATGCCTCCTCCTCCTTTCTCGAACGACAATCGGCCTTTTTTATCTGCGTACGCAGACCACCTATTGTCGGTTTCATTGTCCACCGTTCCAACCTTAGGTGACGTGCGCCGCTTTGTTTCCTTAATCATTCTAAATGAGTTCGCTACCTCCTATTGTCAAGAGTCTCCCAAGGTGTATGGCTCTCAACACCTGTTTGCGCTTCTTTTGATGCTTATTGAAGACGCTATTACACACGTTCATCAATTCCACTTAGGAATGGGAGACGAGAGTCTGACAGGGCCTTTGGATTAGTTCGAATTAACGAGCGTCCACTGTATATAGATAACTCGGTCGATTCTTGCATACTCTTGGACCTGCCATACTCTCGGACTCGCGAGTGTTTTTTTTTTCTCTGTCCACACAGCAGTCTATCAGCGAAAGCGTAAAAGGAAAGTCATAGGCCTTAACAATTTCGTTGCTAATCGTTTAGAGGTTTGTCATTGGTTAAATATATTTCAATACGAGTAACGCTAACGGACTGCACCCGGGCGTTGTTGAATTCTCTCGTTACGTCATCAGGGCTGTAGTCGTGGTTCCAAATAACTCTCCAAAGAAGTTCGGAACAATTATTTAATCAAATATTAAATTTACTTTCCATTTCTAATATCACAGCGGAACGACCCGGCAACACGAAATACGCGCTCCGTTCGACAACCTTGTGCGTCTACATTATTCGCGCCAAAACACTTAGCTTTATAAGTTCGGTTCGGTCACCTGACTAAAATATTTGATGAGTCAGCTTCTCGAAGACTTTAACTAGGTCTTCGAAGTAGGCAACAATTGGCGAAACATGATTAAAACAATTGATGAACTTGCAACTGATGTCGAAGCTGCTCTCACGGGTACGCTGATTAAAGTTAATATACAAAGTGCTGACTCTTATCTCGCTATCAAAAAATTCTTGAATGCTAACAAAATTCCTTTTCGTACGCTGGATCCTAGATCCGAGCGGCCGAAAAAATTTATATTACGTGGTCTCCCGGTCGAAGACATCGAAAAGCTATCGATCTTGAGCCGATTAAAACGGCCTATCTTACTAATAGGAAAACAAAAAAAAACCCATGCCTTTGTTTCTGGTTTCAATCCGACCATCACCTAACTTAGAAAATTTGCATACTATTACTAAAATTAATTATTTACGTGTTTCCTTCGAACATTACACCCAAACTGGTGTCAGTCAGTGTTACCGGTGTCAAATGTATGGACACTCATCTCTAACTTGCAAACTGTCCCCACGCTGTGTTAAGTGTGGAGGCGGCCATCTTGCTGCTGAGTGTACACTACAGGCGACAGACGGTAACACGTGCTGCGCCAACTGTAAGGGTAAGCACACGGCTAATTACCGTGGCTGCCCCATGCACCCAAAAAATAAAGACAAGCTTAAAGTTAAAGGCAAAAACCCTAACACTAACTCTAAACCTACTACTGATAAAACTAACCCTAAAGTTCCTGCTCAATTTATCCCTGCCCCTATTCCAAAAACATCGGCATGGAAGACACCTTCTAGTGCTATGAACACCTCTTCTGTACCCGTGGTTACTGCTTCGACATCGAGCCAAAATGCCGAAGTCATTCCTAGCGCGGATCAAAATCCCGCCAATCAGAGTGACACTCAGGGAGCCAATAGCTTTTCGAGCCCGGTGACCCACCCAAGTTCTGCCCCGGTTGCTGCTGCTTCTAGTTCTAAGAACAGTGTTACTAGTAGTCCCACGTCAGACTCTGGTTTTGGCGACTTCTTCCACATTTTTAGAACTATAAAAGAATTCATGTCCGAATTTAACATCGCGGACATACTTAAACTCTTTAAGAGAATTACTGAAATCATTCGCTCCCCTGAGCACCCGGTTCAACAACTTGTAGCCATCTTCCACGAAATTTCTAACTACTTCGATCCTCCACCGTGTCATGGCTAGTTCTTCCTCCTTTCCGTCACTGCGAGTTTTGTTCTGGAATGCGAACGGGCTTTCCAATAAAATTAATGAATTCAGGCAGTTCATGGAAAACTCCAACATAAACGTCGCCTTAATTCAAGAATCTAAATTTTCAGCACCTTGGCGCTACAATATTTCTAATTATACTCTTTACCGTAATGACCATCCCCCCCCCCCGCCCTCACTCTTCTTATCATCCTTGTGGTGGCACTGCCATGTATGTCCGTAGGGGCTTAGATCACTATAAAATTAATAACATTATCACTACTAATGCCGAAAACACTTCCATAGTATTTCTCCCGGACAGGTCCACTAAAATCTTAATTTCCTTGGTATACATTACCCCCAATAAGCGTTTCTTAAACTCGGACTTTTCTAAAATTCTAAATTCTTGTAATTACTGTATTGTGGCTGGTGACCTTAACGCTCACAATACAGCCTGGAACTGCAGGACCACAAATGCTTCCGGCCGAGCCCTTCTAAAATTTGTCACCGACAATTTAAACGTTAAACTTCTCACCCCCCTACCCCTACCCACTTCTTTAATACGGGATCAAGCACCATCGATTTGGCGCTCACTAAAAACATCCCCTACCCCTACACTATTGAAACTCTAGATTTTATTTGATTCGGACCACCTACCCGTCTTAATTACCTTCGACCAACAGGTCAATATTCTAAATCCCAATCTCCCCCCCCCCACCTACACTAACTGGAAGCAGTTCCAGGATATTTTAACTTACTCCACTCTCTATTTCCCTGTTATTCGCAGCTTCGAAGATATAGATCGCGCCACCACTAAACTCACTCAAGCCATTCTCGACGCCAAGGCTAGCTCTACTTGTGCTTTGAAAAAGCCGCGTTACCACAACTTACCGGCTAATATCGTTAACTTAATTAAAGAGCGTAACACGGCTCTAAGTTATTTCAATTCACCCGTCTCTCTCAACACAAGAAAAATTATCACTTCCTGCGCGCTCCCATTCGACACGATATTAGAGTTTTCCGTCAACGTAACTGGGCTGAATTCATTAATAACCTCTCGGTCGAAGATAATTCTATCTGGAAATTTACCAAACGTCTAAAGTCCATTCATTTCGAATGTCCGCCCATTCAAGGCCCAAACGGAGTTGCTCTGACTGACTCGGACAAAGCTAACGCCATTGCCGACAATTACAGCAACCAATTTTCTCCCAACTACGACCTGGTGGACAAGGACAATGATCGTCTGGTCTTTGGCACCGTCCATAACTTCCTTAATACCCCCTACTTACTCTGCTCTCCTCACTTCTGTCGGCGAGATCATTGATATAATTAGGAAATTGCAAGTCAAGAAGGCTCCTGGCAGCGACCAAATCAACAACTTAATTCTTAAAAACCTCCCCATTAACATCATTATGTATTTTTCTGTAATAGTTAATTCTATACTTAAATTCAGTTATTTCCCCAACAGCTGGAAAACCTCTATTATCAGCCTTATCCCTAAGTCAGGGGGGGATCGTAATGACCCCCAGATTTACAGGCCTATCAGCTTGCTGTGTTCCCTGAGCAAGATCGCGGAGCGAGTTATTCTTAACAGAATCTCCCATCATCTCGACCAGCACATCATCATTATTCCAGAGCAGTTTGGATTTCGGTCTCAACACTCTACGACGCAACAGCTTTATAGGGTAGTCGAATTTGCCCGCGATGGGATTCAGGAAAAGAGACCGACCGCTGCTCTGTTCCTCGATATTAAATGCGCTTTCGACAAAGTCTGGCATCCGGGACTTATCTTTAAATTATTCCAAATTCACTTGCCAGATTGTCTCATCCATTTGATTAATAATTACCTTCTTAGTCGGAATTTTGTCGTCCGTGTCAATAACGGGCTGTCCCGGCATAACAATATTACTGCAGGTATTTTACAGGGATCGATTTTGGGTCCCACGTTGTTCAATTTGTACGTGAACGACGTGCCGATAGGCAATAATACCCTGCTTGCTTTATATGCGGACGACACTGCTATTCTTTCTACTTCTCATAACACTGACTACCTTGCTATTCAAATGCAGCGTCATATAGGCACTCTAAAGGATTGGTTTGTGCGCTGGAAAATTAAAATCAATCCCTCTAAGTGCCAAAAAATTCAAGTATGATTTCAATTTTATGTATCAAAAATGATACATGGTGTGCTTACGCCATTTTTTTAGGAAATGGCGGGAAGAAAGTTTTTAACACAGAAAGAAATTGAGGAATTTATGAACAGATCGTGGAGTGATCATAGTGAAGATGGATCTGATTCAGAAAGCGATGGCAGCACAGGTGATCCTAATTATAAACCAAACAAAGTTTGTGATGAAACTTTTGATGGTAGTGTGATTCGGAAGATGAGGTATCATTACTTGATAATAGCGATTTTCTTGATCTGCCTAATGGTGGGAACATGCCAAAAACTAATAGAAATAATAATAGGAGAACAAAGCCTGCAATCAACTGGAAGAAAACTAATTTACTTCTAAATGATGATAAAATTTTATTCCGAGGTAACGAGAATCTCTCTCCTGAAATTATGAATTTAAACACACCTCTAAATTTTTTTTGTTATCTTTTTACAGAAGATTTGATTGAGCATACAGTTCAAGAAACAAATTTATTCAGTGTGCAAAAAAAAAAAAAAAAAAAACCGCAGAAAAGTGTGTCAATGTAACGAATTTAGAAATTAAACAATACATTGGTATTTGTATAATGATGTCTATTGTACATGTACCAAACACTAGGAAATATTGGTCACTGCCATAGGCAATGATGTAATAAAAGAATGTATGTCATTAAAACGCTTTGAAAAAATAAGAGAATTTCTACATTTTAATGACAACAGTAAACAACCACCACATGATGACCCTCATCGTTTATATAAACTTCGACCAGTTGTAAATGTTTTACTTGAAAGATTTAATACCGTCCCTATGGAATCGCGTCTTTCTGTTTAAACCTATTTTTGTATGTTATTGTTTTAATTCACACGAGATTTATATTGTGTCATTAATTTATTTTTGTTGGTGATTAAATAATAAAATTAATCCGATTAAAAATTATGCTAGGTAACATCTAAATCAAAATAATTAATTTATATATTAAAATTTTTAATTTTAATAAAATAGAGAGAGAGAGTTGGTTGAATAAAAGAGGACTGCTCTTTTTGGCGTGACAAAAATACACTAATATAATCAATAGAAATCTACATATTAAATCACGTTTAGAGTTGAAAAAATAACGTAAGAAACTTCGTTCCTAACGGGGTCCCCCGACCGCAAAATTTATTTTTTTGAGCCATTCTTTAAAATTTAAATTTTTTTTCTTTAAATTATTAATTATTTTTTAACTTATCCCTCCTCCTTTAAGAATATTTTATTCTTACTAGTAATGTAATCTTAACTTTAAATATCTTCTAACTTTAAATATTTTTTACTGAGCACACATACCTTGATACTTGCTTACTGGAGATAAAGTCCATTTGGACCAAGGCACTCCTCTTCTTAACCACAACTAGCTGCTAAGACTTTTTCGATGCGTGATAAGCCTCAATCCATCCGGGACGCATATTCCCATTCCTTACATGAAATCGCGCCATTACATCGTTTGGCGGCTGCTGATTGGTGAATTGAGTTTACATCGGTATTTGTGTATTTGGTGCGCTGATGCTTATGAAAGCATGTCTGTTTTTGAAGAATCGAAACTCCCATCACTATTTTTGAACGAGTATTTATAATTTTTATTTTTTAAGAGTAAAGTTAAAAACTAAAGTGTGCAAAACAGCAAAAAATATATAATTTGCATCTTGCAATTAAGATTTTAATTAAAAAATAAACACATTTTTTTTAAATTCAACATTTAAATTTAAAAACAAATAAAACTTTAATTTTTTCAAATTTAAAAAAAAAGAAAAATATCTTTCCTCTTTTTTAATTCAACATTTAAATTTAAGAAAACAGTCAATTTTTAGTAACATTTACTCTATTTTATTCTGCTCCTAAAATTTTACAGTGAAATTACTACGGAAATTGGTAATTTCTTAAAATTTTCCATGCACAAAAAAGAAATATGAAGGCATTTATGGCGAAAATTTCTTTTACAAATAGCATGTCACTTTAAATTACTTTTACATTAATAGGTGGCGCCACTTAAAAAAAATTCACGTTCCTTGTAAAATATGGCGTAAAAAAATATATAAAAATGAAAGGAACTAAGAAATAGATTTTATCTCATTTAAAATGCGCTTAGGATCAAATATTATGCAATTATCGAAATGAAAGCAACTAAGAATTATATTTTAGCATTTATCTAATTTAAAATGCGCTTAGGATCGAATATTATTGCAATTACCGATGCAAACTCAACTGACCAATCAGCAGCCGCAAAACGATTTCATGTAAGGAATGGGAATATGCATCCGGGACCGTGCACATATTTAGTCTCGGAAAATAGGGCAAGAGTATAAATTGAATTTTGATTTTTGTAGTTCGTTCGTCAATTTGGTAAATTAGAGAATATTAAAAATAAGTTAGCTTAATGTATGATTTTGATAATTATGTTAAATTTAGATAGTGGGGCCGATTTATTATATATATAGACACACGCACACACACACACACACACACACACACACGCGCGCACGCACGCACGCACGCACGCACGCACACACACACACACACACACACACACACACACACACACAGTGGAATCTCGATCGATCGTTTTCGGATCCATCGTTTTTCCGTAGGTGTCGTTCCGTATGTGTATCCAGTCCCAACGATCTTATTGCTTTGTTATGTTTCCACATCTATCGTTTTCCCGCATTTATCGTTCATTTCAATCGGTCCCTGGAAAAATTATAGATCGAGATTCCACTGTATATATATATATATATTATATTATATTTCGAGATAGATCTGTGGGAATTACCGTGTAATGAGAAGGATGCTATCATCTTATTAAGGACTAGCTGAAAACCCGCACTTCGCTACGGAGTACATTCAAAGTAAAAACATCGGTCAATGTATGCAATTAATGCCAATATATATATAATAAATACGACGATCAATGTATATAATTGATGTAAAATATATATATATATATATATATATATATATATATATATTTATAAAAAAATCGTAAGGGATATTTTTATAGACAAAATAATGTAGAAGAAGATATTCAAATTAAATCTAATATAAAGAATACTAAAGAATATAGTACAGTTAATATAGTACAGTTTCTAGAACATTTCTTTTACTGTATTTTAATATTTTTTTGGATAATGTCCAATCGTCTGCCGCATTAGCAAGAAAAAAAAATTTTTTTTGTCTATTTAGTTTTTATGCACGTGACGATAAATTTATTTAAAGTACCAGAAAAAGAAGTCACATGATCATCATTTAATAAATTAAATTCTAAAAATTAATCTTTAAAAATTCACCAAAAATCAGGAAATAGAGGTAAAGATTCGAAAAAGATTTCATTTTAAAGGAATTTTTATGGTCTTTCTTGTGATATAAATTTTATAGTCCGCAAATTATTATTTTAAATGCAAACTTAAAAAAAGTAAAAAAAACAGCTTAAAAATTTAATTTAAAAAAATCTAAGAAGAATTTTTGAAAAATCTTTCTTAGTGCACCCCTACACTATTAGAAGAATCGCCATGCAAAATTTCAGCCCTTTAGGTCCAGCGGTTTGGTCTGTGCGTTGTATGTCAGTCAGTCAGTCAGTGAATGAATGAATGAGTCAGTTATGGAACTGTTTTATATATATAGACTATGGCATATTACCGGGTGCTCGTGAAAGTTTTTAATTCGTATTCCATGAAATTATACTTTGGTAAAGAAGTAATTTGGAAGTGTAATGCATCCTTTCAACGTGGGGATGAGAGTTAGAAAAGCTTTGAAACCATATAAAATGCGGTAACTACAAGATTTCATCTGCAAACGAAACAACGCTGTGCTTGGCTACGTTGAAAAAAGGACACCAACCTGCACAGCTGTAGCTGCTGTGGAGCGAACTGCTCCAGGCGCCCGAATCATGGGGGCTCACAATTAGAAAGGGTGAAATAAAAATGTGTGAAAACTTTTGTATGAAAAAATTTCGATTTGTCAGATTTTCCATAAAATATACAAAATATAAATTAAATATTTCTGATAAATAAAACTATAAGCAACTAAATATATTAGTATGCTTTTGACTTTTTCATAATTTTGATTTCAGAAAATATTCGTTATAAATTTAACATTTTATATACTTCTACTAAACCTATAAAAATGTATGATGATTGCTAAGAATGTTTAAAAGGACTACAATAAGCACTTGCTATATGTAGAGAAGGTCCAAATATGGTCAGCATGTTTCATTTTGAGGTCAGGCCAGCTATATGTTCATTATCTTCAAGATGTTAGTATGTTAATACAACCTAAAACATGTAAGGATCAAGATAGGATGGTAAAAAAATGTTACAACATTCTGTGTTTTTTATAATAAATTTAATTGCAAAAGTTGGGAAATTAGTAGTTTTTCAAATGGTTGTGTAAATATGGCCTACCTCTAATATTTGAGTAAAAAAATATAAAAAAACGATCAAAAGTTGGGGAAAATGCTGCCTTTTAATTTTATTTGCAGAAGTCGCACACATATATAACCTTTTCTGCCCCCGCACATTCTGTGTGTGCCCACGTTTCTCCTCTTGTGTCAGCTGAAAAAATTTCTTTACAAAAGATGCAGGCTGATTACACTGCAGGATTGATAACATAACTAATTCTGCTATAAAAAAACTTACCTATAAATTACTTCTGGTTTTTTACCTGTCTTTCTTTTTCGATTGTTCCTCTTTCTACCATGCGATTTCCCCTCGGACCAGCTGTCTTGCTGGAGAAGGGGATTGATAATCTGTTCCCGGAATTCCAATACTGCTTGCTTTCCTCTTTGATTTCGCTACTCGCGCCTTACGGACTTCTGACCTACTGCCCTTCTGTCCTCTTCCACTAACTTGTTTTTTATCCCAATCATATTCCAAATTTCCAGTCTTCTAGTTTTGAAATTTTCATTTAATTTGTTTCACCCATTGTTTAAATTCTCCATTATCATTTAAGTTGCCATGCCACAATGGTTACTCGTACTCGTTCTTGTTAATTAGTTGACTTTTCAACTAATTAATTAATTTTTTCTCCCTTAATCATTGTTAACAGTATTTGTAACCTTGGGAATGGTAATCTTGTGTCACATACTAACCTTGATATTGAGGATAAGGAGCTCTTGCTCCCTGGTGCCTCTATAGTCTTTTTTGTCAATGTCAGATGCAGGCTGCATCGCTGTCATCACGGTAATCTCCTGGTGGAGAATCCAGGTCGCTGTCACTATCATCAAACATGGGTTTACTATGTTCTTCCTCGAAGTCGAAAGGCTGATTATTGGTAGCCCTCTTTGTACCACTTCCAGTTTGCCCGTTTTTAGGTTTAGGGTTTGAAAAAAAGCTTCTACATCACGTACAGACCCTAGAATCAGCTTCTTTGTTTTGTTTAGTGCTGATTTGCACAAGGACCGAGTGATTCCGTCCCGGTAGGGTATGCCCGTCACAAGAGATGCCTTTTAGGACTTGCGACCTCGAGTGGTCGCAAGTCCGGAATTGAAATAATTGCAGAAAATAAAATATCAACACCCAAAGATAATTTTTAAAAATATATAATTTTAAAAAATACTTTAGATTTAGAATAAAAAGCCAAAAAATTATAAAAAGATATGTGATAGGTGAGAAAAAAAATATGGGCCTAAATATGGGCTATCCCGTTTAAAAACCGACTCTGCTAGCCAATTTTTAGACCAACAGTATGTTCAACTTTTACTGAAAGGCAGCCATTATCAGTTAAAGATATCCCTTGATTAATTATCTCAAAACGTAGATTACTATTTTATCAGTAATGTGGTAACAACAAAACAATGTAATACAGTTAAGGAGTAAAATGTACAGAAATTTGAATACACTTACCTGATAAAGTTTCGAAATCTGAAAATATGTGATTTTCAAAAAGAATGACGACTGCTTACTTTGCCGTTTGCGACTTATACGCAAACGGCAAATATGTATCATCTGTTTAATATCTTCTTCCTTACCAAAATGTGATTGTTTGATGACCTCGCTGCCAGATGGCAGAACCTTCTTGTGTATAATTCAACTAGACCGTTTTTAGACCCTAGCATATATTTGGACCTTCTCCTCTATAACTAGTTGAAGCATGTAATATTTATTTTTCTTATTGCCTGTTCAATACTGGTAAAACGGTTGTAAAATATTTATTATTATTCTTAAGTTTTGTCGCAAGTTTCTGGGAATTCGCTCGTTTCTGGAGATTCTTCTGGTGAAATTTTGCCACAGGTTGCAGAGGATCTACAAAGTGAAGTTCTGCCACAGGTAACAGGAGCAGTTGATAACCTAGAAAAAGATACTTCAGAAAGATCATTAGAAAATAAAATTAGAAAACTTCAAGAGGAGAATAAATTTTTAAAACAAGAATTAGGTGTAGTATGGACATTATGTTGGAGATGAATGGTTTGCGAGCTGAAATTAAGTAAGGCAGATTGATTTCAGAGTTTAGAGTTAACTACTAGGAATGGTAGTTAACCCGCATAGTTTCTTTTTTCAAACGTGAAAAGCAGGTATAATTTTAATTTTTTATTTAAATTTAGGTGCCTCGAGTCAAAACTAGAAGATAAGAATTTAACACTAAAAATATTGATGAGTGCAAAGCTGTTGAAATATTATACTGGTCTTCATAAAATTTAACTGGATTCTGTCCATTAGTAAAAATTTTGTTTAAAAAAATTTTCAAAATTAACAGTGAAACACGTCTTTTTGTTGTATTAATGAAGCTAAGACTAGCTACAGAAACTAAAGATTTAGCAATAAGATTCGAAATACGCTCAAACACTGTTGTTAGAAACTGTGGGGAACATTTTTATTTTCAGCGCCACCAGATGTCAGAGGTAGCGAGCGTCGGCGTACGGATGGATACATACGCTGGCGTCTACCCCGCTAACACTGCGCATAGCCAGATGCGCGCGAAAATGCGAATAGAAAAAGACTGTGGCATTGGCAATCGAGCAGTTCACACGAGTTCAAGCAGTACACAGTCCGGACAGCACACTGACGCCTGTTGGGCTAATTTCTATCGCTACCTGTGAATTGTAATCGCTCTGTAATTTTTCTTAACCACGTAAATAAATCGAATTTTTTATTTGTTACAAAAGCCTTCTGATATTACTTTTACTGCAGTATTGTGAATTACAACCTCTACAAATGGTGACCGGCTTCTGCAACACGTGCTTATAACTTCTTGCATACGATAATCCATGTTCATCTTCATCCAGTGCAAGTATTTTCATCATGAATTCCTGTCTCCTGTGTTCGTGAAAGACCTAGTCCCTCTCCACACCAGTTATTCCCTACATTTTTGTAAAATTTTAGTGCATTTTTTCACGAAGACCAAAAACGTGATTTTTCCCCGTCACACTTGTGCACGGTTGCCAGTTCTTGCTGCCAGATTGGAATACCTCATAGAGTTCCCAAGTCGAAAATAGATCGCAGAATCTCTCCCACAGTGCTTCCGATACAGCACATACAGTAATACGACTTACATAATGGATTGTATGGAAATTTTTACCCAAAGAACCTTTCAAATAAACATTTGATGTGGTCAAACTACAAACCCCACCAAACATTAAAATTTCTAATAGCAATTGTCCCAACAGGATAAATATGTTTCCTTTCAGAATGTTAAGGTGGGAGGGTATCTGACAAAGAACTAACTAAAAGAAGTGGGATCATTGACAATTTAAAACCAGGAGATGGTGTTTCGGCAGATAGAGGATTTAATGTCGATGATTACTTTGCCACACATGGGGTAAAGTTAGTATTACTTTCATTTACGAAAGGCAAGAGCCAACTAACCAAGAAAGAAGTTAATTAATAAATATATTAGAATCCACGTAGAAAGAGTAATTGGAAGAATTAAATGCTTTAAAATTTTAAGATATGTTATGCCTATTTCATTCATCAAATATGCTGATGATGCAATCACAATTTGTGCTGCACTAGTAAATGTATCCTCATCAATAGTATTGTAATTTGAAATTTTAAAATTTCAATTGGTACTTTTTATTAAAAGTTAATTTATCCATTAAAGTTGTGTTCGTTTTACTAAGTCTGTGTTTGCCTCCACACATTTGTTTACAGGTGTCTTAGCATCTTTCGATTATTAAACCTACTACATTATAAAACAAAATGTAAAAGCAATTACATTTTCATACATGATACATTTTATTAAATGTTTTTAATAATCATAAGATTAATCATACGATAGAAAGTATTAAATTTAAGACTAAAAATAGTGAATGCAAAGCTCTTGACATATTATACTAGTATTAATAAAATTGACTGTGGACTTGGATGAACTACAGCAAAATAAACGTTGATGAACTCTTATGACGATGGCATACCGGGGACATGGCCTATTTGATACGATACCTGCTTCTAGAAGAATTTTTTAAAATATTTTAATGAAAAAAAAACAGAATAAGAATAATACATGTAAACAATTGCAGTTAATTATACAATGCCTTTATAAATGGCACTAAATTTAAGAGATACATGTCTTTCAAAATAATTTTGGTGTCCTCCCAAAAAGCATCATTTTTGTGTACACGCTGGGTTAAAAAAATCTTTCGTTGTTCAAATAGCCAGGTCGCAGTGCCTTTTTGAAGGCAATTCAGTGGCGTAGCGATGGGGAGAGGGGGACAAGGGGTCTATCATGTCCCGAGCGCCACTTGCAGAGGGGCGCCAAATGGTCCCCAAGACAATTGGACCATTTGGTCCCCAAGACCATTAGGGGGGGGGGTTGCCAAAAAGGTATCGTGCCATGTGCGCCAGTTATGCTCACTACGCCACTGAGGCAATTATGTAAAATTAAAGTTTTGTCCTGAATGTTTTTAGCATTTTTAATTTTAATTAAGCAATCATTTAAATTATTGAAAATTTCAGTAAAGTCCTGAATATCGAGTTCCTTTTGGATCTCAGAAACTGTATTATTGATATCTTGGATATTTTTGAGGAAGTTTAAGCTGACTGGGTTATTTTGGGGATTTTTAGTTTCGCTGCTATTATTAGGAGAGGGATCCGAGTTACGATTATTTGTATTAATATTATGGGTTTCTGAGTGAGCTTCGGTGTCGTGTGTGGTTACGGGAGGATTTTTTTTATAGCGTTGGCATAAGAAATTCCCGATGAGGGAGAATTTTTGGTTTTCTTTTCCTTAGCGATGTTGTGTGGGAATTTGGACATCCTCTATAGCTGGCTGGATGTTCGCCGCCGCAGTTGTAGCTTTTTGGAGTTATTTTATCACATTTAGTGAAAGTGCAATTGGCGCATTTCCCTCAATGGGGATTCATAGTACTATATTCTGAGTGATAGTTGTAAAACTGACAGCGAAAATACTGTTGTGTTTTATAGGGTGAATTCTAAGTTTGAACGCTTATTGCGGAAAAAAATGTAAAGTGGTTAAATTGTAGATCGACTTAGATTTATCGTTAGGAGTGAGAGTGATTTGAAAAAGAGGAAAAGGTAATTTAGATTTTCTGCTAGTGAGTTGGGCAACTTTCAAAACCTGTAAATCAAGTGATTTCAACATTTCCAAAACTTCAGAATTAGCAAAATCGATGGGGGGACCCTAACGACAACTTTAATGGGTTTAATGTATCCTAACGGCATATAAAAAACCTTGTAATCCGTTATCCTTAAGGAACTCGAGAATTTTCGTGTGATCGTTTTCAGCAGCTGGAAATAATTTAATGAATTTTCCTCGAATTTTCTATCTTCGCTATTAACGATTTTATCTAAAATATTTCGAAAAGAAAATATTACACAATGGGCTGCAAAAAAGCTGTCGGTGCACTACATCGCAGGTGTTAAATTTATCGAAATGTTTAAATGAATGCAAACGCAGATAAGAGAAGTTATGGAACCACCAGGAAGGTACAACCCAGAGGAAACTGTTCATAACGTACAAACCTTCGATTTCTGTATCACTGAGGGGATTTCGTATCCGACTACCAGACGATGAGATACATGACGGTCGATTCCTATAAAAGAAATCTAGCTGGCTATCAAGCAACAAGTTTTGTAAGGGATGCCTTGGATGTGAGAGTATACGGAGATATAACTTTAGAGACAGTTGAAGACGGATTAAACTTAGTGATGGTTCGTTACAGATCACCTATACAGCTCCGATTCAAAAAATTAGAATAATGAAAGAAAATATGATCAAGGGAATTGCAAATCTAATTTATCAAATAAATAATCAATGATATCAAATATAAATTATCATAATATAAATCTGCATGTTTTGTAGATTATAAACATATGAACATATTACAATGAAATAGAAAATATATTTAAAACAGATAGTGAAAAAAAAAATCAAAATATTATAATACTTCATAACATGGTTCAAAAAATTAGAATAATGTAAATATATATATATATGGGATAATAATCACATTTGGAAAATTTAGCACAACTTGGAGAGATGCAGTCGGCACGAGGGTGTTGATCATACAGTAAACACTTATGATATCTAGGAGATAAACACATGGATCCATAGAAGAGGAACACACATTTAAGACGCTATCCAGGAAAATCACCTTTATTCAATTAGTAGGCATCGCGAAGGTATTAGCTGCAGTGGCCACATTACTTGTCCGGCGTCCATGCCAGGACGGGACGCGTTAACAGCAGTGTTTACATGCCAGAGTTAAGAGAAGAGCGTTGTAACGACCAGACTGTGGACATTAGGTCCGACAGCAACTAGAGTTAGAAACGAAGAGCGAGAAAAGTCTTCTGTTCATGCAATATTAAATGGGTGTTTTGCGATATTGACGCCAGAGGGCCTAAACTACTTAATTTTTAATTGGGCGACTTTAGACTCGTGGAGTTCACGTGTCCATTTAAGTTTATCGGGGACTTTACTGCTAGAATCCCGCGATTGTTAGAACCTGGGCGTAGGATAAGTGGCCATAAAGTTCTTGCAAAGTGGGGTTTTTGACGTTAAAAAGACATAACTTCAGAGTGTTTCGAGGGCTCTTCAAGAATTTTGACACTATACTGACATTCGGAATCTCATAAACTTCGAACACTCATATCTGGGGATGTTATTGAGTTCAGATACTTCACATGCCTGCTTAATGATCTGCAGGGCTAATATAAATTATACTTACTTTACTTGTAGGTTGCAATTTTTGGAAAAGGGGTCGTACTTTATTAACAATAGAATATGCTTTAAAGTAAAGTAATTTAGAAAGACGCGTTTTCTTGTTACATATATATATAGTTTTCCGATGCGGAGGCACTTGTCGTCAAACATTCGCCTGTACTACGCCGCAATTTTACTGCCCATTTTATTGAGGGGGCACCATATATGCGGACAGCATTACCCCTATGAAGAGACGACACGAACGGAGGCATTTTTCGTGGCGCAACGCCAGGATTTGATCCCAACACCCTCAGCACCGAAAACCAGCGCGCTGTACCACTGGGCCGCCACATATATATTGTACACAGTTTAAATTCGAAAGGTTTTTACATGCTAATCAGTACTTTGTTGCATCACCCTTAGCTTTAATGACAGCTTGGCATATTATTGAATAAATAACGGTTTGACATATTATTGAATAAAGGTTCACAAATTTTTTTATCAATATCGCCCATATGTTCTTCAAACTAGAAATAAGATCTTATTTGCCTCTTGGTGCAACTTCTTGAAGTCGTTTTTTCATAATTCCCCACAAATTCTCGATGGGGTTTAGATCAGGTGAATTCGCAAGCCAAGGGAATACATTTATTTCCTTCTCTTGGAGGCGTTTAGTTGTCGATTTGGAAATGTGGGAAGAAGCTGAATCTTGCTGAAACACGAAATCGTCATCACATAAATCCTCACATGAAGGAATCATGAAGTGTTCAAGAATTTCTTGATACACTTCTGAACTGACTTTTGTGCAAATAATACACAACCTACCTGGGTCATGGTTGTGTATCTATGTCATGGTGTATCTATGTCTTGTGTACCTATGTCATGGTATGGGGCTGCATGACTGCAGCCCTATACCATGACATAGGTCTCAAATTTAACCGAACGTTTTAAACATTCTTTATCAGAAGCTTCTTGTTTGAGTCTCCAAACACGTATACTTTGATTCCCATGGGACACACAAAACATACTTTCATCGCTGAAGAGTACCTTTTTTCAGTCATCTTGAACCCAAAATAGCCTTTGTTTACACCATTTAACTCTAGCAGCCATTTGCTTAAATGATAAGTGTGGCTTTGACTTAGGGACACGTGATCTAAAACCTAATTTGTGAAGTCGTCGTAATGTTGAAGATTTAGAGGCATTTACACCCACTTCTTTCCCTTTCCTCTGCAAATATCTCACACTTCGAAAGCGATGTTTCTTCACAATCTTTTTCAATTGCCCTTCATCTTTTGCTGAAGTTACTGGCTTTCGACCACTTTTAAAGTGTTTATTTTGAAAACACTTATTACTACAACATTCTCTCAAAACTCTTCTCACACTTGCTTGAGAACATTTCACATCCTTTGGTATAAACAGTTGTGTTTTTCCTTCTTTGTGCAAGTGCACAATACGAAATTTCACAGCCTCAGATAAGTCGCTCTTTCGTCCCATATTAAGTAAATATTGAACTAAAATCAAATGCTAAACTACTTTTCATTTTCCGCGGAACACATTTTAAAGTCCCGCAGCTGTTCTCTAAACCAACAGGAAAATAGTTGCATATTCTAAATTTTTTAACCATGTTGTCCAGATATTCTAATTTTTTAAATAATCTTAATATTTTTTAAATAGTTAATTATTAGTATAACAAATAAAAATAAATATTTATGTTATATTTATAAATGTTCTGAAGATATTTAGACATTTTTAATTTTCTTTTCTGAACACAGTATGCAAATTGACACTTTAGCAACATTAAACCCATTCTTTTTTACATTATTCTAATTTTTTGAATCGGAGCTGTAGACTTTCAATGGGAGACGTGCGAAAAGCTCCTAAAAAGTTTGCAATAAAAATGGGTAAGTGATCCCGAAAATTGAGAGAGTGGAGGACACAAAGTATACCATACAGCCATGTCTTGTCATATTCCTTTTCGATATCGAAAAAAACAGAAATTAAATGCTTTCTCTTCATGGAAGCGTTTCTGATCTGCGATTCCAGAGTAATATTTTCCATAGCGAACATGCTTTCCCACTCTGGAAAGGTGTAAATAGTTCGTTGTTTTCTGATAAGGACAAGGCGTACATTTACCATACGTTCAAGCAGCCTACATAGGCAACTACACTGCTGGTCATTAAAATTGCAACTCCAGGAAGGAAAGCAAATAACAAAACTTTACTTATTGTACGTATACAACATAGTGGGAAGAAAATATGATTAAATTTGCAGGCCATTTGGGGGTATACAGGGTCCGAAATTATCACACACATCTGCCGTCCTTTGCAGCTAAAACGGCTTTAACCCGGTTAGGCATCGAGTCGAACTGGGCTTGGACGACAGATACGGGCAAGACATTCCATGCTGCTTCAAGTCTATGCCACACTTCATAAATCGTAGTGGCTGGAGAGTATCTCAGCAACCCATGACCAGATGTTTTTAAAGGGTGAGAGATCTGGAGGCAACAGTCGAGCACCCTTTGTGTCGAGGTAGGTCAGGACACGACGGGCAGCATGCGGTCTTGCGTTATCTTGTTGAAAGATGACGTCTCCGAGACCTCGAAGATAGGGCACACACACCGGCCTTAAGATCTGAGAAATGTAACGCTGCCTGTTCAGATTACCGACGACGCGAACAAGAGGTGTTCGTGTCGTGTACCCAATGGCTGCCCATACCATCACACCAGGTGCAGGGCCCGTATGACGATATCGAACGCAAGCAGACCACGTGCATTCTTCTCGGTGCCTCTAGACACGGATACGTCCATCATGATGCTGCACGCAGAACCTGGATACGTCTGAAAAGACGACGTGGTGCCACTCCGGTGCGCCGCGCGTCTCTATGTTGCAGTGTCAAGGGAAGTCGCAATAATGGTCGCCGTGCAGACAGTCCGTGCTGCTCCAGACGTCGCCGCACTGTCCGTGTGGATACTTGTCGTGCTGCAAACAAGCCCATTTCCTGACTCAAGGTCCGTGATGTGGCTGTACGATCCTGCAAGGCCGACCTGACAACATGCTTGTCCCTCGGGGGTTAGTGGCGGGAGGCCGTTGAGATCCCGCATGACGTTCAGTATGACCCTCCTGAACCCATCGATTCCATATTCGCATAACAGTCGTTGGATTCCGACCAATGAGAGTAGAAATATTGCGGAACGATAAACCGTACTCTCGATAGACCACGATCCTGTCTCTATCGAATCCCGACACGTGCTGGTAGCCGTTTCTCCTTCTTATATGAGGCATAACACGATCTTCTCACAAACAACTAACAGTCAATGCGATTTCCGAATGAGAAAGCCACTGCGTAACTTTCCTTTTATACAGAATTTGAGATGCCGTTTCTCCCTACTGCGTCGTTCGATTGCGCTTAAATACTAATCATTTGCATATCCCAGCATCTTCTTCCTATCATACGAATTCGACGTTTGCATCATCGGCCCTTCATTGTGTGGCAATTTTAATAGCCAGCAGTGTTGTAAGCACTACTAGTCTGTAGTTCACAGGGTCTGTTGCATCCTTACCAGGTATCTGAAAGAGAATAACAATGGTCTTACGCCACGAAAGTGAAAAAGTATGCTCCTCCCAGATTCTATCATACAGGCATAAAATGTTACGGAGGCCTTTGGAAGATGTTTAAGAAGACTGTTTATCAATGTTCGACACAACTCGGTTAGAGGTCTGTATGGAAATTTTAACTCGATTTATTCAAAACTCATGCTTAAAAAAAGCCACGTGTTACACACATCGGGGAGCCACGTGACTCCTCGACTCCACTGGATATTCTGGCGTTTCCCGCCTTTCACAGCTCCTCCAACCCCTCGTCACGTGATCAGTCATGTGATCAGGCTGGGAGGTAACAACGGGTACCATGGTCAGTAACATGCCGCCCGGCCTTGCAGTGTTTTGGATAACATTTAAAAATTGCTGCATTTACACAGAATCGCAGTAAAAAATACATATTGCAAACAAGTAATTAATAATACCTATACAATCATAATACGTATACAATCTTGTTACATTATTAATTTTCCAGAGGCAATTAACAAATTTTAGATATACCGTAAAATCTTGACTATAATACGCACACGTGTATAATACGCATGCTTAATTTTGCACGAAAGTTTCGGAAAAAATTAAAATTCGACAATAATACGCACTCATAACTTTTCAATATTTTATTTAAAAATTGCACACATGTTTATTAACAGAAATAAAATTTGTAATAAAAAGAAACGAAAACGTCAAATTCGGTAGAAAAAAAATTAAATTTTTTATTCAAAACAAACAATACTGTCAAATTATCAGTCTTAATCACTTTTACTAGACTACAGCTCATCTATTGTTGTTGCGTCCATGTCATAATTATTGGTGCTGTCATAATATACGAGGGTAGGCTGAAAAGTAATGCACACATGCTTGTAGAGCGCGAACAAAAAGAAATAGCGAGATCGGGCAAAAAGAACATTAAAGTACAATTCTTAAGCTTCAAAATCACATATTTATTTTTCAATATAGTCACCGTTAAGGCTAACACATTTCTCCCAACGTGTAACAAGTTTTCTCATTCCGTCACTGAAAAATTCTTCCGACTTTTCTTGAATCCACGACTTGACAGCTGCCTTCACCACATCGTCCGAGGTGTAATGATTACCCTTTAGGTCTCTCTTGAGTCGAGGAAAAAAAATAAAAATTGCAAGGTGCAAGATCGGGGGAATAAGAAGGGTGTGGAATCGGTTCAAACTTCAGGTTTCGCAGAGCCTCTCCAGTCCGACGCTGTTCTCGCCTGTGAGACGGCGTGGTACCCATCGAGCACAGATTTTACGGTATCCCAATCGTTCTATAATGAAGCAGACACATTCCTTGGATACTCCATTATTGTTTGCGATACGCTTTTGAGTGATTCGCCGGTCATTTTGAATCAAATCGTCGACGAGTTTGCGATGTTCATCGTCTGTGGCAGTGATAGGACGTCCGTTGCGTGTTTCATCAACAATTATGGCTTTTCCAGGCTCGAAACAACGAAATTTTATTACCCATCGATTTACAGTACCCCTATCAACAGTATCGTTACCTTAAACAGCCTTTAAACGACGATGAATCTCAGTAGGACTCACTTTTTCAGCTGTTAAAAATTCGATAACAGCGCGCTATATAACTCGCCGTTGACATAGCACTAGAACACGTCTCCATACTACCGCTTTTCAAAATACACAGGATGAACACAACGATTTCAAACCTGCGCATGCTTATTGAGGAGGGATGGAACTTCCAAATGCCATTTGGCGCTGTTTTGAAGGTCATTTCGTTAGCGCTCTACAAGCATGTGTACATTACTTTTCAGCCTACGTATATCACCATTATCATCCTCATTTGATGAAAACTGCGCATCCTCCCATAATATGTCGTTCTCACTGCCGTTTCACGTTTAACAACTGATAATTTTTCTGCTGCCGTATAGGACAGTATAGGTCTTGAATACATTTAGAGGGAAATAAATAAAATAAAATAATAAATTTTTGCCCTTGCAACAATCGGGAACTATCACTATTCCAAGGGACCTGTTATTAAACGAACGCGTGGGCGATACGAACTGTGAGTTCCGTTTGTTTAAAAGGAACACTTGCTTAGTAAACAGGTGTTTGAATCACGGAGTGCAGACGCGCGCGCACCCGTGTTGCGAAAATCTATATATTTAAGTTGCTAAGCCGACTTTTTGGGCAGTCCGTGAGAGAAAACTACTGCATCAATTAACTTAATTTTGGTCTTAAAGGAAAGATTGTAATCTATAGATTTGTCAAATTTGGTTTTTGTAACCACCATTTTCACTAATTAGTGATAATTTACAATTAAAAATTGATTTCTGCGCATGCTTAGTGGCATGTTTAAATCTGGCTTTGCAAACTCACTGTTTCTGCGCATGCCCAGTGACATGTTTTAATGATAAACGCGTTTGTTCCGAGGAATGTCTCTAGATCTCTCTCTGCCATTTTAATTTTTATGATAATTATGTTTGTAAAATATAAGATTAAACCTGGTGTAAATTGTTTATTTCGCGCTGTTTAATTAGCAGTAATTTACAATTAAAAAATTGCTTTCTGCGCATGTTCAGTGACATTTTTAAATCTGGCTTTAGATACTCACTAAGCACGAGGCCGCTTAGACACATTAATTTTTTTTGCGCGTTATTATGATTTTCAACATTTGGCAATGATATGTTGAGTATAATTTGTGTATTAGTATACATTTATTTACTATCTAGCCGTCATGTTTTGACGGGTATCAACTAGTGCCTTCTTAATTCCTTTTCGACTCTGGTAGTAGTAAATTCTTTATCTTCCAACCGGTACAGCATTTGAATAATGTTATGTTATCATATTCCGCAGGAAATCTTCTAATGAGTTGAAAAAAAGCTAGGACATCAGGTAAAATGAAACCTGCTTCACATATTAATTTCTTTTTTTCACATATTTTCTTGCAAATAATACCTATGCTTTCTTTTTCTGGATTGAACTTTAAATCAAAAAATTCATCTAGAAGTCCAGCAAGACGAGCTCTTGTAGAAGGTTCAAAGTTTTCTTTCAGGATATTCCACGCTGTTTTCCCATCAGGCCCGGACTGGCTACTGTGGGGGCCCTCGGCAAGAGACTGAGGAGGGGCCCCTTACCAAGCAAGGGGGGGGGGTCAGAGGGTCCTCTCCCGGACAATTTTTGAAAATCACATGCCTGAAAACCACATTTTTTGCTATTTTGGCACTTTATCACTAATCTTTATCAAAAGTTAAGCTGTTCTATTATAGATTACTTAAGTTTGCGATACATTTTTATATTATTTTTATTATATCTAATCTTATTACACACGAGAAAAAATAGTAATCAATTACAAGTGGTTTATTACTTGAAAATGAGGCTGAGAAACATCTTTAGATTTAGTCAGCCGAACCTGTGCTAAAGCCATCATCTAAATCCTATTGCAATACCTCAATAAAAAAATGAAAATTAATTAGGGAAAACACTAATGAGTAAGACAAGCATACGTAAAGAAAAAAGTTGTATTTTACTACGATTACGTTTTTAAAATCAAAAGAAAAAAGGATAGATGATACAAATGAATTATTTACAATTTAAATTAAGAAATAATCTAATCTAACAGCTTTTTGGCCAGTTCTTCACTAATCCTGGCCATTTCATCTATAATAAAATTTTTATCTAAATTATTAAATAAGTCTCTTTCTACATTAATAAATAGGAGAATAGACTTAAGGTCATGGCTTAAAGTACACCTAATTCGATTTTTAACGATTTTAAGTTTAGATAACACCCTTTCACAGGTGACTTGTGTACAAGGTATAGTTTGAACAAATTTGTAAGCTATATACTGGTTGGTAAATGGTCCAGATTGTGAGAGTTGGAAAACAACAGAAAAGGCACACGACAAACACTGAATACATGCATTTTCTGCATTCATTGTTTCTTGTCACAGCAGTATCCATAAAGATCTTATACAGATTCGGATCTTCTTCAGATTCGGATTCTAAATTGTCCTCTTCACAGATATTTTCAGCTTCATTCAGCTTGTCTTGTTTTGTTTTTTCTCTTCCATTTTCGTTCTCAATTTTTGAAGTTGTCATAAAACTTTTGTATTGGTCTGAAAACTGTTTCAGCTCAACTAACAATTGACTTCTTTCAGTTTTACAAAGCTTAGAAATGCAGCAAAGGACACCCGTAAAAAAACTATCAAGCTTTTCGATTTCATGAAATTTCTTTGCCTCTAACCAGGAACAATCTCTCAAAATTTCTTTATTTTGACTCAATTTCTCTTCGATACTCGTCTTAGCACAATGTAAAATATTGAAAAAGACCAATTTATAGTTTTGGACAGTTGAGATTCCAGGAGCTTCGTCTTTTGATTTTTCACCAAGCATTACCTTTTCCTTTGAGGTTCTTTTTTCCTTGAAATCTACTTCCACTTCTACATCAATCTTGTAATCTTCTAAACTGCTATTAACTGTACTACGTATAGCATAATATTTTGTTTTTGAATACAGAACCTCAAAGTGTTTATCACTCCTTTTATCGCTTACTTGTTGAAGCAGCGTCTATACCAAGTTCCAGGTGGTAGAATAGTCAATAACTTTGTGTTTGCTCCACCACCTTGTGGCTCTTATTTTTTACAACTTGTACAGTTTTTTATGATCAATATGTTTTCTTTTTGTTTCTCTCTCTCATACGGCCATTCTTTTGTAAGATGATCTTATAAAAACAGCAGATTTTTCCACCAATCCAAATAAGTTTTCTGCTTTGAGTAACTTTGTTGTTGAATCAGCCACTACTATTTTTGGATATGAGTGTACATTCACTGTACGTGTCCCATACAGTGAATGTACACTCATATCCATAAATTAAGGATAATTCAGAATCACACGGAAATCGAACACTAAAGTAACAATTTCACCTGTAGAATTATCACACACATCTTCAAGAATAATATGCAAATTACAGGAAGCCACTATATAACGCCGATAGTACGTCACAATGACGAGAGTGTAAGAGAGGGGTATATAAGGAATGGTGGCAAAGAAGTAAAATTGTCCACAAGCGTTCTGTAAGCCGCTAAGTGCCATAACCGAATAATTATGACACAGAGGACGCATGTGGATGATTTTTTTACGTGCTAGAATTATCGGCCGCCTGGAATGTGGACGTACTCAGATGGGAGTATCCGAGGAACTTGGAATTGCCCAAATTGTCATCTCTAGGCTTTGGCAACGATTCCAAGATGATGGAAATGTTAGTAGACGTTACAGTACAGGCCGCCACCGAGTTACAACGCCGAATGAAGACCGGTATTTGGCAGTAACTGCCAAATGAAGCAGACGGAGCACAGCATCCGACCTGTCTCGTCAGCTATCTGCAGCCACGGGTACCACAGTTTCAAGGCAAACCGTGTACAGACGTTTGGGAAATATTAGTCTATATGCTCGCAGGTCTGTCAGATGTGTTCCGCTCACGGAAACTCATTGTCGGCAGCGATTAGTTTGGAGTAGAGAACATACAATGTGGACATCGTCACATTGGGCTTGTGTGGTGTTTTCCGACGAGTCTTGTTTAGCTTGCAGTCTGATTCACGCCGGACTTTCATATGGAGAACGCCATGTACCCGTTACCACCAAGACAACATCATTGAACGACACCGTTACGATGGTGCAGGATTGCTCATTTGGGGTGGAAATATACTGGGCTCCAGAACAGATCTGCATATTCAAATCGGAACCATGAACGCCCACATTTATCGGGACATTATTCTGGAACAACATGTACGTTTGTTTAGGGGTGCCATGGGCGCAGAATTTGTGTTTATGGGTGACAACGCCCGTCCTCACCGAGCAAACATCGTAAACGACTGCCTTCAATCTGAGGATATCCCCCTATGAAATGGTCAGCATTCTCACCTGACTTGAATCCGATAGAGCATGTGTGGGACATGCTTGGCTGACGAGTTGCAGCCCGTAAACCACCTCCTACATGTGTTGGGAGAGCATTGCTTACTGAGTGGAGAAATCTTCCCCAAGATCAGCTCGATAATTTGATACTCAGCATGCCTAGGCATTGTACGGACTGCATTTCATCGCATGAAAGACATACAATGTATTAACCATCATACCAAACATGTAATATTAAGTTTTTGTAAAGGAGATATTTTTTACAATTGCTATAGGGAGCAAAAATCGTAGTTTTTATAAATGGTATCATACATACACCATCTTTTTTGTTCTTTAACTTTTGTTTAATAAATGGGCTTTATGAATAAGTCACGTTTGTTTTGTTTCTAAACCTTTATTTGCCGGAGCTTGCATTATCCTTAATTTATGGACATGGGTGTAAATAAAATCTTTGTTTTCCTTTTTGAGCTGATCTAACAGCCTTTCATATTGTTAGCTCCCTCAAATGAACACGCAATAATAATATTTGATATTGCAATTCCACACTTGGCTAATTTTGATTGCATAAGTTTGTACAAAGCAAGTCTACTTGAATCATCAACTATTATTACTTTTAAAAGTCTTTCATATATCTTTCCTTGACCGACATAACGGACGCAAATTTCCAATTGGTCCATAATAGCTACATCTTGGGTACTTTCTACCATCACGCTGTATATTATGCTAGTGTGAAGGTCTTTCAAAATAATATTACGGCCCATCAAACAAATTACTTTGGTTAGCTTGATAAAAAATTTTGACAAAAATGTCAACAGAGAGCCTCGTCCAATCGGTTCTTTAGTTAACTTTCCTGTAGTTTTTCTTTTGTTAATTATTTCCATTCTGTGCTGTCTTCAATACACTTTCTGACATGATTTTGTAAAATCACATCATAATTTGCAACCAACATGACCACTTCAAGAAAATTACCATGATTTTCTATAGAGTCCAGTGTATAAGCCCCTTCTGCTTTATAGCCTCTGTATGCAATGTCTTGCCTACCAATAAAAAAAACTATATCAATTTAACGTTGAACAACCAATCTTCTGGTGTGAATTTCTCTTTCTCGCCGTTTGTTTTGGTTACCAGTCAGAAGAGTTGAAATATCATGACCCTTTTTGGCTTTGAAAAGCTTCCTTAGCCGCGAGTTCCTGATAACGAGAATCTTCATGAATCTTAACGGTTTTATAAATCTGTACGTCAGAGGTATAACATCATAAGTGAATGTTCTTCATTTTCGATATTTTTATTGTAAGAGACTCGTTTTGGATGGAGCTTCTTTGAGGAAAACTGTCCTATATGAAAAACAAAATGGTGGGGGAAATATAGACTTATAAACTATCGCATATATAAGTCATGATGAGAGGTAAACCATCACAAATGGGGAAAGTCACTGAAAAAAATTCACTTATGATGGTTTACTTCTGACGTAGAGAATATGCTTAGGAGAAACGTCATGCCCGGTATTAAATGAGAAATGTCTATTATCTTTACCTCCAAAGGCAGCAGGAGCAGTTCACTTTGTTAAGCCGAATCGAATATGATAACCATTTTCTATGAATTTTTTCACCATTCGGCAAAAGTCGGTAATAAAGTTTTGAAGAGTCGATTGGCAGTTTAGTTTCTTTTCCTTCATTAACTAGAATCGGGTGCTTCTCCATAAAAGCTTTTTTTAATTCCGATAGGGTCATTTTCGTTGGGGCATATGAAATATCCAAGCTGGTGTGTAACCGCATCAGGTGTCTTTTAGTGGGTTTCGTCATCATCATTATCTGTGTCAGAGTTGGAATTAGTTCTGATTAGATCAGATTTTATGCACTAAAAATATATTCCAATAAAAAAAGACCTAGGATGTTTAGTTAGGAAGTTATGAGTCAATAACCAACTTGTTTCGAACGGTCCCAACCGAATCAACTCTCAGGATATGAGCTGCCATGTTGGATAGAGGGGTCAGTCGAATTTACCACTAGCAAAATTAAATTTTTAATTTACCAAATTTCAGCTAGAATTTTTTTTTAATCCCGTCCGGATTAACCGGATGTCCGGACATACGGGGTCCGGATTAGGGGTACTCTACTGTACTTATGAGCTAATAAACTAATTCCAACTTTCTTACCTGTATTTGATGTATCATCGTGAATCAAAGACTGACTTTGCGACTGAGAAGGGGAACTAACTAACCAAGTATTTAAACGTTTGGAACTTTTTTCAACGTCTAAATATTTTCTCTTCTTTTCTTTCCTTTTCGTAGCGCCATTTTGATACACACGTTTCATGTTGACAGAACTGTCTAGTGGAGTAACAACAACATACACTGACTGAGAGGTGCAGTGGTAGGATGAAAACCTCCAAACTGTTTGAAACAACTGTTTTTCACTAAACAACGAGAAAACTGCTTTTCTGAACACTTGGAACTGTTTGATCTGGGGATCAGACTGCCTGTTCTCTAATCTAAACTGTTCTAAGGTCACAACATAACTTAACACAAAAGAACAAATGTAATATTTTAACTGTTTTTACTTTTCTCCTCTTCTCGATCCGGACTCAAGAATGCTCTGGACTCTTCTCGTTCTTGAACGGAAACAACTGTTCACGACTAAAGGACCGACAACTTACTGTTCTCTCAAACAATAAAATTGTCTATTTATTTCAATTAAGACTGATTTTAGATCCAAATAAGAACTGAAGTGATTTAACATATTTTTAAAATTATGGAAACTTTTAAATATTTGTATAATGTATCGGGAATCCAGGTAATACACTTCAACAAAACACGCTTTCCGCTTTAATACAAAATATATAAAACTATTTTTATTTCTGAATTAAAACGTAAAAAAAATATTGATTGGTTATAAATGTAATTTTTTAAATTTCTCATTTTTCCGTTCCGAGTTTAAAAAGAAAAACTACACAATAAAAGTCTGGAAAGACGAAACTGGACAAAAGAAGACTGGAAAAAGGTTATGTGGTCAGATGAATCACGCTATATACCTTGTTTTGTACTGATGGAAGACGTCGATTTTGGCGAGAACCCCATGAAGCCATGAACTCATCTTGCCTTGTTCGCACTGTGCAATTGTCTGGTGGGAGTATCATGGTGTGGGGCATGTTCTGCTGGTATGGACGTGGTCCCCTGGTGTTCGTTGGGGGTAAACACATAGCCATGCAATACCTGGACATATCGCCAGATCAAGTGCATCCTGCAATGTTACATTTTTACTCCGCAGATGACAGATACTTCATGGACGATAATGCAACTATACGTCATGTCAGAGTCGTTCGAGATCGGTTCATAGAACATCAATCAGACTTCCAACAGCTTCCCTGCCAGCCGCAACAGTGGCGTAGCGAGAGGGGGGCAAGGGGGGTCTATCATGCCCCGGGCGCCACTCGCAGAGAGGCGCCAAAATAACTAATTCTATATATTATATTACTATATGTTTTTCGGGGGGGGCGCCAAAAATGTAGCATACCCCGGGCGCCAGTTATGCTCGCTACGTCACTGAGCCGCAAAGCCCGGATCTTAATCCAATAGAAAATGTTTGGGGCATGTTGGAAAGGCGCATCCGACAGCAATCTCCTCTTCCATCCAATTTACACAATCTTAAGATCTGTGTAGCCAATATATGTGTTCACGAATTACTGTTTAACTTCTCAAAATACAAGTGAATGTTTGTGAACCTCATTTAAATGACCAATAATCTGACTTCGGATTAAAACAAGCAATCAACATTTAATGGACGAAACGCATTAACAATACATGGTTAGGCAGCTTAAAGGAGATACGCCCCTCGCAGCTCTCAAACCTACGATAAATAGAACATGAAAATCCAACTGTCGCCAAAGCTAAAGTACAATTTACCCTGCTGCCAGTTTTACAAAATACTACAGTAAAATAAAAAATAGGAAAATACAGTTACATGGAGTTAACCATTATTTAAACATTCAGAATAAACATATGATGTACGTCAGTATCAGGGAAGATGCGAGAAATCAGGTAACATCCTCCCTCCTTGCAATATGAAATTATTAATTTACTACTGCAACACAAAAATTATACAAAACTGATAGTTAATACAGTACACACAAAAGTAATTGCACATTCACAAGCCTAAACGATCTGGCATTTTAATTTTTCTTCCCACTCACGTTGTCTTAAAATTTGGGGCAGGATTTTCTAAATCAGGTACGTCAGCACTCAGGATCTCTGCTGTGAACTCATTCTAAGGCATAGCTGTTTCTTTACCATCTGAAGGAGACTCAGTCTCTGTAGATACTCTTTGAACACTTACGGGTAAATTCAAATTATTCACATCCGAAACTGATAGTTCAAGAGGATAAAGCCTCTGGAAAGGACGTAGTCTTTCACCATGCTGCATTTTTAACTTCTATACCCTGGAAATACCATCCCTTCCAGGATAAATCTCTACAACAATATCGAGAGGCCAGTCCACCAGTTTTTTTGCTTCATTTTATTAATAAAAGCGAATGTTTGCGTGTGTGTGTGCGTGCGACCCCCAGGCGAATCTGTGAAACTTACAGCCATGAAATTTGGCACACGGGTAGTGAAGAGTCTGAACATGTGCACCTCGAAGCCCGAATTTTAAATTTTATTACTGTTAATTTTTAATTAATAAAAAACCAACAATTTTTGAAGGGTGAGTCCAAAAAATAGAACAGCTAGGCAGACGCCATATTTGAAATGTCAAAATCGATGCTTTTTTTTTCATGAAAGTACATAAATGTTACATATTTGGAAAGAGCTTTGAAAACTGATAATTTTTTCTGCTTAGAGTTATTCTGACACTTAAAAAGTTTAACAGATGTATTAATTCTAAAACTCCACCGCCGAGACGAAACAATCAAATTACCCAGTATGGTGCAGCCATCTGTCGGAAACGACGGGAATGAACTTCAAATTAATGTTTCTAATCAGTAAAATTTCAATTGTATATGATTTCAACCAGTGCCGCACCCAGGGGGGGGGGCAGGGGGCCCTGCTCTCCCCCAAAGAAGTAGAAATGTTGATTTTGCATTATAAATATTTTTATTCGTTCATTTCGGCCCCCCCATCCATTATAAATATTTTTATTCATTCATGTCGGTCCTCCCCAAGAAAAAATCCTGGGTGCGCCACTGATTTCAACAATTATATTAACGAAGTAATAAGTATTTTCATTCATGCAGTGCACCTTGAAGCCCGAATTTAAAATTTTATTACCGTTAATTTTTAATTAATAAAAAAACAACAATTTTTGAAGGGAGAGTCCAGGAAAATAGAACAGCCGCGCAGCCGCCATATTTGAAATGTCAAAATCGATGCTTTTTTTTTCCTGAAGGTACATAAATGTTACATATTTGGAAAGAGCTTTGAAAACTGATAATTTTTTCTGCTTACAGTTATTCTGTTACTTAAAAAGTTTAACAGATAACTCCACCGCCGAGACGAAACAATCAAATTGCCCAGTATGGTGCAGCCATCTGTCGGCAGCGACGGGAATGAACTTCAAATTAATGTTTTTAATCAGTAAAATTTCAATTCTATATGATTTCAACCAGTGGCGCACCCAGGGGGCCCTGCCCCCCCCCAAAAAAAAGAAGTAGAAATATTGATTTTGCATTATAAATATTTTTATTCGTTCATTTCGGCCCCCCCCCATGCATTATAAATATTTTTATCCATTCATCTCGCCCCCCCCCCAAGAAATACCTGACTCTTTTGGTTAAAAAGGTTTTGTCAACAAAATCTAGATCTGCATTTTCAATTTTTGCACAATTGTTATTCACAAGAAACATCGAAGTGGTTAATGGGATTAACTCATCTGGTGAACTGGAAATATAGGTTAAGGGTCGGGAGTTGATAACAGACTTACAGTCACATAGAATAGTCAGAAGTTCTTCATAATTCACTGAAGATTTCCCCAGCATTCGCCGTAAAAGTTCTTTTAACATTCTAACCATTCGTTCCCACCATCCACCCCACCATGTAGCAGTGGGTGGAATGAACTTCCAAGAAATCTGCTTGGTGGTAAAATAAGAGCTTATTTTATACCAGTCAAGAGCCTTCAGAACATTATTTGTACCATCAAAGCTGGTACCATTATCAGAATAGAGAACAGAGACTCTTCCTCTTTGAGACATAAACCGTCTTAAGGCCTGAATAAAAGATTCTGTAGATAATGACTTGATTGGTTCTAAATACACAGCACGGTATACCGCACACGTAAATAAAATTATCTATGCCTTTTCTTCTGATCGTAAATACAGAGGGCCGGCGTAATCAAATCCCGAGACTTCAAATACACCAGCATGAGTAACTCTGTCTTTCGGCAATGGAGCTAATGGGACTTCTAGAGGTTTCGCTGTGTGACGCTTACAAATAATACATTTAGAAACTACCTGCTTGGCTAATTTTCTGACTCCTATTACCCAGTATCAGTGGCGTAGCTAGAACTTTTGCCACCCGGGGCGGTCTCCAATTTGCCGCCCTTTCAAAGTCAATCAATTGGTATCCGAGCAAAATTTTTCTCCTGTAAATCTCTATCCGAGCAAAATTTTTAGAGATAATATTTTCAACCCTACATTGACTTGACGATGAGGAAAAATATTCGAAATCATATAGTAATTCATAATTCGTAGAAATCGAATAGTAAACTTATGAATTGAACAAGTGGTTTTTTACAACTAATACTAAATTAAAATATGCCGCCCCAAAATATGTGCCGCCCGGTGCGGACCGCACCCACCGCACCCTCCTAGCTATGCAACTGCCCAGTATTTTCCCCTTAATCTAGCTAGTAAAGTGGACAGTCCCGAATGTAAAGATTTCCTATGTATTTCAGTAACTAATTTTAACACTATGTCATGTTTTGATGGCAACACAATAGGATTTTGGAATTCTTCTGTCTCTTCACAATCAAATAATTTTGTTTTTACACGCAATAGACCATTCTGATCTTTGAATGTGTTCAGGTTTTTCAAAAGTCTTTTATCAAAGAGTCGTTCAGATTGTGTCAGCCTTAAAACCACAATCTCAGCTTTCCCATATTCATCAGTTGTTAGCTCTCCTACCAATTTATTTTTCCTGGAAGTGTTGCTATAAAATCGGTAGATCCATCCAACCATTCTAATTGTCTTTGTGTAACTTGAAAATTGACCACTTATACATTCCCCAATATGATGTATGTTTATCATAGATGACACAATCCCTTTTCTTCTTTCATTCCGTACTTCTTCCTCATTTATACAAAATTCTGATTGAGGCCAATCTTCAGATGGAGAATATAACCAGAGGGGGCCCCTCCCACCATTTGGACTTCAAAAGCTGACGAGCGGAACAACCTCTGCTTGGAAGATCGGCTGGATTGAGCGTTCCTAGTACATGCCTCCAATATTCTAAAGGGGTCAGCCTTCTGATTTCCTCCACCCGAGTCTGGACAAACACATCCCACGGCCCTTCTCTTTTCAACCACGAAAGTACTGCTGTAGAATCGGACCTGAAGAAAACCTTTTCCCTTTGGAATTCTTTTAAAATGTCTACTGAAAGGCGTGCTGAAATTGTAGCGGCAAGAAGCTCTAACCGTGCTATAGTGGTTTCGTTCTTCCCGCAAGGAGCTATTCTAGATTTGGCTCTTAGCAAGTGTACTTTTACTGAGTCTGTCGAACAAATTTTGACAAAAATAACCACAGAGTAGGCAGATTTGCTTGCATCCCAAAAGAAGTGTAAACTATCAATTTTATATCCACATTGTATCCATCTAGGGATCTTAATTTCCTTTAAACTTTCCAAATTATTCCACCATTTTAAAAATTCTTCTTTAGTACTAGAATCTACTTCTTGGTCCCAAGTTAATCGAGATTTCCACAACCATTGCAACAAAAGTTTTGGCAATAAGGTAACAGGACAGGCTATACCGAGAGGATCAAATACTTTATGGGCAGCTGCTAAAATTACTCTTTTCGAAATTTTTTTGGTGATGTCTTCAATATTATCTGCTACTTTTAGGCTCAGAGAATCATTAGCACGATCCCATAACATTCCAAGAACATTGGTGGGTTGTGGAGCATGACAGTTCGCATCTGAATACTCCCAAATTTTCTTTCTTTAGAGTAAGCATTGCGAGGCTGTATATATGAACTCTTGTAACTGCATTTCATCTTTGACACTTACGAGACAATTATCCACATAAAAACTACTTGCAAGTTGTTGGATAATGTCAGCCGGGTATTTTGAGGACCCAGATTGTGTCTTATCTAATTCTGACTGTAAATGATACTGAATCACAGAGGCAAGCAAAAATGGGCTACACGTAACTCCGAAAACAACTCGGCAGTGCCTAAAATATTTTAACTTTAAATCCTCATCATACCAAAGGAATCTAAGATAATTTTTGTCACTTTGCGAAACTCGAATTTGCAAAAACGCTTTACGTATGTCCGCAGTCACTCCTATTTTAAACGAGCGGAAACGTGTCAATATTGACGGAATTAACTCAATTAGGTTTAAGCCCTTTTCAAGGCAATCATTAAGACTGGAGGAGAATCTTAAGTTGGCTGAAGCATCATATACAGGCCTAATACGAGTAGTACTATTTTCTTTGATAATAGGCCTATGGGGTAAATAACGAGGAGGAAGAGAAATTTCACTTTTCGGTACTTTTTCAATAACTCCCTCTTTTTCCCATTCCTTAAAAACTTGATCATAAGCTTCAAAAATATTTTTTGTTCTTAAATTTTTGACTGTATTGTTTAGCTTCTTAAGAGCCAATTCAAAATTTTCTGGCAGAGGAGGGTGTTCATTTAACCAAAGTAAATTAACAACAAACCTACCTTCAGTATCTATTTTGACAGTATTTAAAAAATGCTCTTTAGCTGGTTCCTGTATTTCTTGTCTAGACTTCCTCTCAGAGGGATCTAATATGCCGATGGATTCCAAAGTCCACAAATTAGATAGAGAAGTGTCGGCACACACCAAACTTGTAACTAGTAGTGCAGCACTTCCTTGCTGGTCTGAAGAAAGATTCTTCCCCATTATGGTCCACCCCAATTTGGTCTCCACTGCCGCGAGTCCAGAAGGGAGGAGCTTGTATCCGCCAGTCATTAACTTGCCTGCAATATCAGCTCCGAGAAGAATTTCTATCGTACCTGCTTCCGGATCATGTAAACAGATGTTGAATTTCTCGAGTTCTTGTCCAAGTGCTTTAAAATGACAATTATAACTTCCATCAATTTTGGAGATACCTACAGTGAAAACTTCATGATTTATATCAGCATGACTTCCACCAAACAAGGAGTGTCGAAGTTGTTCTCTTTGGCAGGATATAATATCCAACTTCGTATGCAGAGTTCTTTAAAACATATGACCGCTGAGATGCAGAATCGATTACTGCACGAGCTGTGCGCTTCTTCTTGGGACCTCTAATAATGACAAAGTCTGCGGAATTACATTAGGAGATTTTGTTATGTTTGCTAGAGCTTCATCTTGATTAGTAAGAAATTCGTCGCCTCTAACAACTGAACTCGCGTCTGAAGTATTTGAAAGATTTCTACATAAGAGCAGATGAGGCCTTTTGCCACAAAGGAGGCAATTCGCTCTAGCCCTGCATTTGGAAATCACATGTCCAGACTTTAAGCACAAAAAACAAGAACGTGACTTTTCCACAGTCGCTTGCCTGTCATTTAGCGACATATTCCTAGCTTTACAGCAATCTGAGGATACATGAGTTGCAGAACAAAAAATACAGTAATTTTGTTTATCTCTAGCAGTAGTAATTGAAGTAGATGCTGAAGGTATTGGTGGTGAACGTCCACTGCTCTTAAAACCTGTTCGTTTGGGATTCCAGAGTTTGGAAGGCTGATTTGTATCAAAGCATTTGCTTGCTATAGATACTCGTTCTTCTCCATCAATTTCATCAATCAAAAATGAAAGTAACCCATCTAAATCCATGCGATGTGTAGATTCTTTTTCCTTACTAGAACTTCCGTCACCAAATTCATTTTCCTTATAACGGCGACTAACCGCTCGAAATCTCTGCCATGCACGAAGTGTGTCATCTGGTAAAGATGATTCCACCAGAGGATACAATACAACATAGCTGCATATTTGTCTCTAGCAACCCCAAGTTCTTCTAATGCACGAAGTTTTGATTCTAAGTTATCATATAATTTCCTCAAGGAAAATTTCTGATTCGAATTTTTTAACAAGACCAGTGAAAGGAGATCCCTTACATAAACTTCTATAAGTAGATCCTCTTTACCAAAACGGGCATGAAGTTGTAAAGCCCTGCTATAACTTCCCCGCGAGGCGGAAAACCCTTAACTAATTCTTCGACCGCTGATCCCTTCTCCATTGATTGCAATAAATATGCAAATTTATCATGATCATCTAAATTTGGATCGCTGTCAATCTTCTTAAATTGACCCCCAAACACATAACTAATTCTTAACATTCCCATCAAAGGTAGGTAATTTTATTTTCGGATAACGTAATAAGGTATTCCGAGATGCTTCCACAGTATTTGAATTATCAAGGTCAACAGCGGTTAATGTTTTCAACTTCTGCTCTAACAATCTCCATTTATCAATATAAGCTTCAGATTCATCGATTTCTTTTTCTAGTTCACTTTCTGTCTTATCTGCACTTTTGAAATACAGCTGCCTAATATTATCCTCAGATTCGATCATTAATTGTGCTTTCTGTTCAATTGCGAAATTTTAACGTCTGCCAGTAAAGCCGCTTCTAATTTATTAAACTCATTACACGCTTTAGTAAACAACCTTCTGTTCGTTGTACGAACCTTCTTCAACTCCTCCATTGCAAAAAAATGACTAAGGGCCTGTTCGCATAGGAGTCCGTTGCGTAGCGAGTATTGAAATATATTTAGCCAATGACAAACCTCCAAACGATTAGCAACGAAATTTTTAACGCCTATGATTGGTTTATTTTCGTCTCAACGTCATCTTTCCTTTAACGCAACGCAACGGACTCCTATGTGAACAGATCCTAAGGGCCTGTTCACATGGGAGTCCGATGCGTTGCGTTAAGGAAAAGATGACGTTGAGACGAAAATAAACCAATCATATGCCTCCAAACGATTAGCAATGATATTTTTAACGCCTATGATTGGTTTATTTTCGTGTCAACGTCATCTTTTCCTTAACGCAACGCAACGGACTCCTATGTGAACAGGCCCTTAGAGTGCTTGCTTACCTTTTAAAACAGTTTAGGTAATCCTGTCGCGGACGCCACTTGTTCACGAATCACTGTTTAACTTCTCAAAATACAAGTGAATGTTTGTGAACCCCATTTAAATCACCTACAATAAATAGAACATGAAAATCCAACTGTCGCTAAAGCTAAAGTACAATTTACCCTGCTGCCAGTTTCACAAAATACTGCAGTAATTTTTTTTCCAATGCGGAGGCTACTGCAGTAAAATAAAAAATAGGAAAATGAAGTTACATGGAGTTAAACATTAGTTAAATATTCAGAATAAACATATGGTGTACGTCTGTATCATAGAAGATGCGAGAAATCACGTAACAACATGGTTTTCTCTGGACGTAAATGCACTCCAGTGGCGCACCCAGGGGCGGCCCAGGGGGTCCTGCCCCCCAAAGAAGTACAAATATTGATTTTTCATTATAAATATTTTTATTCGTTCATCTCGGCCCCCCCATGCATTATAAATACTTTTATCCATTCATCTCTCTCCCCCCCCCCCCCCCAAGAAAAAATTCTTGGTGCGCCACTGCTCCAGAGGTTTTATAGAATCAATGCCTTGAAGAATACGGGTTGTTATCCATGCAAAAGGAGGTCCAATCCTTTGGTTCTAAGAAATATTTTTTTGAGAAACCGAAAGTAGCTATAGGTGTAAACTTAACGCCAGAAATGCGAAATTGACACGCACGCGCAGTCAGGTAATGAATTGTCACGCATCTGTTACTTAATCGCTCCTAGAAAAAGTGAGCGGCTCCGCCTATCGTCCAATCAGAGTCCGAGTGCGTATTGTCGAAAGGCAGATTCTAGCCGCCTATGGTTTCAGAGTCATCTCTATGAAATGAGAGAGTATAGAAATTTTTTTTCACCCCAGGAAATGTAAATACACAAACACTGTGAATTAATGAGAAATAAAAGGAATGATTTTCTGAAATTTTTGTACAATACAAGCTCTGATTTATGGCGATTAGATAATTAAATAAATTAAACAAAATTAAATAAAATTAAAGTTTTTCTGAGTTAATAACAAGCAGGGTTAATCAGTTAATGTATGCCGCGCCAAATTTGTTTCTCACTGCAAAGGAAACATTTAATTTATTATCTGCAGTTATTTTATTTGCATATAGGTTGTTGAATTTTATATAATAAAGATGATAATGATTCACCTATCACCTTTAAGACGTATGAAATGTATTCAAGAATTTGTTTTTAAAGTTCATCAATGTCATTCTTCTCAATTTCGTCAAAAGTTTGAAAGCGTATACGGTCATACATCAGTGACTTCTTGGTTTCCTGGTCATATGTATAAAGGTTTGTTGATCTTACAGTTTATTAAATATGGGAAAATAATAATAAAAATATATTCTCTACAAAGCAATTATACCTCTAATGTGTTTCATTGGTCAATAAAGAAAAATATTAAAACACTTAAATTTTCCTTTAATAAAAGTTGTTAGGTATAAAAATTGACTTTTAGCTGGAGATATTGTGTCTCTTCACACTTTGAGATTATGTTGCTTTATGTAATTATTGCTGCACTTACAAGATCTTGTTAGATTACTTTTTTATAAATTTTGAATATTTGCTTGTAGATGAGACAGTAGGGGTTTTAAGAATATTATAGAGGGTATATGTATGAACCAGAGATAGTCATTCAAATTTTTTTGCATATACTAAAAGACATAAAGCATTATTACACCCAAGATCTTTTACTATTATCTCCTCTTATCAATCAAATATATGTAATCAAATATATGTAAATTTTTTCCTCTTCAATTTTGTGTTATTGAATATCTCTGCTGAACAGAAGAGCAATTTCATATTAAGCTACAGTTTTAGTGTATTTCTTTCTAAAATAGTTGCTTTCAAATGTTAAGACTGTGAAATGATAACTTAGATACTAAAATTTTGCATATTTTAAAAGATTTTGCTGTCCTAAAACTTATATTTAGAGAAAATATGGGTTAATTAAGGCATTCATGCAGATAAAAATGTAAGTTGAGATATTGAAAGAGAACTGCAGTATTAATTTTTATTAATATTTGTTTACATGTGAATAGATGCTATTATAAATGGGAAAGTAAAAATAGTAAGTTTATTAAAGTATAAAAAATTTAAAGTCCATGTGAATAACAGTGAAAATATATCTATTTATATTGTTTCAGTTATTCTTTATTCACCTCATTGTTTAGTATCTGCATCCCGAAACAAACTGTTAAAGTGGAAGTAAGATAAACTTTCTATTGTTTTATGCTTTAATAACATATATTTTAGAAGAATGAAGTAATTCATATTTATAATATAAATAGTTAATAAACAGGATAAACAGTTTAATTCCTTCATACCATCTTGGAGAGAAAACTTCTAATAAGTATTTTTCTGTGATATATAGATGTTACAAAAAATATTTGTATAGAATGAATTTTTGTTACATTTCCCAGGAAATAAAATTAATAACAAAGGTGTTTAAGTAAACACAATGAAATAATATTTGACTTATTACAAAAAAGAAATAATGTTTTAGAACAAAAAATATTTGCACACTTGTAGTTTTTAGTAACTTATACAAAGTATTTGCATTTGATATGTAATCCATTGCCATCAAAAACAGCTTGTAGTATACGCAACGGGCCATCGCCAATTTGGCGCCAAAATCCCGTTCGGAGAGCTGTTAGGCTTAAACTGCGAAATGTAAACAATAAATTGGAAAACGAACTTACTGCTGGCTTTATGAAACTCGTAGGTGCACACGGGATCTTCGCTTCGCTCAGATACCCTTGCTTCACTCCGTTACGCATCCATCCAAAAACATTACAGAAAATCCCCAGCCGCTGGCTTCGCTACATACCGCTGGCTGTTGTACAGTAAAAAAAAGGTTTTGCTGGCTGTAGCGGTCAGTAAAACAAAGCTTATCGCAAAAAATTTTAAAAAATACCATCCGATCTTAAAATCCTCATTGCCAGAATATAAAAACCGCCAAACAACCATCAGATTTGGTGAAAAATCACCCCTTGGCGTTCGTTGCGTATACTACATCTGTACCAATTTTGAATTGTTTCAATAGATATTTTGGTCAATTCACTTCAGATTTATATATATATACTGTGAAGTGGGGTAAGTCAGAACGCAAAATCATATAGTTCCACTTTGAATCTAAATAAATTTTTAACAAGTTGTTGTATTTGTATGAAAAGTTGCATACATACTTTTGGTTATGTTCTACATTTATAGTTTTATTTTTAAGAGAATATATTCTCAACATTTTTTGCCATAAATATTTAAACGTTTTTGTGTTTTGTGTTCTCACTTGCCCCCGCACTTGGGGCAAGTGAGAATGCGAATCCAATTAAATCATAGTTGCTTATAGCAAAATAAGTAGGGCAAGGGAAAGAATAGATATTTCATGCTGAACAAAAGGCTATTTTTTTTTTATTATTATTCTTTCATTGTGGAGGTATTAGTTGTTCAAGTTAGCAGTGTCAGCAACGTCTGAATACTAACAAAATAAGTATATTTGTATTATTTGTTTTAGAGTAACAAATGTGTTAAAAGTTCAAAAAAAGTTGTTTTTCCTTTGCTTAGGCCCTACTGAATATTGTAGGACCAAAAAGACATGGAAAAAAATTAGTTCACCGTGCCATCCAGGACTCGGCTCTTCCAGGAACACTAATAAGTCTTCATCTACAAAAGGCAACTCAGAAATAGTGACAACAGAATTAGAAATTCAATATATTCACACACAGTTTGTAATGTCCACTCCACTCACATTCACTAACATTTAGTCTAAACAAGTTAGTTTATTACAATTCACTTCTTCAAACCTACAACAACAAAAAACTAGTTTCAGTTGCATAAATTACTATTTTTGAATGTTAAGGAATTAAAAACAATCATCAACTGTTAATGAAACATGACAAAAGGTGGTTGGTTATGAAGTTTCTCCACCTAGAAAACATATGGTGGGAAGAAAAATAATTCATATCGCTGTTATAACACAAAGGTAGGGTTTTTCAGTATATGGAACAAGTGAGAACTGCTGTACTCAATTGCCCTAACACTAAATTTTTATGGGGCAATTGAAAACCCTGCAGTACTGAAGTGATATTGTAAAAAAATGGTTTTTATATATTTTATCTGTATTTGTTGTTTCTTAATGAATAAGTGAGTATTTTCAAAATCTCTATGTGTTGTAGTTAATTAGTTTTTTTTTTTTTACGGCTAGCACATGAACTTGGGTACCTTAGGTAAAATGCAAGGGTTTGGTAGGTATAAAAATTTTCCATTTTGCAATTTTTTTCTGTAAATAAAATATTAACATTACAGTAGAGTAAGAATTTTCCTGTAAAGTACACTTGAAAATATTTTTTAAAAAGTTAAATATTTTAGGGGTTTAAGACTGCGTTCTCACTTACCCCCCCCCCCCCCCCTTTATCCTATATGTATATACATATATATATATATATATATATATATATATATATATATATCATTCTTTGATATGCGTATGTGATCAGTAGATGAAAAAATACTTAATATTTGGAACTGTAGGTTAAGCAGAAAAATTTCTATGTACTCTATAAATTTATTAATAGTGCATTATCATGAAGCAATATTTGTTACAAATTTCTAACAAATAACTTCAATTTTAAAGTTTATATAAATATATTTTGCTTAAAATAACCATAAAGTTCATGAAATATAAAGATTTTTAAAAGTATACACATCTCACATTTATTATCATAAAGGATAGCTTATAAAAAGAAACTGAAAAAAAAAGTCCATGATAGAAACTAATATTTTTCACCAGTGCGGAATAAAGTTTGTCAAGATTTGCATTCAAAGTAAAAAGACCCAATCTGATTTCAATAAACTAGATTAGATTATTCATGTTTAACTTTATTTTAATCTTCAGTATGAAAGGGAATTATTGCTAAGATTACATATAAACGTTTTTATACCCATTGATTGTAATTAATTACATTTAGGTTTTAAAACTATTTTGTTCTGCTCTGTGTTGGATATTTTTCTCCTCTGTACAATGTTTTTGAATATCACAGTGAAGTGATTAAATAACACTGTACAACAAATTAGAAGTTTATTTCTGTCCTTTAGATGAAACTATATGATTTTGTATAAACTAAAGGTTTTTGATTCATATATCAAACCCAAAATGGTCCATCTTGTATGGTTTTTGTAGGATACCCACTTCTCATATTTATATAAATTGGTTATAAAGAAATGTAACAGAGGCTTGATTATAAAAAACACAAACACTAAAATGATTTTTTTGGCCGTTTCCTTTTGTAGACATCTGTTGTTGTGTCTCTGATAGCAGACCAACAATATTTAGCTAGCATGTTTCTATTCCATCGTCCACTGAAATGCTTTTCAAACATAGAGATGACCTGGTGAAACCTTTCCCCATGCTCATCACTAATTATACCAAGGTTTTGAGGAAAGTCCAGAAGTGAGTTCAAAAAGTGTAGTTTTAAAGACATATTACAACCTATAACACGAAAGCATTTCACCATGTCACCAACAAGATGTTCATAGTTTTCAGCTATTTAATTTCCAAGGAAACATGAGCATGCTGATTTGAATGCCAGTCAGGCTTCTTTTTCTGCTTGTGACAGTTTATTTTCACACTCTTCATCATGAAAGACTGCTTTAATTTATGGGCCAATTAAAAACCCCTTCTTTGCCTCACTTAAATTTTTCAATTTGTTCCTGAGATACAAGAGAGCCACTCCTTCTCTGTCCAGAGCTTTTACAAAAATGTTCATCAAATTGAGTTTAATGTGCAATGGTTGAAGAAAGACACATTGGAGATTCACAAGTGGTTCATGTGATATGTTTTGGTGCCAGGAATGAAGTTTTTTCTTGGAGGCCACTGTTTATGGATGTAGTGATTTTTTCTGTCATGGCTGTCCCATTTGCAGAGAAAGCAGCAGAATTTAGTGTAGCTCTGTTGCATGCCTGTTAATATCCCAATGACTTTCAGATCTCCACAAATGTGCCGTCCAGAGCTTTTACAAAAATGTTCATCAAATTGAGTTTAATGTGCAATGGTTGAAGAAAGGCACATTGGAGATTCACAAGTGGTTCATGTGATATGTTTTGGTGCCAGGAATGAAGTTTTTTCTTGGAGGCCACTGTTTATGGATGTAGTGATTTTTTCTGTCACGGCTGTCCCATTCGCAGAGAAAGCAGCAGAATTTAGTGTATCTCTGTTGCATGCCTGTTAATATCCCAATGACTTTCAGATCTCCACAAATGTGCCATTGAATGTAGTGTACTCAATTAACTTCAGTATAGCACTCATAACTTCATAAGTTTCCTTTGATTTGTAGAATATACTACAGGAACAGACAGACAAACATTGCCTATATGAAGGAGCACTGCTTTGAGACTATGTATGGACGAGTCAATATACAGGTGCTGTAAATGCTGGATTATGCTCATGTCCCAATGCCTGAAATAGGCCATTCACATCACAGCAATATACGGTATCTTCTTGCTCCGCAAAATAGTCTACAAGATGGCTTTGTCATCTTCTAAATAAACGTATTTTTACATCTCACTTCAATGGATTCCAACCTTGAAGCCTAGAGCCCAGTAATTCTGAGTCTGTTTGAGAGAGTTTTAAGTCCTGTACAAGATCGTTAAGCTCTGCCAATATGATTTCATGATGTGAACATGTCATAGATGTACATAGTGGAAAGTTAGGATCTTGATGGTTTGGGTCATTGGAGGTGTCTTCCTCTGAATCAACAGTATATTTATCTGTAGCTGTATGTATAGGAAGATCTTCAGAATGAGGAACTGGTCGCATAGCGGAGTGTAAGTATGGATACTGAATACAATGTTTGAATTTTAAAGAGAACCCCTTGACAGCTGTCAAACAAAAGTAGCAATCTGTTACGTGATTGGTCGGTTCACACCAAACCATAGGTACTGCAAATTTCAATCTACTTCGTTTTCCTTGTAACCAGTTTCTCAGATACCTGGAACATGAATTGCAGCATATATGTGGAGCTGAGGACTTATCCTGGTCCCCAACTCTACATCCAAAGTACAGTTCATAAGCCTTTCTAACTAATGGTGACAAGCTACATTGTTGAGTCTTCTATGTAAGTTCACCACACACATAATAAAATAAGTCCAGCTTATTTTTGCACTGAAGAGACATTATAATGCACTGAACGTGAAATAAAATCTTGTCCTTAGTCACTAGAATTTTCCAACCAGCAACATAAGACAGTGGGATGTAACATCTGAACAAAAACTCTCTGATCTCTCAGAATTGCTCTCAGTCAGTTGGTGTGTCCTTTATATAGGTTTAACAAAGGGAGAAGATGCCATCGCCAGAATAGTTGCCAAGTTTCTAGTGAATTCTTGGATATCGCACTTCCTAATGCAGCTAGACCCTCAAAACTTCGAGAAATGCAGATAAGGCTTTTGTTGCCAATATTGCCAAAATCGTCGCCAAGTTGGCGACAGTTCCACTGTCAATGAGAGTGCCTTTCCTGTGCCTGTAAGTTGTTTTTCCGACACAGAGAGAATTTCCATTGCTAAAATGTGGATTTTGGGGGAAATGGTGCATGGTAAACAAAAAATAATTACAGATTCATTATTTTCAGCCAAAAATATACAAGAAACACACTTTTTCATCTGAAGGACATATTTCATGTTGTACAGTGTAATCATTGACAGTTTCTCAATGATTAGATTTCTAAAGAATTTTAGATATGTGTATTTATATTTTTGTTTAATTTAATTATAAAAATTTTAATAACATTTCATATTTTTATAACTCTTGTGTGACTTCTGCTTTATATTTCCATACTTTGATGCATTTAAAATTTTCTATTTAAAGGTATGCTGCAGTTACAAGCAAAATTAGCTGTTGTTGACTGTGTTATTGAAGTTCATGATGCTCGAATATCCTTTATACTATATTTCATTTATCTCTGTATTGACTGTGCTCTTTTTCATCTGAGAAATTCACATAAAATCAAATAAGTACTTTATAGATCTCGCCCACATGGTATAGTGGTCAGCGGTCTGAGCTTAATTTCGGGCTTCGGTTCAAATTCCGAATGAAGCTTGGTTGTTAGCATGTTATCCTCTCATAGGGAGCAATGCTGGTTCACTTAAATGATGTTCCCACAATAAAGTAGCCAGTAAGACTTCGCTGTGAACAACAAAAGATGATTGTCTTAGGACAAGTGCTTCCATATTAGAAAAAAAAAACCTTTTTAAATCCAGTTTATATTGAGGTATTTCGGGGACTTCATTGCAAACTTACAGTTATTGTTATTTTAAACTTTCTGTAATAAATTCTTAGATAGACCCAAGGTACTTGTATAGAATGAACTGGTTTTAGATGAGTTGAACATATGCTGCATTCTATTCGTATGTGAACCATGTCCTTGTGCTCTAACCTAATTACCTTTGAGACCAAAATACATTATGTTAAATCAGGGATTCACAACCTTTTTACGTTTATGGCACCCTTAGGAATGATATTAGAAACTTAAGGCACCCTTGTTAGAATTTTAGTTTTTTTCAATTTGTTAAATATAAATCAAAGTGGAATATATATCAAAAACATGTTAAATTTAAGTTCAAATAAATACTTACTCCATTGTTGATTTTATTCATTTATGGAAGGCTATAAGTAACAAACACCAGAATAGCATATATTAATTCAGTTTAAAAAATAGCTATGTATTACACTAGATGACTACAATAGAAATTGCTAAAAAGAGTTTTATATATTATTATGAGACTTGCAATTGATGATAGAGCAGAAAGGTTTAATATCAGGCCTAGCAGTTATGGGTGTGAGAGTAACTAACTCATCCTCAGGAACGAGTACATCGATTCTTGTCATAGTTTCTCGAGCATCAGAGTAATAAATATAACTTAATATTTATTTTAAGTGGGAACTAAAAATATTATTTTGTCTATCCCCAAAAAATCTCTTGGCACCTCTGGTCAATCTCACGTCACTCTAAAGTGGCGTGGCACACCGGTAGGGAATCACTGTCTTAAATGTTAAGCTAGCAGCAAAGTGAGGTATTTAAAAGGTGCCTTTCAGAATTTGTAATATATCTTTATGGGTCAAATTTAATGTGCCTCTCAAGCATACTTAAAAGAACATTCAAATTATGTTACAAATTAAGAAGCCTGCAAGTCTTTTATATTTGAAAAAAAAAAATAAAATTTGCTGTATAAATAAATTTTTAAATATTGGCCAAGTTGATTTCATTCTTGTTTGTATAACCTTGAATATTTTATTTTTCTGAAATTATTCATTAAAGGTAAAACTCTTTAACTTAAGCACATTCCTTTCACTGGTCGAAATCCACAATTTTACTCTATGCTGACAGCCATAAAACCTCATATTCTTGTGTTGAATAAAAGTGATCTTGCTGATATGTCATATCAAGATAAAGTTATAAGATGCTTACAAAGAGAAAACATTCAACATGTTTTATTCACTAACTGTAAGGAGAATAAAAAAGGTATTCAAAAGGTTTGTAAATAAAATACTTGCACTTGTTCACTGCTGTATGGGGGGGAAAATGAAGAGCATTTAAATGGAGTAAAAAGGCCTTGATGAAATAAACTTAGTACTAATGTGTTTTTAAACATGTATTTTGAATTAAGGAGCTATTCCTGAAGTTGCATTTAGAACCATGCATGTATGGATTAGATGTCATCAAGATAGCCGCAAAAAATAATGGATTTGGCATAACATTAAGTTGAAAAAAATTTTGCATATGAAATTATACTTTTAAAGAAATTTTGTGAAAAAAAAATATTTGAAGTTTGGGCAGAATCTTGAATTTTTTAAGCTTTCTAAAAAATTTAGAGTTACAAATGAGTAATAAATGAAAATATTCAATTGTGACTTTTATGTTACTCCCAGATAACTGTTATAGTACAAAGGGGATTTTATATTATATTTTTCAATAAAATATATTTATTTAACATTCGTATATTTATGTAGCTTTCTTATGAACTGATATTTTAAAAATTCATTTAATTTTTAACAGATGAAGGTAGATAACGATTATATATTTTGAGTTTATTAAAGGTTTTGTGGTTTTTTATTATATTTTAAAATTATTTTAAAAGTAAACAACAATTAAGGAAAATTTTGTTGCTGTTTTCTAATAGTTGAAATATTAATAATAAGTAGATTTACACTGCCAAGTAATTATTATAAAGGAATTAAATTGAAAATAGAATAAAGTAGAATTACAGAGAACAAAATAAACACTAAAATTTATTTCTTTAGACTCTTATAAAATATATTTGTATAATGTATATTTATATATAAATATGGAATATATTCTATTAGAGCAATGGTTCTGACCCTTTTTAATAGTCAACACCCTCTTGAATCTGAAAATAAGCTCTCACACTCCCTTGAAAAAAGTGTTTATTTTTTACTTAGGAAAAGACATTTATTGCAAGTTAATTTATTTATTGCATTAAAAAAATAATAATTTTACAATACATACTATATTATTACATATTAAACAATATCTACATTTTTAATGTTTTTGTTGTTTGTTCATAATTATCCTTTTAAAATGAGGCTCTTTTTTTGAAAGAGCCACGTGTAAGTCATCAGATGCATTTAAGCAATTTCTGGCTTTTGTTTTGATGTGCAAAAGTTCTAACTGTGTATACCAGAACTGTTCTAAGTCCAGTTTTTCAAATTCCATTTCAATATGTGCATTAGCTCATATTGCGATGAGAACACCTTTTAATAAAACATTGTCATCCATTGAATTTAGGTCAAACAAAAGGGAATTGGGTATCCATTTATTAATTTTGCTTATATTTCCCATGAAAAAGTATTCATCAAATGATTCACTCAATTGGTAATTTTAATTGAAAATTTAGAACCTTCTCTTGCACCCCCAGTTAAGAACCACTGTATTAGAGTTTCCTTTCCTTTAGTTATTAATATATGGTACTGTTTATTGTATTATCCGTGAGTTATAAGAAATTTATGTTACAGGTTATTCCACTGGCAGTTGAACTGATTAAGAATTCAGACCTGTATAACAGAGGAAATGTAAGTCTCATTTTGTGTTTTTTTCTGTCATTTTACTTTAATGTTTTGTTCATTTTATTATAATGTTTCCTCACTTTTTTTGAAATTCCTGTAATGTGTAGTTCAGAACTCCTAACAGATTGATAATCATGAAAACAATCTCAAAAGCATTTTTTTAATCTTGAATTATTTAACTAAGTTTCTGCATGAAATATGCAGTTGTTTCAAGGTTTGACTGGGTGCTTAAAATCTGAAAAAATAATTTACATCTCTTTACATTTTGAAGTTTCTTTAAAAGGACTTAATTTTTACTCGATTCTGAAAATTTGTCATTTTTACAGAGTGCTTAAAGTCCTTTTTTTCTTTTTTTAATATAAAATCTGTAAATTTTTTGTTACATAGATTATTGATGTGCCTTATCTAAGTCTGAAGTCTGGTTGATGAATAATCTGTTTCAAATCAGCATATGTTTTGTGAAAATGATAAATAGGAGTGAAGGTCATTTCTTCAATCTTTTCTGCAGTATTCCTTATTTCTTGTATATCTGATCATTAGTTATGAGATGGGCATTCTCTTTGTGACTTAGGTATGAATTAGTGGGACTGACAGTTTGAGGACAGAGAAGGTAGATAGTGGGTTTTCTTTTTGCAGCTATCCATAATATGTGATGGGACTTCTCTGAACTGTCTGCTGTGTATCAAATCATAATAAGCTGTCTAACATAATAATCATAATAAGCTAGTCTAACTAATAATTCTATACAACTGTGAAATTCTTATTATAACTAACAAAAGAAGGCTTTTTTACTGGTTGAATATTGGTATCAATCTATTTTTCCAGGTTTGGCAAAATATATTTCATTTTGCAGTAGCTTCCTACTTTCCACAGCTGTCACAGGTTGAATATCTATATTTATCTGTTAACCCAAGCAAAAAAAATTCGACTTTGTGCCTTCCATCCTTTGCTGACAACTTTTTTGCCTCTACATTTTTAAAATATCTGCTTTAATGATGATAATAATAATAATAATAATAAATATATATATATATATACTGTGGAATCTCGATTGATTGTTCTCCGTATCATCGTTTTCCTATTTGTATTGTTTATTTCACCTAGTCCTAATGATCATATTCCTTTGTTATTTTCCCGCATCTATCGTTTTCCCACATTTATCATTTAGTTCAGTCGGTCCCTTGAAAAACGATAGATTGAGATTCCACTGTGTAGATAACTTACCTTTTGTTAACTTTCCTTTTTATCATATATGTATCTTTTTTTTTCCTGTTTAGAGATCATCTTATTCCATGATGATAATTGGAATCCCAAATGTAGGAAAATCATCTGTAATCAACAGACTAAGGAATTATCATTTAAGCCAAAGTAAATTTTCTATTATGAATTAAAAAATATATTTTTACCATCGTATAATATTGTAATATTTTTGCATGTATGAAGATTGAACTAAGGAAATATATTGATTGGGCAGTTGTACATTAATTTTTATTTCAGATATTAATGGTAGGATTATGTATTTTTGTAATAGTGTAATTTAAGCATAAAATACCATACAATATCCAAATTAATATGTGAACATCATGTTAATATATTGTAAATTGTTTGTTTATTGTCCCAACCTCTTATTTTTTTCATCCCATGTGCAACAATTGCATGAAAAGCCTATCTTTATTATTATACTCTGATGTCCTTTTATTTATGTCTAGAAAGTGCTTCTGCTGTTGGGGCTCTTCCTGGAATTACAAAGTCTGTTCTTGAAAAGATAAAAGTAAGTTTTTACACCTTAAGAAATTTCTTATTTTTTATATATGTACTAGTGAATTGCTATGTGTAAGAGATGGATATAATTTATTTTACCTTTCACAGTAGACTTGGTAAGATAACTATACATACTGTCTTGTTATTGCATTTAATTCTAGTTCTTGATAAGAAATTAATGATTTATGGCATTAAAAGATAAAAGGTAAATAGTATTGAGTTAAATTAAGAGTCTGAAACACTTATTAAATTTATTATAAAAAAAAAATTCTTTGGTTTGAACATGTTTTGTATTGCATCAGATTATTCAATTAAAATCCAAAGGTTCCTTGCAGAAAAATTTATTTTCCATGTAAATACTCCCAATTCTCTTTGAACTCTTTACACAAATGATATTTTTGAAAATATTATTACTCCTTTCCTTCTTTGTGATATGTGTAGCAAAGATGATGTTCTGAATTTCACATCTGATCATTATGATAGATCTTTATTAGAGTGTCAAGGAATTTGATAACATAGTCTGGAAATGTTATTTGCTTTCTCTCCACTATTCTGTTGTCACCAGCAAAAACTTAATAGAATGCCAAGTCTTGTTGATAATGATATAAAAAAATTTGAAGCCAATATAGTGAAATTGCAACTTGTTGTGTGTAACAATCTCTAAAAATTCTAACTGGAACCTAATTTCTCTGTTTATAGATTTTTTAAATATATATATATATATTTTTAAGTAACTTTTGATCTTGTTTAGGTGTCAGACAATCCTTGTATTTACTTGTTTGATTCTCCTGGTATAATCCAGCCAAATATTACTAGTTTAGAAGTTGGTCTAAAATTAGCTCTTTGCAGTAAGTATACAGAATGAGGTTCATTCTACATTATGAAACACATTTTTATCATTATTTTGTATTTTAAGTACATTTTACATTTTGAGTTCAAATTTATTTTTATTAAGGTGTGTTTGAGAGTTAACATGACCCAGAAAAAAATAAAAATTACTAAGTTGCAGGACTCCAAGGTTATATGCCAGACCCCAAAAGAGCTTAGATGTAGAGAATCTTACCTCCTTATTTCTCATCTTATTGTTTATATTTTTCTTGTTCTGTAGACTTATGATAATGTCAGGATTAAAAAACTGTCAGATGCTGTGTTTCATGGTGAACTAGTCAAAATCCAAATTTTCTTAAAATATAAAAGCTATCTCATCAGGGTAAATCAAAAGTGACTGTCATTGTAAAAATATTTTGGGTTAACCCTTTTTGTGTTTGTAGGTTAGAAAATTTGGCCTTTTATTTTTAAAAACAATATAATTACTTTTTTGTGTAAGCAAAGTTAGAGAAATTTGTTCAAATTTCTCAATTTTTCAAACTGTAAACTAGCTCTTCCTTGTAAATCAGTCATTAACTCATTATTTTATGTGAATAATAAAATCATTATGCTTTGTACATATCTGTATTATTACTCCCAAATAACATAACAATTATTCTAACAAAACTTAATGGTCATATACACAGTTTTTCTGTTGGCTGATACTGAAAGAAGCCCTGTATTTTGTTCTAAAGCAGGGGTGTCCAACCTTTTAGCTTCCTTGAGCCACATTGAAAGAAAACCAATTGTTTTGGGCCACACAAAAAATATACTTAACATTTAAAATAGTTGATGTGTTAAAAAAGTATAATATATAGTTAACATTTATTTCATTATAAATTTTATTTATAATTTTAAAGATAACTATAGGAGTCATAAAATTAATGTAATATTTGGCATTGAATTTGAACTAATGCATTACTATTTGAGTTAATTGAAGTGGTTGCAATGCTCAGGGAGTTCTCAAGATGTTCATCCGATATTTTGGTTTTGACTATTTGTGTGCTTCACTCTTGAAAATAGTTGTTCACAGATGTACGTAATTCCAAACAATGATATGAATAATGCATGACTATACAGTGAGGGAAATTTATCTCTGGGCAGGTATGATTTATAAAAGTCCAACAAAGAGACTTGACTGAATTTCTCTTTACATTGGATGTGAGATTGCAACTCTATGCCTTCCATTTGAAAATTTGTTGGCAGCATATCTATATCGACTGTAAGGAGTAGTGAGGATGCAAAACAATTGTTTATTTTTCCAAAAGTCCTGAAATTGATTTTAAAATTCTTGTACTATTTTTAGCAAATTTTTAGAATTATGCTTGATCAGCATCTCGAAATGCAAAAAATTGTGAACATTTACTTGGGCTTGCCATAATTTCAGTTTCATTTGAAACGCATTTACAGTTTGAAACATTGTGCTGATAAGTTGGTTTTTGCCCTGAAGACAGGTGTTTAAATCATTTAAATGGACAGTCAAATTTATCAAAAATGCTAAATCTACAAGCCAATTGTCATCATTAAGTTCTGGCACAGTCTTTTTTCAATTTCATAAGCAATTTGATTTCATCAAGTAGGCTATAAAATCTTTTTAACATTTGCCCTCAACTGAGCCACCTTATTTCTGTTAAGTATATCGCCATACTCAGCATCCAAGCTTTTAAGAAATTCCTGAAACTGGCAATGATTCAATCCCCGAGTCCTTATAAAATTCACCGTTTTGATGACGATTTGCATAAAATGGTCCATTTTTAAAGCTTTTCCGCAGAAATTTTCCTGGTGTATTAAGCAATGGTACTTCGTCAAAAGAGAATTTTCAACAGCAATGGCATCGTCTTCTATTAATGCTACAAGTCCCTCTTTTTTGTCTATCATAGCTGGGGCACCATCTGTAACTATACCAGATATGTTGGCAAGAGTTAATTAGAATAGCACATCACCATTTTCTTCACTGCTTCATATAAATCTCTCAAGGTTGTCGAGTCTTTTAATGGTACTAAAGAAGCCATTTCTTCAGTTACAATAAACTCATCATTTATATGTCTAATCAAAATGGCAAATTGAGCCGTGTCAGTAGCATCAGTTCATTCATCCATTGACAAAGAATAAAACTTAAAACTAGAAGTTTTTAAGTTGTTTTCTATATATTTTCCAAGTTCATGAATTCTCCTGGAAATAGTCTGATGAGACAAACTGATTTTAGAGATCATCTTCCTTATGAGGGCAAATTATATCTGCCATGCTTTACATACATTCCTTAATAAACTCACCATCAGAAAATGGTTTTGATTTTTTGGCAATTAATATCATTACAAATATGAAATGCTAAACGTGTAAAAACTTCACATTAAATTTTTTACAATGAAATTAATACACAGAAATTGCATACGAACTTATGTATAGAATTAAAAGATATTTCAAATGATGTACTGTTGATTTATTGAATGAACAAAGTGGGATCTGTAATGGCCACCTGCCATCATCTCCGAGGCAGGCTACTGATATATTTTTTCGCTTTGAGCTCTTTTTCTGGGCCGCACTAATACTTGCTTTGGGCTGCATGTGGCCCACGGGCCACAGGTTGGACACCCCTGTTCTAAAGCATTAAAACAATCTTATTGATTAAAATTCAATAAAGTTCCATGCCTACAAAGGAATACTTGATGTGAAGGTTTCAAAATTTTCAAATTTTAATGAAGTTAGGAGTCTGGATTGTAGTGCAATGTCAATTACAGGAATTGTTATAAAATATTCTTGATTTGAATTTCAAATTACATGCTTTTAGTACAATATGAGACTTGCCTCAGTCTCCTGATGACCACTGAAATTAGGCAGTTTTGGAAGAATAAATTTCACATCTATACCTATGGTAGTGAAATAATTGCTTTATAAAATTTAACCTAGCAGTTTAACAAATTTATTCAATTTGTTTTTATTCAGCATTAGCACCTATAAAATTTTTAGCACTATCAGTAAATATCTTGGAATATTTGCCTCATCTCATATGCTTTAAAATAAAGAAATAAAATATAATAATAGGCTTTTAAAAGACTTTGAAGTCAAGTACAACATTATTTTATGTAGTATTTGTTCTCTCTTCATCGAAAAATGCGACATTTAAAAACGTGTCATGAACGGATGGTTTAAAATAAATATGCAGATTTTTCAACTTTGAAGGCAGGACTGGAATTACGAAGCTCTCGTGTCACAGCCAATGGGGTTTGTACAAGTAAATACAACAAGTATTTAAGATGTACATAGTATTTTTTCAGCGGGTGGGATTTTAAGCAGTAACTATTCTGCGAGTGAGTTGGGGCTTTCAGACATTGTGTTAGTAGCTGTTTTCGCAGCAAGTTTGATATTTAGATGTGTTTGCAACATATTGTCGAGCCATTAAGCTTGAATCCCTTCTTTCTTCTTGTACCTATCCCAACCTTTACCATTCAGTTTAAGTAGGTTTTTTCAAAAATTAAAGTAGGTTAATTTTCGCCCGTTCATGATATGCTTATCTGTATTATTTTTTTTTGTTAATGGTTAAGTTTTGTAAATATTTTTCTTCCAAGCTATCAGATCAAATCGATCCCCTTTTTTACTAGGTTTTTATATAAAATAAGAAAAATAAAGGCATTTTAGTTAGCCTCATCAAGTCTGCTTTCTTATGAAAGGTTTTTTATTTCAGATAATTAGGTATGGGACAAGTCATGCTGTTTAATCCACCTAACATTTTATATTTAGACATTGAATTACTTGATGAGATTCAAAATGGTTGGGTGGGGTTTTTTTCTCCACTCCCCTGAACAGATAAATCATGAAACATTTTGCTTCTATGAACTGGTGATAAGCTTTGCAAATAGTACAACGTAATTTTGTGTTTGTGTTTAAACATTTGTTGGGGGGGGGGGGGGGGGGATAAATTTTCAGTTTGTAAAAGGAACATGCTATAGGTTTTATAATATCTGACTTCTTGTTTGCACACACACAAAACAAAAAAAAAATTCTTTGTTAAGAAATTTTGGTGTTTTTAACAACTTATATTGCTTGTGATATTTATAATGTAATTTAAAAGTTGTTACTTTAATCAACATTAATTCTGTTAATTTATTTTTCTCTAGTTTTGGATGCTTGAACCATAGCAAATGTTTTAAATATCATGTCAATGAAATTATAAAGCTTTTGTTTTTAAAAAACATCCAAGATGAAATAAAAACTGGAATACTATAGACTATGTGTGTGTGTGTGTCATTATTTCCCACCATTGGACAAGGGATGTCTTTATATATGAAACTTGCAGAAACATACCTGTTTTTATAGTTTCATTTTGACATTCAGGCATGAAGGAAAATTCCTGATTTTATATATATAGTGCCATATAAGACATTCCAAAGGATTTTCAAATGAATAGGAAAATTTTAATGAATATATATTTCTAAGGTTTTGAGTGTCATCTCTTATCTGAACTACATTTTGAGATTTTTGTATGTAAATCACAAAATTTGAATCAAAATTTAAAATTCCGATTGTTTATCATCAAGGGAAACAAAAATTTTGTTTTGCTTCATTAGAGATTTCATTTTTATTATTTCATGATATGTATCAGATAATGGATTGAAATTGCTTGTTTACTTTACAAGAGGCTGCATCTGTGTTAGTAGAAAGGATAATTTAGAAATAAATTTATGGTATATGCATATGCTTCACTTTACAAGGGCATTTTTAAACTCCTTTAATAATTGTAATAAAATAACCTCTTCTCTTTTTAAGGGACTTTAAATGAAAATGTTGCGGGAATGGAGTTAATAGCTGATTACTTGCTATTTTGGTTAAATAAGCATAAAAATTTTAGGTGAGTAAATTCATCAGTACAAATTAACATATTTTATATTTAATGGAAAAGTCATTTCTTGTCTTTAAAAAATCTTACCTTTATTCTTCAATCTCTTAAGAAAATGTTATGATACTTATTGTTAAACTTTATTGTAATTTTAATGTATGTTTAACTACTAAAATAAGTTTCTTCTGATAATTCTAATTGTTGTAGTCCTTTAATAAAGGACTACAACAATTAGAAGCAATGGATCCAAATGAAGAAAGATTCACAAGTGTAAATCGTCATATTCAGGAAAATCTGGCTTACTACCAGACAATATACGAGGAAAAGAAGATGTAAACTGTCCAAATTACCTTGGATAGCTTTGTTAAAAAAACTTTTAATGTATCTTCTGTTGCAAATTCTGAACCAATGGATTGTACTAACATAATAAGTAGTGATGACGAAGAATAATTTATGTCTTCTAAATACAATGTATTTTAAATTATGTATGACAGTAAAAAGTATATGTATGTGCATATCAAAAAAAAAAATGTTTGAGACCCGACTTATAACCAACTCAACTTACAACCAATATTTTGGTTATAAGTTGAGGAATATCTGTACACAAACCATATATAGTATGTGTTAGAATATTATTTTATATTTTGTTCCATGTGGTTTTATATATATCCATGTGCCTGTCACTCATGTTAACAGCCTCATATATTTTTTCTTTCAAATGTGACAGGTACTTCTCATTAACCCTCTATTCTTATTAATATCCAATATAGGTTAAAAAATCTTTTCTCGACACTGCTCCATTTTTAAACCATTTCTGGTTTATCATAATGTATTTTAGTTGGAGTATTGCATTAATTCTTTCTGTTCTTCCATTTTTTTTCAACCAAGATTACTTTTATATGCCATAACTAGCTGAATACCCGTACTTCACTATGGAGTGCATTCAAATTAAATACAACAGTCAATGTATGCAATTAATGCCTATATATATATATATATATTTATTTATTTATTTATAAAAAAATCGTAATGGATATTTTTATAGACAAAATAATGTAGAGGAAAATATTCAAATTAAATCTAATAGACCATACTAAAAAATATAGTACAGTTTGAGGAACATTTCTTTTACTGTATTTTAATATACTTAAAAAAAGTTACAAAACAGCTTAAAAATTTAATTTAAAAAAATCTAAAGAATTTTTCAAAAATCTTTATTAGTGCACCTCTATACTATAAGAAGAATCACCATGCAAAATTTCAGCCCTTTAGGTCTAGCAGTTTGGTCTGTGCATTATCTGTCTGCCATTGTGCATTATCTGTCTGTCATGCTGTGCATTATCGGTCTGTGCATTATTTGTATGCATGAAATATGATAGCGAGTTAACTTGAAAATGACTGCAGTTAAAGTTTATGGATTTGTGTTTTGGAAGTGATGTAATTTTATGTTCCTCAGTTTTATGAATTATAACATTGCCTGATACAGAGCCATGTAGAGACTCTACTAGGTAAAATTCACTGAGATTTAATTATTTTTTTTTCTGTGTACAGTTAAAAGAATACATTCAATTATTGATCACCTATGCTAATGGATAAGTATGTTTGGAAAATTGAAATAACAAAGTACTATACAAAAATTATCCCGAGTACCGTAAAAAAGAACTAACTAGAGTTTTAAAAGAACAGCAAATACTTTCTTAAGTAATATTTAATAAAAAATATTAATATAACCTAAATTTTTAGTTTTTCCTCTTGAAAAAACAAAAACTTCTTTTAATTCATTTTTTATTATTTTTTATTTAATTCTTTTTTTCTGTGTACAGTTAAAAGAATACATTCAATTAATTACCTATGCTAATGGATAAGTATGCTTAGAAAATTGAAATAACAAAGTACTATACAAAAATTATCCTGAGTACCGTAAAAACGAACTAACTAGAGTTTTAAATGAACAGCAAATACTTTCTGAAGTAATATTTAATAAAAAATATTAATATAACTTAAATTTTTAGTTTTTCCTCTTGAAAAAACAAAAACAAAAAAACTAACATTCTTTTGTTTGTGTGCCATATTGACATTCTTTGAATTTTATTTTTAACCATCCCTCTACTGCATGGATAATCAGGTTGAATTTTATATTATTTACGAGCATCTTTTTATGTGACATGGATAATTAGGTAGGTTGTTTGATTTTGGGAGCATTAAGATAGTTTTTATTACAGGATAGCTAAACAGACTGGAACCTACAGTTTTAAGCTGATTCCAGATAGCTACAAGTAGGGATGCGACATCGATGTTGATGTTTTCAAAACATTGATGTTTTGATAAAAACATCGATGTTCTAAACATCGATTTATTGAAGCCAATGTTTTTTTAACATCAATGTTTTGTGCTTGATGTTTTATGTTGTCTCGATGTTTTTTTTTAATGAAAAAGTACCATAGTAAAAAAATTTACTGCGTAGCATAATTTTCACACTCAGTAAATGTAAGTCTGAGTTCTGAAAAGGACAAATACAAAAGGGGAACGATTCCTTAGCAAACAGACAAATGGCAATCAATAACCAATGAACCAATCAGAGCGCTTGGAATGTTCTTGACACTCCAGAACCTTCCATGGGGTTTTATTTTATAAATAGTATATACCTGAGAGCAGCCATTTAAGTTTTTGTTTTGTTCTGGTTTTATATAAGTATACGTAAATATTATTAGTAAGATGCCTCCCAAAAGTATCGTTTGGAAATATTTTTGCAAAAGCTCTGACAAATTGCAATATTTGCCATAAGTCCCTGAAAACTTGTGGCAATACCAAGAATTTATCTGGAGATTTGAAGGCAAAGCATGGAGATATTTTCAATGAGAATTTTGAGTCATCAATGTAGCCCAAGGCAAAAGCAACCAAGTTTTTGTCATTTGTGTCAGCCCCAGTGGCGTAGCTAGGGGGGTGCGGTGGGTGCAGTCCGCACCGGGCGGCACATATTTTGGGGCAGCATATTTTTTTTTTAGTATTAGTTGTAAAAAACCACTTGTTCAATTCATAAGTTTACTATTCGATTTCTACAAATTATGAATTACTATATGATTTTGAATATTTTTCCTTATCGTCAAGTCAATGTAGGGTTGAAAATATTATCATTGATAAAGACATATTATTGATATAGACTTATTATAGATTGACATTAAGAACAGTTCTATATTGAAAGAAAAAGGATCCAGGTTTTTATGACTGTACCTGCACTACAAGAAGACGCAAAACGTTGGAAAGACGGGAAGGAAGGCCCTCTTGATATACTAAACTTTATTCAACAGTATAGATTGGAAAATTCTGTACCCAACATTGTAATTTTGCTAAGAATTTTTTTAACAATTGCTATCAGTGTCGCTAGTTGCGAAAGGAGCTTCTCCAAATTGAAGTTGATAAAAAAGTATCTTCGTTCCACAATGAGAGATTTAAGACTACAAAATCTTACAGTATTGTCTATAGAACAAGAAATTACAAATAATATAAATTTTGAGAGCATTATACACGATTTTTCTACTATGAAAGTTAGAAGAGTAAATATTTTATTTTTTTTTATTTCCAATGGCAAAGGAAAATGACAAACTTTTACAAGTTAACAAGATTAACAAGGAACATGGAATATAAAAAAAAGGAACAGCAAGAAAAAAGTCAATATCCCATCAGCAGATGTCGTGCGCTCCAATATCGCTTTACCTCGGAGTCTCCACGCAGAGCCGAGCATCCCAACAAATGGTTCCTGTCCATGATTTCATCTTTCCCACAAAGTGGGCAATTAGGACTCGCAAAAATGCCAATTCGTTGAAGGTGGTTCGCCAGACAGTCATGGCCTACCGTAAGTCTGAATTCCGCAACAGCCTTTTCACGGGGCTTATCTGAAATGTTTTGACCCAAGCTATTCCTCCAACTTCTTGAAGAAATGCGAGAAGTGAGCAATGCTTTCCAGTTTTGTCTCATTAGATTTTTGATATAAAGTTTTATGGAATGGAAAGAGTTAAAAGTATTTGGCTGTTGTAATATTTGAGTGCCCTTCTTAGCCAATATATCTGCCTGTTCGTTGCCATAAATATCACAGTGTCCTGGAATCCATTGGAGTGTTATTTGTCGTCCCTCTGCCTTCAACTTATCCAGAAGAACCCGACAATCTAGGATATTTTTAGAGATGGGTATTTCCCTAGTTCCGATAGCCTGAATGGCAGCCTTGGAGTCAGATAGGACAACCACCTTATTATAAAGGTGTCTGGGGACAAGTTGCTCCAGTGCCACATAGATAAGCAAAACTTCCCCGTCAAAGGCGTTTTTTTGTTTTCCAACAGGCACATAAAAGGAAAAGATAGAAGAATATATTCCTGCTCCGACAAATGGTGAGAGTTCAGTCAAAGAACCATCGGTGTAAATATGTAACCATTCAGGCTCAGGGTAGAGGCTATGGATGGTCTCAAGTGCAAGGATCTTTAAGCTGCTTTGAGGCAATTGGCTCTTAAGGAATGGTTAGGCAAGGTCCAGCCTGGTAGTTATTTCAACATAGGTCACAGGGTTAGGGGATCTCAAGAAACCCTGGGCAATTCCATCATCAAGTTCCAGCTCTGCTCTTAATTCTAGGACTCTCTGTAAAAAACCACTTTGGGTCTTTAGCTATCTTGGTACATTTTCATAACAGTTCCAAAACGGTACATTTAGTCTGATTAACTTTTCATAAAGTATAAGAGCCCTCTCTTCGATAATTGACTTAATGGGTCTAGTATTAGTCAGGAGTAGCAGTGAGTCGATGGGAGAAGTCTTCACTGCACCAACGATCAGCCTGAGGGCCTGATTTTGTATTAATTCCAGTTTATTGATCAGGTTCTCTGGGGCAGAGATAAGAACCTCACAACAATAAGTGATAACAGGTAAAATAAATGTTTTATAGGTGTTTTCCAATGTAGTGCGGGCGCACCCCCAATGACAACCAGCCAGGCGTTTAAGGATGTATAGGCGTTTTTTAGAAGAGTAAATATATAAATACGTTTTGTTTACATACACATATGTGTACAATTTCTTTGTTTATCCAAAAGAAATGAAATTATTTATTTTTATTTATAAATATAAAAATATAAAATAAAACATATTTTATGAAATTTTTTTTATAAATTAGGTATATGTTTTGTCTCATAGGTGGGGAAACTGCGACCTCTGTAAGTTTCTTGTGGTCTTTATAAAAGTTGCATTTATAGGTATATCAACTTAAGTGGCCTCCTTTATTACTGCCTAATTTAAGTATGGCATCCAATGGTAAAAAAAGTTCCCCACCTATAGTTTGTCTCAATTACAATTATTTATTTATGTTTATTAATTTATAAAAACCACCAATTGATTGACTTAGAAAGGGCGGCAAAAGTTCTCGCTACGCCACTGGTGAGCCCAATCAGAGAGTAAAATTAAATCACCCCTCACGACTAACCGAAGTAACATTAATGTTAGAGGTTACTAAACCAGTTTTAAAAAAAGGATATTCTAAAACATCGATGGTTTTTGGGCGATGTTTTATAGCATTGATGTTTTAATATTGAATATTGATGTTTCAAAACATCGATGTTTTTTTATCGATGTCGCATCCCTAGCTACAAGAACCCATACCAACCATATTTGTAAAGTCTGGCACTGGAGGCCAGCACGTTTACAATTTAGCCTTTATTTCTCTGATAATCGGGAGTTTTGTATATATAAATGTATGTGCTCGGTATTTCAATGAAATTTACTTTGTAGGTAATATTAGTTTGCCAGCATTCAAGAAGAGCATTCAATATACAGTTTAACTTGCATGCATTTTATTGATTATGTATTAAGAATAACAGCTTTTGAGTTACGTTGCTACATGTGAATAAAATGAACAAAAAAAATGATTGATTCTAATGGTTTCTCTCTTAAATGCAACAATTTCTAACTTTCCATTTTTTTCATAAATATTTTAGGTATGTTGAATACCTGAAACTGAATGGACCGACAGATGATATAAGGTATTTGCTAGTCCATATAGCTAAAGATCAAAACAAAGTCAAGAAAATCAATGACCCAAGAGGTAAACACACATGTATATATATTCATACCCTTAAAAATTTTAAATTTATGAATTCTAAAAAATTTTCAAAGCATGTTGACTGTAAGTTTGTGTGTTATGGTTTAAGGAATTAGTGTATGATAGTTGACTATGTTAATTTAATTTTTAAAATTTTTTTTTTATAAATGGAGTAAAAACTATGCTTCCTTTCTTAAATTGTTTACGGACTTTTGATTTATGTATTTTAAGAATAATCCCACTGACTGTGGATCATTTGGAAACAAAACTTTTCTTGAATAGTGGTAACACACGTGCCTGCCAGTGTAATAGGAAATTTAATGCTTAGATGTCAATGGCAATTTTTGGTTAGTCAGTACACTTGACTATATTAGTATGGTAAAATATCATAGTTAGCTATTCTGTAGCAATAGGGTAAAAAAAAAAAGGAGTTAAAGGATCATAATTTGCACCACATGAGATAAAAATTTTTATTGTTGATTATCTCCCCAAAAAACAGGTAATTTCTTTTTAAGAATGAATAGGGTTTTACTACTCAGAGTGCTAAGCTCCAAATACAAAATACTTAATTTTGAGGAACCAGCTGAAGCTGATTCGAGTGTATAAAATATAAATTTATAAGATGTAAATATAGCCCATTAGTAAATTGATCATTTGTCAATTTCATTAATTTATGATAATGATGAGTGGCTGTTACATTCTATGTGAATAGAATCTTAATTATATCAGTTCTCAAATTTAGCAATATTCATTATTGAAGTCAGTTCTTTCATCTTAACAAACTAAGTGATTCAATGGATGTTACATTTCCTATTTTGCTTATCTTTAGCTATGTTATGGTGTAATGTAGAAGATATCATGATCTCTCTATAGATTCATCTGGCTGAAATCATGTTATTCTAAAGTTTTAAACACTAAACTTAACAAACTCATTTTTGTTAGCTAGTGTCCACCCTTTTGTGTTCAGAATACAGGATAACAAGATATAAATTCCTAAACTGAAATCGAATGGGTCCAATTTTTAGAATCTAATGATTTTTAGAAAGCATAATTTATGTTGATTCATTATTCAGTGAATCAACTTATGCTGTTTCTTTACCTTTGATACATCTCTGATGTATCAGCAATGATGCATCTTACTATTTGGCAACTTATAATTGACTATTATTTGGCAACTTATAATTGACTGCTATATGTCTTATAAGTATTTTCAATTGTCATTCTTTACTGTACTTTAAATTATACTTCTAGCTTTAAAGCGTTTTGTGTCTTTTCACTTAAAATGTAGATGCTTACAGTGACATTGTTAGTATTACTGAGCTGTGTTATTTGTGACCGTGAGGAGTTCGACAATATGCTGTGTTTTAATGTTGATTATTTTTTATGAGAGAAAAAAATGCCAAAATGTTATTGTATTATATAATTCTTCTTTTGTTTGTGTTATTCTTGGTAACTTGATTATTTTGCATGAATAAATGCATATTAAGTAATTATTTTAATATTCAAATTGCAGGATCAATTGTCGTTGTTCCTGATATTGAACAATGTTCAATGTATTTTCTGCGTGCATTCCGCAATGGGATATTTGGAAGAGTTTTATTAGATGTGGATCATTTACAAGGAACATAGTTGATATGATATCTAGTTTATAGCATTTGTTACTGTAAATAATATGTATAAAAAAATTTTCTAATTTTTTTTGTTATTAGCTCTTTTAACATTTTATCTCCTTTCAAAAGGGAAAAAAGCATAAGCACGAGAGGATTGTATTGTTAACAACAATTGTAAATTTTATTGCTGTTATCTGGCTCCATAGATTCACAGAAAAGCTACTTTTTACTTTCAGCATTTAAATGTGTCTTAGTATATCTGGATTCTAATGCTGAATAATTCAATATCCTGGGGCTTTTTTCTTTTTTAGAAAATGGGAGTATTTTCATATGAAAATTAACATTATTAAATCTTGCTTCTAACAAGTGAAACATAATGGTTTTCTAGAAATAATATTAGCATTATAAACAGCATTATTCATTAGAGAATAAGTTTTACCATCTGTAAATTATATTGTGTGTATTTAATATCCTTCTAGTAATGTTATTTTTTACTTACATACACACATTCTCTAAATGTGAGACAGCCTAAGACTGACTCAAGCTCTATATTTAACTTTTGGCCAACCTAGAGATAGCATGTGGAAAATAAAATAGAGACATTAAAAATTCAATAGTAACACATAAATGAACATTAAAGTATTAAATTATTTAAGGATTAATTTACTATTTACTTAAAAACACTTCTTTTTAAATACTCAGCAAGAGACTGATATGTTGGCTAGGCTAGGACCTTGAAAATTAAGCCCAAACTCACCCTCTAATGCTCTCCCAACCTTTTAATCACTGCGGACCAGTCAACGTTTGATAATTTTACCGCGGCCCGCTGAGGGGGGCTATGACTGCAATTTTATTTCATAATCTTGAAATGTTTAATAAACAATAAACTAATTTAAAATAGTTACAAGATTTCTTTTGTTACAAAAGTATAAATTAGCCCAAACCCGACAAAGTTGCACTAACCCGAGAGAAATACACCACAGTAAATAAAATGGAAATAATTTAATGTTCCTTGGGCGGCCCGGTACTATTTGATCCATGGACTGGTACCGGTCCGGGGGTTGGGGACCACTGCCCTAATGTATACACCATAGATGCATACATCTTGTTTTAAATTAAGGTTATTTTGATAGATATTCAGATTATATTATACTTTCATTTTAAAGTATGAAAATTATTCTATTTGCTAAGAAATCACCCCTCATATTCTCCCTAAGGTGTGAAGTTACACAATTTTGAGAGTTTTTGAGCTTCCTTGTACTTATTATGACTTCAACATCCCCCCCCCCTTCCATATTTGCTTATTAAAAATTTCAAAGTGTGTGCATACACTGATGTGTGGTGAGAAGTAATTTGGTTTTCAGTGGATAATGCATGTCCTAAAAGAGTTCATAAATATTAAATTTTGTCACCAGCAGCATTCATGATAGAGTTTTCTAGCTTTCTTACTTACTATAAATGATACTAAACTTCCTTAAGATGTTGGCTAACTAAGTTACAACAAACAGCTAGATCATTATAAACCTTTTTTTTTCTATGTTTCTTCTAAACATATTACTTTTTACATCATCTAAATCAGAGCTCCGCAACCTTTGATCTTCCACGGCAGAATGTTTTTTTCGATAATTCCGCGGCACACCACAAGAAAAAGCTTGCAAATATATAAATTACAATAAATATGTATATGTTTTTATTAGATAAAAAAACACAAAAAAATAGCTCTATGTATCAAGATAATTATAATCATTTAAGTTTTATATAAATCATTTTGAACTGTACACCAACGCAAGAACAAAAATATAAAATTATAGTTTACAATTAAACAAAATTTCTTTTTAAATTTTTATATTAAAATTTGTTTTTTGGTCTTTACTTAAGCCTAATAAATCAAAGTTAATTTAAACATAACTAATTTATTAATGAGATATTTGAGATTGTTTTGATAAATGTGCATTTTATATTTGCACGTTTTACATTTGGCTCTATAATAGAAAGAGCTACAGTTCATGGTCAAGGCCCTTTAAATATGATCGTTTGTTATTTTTTCAATTAGAACCAGTGTCTAAAAACTTTGTTCGCATAAGTATGTCGTAGAAAATGGGAGCAAAATCGCAATGGCTTTGTCAGAAATTTGTGAATATTCTTTCTTATCTGAAATCCAGAAATATGACGCTCGAGCATATATACAATGTATGGCTAACATGATGTTTTTGTGTTGTGTATAATTTCGACCCAGAAAAATTACATATTAACAAAAAGTTAGAGGAATATTTTACTTAGAAAAATTTCTATTTAATGCAGTAGTTAATTTTTTTATTATCATAATCGATAAAATCACCGCGGCACACTAGTGTACCATGGCACAGCGGTTGCGGAGCACTGATCTAAATAACAATATCCAGTTTAAAAAGATGGCTGCCCTTACATAGATAGTGAATAGTAACATATGCTACCTCCGTATGGATCTGGGTGCAATTTCCAGCCAAGGTATAGATGTTTCTGTACTGTTCCCACACAGGGAGTGCCATTGGTTCACTTACTGGTTTATTCCCATAGGGAAGTAGCCAATAATTCTCATACTGTATATTGGCAAATCAGGCGTTGAAAGGCAAAGTGGTGTAAGTCACATTTTCAACTTTTTTCATTTGAGGGGAAATATGTACTTTCCATGTTCAATTTATAGTGGAATTGTAAATAGTTATTATTTGCAGTATTGTAATAATTGTTATGAATTATAATTTGTTCAATTTATGGTAGAATTTTTTGTAGTTTATGCAGTTGAAACTCTTTTGACTTACACCACTTGACTTACTGACTTACACCACTTTGCCTTGCACCGCCTCAAATGTCTACAGGATAAGTTTGATTGCTGTGTCAAAAAAGTGTAAAGGTCAAAGATCAAATCTAGTCACATAAACAGGTTGAAAAAGCTATTTAGCGTATTATTTCAGTATTTAATAGACTATTTAAACCATTGCTACTCAGAATTGTAGAAGTGAAAATACTAAGCAGATGAAAATTTAATTTGGTACCTACAGAATTTCACATTCTCACTGATTGGTTGCTTCTTTGAACAGAAACTTTAAGCTATTTTCAGTAACTAACATCTTACCTGTCCTTCTGTTTTTTTCTTGAATTAATAGCTTATTTGGCAGTAAATCACAGATTAGCAAAACCTTAATAAAAATTCAGAAAAACACCGAAAATTTTGTGAAAACTACAAGACAATCATTTAAGTTATGAGGAGTTCTTCTACTGATATATTGTACATAAACAGTGCTTATACTTTTTATATAAATAAAAATGCAAAAAAATAGGTGTAATATTATGAAATTTTAAAAATAATTATGCTACTGGTCGGAATGTTCATACGCAGAAGCACATAAGACCAGTTTCAATAAAATCAAAGCTAAGAGTTCTCTATAATGGAGACATACACAGACAGTATGTTACTTTGATCTCTAATGTATATATATATATTTTTTAAAGGAGTCTTAAATTTGCCATTGAATGGAAAATGATACGATATATTTAAGTAGATGCACCTTGTTACAGTGAAACTTCTCTAAGGATGTGGCAAATGAGTTTCTTCCATAACATTGGCTCTATGGAGTCTTGAATTGGTTCTGAATAAAATATGGCCGTTTAGAGGGGTGGTCGTCAATTAAGGTTGGCTAGCTACAGAATTTTCACTGTATTTGATTTAGGAGAAAAAATTACATTTAGTGTGCAAGTAATATGTTTGTAATTATAGAGCTATTTTCTGAACATTTAAAAGAAATTTTATACTATTTGATCAAATAGTAATTGCATTTGTGGTTATAAATGCATGCATAACTATTTAGTTTAAGAATTAACATGTTTGTATAAGGAACTTTCATTATTTCATTAAAATATACAAGTTCAAATTAATATCTTTTAATGAATATTCTTGCTTAACTTGTAAAATACCATTAGTTATAAAATGGAGTCTTTTGACTCAAATGACAAAATGTAGTGCATTTTTCTTAAATAAAAATGTGATACACATGAAGAATAAAGTATGAATATAAGCTAGTAGGTATTCCAAATACATGCACTTAAGTCTAAAGCATGCACCTAATTCTTAATCTTACATAAAACTGCATTTGAAAAGGCAGATTTAAGAATAAATTGAACACATGTTACAGTTAAAATACATCCTAGCACTGAAAAATAAACATTTCCCAAAATATTGAGAATGTATTTTTCAAACATAAAGGCAGAAAGCAGCATTTACTTGTATTGACTATGATACTGAAAAGGGATAAATCTAAATTTACTATGAAAAATAATTTATTAAAGCTGATGAGTAAAATTTTCTACCAACACAATCACTCAAAGCATATATATCAGGGATTCCCAACCTTTTTATAGTACCATACCTGTATGGTGTAAACAATTTGATGACGTACCGGTAGACCAAAAATTTTGAAATGGGGAATAAAATGCAATGGAGAACATTTGTAATAAAGACAAGTAACTTGGGATATATTTTTATTGCTAAACATATACATAAAATATAATAATCACTTTAAAAAATATATAATTAGTGAGAAAGTTGGGCCTGTTTATTATTAACTAAAGAAGTAATATCGGGCTCAATGTTTGTAAGTTTAAGGCAAAGATCCGATTCAATGTCCAGCAAAGCTCTATATTTGGTTTTCATCGCAGTCATTGCAGAAAATCATTTTTCACATAAATATGTGGTCGCAAATGGCATTAAAAATTTTACTGCTTGGCAAGAAACTTCTCAGACACAGTTATAATTCGCAAACACAGTTATAGACACAGTTGTAATTCGCAGGCGAGTGCCAAATTTTTATGGGGCGGTCATAGATAACACATTCAGGTGTAGACGGCATCTTTTGAGATTAGGTAAATCCTAATAAAGTATTACAACACTAACAATGGATAAGAAATTCCAAACTAAAATATTAAAACGTAAGGATTATTAGTAATTATAGTCATTTCTTTTCTTTTTTTTTGTTTTTGTAATACAGATTTTTAATAGATTTTGTTTTAAATTGTAAAATGATTTACGTACCGGTACTGGTATGCGTACCCAAGGTTGGGAACCACTGATATATATGACTATGAAACAATATTTGCATCCCCATGTTCTATTTCTTGAATGATTCTAACTACAAAATATCATTAAAATTTTTTTCCATGCCTGAAATAATTACAGGTCCTATTCTATGCTTCCTAATTGCATTTGTATTTCATGCTTAGTTTATGTCTAAACCATGATAATGTTGGCTTTATTGTGGGAGCACTGTATAGGCCAGAGGTGGGGAACGCACGTCCTTAAGGCCGCATGCGGCAGCCTCCGTGATCTTCTTGTGCGGCCTTCAAATTATTTTAGGAATTGTTGCTATGTCAGTTATTTATAATTTAATACTATTATTTTTCTATTGTATTTCTTTATAATGTTAAAATTACTTAAAAATACTTCTACTTTATTATTTTTATTTGAAGTGATATTTAAATATGTAGTTGTTTATTAAAATTCAAAAATCTGGATATATAGGTATATGTGCTTACATAAATAAAAATACCAACAGTGAAATATAAAAAATTATAGGGGTATCTATGAATCTTATAATTTTATAAAATAAATTAATAATAAATGGTTAATGTTATAAAAAGTTTTTACCCTTAGGGGAATACAAAAATATTTTATATTGTAACTTTTTAAGTCAAATAGTAAATAAATAAGGACTTAATTTTTTGTTGTTATTTTTCTATATAATGCACCAAATTGTTAAAACTATACCTAACTATAATAATTTCATAAAAGTCGCATTTATAGGTACATCAACTTATGCAGCCTCCTTTATTTCTACCTAATTTACATGTGGCCTCTAATGGTAAAAAGGTTCCCCACCTCTGGTATAGGCGAACCAACATTGCTCCCTATGAGGGAACACAGAAGTATCAGAGCCTTATCCAGGATTTGAACCTGAGTACCACAGTGTGGAGGCAATAACACTAAACATTAAATGATATGTACAACTAACATAGGAAAATTTAATTCTGTTAATCTACACCACGGGTGGCCTAATCAAAACAATCTGGGTGCCACTTCAGAAAATATAGATGACAACAGGCCAAGTGTATTTTAGGAGGGAATTTTGATGTCTGTTATGTGAAAGATAAAATTGTTATCATCAAATATCAGATTTGCATACTGCACTATATGTATTTTAATTTTAAAGTAATTAAATATTTAAGTTTAAATTATTTAAGGGGGTCCAGAACACAAAATTCTTCAAATTTTCGAAAAAAAATTTATTGCATTAAAAAATTTTGTTTTATTTTCTGCTTAAAATAACACTTAAGTCATGTTTCTATCTTAATTAGAACAGGAGATATCAATTTTTTGTTTTGCAACATTCTAATAGAAGTCAATCTTTAAACCTTTAAATGTATTTTCTGCATGATGGGTTTTTTTCAACTTTTCTTGTCTTAAAATTGTTAAGTCAAGAATCATTAAAAATAAATGGTTCAAACTTGGAACATGTCTTTTTCAATTACACTAGTTATCAAAAATTAAGGAAAAATCACAAAAAGAGGGATAACATGTTCAAAACTAGGCCAATCTGTTTGAAATTTGAATATGTTGTTAAGTAAAAGGTGCTGAACAATACTACATTATGCAAAATAGGGGCTCTGCAGTCGGAATACGTCATTTGCGAGTAGCATAAAAGTGCATGTCTCAAAGCACGGCGGCAATTGCCGCTGCGAGGCTGAGATTAGACATCTGGCATAGCCAAATTGTAACAATGACCTCCAGGCATCATTTGACCGAAGAACTGCGATTGGGAGACTAGAGGCAGGACAAAGTCAGACAGAAGTGGCCAGATGGCTAAATGTGAGTACGTCTGTGGTTCATAGACTTTGGCAACAATTTCTAACCACGGATTCGGCATCCAGGAGGTTCAGCCAAGGACGGCCATACGCTACGACGAGTACCGATATTTGTCATTATGCGCACGAAGGAATAGAACCGCAACTCTGTCTGCAGATCCTCCCTCGCTGCAAGCTCCGGAAGACTGGTATCAACGTTGTAGAAGGCTTCATGAAGGTGGTCATTTTGCGAGGCGACCAGCCATTTGCGTCTCGCGCACGTCACGCCATAGGCGGGAACGTTTGCAGTGAGCACGTCAAACATGTGCACTGGACGCGTGATCAATGGAGGGCTGTTCTCTTTACGGATGAGTCCAGGTTTAGCCTCCAAAGCGATAGTAGGCGTATTTTGATTCGGAGAGAACCTGGAACTCGTTTTCATCCATCACACATCCGTGAAAGAGATGCATACAGATCAGGCAGTGTCTGTGGTGGTATCTCTTTGGGTGGCCGCACAGACCTCCATGTCTTTCCCCATGGAAATATGAATGCTCACACCTATAGAGATGACATCCTTGATACTTATGTGAGCTTTCATGCCGGGGCAATAGGTGATGCTATCGTGCTACCTATAACACGAGCCCTGTGTGGTCTCGCGTTAAGACCATAACGCGAGACCACACAGGACTCGAATCGCGGATGCTTATATTGAGCAGGAAACAATTCAGCGCAGCTCGGTCAACGGACCTGAATCCTATCGAGCATGTTTGGGACGCTTTAGGACGACGTATAGCTGCTCTCAATTCTCTTCCTAGGACCCTAGCCCCGCTTTCAACTGCTTTGCAAAAGCAATGGCTCTCACTTCCTACCGAACTCATAGACCGCATAATTGAAAGCATCACACATCTCTGAATGTGCTGTATTGCTTCTCGGGGGATCATACGCCATATTAAAGGTACTTTTCCTATACCAAACTGACACAACCGATTTGTTCATTGTATACATATGCTAGTTTCTATCTGGAGATTTCTTTTTATGCTATTTTATACCTACCTATGTTGTATAATGTGTATAAGTTTCATTAAATTCTACGCGTAACTTTTTGAGTAATTGCTATTTTTGTGAGTTTTCCTTAATTTTTGATAACCAGTGTATTTTACTTCAATTTTGAATCAGCAAATTTGAAAAAAATATTTATTTCTGGAAATTATTTTTTTAAAATAAATTACATAATTTTTTTTTTTAAATTTTACTCCAAATATTTTTAATTTTTAAAAAAATGCTGAATTTAAATTAAAACTTATATATTTCTGTTTAATTAAATGAAAACATTTTGAAATTCGATAATATTTCGAATTATAACAATTTTAAATTATCCCACTTTTTAAAAAAATTTTAAATTAAAATTTGTTTTAAAAAATTTATGAAAAGTTTTATAATGTGATTTTGTTTACAAATTATATGGGTAACCATCACAAAAAATTTCAAAATTTTAACTCTATAAATAAAAAAATTTTTAAATGTGTCTTGGACCCCCTTAAATACATATAAATACAAGATCTACCAAAAATTCTGCATCATAATGTAGGAAAAATTGTATTATTGATTTTGCAGAAATTGTGCTTAGAGAAAAATTAATTTTGGTCATATCAGAATTTCATATTTTTTGTGAAGCATATATACAAAGTGTTACAAAGTGCAACTATGTAAAATCAAATTTTTTAAAATTAATAACTTCAAAATAGCAGTTTTGGAACTCAATCTTTTGAAACCCTAAATATATAATAAAAATTCATTTGATTTTTGGAAGATAAACATTTATTTAAAAAAAATAGAACAAATTAGCTTTCTTGAGAAAACAAAACCTGGTCTGGTTTTACAATTGAAGACTTGAATTAAAAAAGGCTGTAAGCACCATTTTTTTTAAATTATCTTTTTCATAAAACAGAATGAAAGTTCCAATGCCAATGCAATAAAATAGGGCTGAAAGTTCCCCGACAGTCGGTTCGATTGTTGTATATTTACCGCTAGGTTGTGCTTGCTCTCCCGACATCGTTCTTAAGTTTAAATAAATTTTCTTTGGAATTTACATTTTGGCACTTACAGACTTTTAAATTCCAGTCTTCAAATATTCCGTGTAAAGAGCAAACTTCAAAAAGTTCATCATTTATTTCAAAATTATATGTAATAGCTCTTACAAATATCAACAGATACATCTGTAATATCTGTGCTTACATACGATCTTTTCCACTAATTTCCGACGAAGTTTTTCATCAATATCTTCAGTGTGCCCAATTACAATTCGTCATGATATTGAAATGTTTACGTATTCATTTGCAATTCAATTTTTGCTTTGACTATTTTCATCGCACGATTTTTTACGTAACTATCCATAACTTGATTTTTTTTCGTAGTTTGTTTTACTTTTTGCTTCCGCAATTTCGTAAAAAATTGCAGAAAACAAAAACTTCCACGATTTCTTATGCAATAGTGGAAGCTATTGTTTTTCATTGGCTTTAGAACCCATTAATTAATACATGTATTTATTACGATAATTACTAAATTCTGCTACATGACCGCTGACGTATTTCGCAGAGTTAGCGAAAAAAAAACGGATAAACAGCGCAGGGCCACCCAGAGACTTTACGGGGCCTGGGCCAAACTTATGCTGGGGGCCCCAAGAAAAATAAAAAATGGAAACACACATTCAAATTTAGTTACTCATACTTAAAATTTTATTACATGAATGATTAACATAATAATTATATTTCATTGCACTGCTCTTGTTATATTTTCTGAGGAAATCTAATAAATAAATTTTTTTGGGGCCCCTCTGGCAGTTGGAGGCCTGGGGCAAAGTGCCCCAGTTGCCCCCCCCCCAATAATTTGTCCCAATATAGGAAACCCCAAATATGTTGTCCCATTATGTTGTAAATTTGTCCCAATATAGGAAACAACAAGGACAGTTATTGAATAAGCAAAAGAACATGCAATTTAAATAAGCATAAAGATATCAGTTACTTTTTAACTGATATCTGATTATAGTATACTTTTAACAGTGCAATCATTTGAACAAAAACTGAGATGACATAAGGCTCTCTTGTGGTATTGACAGATATAAATATAAAGGAAAACAAATATACCATTTATAAATTATTTATTTATAAATATACAAAGCATTCTTTTAGACAAATTGTCTCAGATGCATCAATTGTTATATTATTGAAACTTCAGAAAATTTGTGCCCATAACAGTTGATGTGAGGACACTTAAACGAGTAATAAAATTAAAATATTTGTTCTACTTGCCAGGATTAGCTGTTTCTGACCGGTATGAATGAATTCAGCAAATTATATTTACAGTTAATTTAGTAATTACAAATAATATACTTTACTGAATGTGAAATAAAACATTTGATGTAATAAGCAAAAAATAATGAAATTAAGGTCATTTATATAATGGTACAGAAATTGTATTCTATGCTGTAAATCAGCCTCCATATTGCAAATTACTCATTAGTAATGAGAATTGATGCTGTCTTTGAAGATCTTTCAAAGGAAAGTACATTATGTTACATACCAGGAGTCGAAATGCTGATATTTTCTAAGGTATTCCAAAAATAGTTCCAAATGCTGTATTTTAAATTTTACCAGTTATAATAGAATTTGATAGCATGCTTCCCCCTCATATATACATACATATTGGGGGGGGGGGGGTTACTAGAAATTTGAAATTTGTGTTAAATGATAGGACTTCAGTTTGCAAATTATTCATCACATAGTCAGGAAAAACAAAAGAAAAGATGTACAAACTAAACTTGATAGATAAAATTTGCGATAAATTTTGAAATGTTAAATAACTATTATATAACAGTTTCATATCTATAACTATGACTCCAGATGAAATTACCTAAACAGTCTGCTGCCCCCCCCCCCCCCCCCCCCAAAAAAAAAAAAAAAATAATTTCATCTCTCATGTTAATCATGTAACAACACATTTCCAATGAGGTTTTCAACAGTTTTTAATGAATACAAATGACTAATACAGAAAACAGTAGTTCTGTGTTGCACATTACCAAATAAGGCATATGATGAACCTAAATAAAAAACATAAAAAGGAAATCCATCATCACATCATTAAAAAATGATTCTTTAATGAACAGCATATTTACTATTATGAAGAAATTAGAATGGCCTGGCAAGAACAACAAATATTGACAAAGAATTAGAAGAATAAAAGAAGTAAAGGATTTGTTAGTTTTGAGAATTTATTTTAATGATTTTACCTTAGATGAGGTCTAAGTTTTAGAAAATTTAGAGATCATCATAAATAACAAAATTTAGTAAATCTACATAAATCTAAGTGAAATGAAGTAAATTCTTTACAAAATTTTATTGCACCTTCTTTGATGATATTAAATCTTGTTTGTTCTTAGAATATTAACTGTTTTATTTCCATATCAATAATAGAAAAATGTTAAATCATTTTAAAACTTGTACTTTTTTGGCAGTTAATAGGACGATTTTAAGGTTTGTTCAGTATTTTTTTAAAAATATTGAGATGATTTTCTTTCAAAGCCCATAAGCAGAAACTTGATTTTTTGAAAATATGCCAGAAGTAATTCTTACTAGATCTACATCTCAAATCTTTTAGTAACCAGTATAATGTGAGTTCCAACTTGCAATAATGATTTCAATAAGGCATGACACTATGAATACAAAGAAATTACATTTTAATAACCACATTTACAATGTGTTGATTTTCAATTTCACCTTTTTTATACTTGAGGCTTATCCACAAACTTTTCATATTTGTACAATCTAAAAAGTTGTTCTTTACAGCAATCATTTTGTACTTCACATATTTGGGCTAACAATTTTCACCGTTTAATTAATCAAATTCATTACACCAATGTGTGTTTATATATAAACAACGAATAAGAAAGTTTTTAAAGTTTTATTTATACAACTTTAATATTATTGCCATATAGATCAGCTCTCTTCCATGATTCTGTCAGAGATACTTTAGGACTGATTAGCAATTTTAGGGGCCTTCCATCTAACAAACTTGAGTTTACTTAATGTTATTTTTTTTTAGTTAATAGATTTATTTTAGAAAATAAAACAATTATTACTCTATCTTAATTATCTTAGAAATATAATTAGCACAGAAATTTAAAATGATAAATCAAATTAATTTGAAGTAATGAGTCAATCAGTATAATTAGATTTTAATTTATAAGCACTTTTTCCATAACATCATAAAAATATAATTTTCAGGAAATACACCTCCAATATGGGGGCTGATATGGCCCCTTGCTACACATTTTCAGCCCTTGACTGTACTTTCAATTCAGGTTCTTATGAAATTGTTGATTACACTGTCTTTTAACAAGACCAGTAACACAATTGCAGTGTACATATTCGTATCTGAAAGTACATATTATTTCATTGGTGAACAGATACATCTCACCCTTCATTTAGCAGGGATTTTGTTAGCGAAATTATGCCACAAGCAGACACTACAAGATTTGGGTAACTACTTTTCAAGATTTTCTTCTTCTTGTTGACACAGAGAAAAAAGTTCCTGTTGCCTGCATATTAAATAGATTTCCCATATGGAAGACCAGCTCAGCTAAATCCAGGTGAATGTGAAACGTTAGATATAAAAATTATGATACTTGTTTGTGATTAATTAAACAAAGTATATGACTCAAATAAAATGCTGCAAAAAAAAAAAAAAAAAAATCTTTCATCTATTTACAGAAATCTATTTTATTTCATCTCCAAACTTATTTTTATAGTACAGTGAAAAAATAACTTTTTCCCCTCAGTCGATTAACCAACTATCACAAAGTTTTTGAAATGCCTGATGGCCATAGAAATATCTAAAACAATACTCACATTAAGTACAAATATGATTATGAAAAAACTTTGATTAGTTTCAGAAAAAGTGATTTTTTAATAAATAATTCCAGTCTAAATATGTATAATATTGTTACAAAATAAATTGTTTTCAACTATAAAATTCACAAATATTTCCACATTCCTAAATTTCTAGGGATTGTGCAGCTTTTTAGATTTACTATAGATAAAAATGAGTCTAATCTTTTGTCATATTCAGTCACACAGAACAATGAAGTTAATGGTGAATTGTGCCAATATATAAAGTCAATAACAAAAGATAAAGCATAATAAAATTTTGATTTTCAGTCAATCCATTAACTTTAAATACGTATGTAAATTAATGTATATGCAATAATGTAAAAGCATGATTATTGCTAAGTAAACTGTCTACTTGACAAAGGGGAGAAAATTCCCCCCTTATAACCTTAATTTACTAGAAAAAGTTTCTAAAAATTAATACTAAAACAGACAATAAATATTACTTATAAACGTAAAATGATACTCCCAAACAAGGCAAAATTTACAAATCCCTTTATGTGTCCTAAAATTCATTAAAAATTTACAGTTTAAAAACCTTATTTCCTTTTAAAACTCTTTACTTTCTCCATGGACTGTGTTAAACAGTGTAACACATTCATCATAATCACAATAAATAAAAGTAAAATAATACATTAACTGAATTACTTCAAAACACACACATAATTATTTGAATTACTCAGTTAGAATAAGATACACAAACTCATTGAAAGAACTATTCTTGGTACTTTTGTGAAATCAAGAAAAAACCTATTTGACAATAGTTAGAACCCATATTTTTCTCTCTCCATATATAATAAATTATGTATATATAATTTAAATTTAAAATAAATACAAAATAAGACAGAGAAGCTGCAATGAGTAGAACTTACATGTTCCTTACTAAGGATATTTAGTAAAGATAAATTACAAAATTCACCCCTCATTTAGAGTGACATATCTTAAAACATATGCCTTATTATATAGGCAAAATAAAAGAAAGAGACAAAATTTAAAAGTCCCTTTATATGTTTTATAAAACTTTAAAAAAATTTACAGCTAAAAACTTCATTTCTTTCTAAAACTCATTTTTTCACAGACTGTGTACAGCTTCAACACAACCAAATTACACAAACATTAGTTTTAAAAACTACACAGATTAATATGAATAAAGAAAGAAATAGTAATGTAAACATTATATTCTAGGGTAAAATTATTAAAACTCGTTTCATCTGCACTTATATTAAACATTTTGTTAATATAAATAAGCTAAGTAGGCATGTAAATTTTTCTCAAAGTGTGTGTAAGATTCATTGCAAAGTTACTGCCCTGAATTTAATAAAATAAAAGCGGTTCATTACTGAACAAGCAGATGAAATTAACACACAATTAAAACAAGACAAATGAAATGGGCTACCAGAATATTATGATCTTTAAGAAAGTAATTTTATCAGACAAAGAGAAATACATTAATTTTAAAATAAGATACTGGATGATTATACAATATTATGAAAACAGGTAAATTACAAATATTACTTTGAAATTTTCCATACAGGAGTAACAACTAAATAGAAGCTATATAGTATAAAATTACTATATAGATAGTATTAAAGATTGTGAGCAAATAAAAAACCCCACCCTCAACTGCTTCTTATGAAACTCTCCCTAAAGTGGCAGTAGTTATTTTACGCTTAACATTAGGCCTCATCCTGGAACAGATGAGGTATTATATTTTAAAAATACATTTTAATAGTTTGTGAAGAAATATATTGCACTTCTAGTTCTTCATGTCATTACTGATCAATTTAAACATACTAGCAATGACAAAATCATTTATAAATTATTACCCATTTCTGGTGTAGTAGTTGTTATAACCGTGAAATTATATTTTACCTCAAAATATCATAAATTATGAATGAAAACGCATTTCTCAGTCTAATTTCATTAATAAAATATTTAAAACATTATATTACTTCTTTTTGGTTCATTCACACCTAGTATAAGTCACAATAACAATTATAGACTGATTAAAACATATAATTTTTGCATTATATTATACTTTTATTCAAGATTCTAAAAAATGATCCTATCATGTATCATAATGCAAAGAATTAATAAGCAACTTAGCCTCAGAACTGGAAAATTACCTATGTAGGAAATTTAAAAAAAAAAAATTTGATCTTTAATAAACAGACACAACATAAATTAATTTGGAATTTTTCACATCTATAAACATCATTACTAGTTTCAAGAAAACTAGCAGTAGATTTTTAACAATGTTATTTTGTTCCTTCTACATTGCATATTCTACATCAGTCATGATTTTCATTATGATATACCTAATAAAAAAATACTTTGATAGGCTGTTAGAAAAGTTTAAATATATATATGTGTATTTATATATTTTAGCAAATGAAATAATCACATTTCCAAAATAAAAGAAAATTAAAATAACCCCAAAATTGATAAATATCATAATTACGTTTATTGTAATATAAATGCACACCTTAAGAATAAATAGCAGAGCAGCAGGAAAATTTTTTAAAAAGATAAAGAAAATATGTATAAACCAATTAGTAACCTTCATACACAGTAATTTACAAATTGCTACTTTATTCACAATAAACTATAAAAATGAGTAATTAAAAGCAAGAAATAAACTGCTGAACAAACAAAACAAAAACAAAACCTTTTAGAACTACATAACTCTAAACCTTTCCCATAGTTTTAAATCTTAAAGACATTGAGTTTCATAAAGGTTTTTGCATGGAAGAAAATAACTTCTTTGGCACAAACAATGGAAGATTACAGTTTCATATTTATCATTTCTATTTAACTGAATTTTAGTTTGCAGAAATTGAAAGGGTAAGTTTCAAAAGGGTACCATCTTTATTACAAAATATATATAAATATGTATGTACATATGCTTTTATCAAATAATAGAAATAAAAAAATTATTTAAACTTGGGAGTAATGAAAGAGCTTGCATTTAACACTAAAGTTTTACAGATCATAATACCAAAATATATTAATAGAATGTCAATAGTTCTTTTAAAATGGAACTGATGACAATTACAAATATAGTCAAAATAATTATTAATCTTGCCTCTTTCATTCTCAGTGTGATTTAATTCTATATTCTAATCACTAACTGCACTATATCAGTACCACTCTGAAAGAATCTTTGCTTGAAACATTAGCAGACACAAAAAGTTCACTTTTTAAATTGCACACTGTCTAAATTTTTAAAATAGGTATAGTACTGCAGTTTCAGTCATTAGGCGTTTGCATAATCTACATGTAGAAATAATAAAATGTATATATATATTTTTTAAATTCAGCTAGGTAAAAAAGAGGGGGAGGGGAGGGAGCCTTTAACTTTAAACCCAAAAACTGTATGCAACTACTAAACTATCTAATTCTTAATGTCATACATATGTATTACTTATTTACTTCTTTTCCTGCTTTAAATGTTTATAAAGTTACTTTTGATTCTCGCCTTTTGGGTTACGAGACCTTCATTAAAAAATAAATAAATAAATAAGAAGTATTTTTTACATTAGTTTTAATAATTAGATATTTCTGAAGAATTTAATTGTAATAGTATTTACATAAAAAGTTCAAATGTTAATTTATATCTGCAGAAATTTAGGGCACAAAATTAGGATTTGATACAAACTTTGAAGAAGGTTTTTATTGAGGAATTCTATCCTGAAATTCTTTCCATTCTGAGATGGTTGAGAGGTCAAGGTCACTTCACTTGGCTTATCAGTATCATACAGTCTAACTTTCTGTGGGCCCTAAATTCATTTCTACATAAAGCCTTTAAAAAGTTTTTTGTGTATGTAATAAACATTTATTTATGAACACCTATTGTTGAATCTTCCAAATTCATAATAGCATTATAGTTACAAAAATTACAGAAACCCCCCTTAAAAACCTACAAAAAATACATTTTCAATATCTTCATTATATAAAATTTAATAACTTAATACAGCAACAGACTCAGTTGATAAAACTAAACTTTACTGCACTAACTTTCCCACTTTATACCTAATTTGACAAAATTGGTTCACAAAAATATCAAAGATAGGTCTCAGTGAGCAAACCTAATTAATTATATTTTTGGAAGAGGCTGAAAAAAAAATCAATACAACAGAATGCACTAAGCTCTTTCCTTATTTCCAAGAAAGTTATTTTACAATCACTTTCTTTCTTCTTTTATTCACATTGCAAATAAGGGATTAAAAACTTAAAAAAAAAAAAAAAACATGAAAACATTCATCCCATTTCTTAGTGAGCATCTTGCTTTTAAATGAAAATGATGATCATTTTATACACATCTTCCAGTGGCAATCCAAATTGTAAATCTCAGTGTTTCTCAACCAATTTCACGAAGGAAAAAAAATATGAAGTTTATGTATGGAACTACTCATGCAAAATAGTATTGCTGAAGCAAATATCAGTATAAAAGCTTATTTATTTGAAGATAATATAATATTTACATACATTAATAGATAATGAAAAACAACATTCCACTTTCCTCCTATAAGTTAGGAAAATAACTATCATAAAACCTGCATGGATGATTTTGAAGCAGACAGAGAAATTAAAATTTTTTATATTTGTAGAATTATTAGACATGTTTTGTAAAGATGGGATTTTTAAGTTACATTCTTTACAAGTTGTAGCAAATGATAATTTCATACACTTAAGCTCAAAGATTTTAGTAAAAAAAGATCAAGAAACTGCATAATATTCTACATCAGGTATTCTAAAAGATGGCAATGGCAGTGTTAATTGACAAACAGCATGTCTGGAAAACATGATTCAAGTATTTCTAGAAGTTACTACATTTACACGTGACGTTTCAAATTAGATCATTTCGTTCAGCAACTACTGGTCACAAACATCCACATTAAAATTCTTCATAGCTGTCCAAAAATTGTTTGACTTATAATAAAACAGCTTAAAAAATTCTATACACATATTAATTTTAAAAAGCCATTTTGCAGATTCCCTAATATAAATTCATTTCAACAGACAATGGCGAATTTAAAAATCTCTGAAAGTAATAGTATAAAATAATTATCCAAGCTAGCCGTTTCAAATGAAAATTATCTGCCTCAAGTCATGAGGTAAAAACTTTATTCTGACACTTAAAAATGCACACAAGAAACTAATTGGCACAATGAGTTTGCTTTCAAAAATCTTAAAATGCAAAGTAATTTTTAGACAGAGATAATTTTGCTAAAACCATAAAAAATGCTGGACTAACAGAAGCATGGCTGAGAAACACTGATCACGGCTAAAAATCTACAAAAAGTATAAAACATTCATGGTAAAAAAAAAAAAGAGTCCTGTCTCATTTAAATACTTGATTCAACATTATTTAAAAATCCTCCGCATTACGATAGCTTGGTTCTGTTGAGACAAAGTAGTCATCGAAGAAGCCAAAGAGGAACTCAAAGGTGGGTCGTTTCTCGGGATCAGCATCCCAACACTGGAGCATCATGGAGTAAACAGAATCTGGACATTCACAATTGGTTGGTTTTGGCATACGATAACCACGCTCGACTTGCTCAATGACTTCACGATTGTGCATACCTAGTTTTTAAAAAAAAAGGAAAATGAAATAAACAGATATAAAAATATATTTAGGACAAATGCTCAGTTTCAGTCAATTTTGTCTAAATTCAAGGGGAAATGTCCATGGTAGTATGCCAAAATGGTACTTCCATGGATGTCACTAAGAGAAAAACCTGACACCAAAACCAGGTTTACAGATTGGTTTAGCAACACTGGCAAAACCCAGTAACAAGGTTTGTCAGTATCCAGAAACAATATTATTACCCAGAATATTGTTACCCATCATTACACCAATTTATTGTTACACCAATTTACACACATTGTTACCCATCATTACACCAAACAATATTGTTACCCAGAAACAATATTCATCGAGAAACATCTGATATTTCAGCAAAACTTATGATAAATGACAATGACTGAAGAAATTTTCAGAGTGAATGTTGATTAGCAAAATTCAAATATATCACATTGTTAGGTGGTAGTTTAAAATGAAATGATCAAGCCTATCAATATATAACAAACAGCTTAAAACTTTTCCTTTCCCCCTTGATCTTCTAACCCCATTTCTCCTTGCACTAGAAATAAACTTAAAGAACTAATTGCTGTTAACTATTTCTTTATCCTATCCCAAACAGAGAATACTTTAAAGTCATATATGTGTGTGTGTGTGTGTAAGTAATATCTTAAATATTATACCCTCCATTATAGCATTTAAATTCCCTTTTTTTAAATTCAATCCCCAGAAATATTAATATATTGCTTTAAAACCCTTAGCCACAGAACTTCCCATGAATCGCATGCTTTTGCATTTCTACACATGTACACACCTGCAGTCAGGAGTGGGTTAGCATTGCAAGCCCCAAAATCTGCTGACCTTACAAATAAGAGTCACATGTACCTCGTCCTAACGTTTAATGTTGAAAGGTGATATTATTCAGAGCCGTCTTGAAATGAACGGATGTACTTTTGTCGCTCTAATAACCAATTCAACCTGACTGTTTCCAATTTTAATTTTATTCCTTTCAGGCTGAGTCTAGCTCCAGCCATGTAAATATGAGCTAGTTTTCTTTTTCAGGTTATAGTTTAAGGATGTGATGTAATGGGTATATTACACATATACATATATATATAAAATCCCCAAATTTATCACTAAAGGAAATACCCAAACTGAAACTCACAGTATTAGTTCATCTGTAATCCCCCAACTCCCTCTTTTTTTTTTCTTCTTTTTTTTTAAATGCAGATTTTTCTTTCCAACCTATGGTTCCAGTGGTGAATATTCAAGGAATTTTTTACATTTTAGGTAAAAAAATTAGGAACTAAACTAAGTCCAAAAAATTTTGTAAAGGCTTTTAAGGATATCAAAGGATTGTAAGAACCCTTACAACATTTTCAGCTACTACGGAAATTTATGACACTCAGAATTAATACAGTAAGCCAGACTTAACCAGCAATAAAGGCTTAAGTTTCAAGATGCAAAATCAATTAAACTCATCTTTCAAAAATTCAAATAATGTGTAATAATATGTAAATAATGTGTCCAAACTAATTTTTCATTACAGTCATGGATAGATGAGGAGGAAATCAAATCAAAATGTTTTGACATTTAACAAGTAAATTAGGTATGCATGTCTTTTTAAAATTAAATCATAAGAAATTAAAAAAATAGTTTATTAACTTCTTTAACTCAACATTTACTTTTCTTTAGGTGAAGACTGACTTGTAATGTATCATTGTAATGTAATACTCCTGGCATACATTCCATAACAAGTGTACCTATGTTCTTTGCAATTCTCATTTTGAATGCTCGGCTCAAAAGGTGCTCCACTTCAGCCTTTTCAGTAGGACCTATACTGACTAGTAAAATAGCAATCAACGGGATCGGAAAAAAAAAAAAAAAACTGACAGTCTAGTGGTTCTGATCATAACTTGCTTTCAGGAACTAACTACCAAATGTTCATGTTACATTACATTACAACATATTGTTAAAAGTCAGCCACCCCCTTTATATAACTATAGAAAAAAAAAACATACCTGGATAAGGAACTTGACCGTGTGTGATAAGTTCATAGAGAAGAATACCATATGACCAAACATCTGATTTGATGGAAAACCTACCAAGCAACGCAGCTTCAGGTGCAGTCCACTTGATAGGAAACTTGGCTCCTAAAAGAAAAATGTTCATGAGAAAACAACACATGGTTGGAAAACATTTATGAATTAACATATGACAAACTTTAGAAAGGGTTTGAAATAAATCACTCCACAAAGATTCCTAGTGAATTTACATAAATCCTGTAAATGGAAAATATTAATACAGTCAAACCCCGTTCTAACGAACTTCAAGGGACCAAAATTTTTGTTCGTTTTATCCAGTGGTTCGCTATATCTGAACCATTGAGAAAAATGCTAGAGTTCACAAAATGTATAACTCATTAGTTTCAATGTGTATTCAATTATGATGTATTAAAAAATGATAAAATCTATTAAAAATGATCATTAATGAATTAAATAGACTAAAAGTGATTACATTAAACTGACACAACACTAATAAAATTATGTACAATAGGAAAATGATGGGACCAAAATTTTCGTTCGTTATATACTGAGTTCGTTATAATAGGGTTCGACTGTATGTCAAAATAAAACACAAAATAGCATGGTCTTAGCCAAGCACAACTACCTATGGAATTAAGCAGTAGAATTCAAGAGAACTTATCAAATGTGGAGGAACTATGAGCTTTACAAAATGTACTTGAACAAAATTAATGGATTTCATTACAAGTACCCTACACACACACCCTTCCTACTTGATAGAGGCCTGAAGCATCTTCAGCTTCTTTCATGTGGAGGAGGGGGTGAGTTTGATATTCATTGAGGGAGTACTGATGGTTCCACAGATTAATAAGCTTTTTCATAAAAAGGTGATTTTGAATTGGAATAACTTTTCAAAATTGGTTGAAAAACTTACAATGAAAGTTGGACACATTCTTGGTCTCATAGAGATGAAATCTACAGTAGAATTTTCTTGTTATATTAATAGCATGCAAAATTGGTCCTTTCTCTCTCTTTCTCCAACTTATTAGCTTTCTTTTCCCCCCTTCTTCAAGCGACTGCTTACAGTATTTGAAAATTTCTTTCAGGAAATTTTAATTTAAATATTTTCATAACAATTCCAAAGTAATAACATTCTAAAAATACCATTTAACTCATTTGTGTAAATGAAATGTTTATATTCACATTATTGAATGTGAAATTTAATATAACATTGTGACAGGTTTTAAAACTTTCTATGCTAAATATTAGAACATAAAATAAGAACTGAAATATTAATATAATTTTTTAAACATCTGCTGCACCAAGCTTTCTTTACAACAGAGAAAATCTAATAATTTCATTAAAATATGTAAAATACATAATTTCTCTTTAAAGAGAATTTCACAATACTAACATACTAAAACAATTTAAATTGACACTAATCATAAATAAAAGATGACACATTGATACAAAACAATATAAAAATAAAGAGTTAATATAATTAATACCTTGACGAGCAGTATATTCTGAGTCTTCAATGATTCTAGCCAAACCAAAATCAGCTACTTTTACAACATTATTATCACCAACAAGTATATTCCTCGCAGCAAGGTCTCGGTGAATAAGTTGTTCCCTCTCCAAATAGGCCATGCCACTGGCAATCTGAAATTAAAAACATCAGTTTAATAAGTTAGATTATAAATACACCTATTACATCAGGGAACAAACAAATTCTATGGAAATAAGATAATTGGCTCAATAAATTGCTATCAATATATACAGATTTACTTACTTACTTACTTACACACACACCAAAAAATAAATAAATAAATAAATAATAACCTGCGCTGCCATGTCAATCAGAGCATGTAGCCTTAAGTTTCTTCCTTCTCTATTTCGAAGATAATCTAGAAGGCTACCATTCACCATATATTCAGTCACAATAAGAATAGGCTCTTCTTTAGAGCAGACTGCAAATAAGGAGACCAGCTTCTCATGACGAAATTTTTTCATGATTGTAGCTTCTTGGAGAAATGCAGAGGGTGCCATTGTGCCGGATTTGAGCGTTTTGACAGCAACTTCAGTTGTGCCTTTCCATTTACCTAAATAGCATAAAAGCCATAAATTGCATTTCAAAGCATGAGCATCAAGTAGAACAATATGAATTTAGCTCCTAAATAATGACAATAATTTCTGTTTAAGTCATCAAAATACCATGGAAATATTTAATTCATTGAAGAACTGTTTGATTGAGAATATATAGTTAAATTTAATGATTTCTAAAGAACTACTTTGTGAAGCTGAAAGTACTTCCCACAACAATAATGAAAAATACAGGATCTTAGCATAAATCATATAATATGATATTAAAGAGTATTCTCATACAGTTATAAAAATAAGCTAAAAACTCACCCTTCAAATGATTTTCTCTTTTAGAAAATTCTAACTGAAACTGAACAACAGTAATGTTCAAAAAATATTATTATTCGGATCCTCCCCCCCCCCCCTTCCTGCCTTTTAAATATATATATATATATATATAAAAAGATTGTTAAATTCCTGAAGAAATAGTGGAATTTTTGAATTCATGAACAAGTATACCTCAAGAATTTTCGGGCACACATATAATTGTTTACTTCATGAGGATACTGCACATATAACAATATGCAAACTTTATTTTTAAAAAAAAATCTTATGTATTGAACTAACAATCAGAATGAAGAAATACAAAGAAATAAACAGGAAAATGGAGATGATTGTTACCTGATTAACCGATTCTATTTTCAAAAGAAATGATGAAACATTTACATTTCAAATGAAATGTAAGGAATCTTTTTTAAAAAATGAAGTTAATACTACAATCAAAACCGTTTTTATGGCAAATGTATAAAGCTAATAGTAAAGAAATTATGTTGTATACTGTATATTATAGAGAAAAATGCGAGGAGGTCCATGAAAAAAAATCATTCTTATAAAATTGGTCGATGTAGGAAAAAGGTTAGTAATACCTGCACTATATCATGTGGGTGGCAGTTACAAACAAGTTCCTTCACAGATATAGTTACATAATTTCTGGAATTGTAGAGGGCTATTCAAGGATACTGACATTTTGCATTTTTACACATTATCACACACTCTTATTTACACATTAAAATACCACAGTGTTAACATTTACGCATATATAAAATATCACAGTAAATTGGGATAAACAAAGCAAAACTTATTTGAATTTAATACGTTAATTTTGCCAGTATTGTCATTTACAAGGTAAATTTTCCAGCTTCCTTACACTCAGAACAGCTGCCATCTTTGTGTTATAACAAACACTGCACTTAAGATATTCATCAACCAGTCTCAATTAGCCTTTAGTTGTTTTTTTAATATATATATATATATATATTTATTTTTTTTAATGATTTATATAAAAGTCAAGCTCATAAGAAGATATACATCAATAAAATAAATAATTTGACTAGTCTCATATGTGCAGTTCCCTAATTCTAAGTAGCATTATCAAATTTTCTGTTTTTAATAAACTGCAATGAAGCCCAATTTCATAGAGGCACAGAGGTAAACACGCTAAACTCTTCATAATTCAACATTGCCCTGTAGGATATTTGTTGTTGCAACGCAACAGTAAGTGTTCTTTTCACAAAAAGCAATAACTGATATAGTTGATTTTTGTATTTTTTACCTGTTACCAGTACTTTTACATTTTGACTAGAAATTATGGAGTAACAAAGGAATTTTCAGAGAACTTGGTATCTCAACAAGGAGCATAAAATATGATCAGGTGACTTATTTTATTTCTTAACAGAAGAGAGAATTCAAGAATAGCAAAATTATACGACAGCTACTAGCATAAGTTGACACTATTATTTCAATCGCAATTTTTTAAGAAATCAATTGTAATTCACCACATTCAGCTTTATTTGCAAAGATGATTCAATATGGCACATCAGTAAAGTGTCTCATAAACAGGAAACACAGTGTCATGAGATAACTTGAAAGTAAAAGTTTTTCATAGAGAACATTTAAATAAAAAGATTGTCATGTTTTCTCTAACAAGTTTTAGAAAGATGTAATACCTTAAGTACTTTCAAATGGTTTACTATACTTAGTTTAATAATAGTTGATACAGGACTGATGGACTAGTTTATAAGACTCCCACTTGAAAGAAGAGGCTAATATACAGCAAAATTTCTAATTAATATAATTATTTTATTTATCTTATACATTTAATTATGAAATAATATAGAATAACAATGTACTTCGAGGTCAAGTCAGACTTCAGCCCTAGTGGTACTTCGCCTTAAAGTAAAGCTGCTTACTACCCTTCGCCAAGGACCTAGGATTTGAGGACCTAGGTCCTTTGGACTTGGTGTATGCTTTCCTATACCAAGGGGATTGGGAACAACAAACAACAACACCAGTAGAAGAACAATAATAAAGAAATGCAAATACAGAGTAAAATTCTTATAAATTCCAGGAGTACCAATTTCATATCTATGTTTGAAAATTACTTACCATACCACACATCTCCGAAATTCCCACTACCCAATTTTCGTATTAGTTGCAGGGATGACCTAGATATCTCCCATTCATCTCTAGTATCAGGAGAGAGGTCCCATATATGGGGCTTAGGTTTGGGACAAGGGATTGTCAATTTGTGACATAAGCCATTTGCACCTTCTGAAAATAAATATTTTAATTATAGCTGATAATAAATACAGCAACTTTTGAAAATTGCATTTCATGAATATTAATCAAAAACAACTGGTAATTAATATTTACTGAAGATATAAATCATAAAAACATGAGTTGTAAAATATTTTTCGGAAGCTAAATTTCCTCTAATTTAGGTTGGTTGGTTGTTTGGGGTTTTATGGCGCAAGGTCCAAAGAGGACATGCTGCGCCAAACATATGGTAAAACCCGGAAAAGCATATAAATATAATATATATTGTTACCATTTGTATACCAACAAAATCCATTAAAACTATGAGGGAACACACACAAGTAGAGTAAAGTAATAAAACGATCAAAAAATCAATCAAAAAACTATATAAAAACACAGATATAAAGTAAAGTTTAAAAGTGATGGATAGCCATACACAAGGTTAAAATATTCATATTAAAAAGGTGACAAACACAGTAATATAGGTGATATAAAAGTCCAACACAGAAGGTGATAAGTCTAATATAATAGGTGAGACCAGTCATGAAAAGTGAGCCACAGCCATATATACAACAGGTAGTAAAACTAGTCCAGTGAAACTGATATATAAAATGATGAAAGCCGTCAAGCAGTTCATAAAAGTAGTCAGCAGTAAAAGTGATAACTATAGAAATGTGAAAATGAGAAAAGGAATAAAAGCTAAAACATAAAGCTCTGGGTAGAGAATTCCCCAATCCTCTAAAAACCAATGAGAAAACTGAAGAGTTAATAAAAGGCGAAAAAGAAAAAAGAGGAGTTAGGTACTCCTTGCATACAACATTATTTCCCGAGTCAAAAGAGTCATAACACAGGTAATAAAATAGACATGAAAAAACGGAAAAAAATAGTAATGAGAAAACAGAAAAGATTTAATATGGCAACAGCAATTATATACAAAAGTGAAAAAAAGGCATGAGGAGAACTGAAAAAAAAAAGGCTGGATAGGGAAACCCCATCCAGATTAGAGTCAAGTACTTGATAAAGACGAAGGAAGAGACGGAGAGACCGAGTGGCCTCTCCCTGCAGGTTTAGAGGCAAGACATAGAATGTCCTTAGATTCTATCTCTTCGGTATCAGAAATACCGGAGGTATAAATATCTAGCGTGTCTTCAGGAGGTGCATCAAGGTTAGTTTTCATTAAATATTTTGGTTCTTTACGTTTACTTGATACGACAGCTATATTGCGTTGTTCAATAGCTAATTTGGATATTAGTTTTTTTTTGTATTTGACAGGTGGAAGAGCGCGTATGGTCCTGTTCCTATTGGGTTCTAATTCAAGGTATTCCGGTTTCTTTTTACTCAATGAGGAGGTAGACTGTTTGGAATTGGTTGAAGGAATTGGTGAGGACTGTTTAGCTTCAAGAGCATTTTGATGAGCGGAAGGTTTAATTTGGACTGATTTACGGGTATTTGTTTGAGATGAGGTGGATAATTGCTGAGAGTCTTTTTCCTGCTGTGTGGGTTTGCCTGTTATTTTGATAGGCATAAGACCAACAGGTTCTGTCTGAGTTGCTGCTGATTTACTAGGTTTTGGGGTGGCTGCTGTGGCATACGACAAGCCTACGGTTGGGGTACGACTGTTGACGATATGTCTTGCTTCTTGGAATGTGATATTTTGGGTGATCTTTATTGTTTGGATCTCTTTTTCATGAATCCACTTCGGACATGACCTGGAGTATGATGGGTGTTCTCCTCTACAGTTCGCACAGTTTGGCGTTTCCATGCAGGTATCACTTTCATGACCTGGTTTCGCGCATCGAGCACAGGTGGGGTTTCCTCGGCATGAGTCCTTCCCATGGCCGAATCTCTGGCACTTGTAGCATCGAAGAGGATTCGGCACATACGGTCGAATACGACATTTAAGATAGGCGGCTGTGACGTAAGGTGGTAGAGACGGGGAATCAAATGTCAGGATAATATGCTTAGTTGGTAAGATTTTGCCTTCCCGTCGAATCGTGATACGCCGGACTGAGGAAACTCCTTGGTCTTTAAGATTTTCGCAAATTTCTTCATCTGAGCAGGTGAATAGATCAGATTCAGAAATTACTCCGCGCGAAGAATTCAGTGTTCTGTGTGGTGTTGCAGATATTTTAAAAGCACCCATATTCTTGCAGGACGTCAAGGTTTTCGCTTGGGCAGCGGTCGAAACCTCGACGAGCAAATCTCCGGAACGCAGTTTTTTTGTTGACTCAACATTTCCGATTGCTGCCTGAATAGATTTTTGGATAAGGAAAGGAGAGGCTGTGGAAAAGGAACCTTCCTGGTTCTTAATAATGAAAAACTTAGTTTGCGAAGAGTAGTGAGTAATTTTTTTGTCCCTATTGGGAGCTTGTGGGAGACAATTGATGAATTGTTGCGGTGACTTATCCCTCACCGTGGGATTTGCATTTGAAAATTCCATATAAAGGGCCGGATGTTCGGACCTGACGGCACCACCCACCATGGAGCCCAACAAGGGGATGCAGGTTCCTACACCAGTGCTAATCAGGTCTATACGCTCACAGACCACTGATGTAACTATCAAATGTCCAGCAGGAGTCTGATTGCTTGAACCCTGAGCAGGTGACAAAAGTCAAACCCACCAGCCGATTGATACCCCGGGGAACACAGAGTACCTCCCGTTTACCCGAAGCGGGGGCCAAAGCAGTGTGTTGGGCGACCAAAACTGACCCTCAACTACCAGGATTCCCTTTTCCGGGGACACGGGTCTCCACGCACGGCAAACACGTGGGTGATAAAGACCCCGATAGTAGCAAGAAACAACAAAACGGCAACAGCTACTAAAGGGGTGCCCTCGCCTCCGAAGAGGAACCACACCGAGGGAGAAAAGAAAGAAGAAAGTAGGTGAAAGAGAGGAGAGGAAAATGGAAATGAGAGATAGTTCGCTGGGGTACCTCGGGATTGCGACACCCGTGTTTACCTAAAGTAGGTAAACCCCCTGAGGGGCCTCTAATTTAGGAAATGAACAGATTGTGATGTTATTTACATGCTGAAATATTACATTGTGTTTACTGAAGATTTCCAGAGACCAAATTTTCTTTAAACATATTCTGAGTTCACCAAAATTGGTTGGTGCTAACATTTCATTTAAGGAATAAATGGAAGACAAGAAAACACAGATTCAGACACAATAAAAATTAGGAAAGAGAAATTATGAAACAATTTTAATTCTTCATCAGGCTGGAGAGCATTAGCTGTGATTATCATTTAGGATTCACAAATGTCTGAATTAGACAATACAAAAGCATTTAAGCATTTACAGATTATCCATACAGGCAAACTGTTGCTTGCAACTCCATAACATTAATTTGTAATCACTTAGCACTCAACGTATCTGTAATTTTGTACTTAAAAGTGCTGATTTAATGAGCTTAGATGAATAAAATTTAACAGCAATAACTGTACCTGCTACAAAGTAATTAAAGGACAGCCCATTATGTAATTGTTAATTCAATTTCATTCAGTAGAATGTTATTTCCTATACCATATGAAGTCAGTAATAACTTGGCATCCCGCTAAACTTTACATGTAAAAGATACAGTAACAAAAATTTAAGTAAAAATTATTTATTCGTGAATAATTTAGACATGATGGTAAAAATGTTAAAGAAATTACTAACTACTGAAGCAACACTAAACAATATAACATTTGTTATGGGTTATCACTAAGCATTATAACAAACACCTATATCAGAAATAAACAAGGTTTGGATACATATACAGACAAACACAAATCTGAAAGCTTAGCATTAGTACCTGAGTAATAAGCTACTAATTCTTGAAGAGTTACAAAAGTTTTCCGCGTAGTAACATAAAAGCCACCATTATCCATGGCTTTAATTTTGTAGTGTTTCACATGATCACTTTTTTGATGTTCCCAATCACGGATAGATAAAGAATAAGCTCCTAGAAAAAAAAAAAAAAAAATACATCAATAATTTACATATTGAATGAATGAAAGAGGCAGAAAAATGAACTATTAAAGCCACTTGTTCCTGATACCAAAATAAAGTGCTTTTTTAAAGGAATTTTTCATACCATTTTGAAGAAATTTTACGGATCTATCTCATAACATTTTTTTTCTTTCACTAATAATGATGTTTACTGATACAGATACAAATAGACATATTTCTTAATAATTTGGTTTATGTGATAACTCACTTAACATGTATTTTATTTTGTATGAAAATGCTAATGAAGGAAAAATAGAATATATTAAATACTTGAGATGCCTATATTGGTCATGTTTAAATTATACAAATGTGATCCCTTACAAATAAAATTCATAGCGAAAAAACTGACATATGATCAAAACATACTATTAAGTCTATAACAAAGCATCTGCCAATTATCAAATCTCAGCTGTATTATGCAAACTAAAATTGATTTTTCAAATAAGATTATCACAAACTAGCAACAAATATTGTTTTTCTACTAGTCCAACATACTTTTACTCTTCTCCCAATGGGAACAAACCAAAGGACCAATAGCTGATTATTAGCTTCTGCTATTACTTAGTCGGGGATTGAATACTTATAAATAAGGCAATTGATATTTTCAAAAATCCTATAATTCAGCACTGTCGGTGTTACACAGAATATGAAAACTTAAGCAGCACTCATACATCCTTGATCAACAAAAAATTTTTTTTAACATGGAACATGTTTTTGTGGAGGTTTTCCCTCCAAAATCATTACAGGACAAAAATGCAACACATAAAAAATCATGGTCTGTCAGTGCTGGAGAGTTGCATTGTATGGAAACGAGAATTGTTTCCTGTCTTCCACTCTACACATCCTCTTGAAGTTTGATAAATATAAGTTATTGAAACTGGATAGAAGTATGGCTGTCTGGGAAGAATGTGGTGATATCTGTGCAGTCAAAATTACCATCAATCTACAGGAGACATTAATCATTACAGTTTATGTTTCCCCAAATAGCAATATGAAAGATATTTCTTTCAGACTAATTTACTTATGTATACACTCAAAGCATTTGAAATGTTTGAAGAATAACATGAAAAATGTTATGGGTCTATTTAGATGCACATGTTCCAGGTATGCTGATTCTAGTTGTAAGGCAGAAGTGACCTGTGATTTTTTAATCTTCTATATAAATAAAAAATTTTTTGTCTGTAGTGAAACAATTCCGGGTAGACCGTTTCCGGTATGGCATCCATTATGAAATTTGGGCATGTTTGAAAATGTCCAAATCAATGTATTTTTTTCATGAAAGTACATAAATGTTACATATTTGGAAAGCTTTAAAATCTGATAATTTTTTTCTGCATACATTTATTCTGTTACTTTAATAGTTTTAGAGATATTTCAATTCTAAATGCATACTCCACCGAACAAAATGTAACTGCCATGTTTTACGATGTAAACACAGCGTGACTCTCACTAAAAAATGAATCACTGAAAAGAAATGTTTCATCATGTACCTAATTTTTAATTATTTTTCTATTTTTTATACTTTTAATTCAAACTTTTTAATCATAAATACATCATTTGAAGATGTACTGATTTTTTGGGGATTAAAAGTGAAAAAGAATTTAAATTCAAGTGAACTGCAATTCGAGTGTCAAGTGATTCGATAGCTGGGCAAGCCCAGCTAGTCTTTATAATACATGAGGTATTTTATGTTTCTCATGAATATCTCCTTATGGTAATAACTCTCTAGAGAGTATTTACACTGAACTTTCGCAAACTTAAGAAAAAAGCAAAATAAAACATACTAGACACAGGGTTTGGAAATTAAAATATGAATTAAAATTTTAATTATACATCCAGTGGGACCACTTTTTATTTTGATTATTACCTATTTATTAGTTTTCAGCCAACGTCTTACATATTAAAGTGAATTTTTCCAATTATCTTGTAGAACTATACTTCTACTAAATTTATATAGCAAAATTTTTTAAAACTAAAGACTTAAATTACAATTATAATGTAAATTACAGACAATAATAAAGGATCAGAAAATGAAGTCTTGACAACTTAAATTATGTTTAACAACTGGAAATTTAAAAAAAAGCCATCTCCCAGGAGGTCACAATTTTAACCATGCCTTTTGGATGAAGTAGTTCCCTCAAAATACATCTTTGACCTCTAGGAAAGACACTTAAAACTTTATGCATGAAATTTCCAAAGCTGTATAATTACAGTTCAGAAACTCTGAAACAAAATATTACAAGATCTTAACATTCTCAAAATTCATTCTTTAATTGCTTGGTTATAAAAGATATTAGTTATAACAGGTTAGTTATAACAAATGTTTAAAACGAGGGAAAATAGCATATAACATAGATTACACACAACATGCAAAGTGTCATTTTTATGATGACACTAGCATGCATTTTTTCTCTTTAGGAAAATTTGATTGCAAGATCATGGCAGTGTCTAATACATTAAAATGCATTAAGAATGATAAACAGTTTCTTATGTGCTATACAATCAAAAATATATACTTTTCATACCATACAAAACTGACACTCCAGCTATTTCATTACAAAATCTGTATACTGCAAACAAGATGATAATAATAAATTAAGATGAACAGTTGCATAGCTACATTAAATAACTTTTCAGCCATAACAAGCTACAGAAATAACACTTAAAGACTATATATAGCTTTAAAAAAATATATATATAGATTACACCTAAATATACACACACAATTAAATAAATAAATAAATAAATAAAGGATAGCTTTCAAAATTGGGGAATGAAAAGTATACAGAAATTTTGGCATTCTAAAATTTGCCAACATTAAAAAAATCATTATATTGTGATGAAATTTCTTCAAAAACAAGAATAACAGTCAATTACAAACTATGATACACAAAAAAATAATGAATAAAATGAGTTTAGATGCAGATTTTTTTTCCTCATCAATATCAAGCGAAAAATTTGTTCAAAACAAACTACAGAGTAGCAAATGTAATTTGAATGCATCAAATAAAGGCACAAAGGAGGGAACTTCTTCCATAAACACAGTTGGGGCATCAACTACTAAACACTTTCACTGCCAGAACTAAGCACCTTATTTTAAGTTTCATGGCAAAACTTATACAGTGGAATCTCGATCGATCGTTATCCAAATCATTGTTTTCCCGTATGTGTCGTTTATTTCACCCAGTCCCAACGATCTTATTGCCTTGTTATGTTCCCAGATCTATCGTTTTCCCACATTTATCGTTTAGTTCAGTCGGTCCTTGAAAAACGATAGATCGAGATTCCACTGTATTTTAAGCATAAAAAGGGCTAGAATAGTGCCTTTAAAAAAACACAGAGAGAGAGAGAGAGAGAGAGAGAGAGAGAGAGAAAGAAAAGAAAAAAAGAGCTTCTTGACAGTTTTTTTTTATAAGAAAAAAATTAAAGAGAAATTAAAGAGAAATTTTGGATATTGTCTTGGTTGGAAATTTTAATTTTTGCTAGGGGATTCTTTATTAATTGTTAGAGCAAACATAATAGTGGCAATGTATGAAAAATATTTTCTAATAATTTAAAAGATTTAGCCATTTTTCAGGAGTTTCAGAGACTGCACTGAAATCTGAGGGACTTAATTTAGAAGAGTGAAAATTTAGAAGAGTAAGTAACTATGCAAGAAGAAAAATGAATAAACAAAGCAAAAATCTTTGCCTGAAATTTACAAATAACAGTTAAAATTAAGTCCATAAAAATTAAATACTACAAACTATTCTCATGCTTAGATTTAAAATTATATCAACCTTTTGTAGTACCTGCTGTTTGTTCACAATTTCGAATAAGGAAAGCCCCCCTTGGATTGGAAGCATTCATTAGCATCTTCTCAGCATCTTTACGAGAAACTCTGCCAAAGAACCAGCTGAAATAAATAAATTACTTAAGTTAAAAATAGCTCAGACTAATTACTAAAAAAGAAAAACATACATAAAACTTATTTCTTTATAAAAATTGGCAACATGAGTTAAGTGGGACTCAAACCCACAGACTCCTAAAAAAGAAATAAATGAGGGAGAATCAGACTCTAGAAGAATACCTTTTAATAACAATAATTATGTGCAAGTAAACTGAGCAGGAAAAGTATTTTTTAAAAGTCTTTCATGTGGTTGATACATTTCTTGTACTGTACTATAAATTTAATTTTAGGGAGAAGAAACTTTTCAGCTGTTCCTAATTTCCTAAACATCTGCACTGGATCCTTATCCTGTATGAGTATCTTGAAAATAATCAAATAAGTGAAAACCATATTGCTACATATCTGGGTTGAAAGGGAATAAAATTACAAGATAAAAAGAACTTTTTATAAACCATGTTTTTAAATTTTCTGTTGAATCATATAAACTTGACAATTCTATATATGTATTAATAAATATTTAAAAAAATTTTTTTTGATGAATTATCCCATCAACTTGAAAGAAAATGAAGTTAATTGGAAGTTAACCTGCATTTAACTTTTTATTCCCGTCCCGCCGATAGATGGCTGCACCAGTCTACAAAACAAAATTAACTGAAAATGGATTCAATTCTGCTTAAAAATGGCTAAAAGTATCAAAAGAATGCATTGTCATTGTGTTCTGAGCTATTCTAAAAGTTTCAAATGTCTAGCTAGTCAGGAAGTTAGTTAAAACTCAATTGCAAGATTTGTACTGGACAAACACACAAACAAACAAGAAAGCGTGTTAATAAAAACATGTAAAAAAAAAGGGAGGTGTTTAATCCACAGCTGTTATATTGCATCAACCACTTCTGCTGCATGATAGGGACAACAAGACTTTTCCATAGCATTCCACTTTTTTTGTTGCAAATTCCAAATTTCAGTTCATCTCTAAGCATAACACAATAACTAAGCACAACACTGGTTACTAGTAAAATATGTTCCCAAAAAATTTCATACAGAAAAGTTGTATCAACTTTTTCATAGCATATAAAGCTGTTTCTGTTACACACTTTGTTTATTGATTTCTTTTCTCCTATCTGTTGAGTAATGGGCACAAGCTTTAGATATTATTAACTTAACTTGCTTTAATCTTCTCTACCCTTCCATATGATTTCCACTGATTTACTGCTTTCCCTTCCTTACTGAAGTGGCAAGTTTTGAAGAACTTCAAAAGGTTTCATTGTTCATGCCCAAAGAAATCACATTATGGCATGTTCGAGAATGCTACAATTTCACAGCAAAGCTAACATGTTCATTTGACCTTGGTCACAAACTATATTAACCATGCAGTGTCTCACTGACCATGAGCAAACTAAACATAAGCTACTGTGAATGTAATGTATTATACTACATTAACATTACACATTGTATTCAATAACATTACACATTATAACATTAAATATAAATTTATCCTCTACCAAATTTCCCAAATTACAACATCCCTTTAATCATGATTTCCCTTAGAAGAAACACACCAAATTTCCCCCTAGAAGAAATATACTATGTCAACATTGTAATTTTGTCTACAAATGAATCTGATTCACATTTTGGCATGAAAGGTATATTCTTCTAATATGAATTCAGATAGCACTGGCAGCATTTTTGGTGAACTTCCATCCTTAGCTTTGAGAGCATTGTGTTTAAACTCTATATTTTATATAAAGTTTCTACAGACATTGAATCTATACAATTTTTACAAACGTTACTTGTATTTTATTCCTTAATTATTTTATAAATGTACACAATTCTCTCTACATTAAAAATGAGAAATGGAAACCTTTTTTTAATTTGAAGCAAGCTAATTAGATGGGGAGCGATAGTCAGAAAAATAAACATTGCAGGAATGCAATACATTATTTTCACCATTGGGGGAGGGGTAGGAGTTAGCAGATTGTGACATCCAATTCACAAGGTATTACAATAAATGAATATTACTAAATTTACCTGTAATAACTCATATTAAATTTGACAGGCTACTGTTAAGCATCAACATTTGCTGGAGACAATGATGAATTACTAGATGTTTTTACCTAGATGTGTTACCCTGTTTTTATTACTAGATGTTTTGAATTTTACCACAGCCCGCTGAGGGAGGACGTTGATTGTTTATATTTTTGATTTAATAATTGATGTTATTATAATTTTAATGTATAAATGACGTTACTTTTATTTATTGTTCATTAAAAAACTCATTTTATTTATTTATTTGTTTCTTATTTTTCCTTTCTTTCGGAAAAGCGCATTTATTTTCAATTTTATGACTGCAATTTTAATTCATAATCTTGAAATGTTTCATAAACAATAAACTAATTTAAAATAGTTACAAGATTTCTTCTGTTACAAAAGGTATAAATTAGCACAAACCCGACAAGGTCGTACAAACCCGTGAGAAATACACTATCTATACTTATATATAAAGAGAGAGCGATTTTGTACGTGGAGGGTAATCTCCAGAACCACTGCACCTATTTGAAAAATTCTTTCACTGTTTGAAAGGTGCATTATTCCAGATGGACATAGGCTATATATTATGTATATCTGATCAGTAGAAATAAAGTTAGGGGCTTAATCCTAAAAATCTCCATTGTTACCGCTACTGTCCTCTACCACTTTTCGTGCCGAAGTCTTCAACGATACTTAGTCAGGTGCTATCGCGGTGGGCTTCTTCTATATCTATACTTATATATAAAGAGAGAGTGATTTTGTACGTGGAGGGTAATCTCCAGAACCACTGCACCTATTTGAAAAATTCTTTCACTGTTTGAAAGGTACATTATTCCAGATGGACATAGGCTATATATTATGTATATCTGATCAGTAGAAATAAAGTTAGGGGCTTAATCCTAACAATCTCTATTCTTACCGCTACTGTCCTCTACCGCTTTTTGTGCCGAAGTCTTCACCAATCCTTAGCGTGGTGCTATCGCTGTGGGCTTCTGTTCTGACGATAGTGGTTTGAACCTAGCCGTTCTCCGGCACGCCTTTTTCTTTTAAAAAATTAACTTTAATTATTTACTAACGTAATATTAATTTGAATATTATTTTAGGAATATGATTTGAAAAAAAATTTAATATTATTTAAAAAAAAACATTCTTTACTTAAAATCCTTTTTTTATTTTTGTATTTTTATTTCATCTCTTAACTTCTCTCTTTTAAAAAATTAACTTTAATTAATAACTAACGTAATATTAATTTGAATACTATTTTAGGTGCTTAAAATAATTTAAAAAAACGTTATTTTTTTAAAATCCTTTTTTATTTTTGAATAAAACTACGGTCTCAAGCACACCTCTTTCTTTTAGAAAATTAACTTTAATTAATAAATAATGTAATATTACTTTGAATATTATTTTAGGTGCTTAAAATAATTTAAAAAATATTCTTTACTTAACCCTATCACTGTAACCTGGGGTCCACGCGGACCCCAGGCACTTTTAACTAGTAGTAAATAAAATGGAAATCATTTAAAGTCCCTTGGGCAGCTTGGTAGCATTTATCCACGGACCGGTACCGGTTCGAGACCCAGGGGTTAGGGACCAGTTTTTATGGATATCAGTTTTTATACATATTTTATTACAGTAGTTTCTAGCCTAATGTAAACACTTGTACAGAACAGTTCATAGTAAGTGAAATTGTCAAATTCAAACTATTTACACATTTTAATACTCAAACTATTCAAAAATAAAAATCTTCTGTTTATAATACATTACATATATACAAATAAACACTTTGAAAAAGGCTGTGCAAACAGAATTCTTCCTGGAAGTAAATCTCATGGAAAATTGATAATCTATATATATAAAACAGTTCCGTAACTGACTCACTCACTGACATACAACGCACAGACCAAACCGCTGGACCTAAAGGGCTGAAATTTTGCATCGCGATTCTTCTTATGGTGTAGGGGTGCACTAAGAAAGATTTTTGAAACATTCTTCTTAGTTTTTTTAAATTAAATTTTTAAGCTGTTTTTGTAACTTTTTTTAAATTTGCATTTAAAATAATAATTTGAGGGTTATAAAATTTATATCACAAGAAAGATCATAAAAATTCCTTTAAAATGAAATCTTTTTCAAACCTTTACCTCGATTTTCTGATTTTTGGTGAATTTTTAAAGATTAATTTTTAGAATTTAATTTATTAAATGCTGATCACATGATTTCTTTTTCTGGTACTTTAAATAAATTTATCGTCACGTGCATAACAATTAAATAGACAAAAAATATTTTTTTTCTTTCTAATGCAGGAGTCAATTGGATATTATCCCCAAAAAATAAATATCCCTTACAATTTTTTTATAAATATATATATTTTTTTACATCAATTGTATGCATTAATCATTGCATTTATTATAAATATATATATATTTATTTTTTTCGGCATTAATTGCATACATTGACCGTTGTATTTAATTTGAATGTACTCCATAGCAAAGCGCAGGTTTTCAGCTAGTACATACATCAAAATGATTAATAATAAAACAAAATTTATCCCCCCCCCTATTTTTAAAACTACTGTAATGGTTTTAACCGCTTTGTGTGGGGGTTCTTTTATGCGAGGAACAGAGATGACACAAAAAAAGACTTCCAGAATTTTGTCCCAAGCTTTTATTACATTGTTTTTAAGGGACACAGCATATATAGCACATAAAAAATGATTAATGCAGGATCGATTTGGCATACAGAGCCACATTTGTCAGACAAACCCTGTTGGCGTATTTGTTCTCCTCTATCATTCAACTCCAACTCCCCAACAACCAAACGTTCCCTTCGCAAGTAGAGTTGCCACACGCCAACCTTGACACGGGTTACCAGGCATGGCGTGCCTTACAACTACAAAACTAACTCCCATCATCTATGTATATTAAACAGTTTCGTGACTGATTGACTGACAGATAATGCACAGACCGAACTGTTGGACCTAAAGGGCTGAAATTTTGCATGGCGATTCTTTTTATAGTGTAAGGGTGCACTAAGAGAGATTTTTGAAAAATTATTCTTAGATTTTTTTAAATTAAATTTTTAAGCTGTTTTTGTAACATTTTTTAAAGTTTGCATTTAAAATAATAATTTGAGGGTTATAAAATTTATATCATGAGAAAGATCATAAAAATTCCTTTAAAATGAAATCTTTTCCGAATCTTTACCTATATTTTCTGATTTTTGGTGAATTTTTAAATATAAATTTTTAGAATTTAATTTATTAAATGCTGATCACATGGCTTTTCTTTTCTTTTTGTGATACTTTTAATTAAATTTGTGTAATGTGCATAATAACGGAATAAACTGACAAAAGAAATATTAAAATATGGTAAAATATAAAATTTAACCACTAGACTAATTGAGATGGAAGTTTTTTAAGCATTTAATTCAAATTAGTATGTTTTATGGATATTAAACATGCAAATTAATTGCATACATTGACCGCTGTATTTAATTTGAATATTTACTTCTAAATTATTTTGTCTACAAAAATATCCATTACGATTTTTTTATAAATAATTTATTTATTTATTTATTTATTTTATTTTTTTTTTTTTTGGGGGGGGGGGAGAGCCATCAGTTGCTTACATTGGCAACATTAGTTGCTTACGTTGTATTTATTATAAATATAATTTGGGGTGTTTTCTTTTGGAATTAATTAAATATATTGACCGTTGTACTTAATTTGAATGTACTCTATAGAGAAGCACGGGTATTCAGCTAGTATCCTCATATAACTAAAATAAAATGCTATGAATCCCAAAATTTGAACTTACTCTTCGCTTTCAACAGTTTTTTCTGGTGCAACATAATTACGTGGAACAAAGCCTTCTGTCATCTGTGTAAGATGACAAGCACGCCACCAGTCTGCATCCCTATATGAAAAGAAAATAAGATCATTTTAATACCCATGGATTTATATTAAATAAATAAATGCTGAAAGAATAAACATCCTGAAGAGTACTGAATGTTAAATGCAATTTTGATTCATTTCATGCATGAGCACACAGTAGACATTGTACAGTTTTATACCATTTTATAAAGTCTAGAATATTTTATCCATTGAATATACAAAAAACAGTGTGTATAAAAAAGGTATACAATACATTAAACAAAATTACTAATGACAAAAAAATTAGAATCCTCTCTGTAAATTATAGGGTAATTGTAAATACATTAAAAATGCAAATTAAACAGCATTTATATATTGTTTGGTATAAAAAAATCAAATTTCAGAGGTATAGTAATCAGTCTTTGATCAAGTTCAAAGTTTGATCAAGAAAAAAAAACTAATAATAATAGTTTCGTATGTAAGCTAGATATTATTATAACAGAAAATACAAAATATATTGCGAAAACTTAAGATAACACTTTTTTCATCAAAACAGAGATGAAATAAATTCACAGTGTGATATAACATTACAGATGGAATAACATCATAACAATTTTGTCACCAATTCAGGCACATGCAATTTCTATGAGATTCTTCAGATTCTGCAATGCTTTTCTGCTTAATATAGCATGCAAAAGAATATGCTATAAGAAAATATACTGGTTTGACACAATGGGTATATAAAAAAATATAAATTTTATAATCAGTAACAAAAATCAAGTTTTGTCAGTTAAATTATGTACACATTATGTGCCAGTTACAAAAATTGTAATTTTACATCAATTATAAAATTCCAAATTTATATATATATATATATATATATATATATATATATATATATATATATATATATAATATAAAAGCACACACACACAAACTTCTTCAGAATTATAAAATATATCAGGGGTAACTTTTTCAATTTCCATCTACTACCAAAAAGAAAAGCAAAAGCTGAGTATCTCGAAAATAAAATAATTTTAAATATAAAAGGAAGATTTATGAGCAAAATAAAGTTATTACAAAAGTTTATCCTCATTTTGGAATAGAACAGTTGTAAATCATCATATCACCTAATGTTACACAAATAATAATAATAATAAATAAGAGCATAAAATTTTATTTTACATAGAGTAAGAAGATTTGTTAAGATAATAGAACACAAAAAACTTTTTTAAAAAAAGACCTTTACCTGTCGTCTAGTATTCCTAAACGATCACCTTTGCGGAAACTTAAGTCACCTCGATCCCGTGCATTGTAAGTATACAAAGCCACAACTATTTTTACTGAAAAGAAATGCTTATATATTTCTAATTTCCAATTTTTAGGTACAAAATAAACATTTTAATAAGATTTTCATCATGAACTATTATCATAGGCATTAATAAACTTTTAACAGTAGCATAATCATATAACTGGTTATTTTGACTAGCTATAGCATTGGTAGAAATAGGTATTCTAAATTGTTGGTAGTTGTAGAGTTAAAAAATATTGCCAAACCACAAGAAAATACTTACAGTTACTTGTTGATCTAATATCTGCTGGAAATGCAGGTGGAGATGATGGCTTAGAAGGGGGAATTGGCTTGGCTTTTGGCTCCTCTTTATCACTGTCTGGTGGATCAGGAATCCCTGGATTAATATTATTTGGTGGATTGACATTATGGATTGCTGAATCTTTCTTTTTCACACACAGGTTACCCATTGCTGGAACTAATCGCAGCTAACTTAAATTTCTCTAAAGGAAAGAAATTTCAAATATGGTAAATGATAAATCTTACATTCTCAGTGACCAAAATCTGGAATGTTTCCATGTAATTTTATTTTTAAAATAACTTGCTTTTAAGTTGATACCAATCAAATTGAAACTTTATTTCAATTGAATCTATTTACAGATTTATCTCATTGCTGCTTTAATAGTTTTTTTTTTTTTTTTTTTTTTTTTTTTTTTTTTTTTTTTGGGGGGGGGGGGGGAGATATAACCTAGAAGTGATATTTAAAAGAAAAATATATTAATACAAATACTTTGATTTATTTAAGTTTAAACTTTTGGTCACTCATTACAATTCAATGTAATGTTTTGATATTAAAAAAAAAAGTCACATGAGTTTGTCATCAAACAATTGGTTTTAATAATATTTTTATTAACTAAGGGGTTAACTTAAAATAAAACCTCTTTATCTTTACACAAATTTTGTTAGCTAATTATATTAGATAGGCATTTTCTGTAGTCAATATCAATAAATAATCCTGAGACTTTAGAAATAAACACACACACACACACATATATATATATACGGGGTCATCGAAAAAGGTTGGACACATTTTGAAAGCCAATAATTCTAAAATAAATTGAGCAAATGCAATATTTTTTTTAAACAACTTGGTAAGTGTCCAAGATTTCTAAATGTAACTGGTACGCAACCATGACGTTGTAGGTTGCGCAGAAGCGATGTGAGGTGGAAGAGGTCTTCATTTGGCTTTCCATCAGTGCAATGGCGACCGTTCAGAAGAAAGCTCAATGTGTGTCGTGGTTAGCAAAGTACAAATCTGTTAAAACAGTTCAGCAAAATTACCGTCATGTTTGTCGCAAACAACCACCGCTTGAGCTTTCTACTGAACGGTTACCACTGCACTGAAGGAAAGCCGAATGAAGACCTCTTCCACCTCGCATTGCTTCTGTGAAACGTTCAATGTCACGGTTGCGTACCAGTTACATTTAGAAATCTTGGACAGTTGCCAAGTTGTTTGAAAAAAAATATTATTGCATTTGCTCAATTTATTTTAGAACTAGCTGAAAACCCGTACTTTGCTACGGAGTACATTCAAATTAAATACAACGGTCAATGTATGCAAGTTCAATTAACGCAAATTGTGCATAAATTCAAAAACAAAGTTTATAAGTTAAATAAAGTTCTGTATATCATACCAATAAATTTCTAGTTGATGGCCAGTAAATTTTAATTTTTTTTTACCTTAAATGCCCAATAAAAAGTGTAGTTCTAAATGTAATGTTCTTTACTAAACCCTTAAACGTTGCCAATTTCAAAAATCCTTTTTGTATTTATCAATACCTCCTCCACTTGAATCTTTGAAACATTAAATGTTTTACTGATAATAAATGAAAATGTAGTTTGATGTGTTGCTATGGTTACTTGACTATGGTTGACAAAGGAACACTTGTAAAGGTGAAGCATCAGCTCAACATTTAGGCCCATAACTTTCTTTCTACTGATCAGATATACATAATATACAGCCTATGTCCATCTGGAATAATGTACCTTTCAAATAGTGAAAGAATTTTTCAAATAGGTGCAGTCGTTCTGGAGATTACCCTCCACATACAAAATCCCCTCTCTCTTTATATATTAGTATAGATTATAAGCTGTTGAAATGTGTCCAACATTTTCGATGATCCTGTACATACATATATATATATACACACACACACATATATATATATATATATATATACTAGCTGTTTACCCGGCGTTGCCCAGGTATTTATTAATCTCAATTTTTTACTACACAGGAAACGAAATGAATTCTACCTACAGTGTAAAATCTAAGTAATTTTATTTACGGGTATTTAAAAGTATATGTACAGTATACAAATGAAATAAAATTACAAATTCACTCTATTATTTAACTCAAAACTTGATTATAAACAACACTTTTAGTTTCCTATATTCATCACAGTGACTCCGAAAACAATGTATTTGACACTACTCTTGGATATTTTGGACACTTCAATTTTCCCCTTTCTCCCCTCCTTCCTCAATGCTGATGGGGGGGGGGGGGGATGAACTTGCACATATAAGGCATAATTTGTGTCACTATTCGTCTCAGTGACCCCAAAAACTATGGATTCAACACTATTCTCGGTCATTTTGGACATTTTATCTTCTCCCCCCCCCGGCCTCCCCTCCAACGTTGATTGGGGGGAGGGGGGGTGCTGAACTCTCACTTAAAAGGCACTGGGATTGCCACTGTTCCTCTCAGCGACAACGAAAACTATGGACTCGACAGTACTCTTGGTCATTTTGGAGATTTTATATTCCCCCTCGTCCCCCCCTATGCTAATGAGGGGGGGGGGGCTGAACTTGCACTTAGACGACATCGGGAGTTTCACTATTAATCTCAGCGACCCCAAAAACTATGGATTCGACAGTGATATCAGTCATTTTCGATTATTTTTACATGTGCCTCCTGCGCCTCTAGGGTGCTAGGGGTGTCTTATTGTGAATCTAAACCATTCTCGAATCAACTTCATCGCACACACAAAATTTCATAAAAATCAGTCCAGCTGTTTAGGAGGAGTTCAGTGACATACACACGGACAGAAGAAATATATATATATACAGGGCTAGATTTGAGGTGGAACGGCGTTCCAGTGCCTCTCTTTATCAATAATTTGGAAAATCCCCCCCCCCCCCCGAAAGGTTACCGTTATGGCACCTCTATTTCTAGAAATCTAGCACTGTATATATATATATATATATATATATATATGCATGTAAGTGTGTGTGTGAATACATATTTCAACATGACCAGTTACTTTGAACATCTTTTGATGTTTTTTAACCAATCTCTCTGACACATCTAAATGTTTATTTCATAAATTTTATCTTTCAGATATTACATAAATATCATATGCTGTTTCACATTCTTATTATAAATGTGAAGAATAATTTTTTTTTAAATCAAATGCCAACAGCTATTTATTAAATTTCAAGATGCTGCTATTCTGAAAACATTAAAATGAATATTGTCATCATTTTTGTCAGGGCACCTTGAATGCATATTCATGCACATATACTCTAAAAAGATTACATATCAATACATATATGATTAAACAGATTTATAATAGCCCATTTAGGAATTTCACTTCATCGATTAAAATATCTTTATCTACGATAATTTATTTAAATTATATATATTTAATCTGCAAAATATGAAAATAAAATAACACAGATCATATATAATTGAAATTCCATAAAACATGCAAAGACATTTTAAATCTCATCATAGACTGCAGAATGTTTATTGAAAAGAAAAAGAAGAGAAAGAAAGTTGTTGTTGAAAAATATACTACTGAAGGAGACACACATTTTAAAAATGTCCTGGACTAGCATTTTTGGGAATTCAACAATCAAAAGGTATAAAATATTTCCCTAAATTAGAAGAATAACTATACCAGACAGTTTTTATTCCTTATTCCTTTTTAAAATATTAATTTATTTATTTATTTATTTATTTTTTGATGAGGACAAATTTAAAAACAAAACTATCTTCCGCCTTAGTATTCACACAAATTCAAGAAATGATACATTAAGCTACTTACACAATTTAAGGCATGAGCAAAGTAGATGCATCTGGATGTCACAGGCAAAAGTACACCCACGAGAAATTATAGCTGTAGATGAATACCACATCCACATCATTGAAATAGCTGGAAGGACCCTATGAAGATAATAAATACATTAACAACAACCATATAAATCATATATATTATAGATCAGGGGTTCCTAACCTTTTTATAGTACTGTACCTGTATGTTGTAAAGAATTTGATTACGTACCGGTAGACCAAAAATTTTGAAATGGGGAATAAAATGCAATGGAGAACATTTGTAATAAAGACAAGTAACTTGGGATATATTTTTATTGCTAAACATATACATAAAATATAGTAATCACTTTAAAAAATATATAATTAGAGAGAAGGTTGGGCCTGTTTATTATTAACTAAAAAAGTAATATCGGGCTCAATGTTTGTCAGTTTAAGGCGAAGATCCGATTCAATGTCCAGCAAAACTCTATATTTGGTTTTCATCGCAGTTATTGCAGAAAATCCTTTTTTACATAAATATGTGGTCGCAAATGGCATTAAAAATTTTACTGCTTGGTAAGGAGCTTCTGGGTATTCTTTACGAATAGGTAGCCAAAAAGTGAATGGGTTAGAGCTCTGAAAGCTAAATTTCTTTCCACTGTCACTGCTAAGGTCTATAAAAGACTCTTTTGCAATCACATCGTCTGGAACCCCCGTTGTGAATGCAGAAGGATTTCGAATCCAATTTTGAGCTGTGAGATCTTCCTGAAAATAATTTTGGAAAGATTCAAAAGTTGATGTTAGATGTTTTCTAATGTCACTCATCACATCGTCTTTTATTGAAAAATTATTTTCTTCGATAAAGTTACAGAGGGAAGGAAACATGTTAACATTTTGTTTTTTAATTTGCTGTTGCATGAATTGCAATTTTCTCTTGAAAGCATTTTATTATTTTGTCATACAAGTGGAACACAGAATTGTTAACTCCTTGCAAACTCAAATTTAGTTCATTTAATCTTGAAAAAAAGTCTGAAAGGTAAGCTAGTCTACACAACTATTGCTCATCAATCAAATTATATCCGTTCAAATATTATGAATTGGTCAAAAACATAAATTTCATCGCGTATCTCAAACAATCGACTGAGGACTTTACCAAGTGTCAACCACCATACTTCGGTGTGAAGTAAAAGTGTGGCATGGGAACTTCCCATTTCACCACATAAAATCGAAAATAAACGCGAATTGAATGCTCGAGATTTGATAAAATTAACCATCTTTACCGACTCATCTAAAGCCTCTTTTAAATTCAATGGCATATTTTTTGTGGACAAAGCTTCACGATGAATGATGCAGTGCGTAGACTTGCATTTTGGTGCCACTTCTTTAATTTTGGTTACCATGCCTGATAATTTTCCAATCATCGAACGAGCAACATCGGTACATACTCCAACACATTTGAGCCAACTTATGCGATTTTTAATGATATAATCATTGTTTTAAATATTTCTTGCGAAGTTGTTCTTGCAGTTAATGATTTGCAAAATAATAGTTGTTCTTGTATTTCATTGTTAAAATCAAACCGTATATATACAAGTAGTTGTGCCAAATTGGAAATATCGGTACTATCATCCAGTTTTAGAGAATAAAATTGGCTTCCTTTTAATCTTTGGATAAAAATATCTTCAACCTGTGATGCCATCTCATCTATTCGCCACTTGACAGTATTATTAGATAATGATACTTTGTCAATTTCTTTAGTTGCTTTCTCTCCAAGGACAGATGCAACTATATCCTTTGTTGCAGGCATCAACAATGTTTCACCAATTGTATGTGGTTTCATCATTTATGAGACTTTTTGAAAAGGAATTTTTATATATTCTAATTTATTTATGCGAATCAACCCGAATTTCGAATTTTCTTGTTAAAAAATGTAATTTTAAAAGATTCTCTTATTTAAAACCGATTTTGAAAAAATAAAAACATGAAAACTATCAATTTTTAAATGTTGAATTCATATCTAATTTTGTTTTTCAATAATTATATTTGATAACAAAGTGATATTAATCGCTTCAAATTTACATTGGAATCCCTATGTATCAATTTTAAAAAGACACCCACATACATATATAATTTAAAATAATTTTTGCAAAATGTAATGATTGGATAATTCTTTTTTGAAAAATATTTATTTTATGATTGGGCGTAATGTGATTTATATGTAAGTAATTTTAAGATTTTGTAACTAAACTATAACCATGACTAATCATACCCTTCATAAACTTTTTAGTGTTCTTAACAACGAATAAGTTTATTTGTATGTGGTCTGAAGATGAATACGAGATGTATTCGAAATATGTAGCCAAGTATTTATTAAAATAAATTAGGATATATATAAAATCATTTTAAATAAATCTCTTGAGTTTAATACAATTACCTTAACAGCTTCTTAATATTTATTAATAATACTATTACTATTGATTAATAATATGCAATTAATTTAAAGAAGTTTGGAACACAAAACACAATTTGTAGTAAAACTCAGACACAGTTATAATTTGCAAGCGAGTGCCAAATTTTTATGGGGGGGGGGGGTCATAGATAACACATACAGGTGCAGACGGCATTTTTTGAGATATTACGTAAATCCCAATAAAGCATTATAACACAAACAATGGATAAGAAATTCCAAACTAAAATATTAAAACGTATGGATTATTACTTATTATAGTCATTTCTTTTCTTTTTTCGTAATACATATTTTTAATAGATTTTTGTTTTAAATTGCAAAAATCATGCATGTACCGGTAGTTGCTTGTCTGCGTACCGATACTGGTATGCGTACCCAAGGTTGGGAACCAGTTATAGATAATTGATAAGGAATGAAAATCAACTGAAGAATCACAGGATAAAATGCTGTCAATTTATTAATAGATGAAATGATTATACTAAAAAAAAACATGTTAATGTGAACTTACCTTAGTTTATTCTTAATTAAGAATTTCAGAGAAAAGTAAAATTTTAAACTTTATACAGTAATTATAATTCATAAATTCAAATTATGAAATTAGATTTGTAGCAAAACATGTCAGTTAACGCTAGAATTTTTTTACACATTTACATAAACTAAAAATTAACAATTAAATCCCTCAAATTAAATACTTTTTCTTATTTATATATTTTTTCCAAATAAAAAAATTCAAAAAAAAAAAAATAAGGAAGGAAAAAGAGTTCAAATATAACACTGTGTGCAATAAACCCATTGTGATAATAGGAGTTTGTGTTTTCAGATAGTTGAATTGAAAAGTTATGATGCAAAATTAGTTTTAAGCGGAATATTTCCCATAACCAGGGAACATTGGACAATAAGTGACACTGTACCAGGAAAGAGAAAAAGCTGTCAAAGGTCTTAGGTATGCCTCTGGGAAAGAACTTTTTAAGATAAAGGGGCTGGATACCTATAGGGTCATATTGGGAAGGAAGAACTCTTACTAAAACAATGTTAATATAACAATATAATTGAACCAAAAAGTTCAAAATTCAGTAAATATAAACAAACCTAACAATTACTCACCTGAACAAATTTACAATACTGATGAATAATAATTAAAAACTTCAGTACCATGATTTGATATGCATGAATATCCACAGAAATTAATAGTAATGATTGTATGAATAAGTCAATTGTGACCAAACACTTTTTTGGCCACAAATACATTTTCTCTGTAAAAACAATATTTCATATACACCAGTTATAATATTTCACCGCAAAATATTTCATGAATGATAATAATAGTCCCTTAAAATAATTTGAAAATTATCAGATTTCAACTGTAAATTTATCATCGTCAGATTTATTATTGCTGAAGCAATCTGAACTAAAAGTGAAAACATACTTAACCTAAAATATACATAATTTAAGATGCCTAAACCTAAAATATACTACAATACCTAAAATATACTAAATAGCTAAACCTAAAATATACATAATTTAAGATGTTTAAATATTAAGAACTTTTGGATTTCTTTGTCGAAAATTATAGATTTACAATAATTCCAAAAAATTAGCAATTTTAAACACCATGGAATCCTGTACAAGAAAGAGGATTAAGTTCAAACTTTGAGCTTAATAAACATCCTCCTCATTTGAAGCAATAATTCTCATTAAATATTAGTGTATTTTAGCACAGTTTTATATATTTTTTGGTATATCTTCACTAAAAATAACTTGAAAAACTATTTTTCAGAAATGTTTTTCTTAGTCTACCATATTTTTTTTCCTGTTTATAAAACTTTAATAATGAATACGCTTTCATTGTTTATCTACATATTTTTACATTAATATAGTTCTTTCACAATCCTATTAATATTAAAACCCTATATAACAATTTTTAAATATTTACGTACTGTAAATGCAGAAAGGTTATATTGGTAATTCATACAAAGTTACTGACCATATTACTTTTATATTAAATGAAAAGCTGATTAAGGAAAGACTGGTCAAATATCAATGAGAAGAAAAAAGAAAACTAAGCCTTAAGCTAAAATGAAAATATCAGGCCACAAAAATTATACTAATCATTCCTTTACATTGAAAGTAAGATAAGAAATACACTTGGTAAATTTTATAATCTACCAGGTGAGACAAAAGAAGTCTTTTCTAGATGTAAAACTAATGAAGAGATATTGATAAATCTGTGATTTACACAATGATTGCTAGATGCGTAAAATTCTAAGTTGTGAAGGAAGTTACGACAAGTGAGTCAGTGGAAGTTACAATTTCCTTCCTGTTTTTGCGAAATAAGGCAATCAGCATACAATTGAAACTCAAACTTTTAATCTGAATTCCAACTAGTATAAAGGAATTAAAAAGTTAGGTGTGATGATAACTAGACATAGATATTTTTAGTACAACAAAATTGAAGTCAATATTTACAGTTATTTATAACTTATACAGAAAAATGGGAAATTTATATAGAGACATTTTCTTTATAGACATATAATACAATATATTTAACAAATAATTAGCTATCCATAGTAAAATTTTTAAGTATTTAAGTTAATATAATCTAAATGCAAGTTTAAAGTTATTTTAACTCGTTCTTGGCTTATTATAATACAACAGTAGATATTTTTTTAATGGTAATAATTACTTGCAAAAGAAATTCACACTATCTACATATTGATCTAGGTTAAAAGTATATACATATAACATTATTAGATGATGAATCAAAATAAATTTAATTCATGTTAAATAAATTTCAGTCTTTATAAAATAAAATATAGTAGAGAGCAACATAAATTTCTTTAAAATAATATTTAAATAACAATAACAAAACAAAAAATTGAATAAAACACTTTATAGCACTTTATATATAGAAGGTAAATATTTTTTAAAAATTTAGGTACCTTAGAAATCACAGATCATATTAAATTATTCCTAATTAAATAACTTATTATCAAATTGACTTTCCTCACCATTTAGAAGTATACATATTATTAAACACATATAGGTTTATCAGCCATTCTGCAGAATTTTCTATAGAAATATAATTTGAGCAAACTATTTAACTTGACAGAAAAAAATTAATCACAGATAATTATAATTAAAAAACAATTTTTGTAAAATTTACCCTTAAAAAAATTATAACTTTTTCAAAGAAAAAAACTAAGTATAGTGAATGACATGTTTCAGGATTATGTTTATGGTGCATTTCAATAAGGCTTTGTTTAATCACTCTGTTTTAACCAATATCATCATCTTCATTCGCTTTAGTAAAAAGAATTTATATATTAAACTCTTATATTTTACACATTTCAATTTATTAATGATTTGACTAGTGATTCAACAGTGAACCCGTTTTACAGTATTTAAGAAATTAATTTGCACTTTAATTTTTAAATGAAGTTTTTTACAAATGATATCTGAGAAGGTATTAACAGTTCAAAACAAACTTATTTTCAATAAATTTTCAGTACTGAAGAGTTTCAAAAATACAAAAACAACCAAAAATTATTAGTTGGTTAAGTCTAGAAAAACGATTCAAACTCATTTTGTTTTAGTAAAAAATAATAATGATAAGAAACTAAATGTTTAAAATGTGGAATAAAATCACAACAAAAACATCACTTTGAAGATTTCTTGATGATATTTTCTTGTAACTTCTATGCTTTCTTAAAGAGAAAAATATGAAAGAAAATACAGTTTGAGAATCAGTATTTTGTTCACAGAATTAAAAAAAAAATAATTTTGACCTAAGCAAACATATTTAATAATATTTTTAATTTTTTTTTCCTTCAGGAAACCTGGACAAAATGCATAATCAGTAATATACCCAAAGAAAGGAGAAAAAAAACTTTTTGGGGAGTAAGGCCAATTGGTGGAAAAAATGTAATAGGCTTTTCTTTTTATTTCATACTTTATTAAGGACTATTTTTTAGGGGGGGGGGGGGGGGCAAGCGAATAGTCTATCTGCCTATTTTCTAGCACAATTATTGCCCTACATTTTTCAGAAAAGGGCTAATTATTTTTATTCATAAAAAAATATACTAAAAAAAAAATAAACTGTCTTTTTACAAACTATACTAAAAATTATCAACCTACTCTAAACCTAGAATTTTTTTTTTCTCAAAGCACCCTATAATACAAGAAAAATATCAGTATATGTACATCAAACTCCATATTAAATCTTTGGAAGTCTGCGATCAGGTTGAGTTTAAGAATGGTGAAGTATAAAAGAGAATTTGAGGGATATAAAACTATTAGAACGAAAAGAAAAATGCTACAACAAATTTTGATTTTGATTACTATACAGAAAATTTTGTTGTGGAATTATTTATATTAATTATATCCCATTTTTTTTAACATTATTTGCTAAAAATATTATTTATCACAGTTTTCAAGATTATATATTAAAATGAAAAAATAACAAAACACACATTCAGTTTTCAACAATTCAAAGATAAGAGTAGCCCCCTTAACATTTTCACCATAATCATACAGGCTATCACGTTAATCTTACAACTTTTTATATTTTGTTCCAATATAATAGAACTGGTTTATAAATTGAGAATTCATCTCACTTTATTAATATAAAACTTTTACCTATTCAACAAACTCAAGAACTAAGTAAAATATTTGCTTAAAAAAAAGCAAGAATAAATGCAAAAGAAAAAGAATAAGTGCATTGTCAGTTCAACGTTCTAATATAATAAGTTACTTTCAGCTACTTTTTAATTTTATCATAACCTTACAAAATAAAAATATGCAAATTAAGAAAAACAATTTAATCTCATCACCTTTTTTCATTTCTATCTACATATTTTCCCACATGCCAAAATTTTTGTCTATAACAGTTACACCAAATAACTAAGTAAAGATAATTAATAAAATAAGTGAAAATTCTGTAAAATACTCTACAAATTTTATCAATAATTATTTAATCATTTAAAAATTATACCAGTATAACAACTAAACAAGCAAAGCAAAATATGTCATTATGTAGATGACTTTACAAATACAAAATATAAAGAAATTTTTTTTATCTTAATATTTGTGTAAAATATACCTGGAAAAAATAAAAATCAATATCATAAGTGTTTTTACTGACAATTCGTCAAGTTTGATGATTTTGTCAAAGGTCACTCAGTTTCATACGCTGAAAGGACTTAAAAAGCTCCTTCGGTTAGTAAATGACACACAGCTCAAAGATTGACAGCCCATTCATTTAAAAAGTAACAAAAATAGCATAACAAATTATAGCATTACCAAAGATTATACTTCGAAATAAAACATGTACAAAATTTTTATTGGCAGTCCATTCATTTACAAAATATTAATAAAACACAACAAATTATATCATTACCAAAACTTATTCCTTAAAAAAAAAAAAGGTATAAAATTTTGATGTCAGTAATTTCTTATCCTCATTATCTAATAAACATAAAATTTAAATTTGACAGTAGGCTAAGCAGAAAAATTAATTAAATTTCTAAGAAATAAGATAAAAGGAAATTTTCTGCTTATTAGTCCTTCATACCAAATCATATAGTTAAAAGGCGCTAAACATAACAATTATAAATTTTGAGACATTACGCGATATTTTCACAACGGAATTAATTCCTAAACAAGAAATATATTATAACTGTTATACTTTATTATAAAAACACCTAATTTCGTAAGATAATCAACTAAAATCATTATCGAATTAAAACCCTTGAAACGATACACTACCATAACAAATGTAAACCCATATATAGAGAAGTAACACAAATACAAGAAACTAATCATCAGAATCTGAATCAATAATTTTGTTTTATTATTTACAAACATATGCATCATTTAGACAGCTTAACAAATGTGTAATAAGTAATATTATGTTATTAAAAGCCACATCTTACCCTACATACATCCGTCACAACTTTTTAGGGTTAGGAGAGAAATATCCTTAGTATTCATATGATCAATTGAAATCTTCTATGCTTGCTTCACAGTAATTAAAATATATAGCTCGCATATTAATGAAAAAATCAAGTTTGAAGAAATACAACGAAAACTGGCATTTTAGACAAGACAACACGAGCCAAACAATCCCAAATTTCTTGCCCCTCTCATCAGTAACCAAACCCACCAGGTTTCTCTCACGACTGTTTGCTCAACAACACTGTTGATAGCGTAAAAACCCGTCCGAACCGTTTGTAACTTGCGCATGTAAATAAATCAAATTTAACATCATATATTGAAAATTTAATTTAATACAGGTGTTCAGTCATAATTTAACTTTATAAATTTTATAATCCATATATTTGCCATCCACGGAAACCATATAAAGAATAAATACAGTTAAGGTTCAATTACCCTTGAAAAGAAAAGTTTCATTCCCAACCTTTGACATCATCTTCCGCAAAAAAGATTTCTACAAAAATTAAATTAGGGTTTTCCGTTTCAAATAAACTATTTATTGTGAAGATTTAATAAGATATTTGTTATTTAAAATAGATATGTTGTTCGAGGAAATTTTTAATTGAAATATGTTATCCGAGAAAGATGTAAAATTTTTATGTTTATTCCGAAAGTAATGATGATGATAAAAAATCTCAATCTTCGTTTTCATTTATTCCCAAAATGAAATTTTGTAACTTTTTTCTAAATTTGTGGTACATCTGTTGGGGAAAAACGCATATAAAGAAAAAAATAATGCTAAACTGACACTTTTTGGTTTAGGACAAAAATGTGTGATATGACTGAAGAAGTTAATCCTGATATAAAGTCAATGACACATTTTTCCCTCGCTGCTACAGCTTGTAATAAAACGAGAATATTCTCATTTGAAGAAGGATATTTTTCCTTAAATATTATGGACGAATAAAACATTTTAGAAACATCAAAAACTATGTGAAGCTTGGAATTGGGATACAGATGCAATTAACGTTTGCATTGTACAAAATCTGTGATTTTAAAAATGACAGAAGGCCATTTTTGTTTCCCTTAGGCTAGTAAATGGACCCACTGAATTTTTTTTTTCTTTAGACGTGACATAATTTGACGTCAGTGGTCCAAAGCGATCTTGTGAGGCAGCCATCTTGAAGAGTTTTGGAGAACAAAACTAAGAAACCCTAGCTAAGATTTAACATGACGTCCATTTTGCGGAAACTTTTCCTCCAAATCTATTCATACTGAACGAAATAAGGACTACCGTAAACCACAAAACAGAGCATATTTAAATAAGGAGTGAGAAAACAAATTCATTTTTGTATTACATGTTAAAAAATTTTATGATAAATTGTATTCAGCTTTTGAGAAAATAATACGTCGTTTGTAAGGTAAGGGCTTGTTCACATAGGAGTCCGTTGCGTTGCGTTAAGAAAAAGATGACGTTGAGACGAAAATAAACCAATCATAGGCCTCCAAACGATTAGCGATGAAATTTTAAACGCCTATGATTGGTTTATTTTCGTCTCAACGTCATATTTCCCTTAACGCCAGTAACGGACTCCTATGTGAACAGGCCCGTAATACTTCTAGCTATACGTTGAATATTAAAAATAATGAGTAAAACTTTAAAAAGATATCCTTTTGGTAATCTCGATGGATGAACTCTAAGCCAGAATGAGCAATACCTCATGAAAATTTGCTGTTCCAAACAAAGGTTTGGAATGCGCCAAATCATTCATCTATAGCAGTGATTCCCAACCCGTAGAAGTCTGCGGACCTGAACCATGTGCGAACCACCACCACCACCCACCGACTTGAGGGGGTAACCTTCCGGGAGGTATGGGGGATACAGAATATAGAATATCCCTCAGGCAAAAGGGATACAGGATTAACGTATTCGCATTCTAAACTATTATGGGAGTCAGAGCTCAATATACACGACCACGAAGGTTTTGATGATTAAGCCGCTTCAGCGATTATTCTCAAGACTGCTGTAGAACAAAGGAATGCGACGAGAAATGCAAACTTTAATTTAATATACATAAACGCAACAACATGATCATCTTAAAAAATGAGAGAACAACTCAAGCCGTTAAATACATAAAAAGAACAAACAATTTTTATTCACGTGAGAGTGAATTCACGCTTGTAACTAAACTGCTGCTCAGGAAAGTTCATTTGCCATGGAGGAAAAAAGGTAAGTCATGTGATGATCGCTACAGTATCATATTCTAATAATAAAATAATTATGTTAAACCTTTCAAGACATTTGAATTCAACACCTCATAGTCATTGGATATACATGGCAAATCTAGTTCAGCGAACATTTCAAATCCCCATTTACTTGACAACTTTTATATATATGGGGCCGAACCACTCCCGAGGTTTTCGCGAACCACCTGTGAAACGTCCACGGACCACTAGTTGGGAACCACTCATCTGTAGCGACCAACAGTGGGGAGGGCAATGGGTCCTTCTCCCCCCCTCGAAGAATTAGAAATTGCATTATGAATATTTTGCATTATAAATATTTTTATCCGTTCATCTCGCCCCCCACCCCCCAAGAAAAAACCCTGGGTGCACCACTGGCGACCAACAGCGATCCCCTCCGGGCCAAATGTTTGAGCACAAAGCAGTAAACAGGTCGTTTTCTCCTGTAAAGCTCTTGCGTTAAAATTTTCTAAAGTCTTAATATTCTTTCTAATAACTTACATTATTATTATTTTTCTTTTTTTAAAAAAAACGTTCTTATTCTCAACACCATTTTTTAGGACCTGTTCACATTGGAGTCCGGTAGCGGAGCGTTATAGTTTCTTGCCGATAGATGGCGGCACTATGTCTCCATTTTTCACACTACTGTTTGTAACAGTAATTTTTGTATTTTTTGTAACATGTCCATTTTTGTTTTAATAAATGTCGGTGCTTGGATTCTCATCATCGTCAAGGTTCAATGTCGTTGCCTTTTACCACTTTTCATCCTGTGGTAACGGTTTTCTCTGCTCACGCCTGAATGTAGATTTTTATCAATCGTTCGTGTCTTCCCCCTTCCATCTCCCGGTTGCCTTTGGCGTATTTTATTTCAGAAACCGCTTTTATGATTGTTTCCCTCCTTTCCGATTGAGGTTTAAAGCTTTTAACTGTTTCAGTTTACTGCTAGGTCCCTCATGCAACCTCGAACCTTGACCTTGACCTTGGAGCGTTAAAGTATTGAAATATATTTAACCAATGACAAACCTCCAAACGATTAGCAGCGAAATTTTTAACGCCTATGATTGGTTTATTTTCGTCTTAACGTCATCTTTCCTTTTACGCTCCGCTACCGGACAACTAGTTGAACAGGCCCTAACTTTGTGAACGTTAATTTTGCCACATGTTAGCCTGAAATCGAGTATGTGGAGCTAAAGCTCCCTGGTATCTCCTTAGTCACCAAGCAGGAAATAGCAGTTATCGAACGAAACCTTTCAATCTTCTTCAAATATTGTACTAGGTACATGGTTAAAAGTACTTTCTAAATTAAGTTGACGTCGTTCGGAACACATTTCATTAGGTTTTGTGAGTTTAAAAATATAAGCTTTGATACAAAAACGTATAAAAAAATTCTCCCATGGATGTTAGAACTATGTTTCTTGTGTCCAAGCCTTAAATTGACGCCACACTCTCATGACGTACTTATTCAGTGAAACTATCATCCGATGGCGAGTGACCACACCACAAAATCAGAGACATTCTAAACGGAATAAATGTTAGAGTAATTACTATGGTTATCTGCAGGCGGTGACACATGCCGAACAATTAAAAATAAATAACACGTTGTCGTATCCACACTCTTTTACCTACTGATTTAAACCATGGAGAAAGCATTCCCTAGAGTGTTATATGTGTTTTAAACCGTGTGGTCATAATCGAAAATGTTACCGGTTCTCTTCACGCTGCTAAATTAACTGGCATCATAATTTCTCGGAGTGTCGGGTATTTTTTTTTATCTGTGAAACGGTAATATTAAATATTGCAAAATTCATTATCTACATTGATAATGACTGCACCCCATTCGAAGAAACGTGTTTGTTACTATTATGATGGTAATATATTTTTATATTGTATCGTAGTATTTTAAATTTCTGTGATCACTTCCATGTAAAGTGTAGATCCAGCTTAGTGGGATACATTAATTCTTCTATGTTCTTCAGTTTTAATACCTTAGCTTACTGTAACTTCAAAACGTTAAAATAATTATTAAGGTCTTTAGAACTAATTCCAAGTAGTATTATTTACGGGAATATTTGGATTTGGAAAAAAAAAATGCATTAACTTTGTTTCTCATCGAGTCTGGTAATAAATAATTTTTAATGTCTTATATTACCAGAAAACTTATTTAAACGTTATTCAAAATCAACTAGATTGAATTCTCATTTTTTTAAATATTAATTTGAGTATATCTTCGTCTACACTTTTACATGGTCGAAAATTTATGCTCAGTACAGTAGAACAACATTTAAACCTTTTCTTTGTTATACATTTTTATGTTGTACAAGAATTTTCAGTCTTGGTAAAGCTGCAATTAAATATGATGTTCATTGACTTCTGTTTGAGGCAACTGAGATCAACAGAAATTTCATTTCATATAGGACTGAAGGGAATTTTTTTTTCTTAAATTAAATTTTAATTTGATTTCGAACCACTTTGTTCAAAGCCCATTGAAAGCCTTACTATGTGTGATAAGTACTATTTTGTGTCATGCATGATTGTAGATCATTTGAAGAGTATGGTTTGTGACCTCTGGTGTCATTGGTATGCATTGAAAGAAATCTGAAAGAATTCCTATAATAGTTGTTACGAGGAAAACATATTGTAGCTTCCCAGCAACGAAGTTTTGACGAACTTTCTACTTTTAACACTGTGAAGCAATTTGGCTAAGATTCCTTATTAACCTGATTTCTCACCAATCCTTGTGGCACGGGTCGTTCCCTGGGCTCGGATAACCCGACTTGATGAACTACGTAACAAGGATTGCTGTAATATTAAGCTAGCTGGTTCAGGAGGTCAGAAGTTAAGTCAGATTTTTTTCTGCTCTGTTAGCTGCTTAACCGCCACAGTAATTGGATTATGGATTATTACGGATTCTTCATTAGATTAACACGTGTTTGGTGACTATATGATTTTCTAAGCTCATTTTTAGAGTTTTTATACTTTATTTAAGCTAAATATACTTATACATTGCTTATTTATACATATATAAATAGTTTACTATATTAATATATAATATATTTACATTAAATTTTCAAATAGATTGTAGTGATTAAGTTTGTCAATTAGATATTATTTTTGAATTATTATTTTTACTTTGTAAAAAGCTCTTAACTTTTTATTGCTTTATTAAATTAAACTAAATAGTTATGTTGCCCATTAGCAGTATTGTTTCTAAATATCAGGCTGCATTAGTTAGACTATCCAAGTCGGATTGCAAAATTGGCGGTAAGCATGCGTTCAGCTCGGATGGTATCCCCATTAGGTTATTTGTAGTTGATATTTCTAGAAATAGTCTCGTTTTTCACAGATTTCTAAGGGAATGTTCTCTTTTGGTGAGTAGTTTTAAGTGCCCTAAGTGTAATAAGGATATGTATTTAAGTGAAAGGAAAGCATTGACGGATGGTTATGTTTGGCGATGTGGAAAAAAAACAGGTGGCAGACTTTGTAATGCCAGTAAAACCATTAAGGCAACCTCGTGGTCTTCGCGTTCTAATTTAACTATGGCAGAGGTGCTTTTATTAACATATGAGCTTCTTAAAAAGGTATCTGCTAAGAGCTTGATTTCTGAATATTCATTCAGCTCTGAAACTGTAGCCGACTGGAGGCAGTTTCTTAGGGAAGTTATGGTTGACTACATTGAAACTAATTCGGATAAACTGGGTGGCCCTGGCAAAATTGTTGAGATTGATGGTTCTAAATTTAGCAAAAGAAAGCATCAAAGTGGCCACCCAGTTGAAGGTCAATGGGTATTCGGTGGTGTGGAACGTGGTACAGGTAAATTATTTTTAGTTGCAGTACATGATCGTTCAGCGGAAACACTTTTAGGTGTAATTAAAGAATGGATTCTCCCACACACCGAAATTTATTCTGATTGCTGGAAAGCGTATAACTGTTTAGAGAGTTAGGGTTTTACCCATTTGACTGTCAATCACAGCATAGAGTTTGTTAATAAGGACACAGGTTGCCACACTAATACAATAGAGAGTCAGTGGCGACATGTGAAGAGTACTCTTCCGTCCTATTGACTTCTTTTCCAAGATAGCAAACTATTTTGAAAAGCTTTTAAAAAAGACATCATTACTCTTTTAGACTATGTTCTAGTCAGGAAATTTTATATGTATATATATATATACAGTGAAACTTCTCTAGCTGGCCACCCTTCGAAATGTCCAGTTTTTCGTGCAACCATTACAAAACAGCTTGCCAATTGTCTCTGTTGCTCGCCAAGCCAATATTTTTGTGCCAACCTTGGCACCATTGTTGTTTACCCCAGCCCTCTGCATGGTAAGAAAATAGGACTGGTTGGTTCTTAAATCTGCCCCTTCACTCTACTCATCCTATAACTTGCAACACACCTTACTTATTAATCATTTTCAATAAAATAAGAGTATAAAGAAATTTATTAATAAGTAAAATTATCCTGTGATGATTTTTTAAAATATTGAAGTTAATTATTAAAAAAATGTTGTTCTTGAAAAAAAAGCATGCTTACCACCGATTTTGCAATCCGACTTGGACATCCAACTAATGCAGCCTGATATTCAGAAACAATACTGTTAATGGGCAATATATAGTTTAATTTAAAAGTTTAAAAAAAATTAATTTTTTACAAAGTAAAAACAATTTTCTAAATTAATATTAAATTCAAATTTAACAATCTAATTTAATCTATTTCAATTTAATATAAATATATATTAAAATATTATGCTATATATGTATAAATATGCTATGTATAAATACAAGGTGTTTCATATTGAATGTGACAAAAAGAATTGCATAGTACAAATTCTGTAATTGATTTATTTAGCCGAAACACTAATTCTGAAACTACAGTTATACAAGTTTTATCTGGCAACAGCAAAAAATCTTTATCTATATTTCTGTGTGCCGGAGGTAAAAACAACCAAGGCTTAGAAAAATTTTGAGAAGTCTAAAATATACACAATTGAAAATCAATGAAAACCCTAAAAAAACTTTTATTTAAAAATTTTTTCTTGCCTTTTACCCTGTATTTTATGAATGTATAAAAATAAAGCATATTGTTTGCTTTCTCTTTTTTCCCCCCTTCTCTGTTTTAAGTTTCTTTTTATATATCTGACAAAAAGATATTAATAGTTTATTTGTTCTCAAATAAATCTGAATCTCAACTATTCTGATAAATTTTCAGAGAAAGTTTATGAACAAATTTATTGTAAAATGAATAGAAAATCTTTGATTTTTTTACTTTTGCTTTTATATTTTTAATTAGATTGTTATCCTTGCAATCTCATTTTCAAGAGATTAACTGAAAATTTTTGTTTCATGTTTATCGAATATGAAATAAAGTGTATTAGCTATCATAGTACTTTTAAATTTTGAGCTAATAAAAAAGTTTAAGCTTTTGTAATTTAATATTTTTTTGTGTTGCCAAATCAGAGTTCATTATAGAGATTTTTGTATTGTGGACCCAGCTTAACTGACTTTTGACCTAAAAATTTCACTTTTTGTGCCATTTTTTTTTTCTAAAGGACCCCCTCATGACTGAAAAATTTGAAGTGCTTCTTTGCATTGTACTGACAAACTAATCACTGCTTGGAAAATTCTTTTTCTTCTATAGTTTCCTTGTTAAAATGTAACCTCTAGTTTTTGTTGCTTACTGCTAGAGTTTCTCTGGCTTATAAATCTAAAGCCTCAGGATGTGATAAACCTAATGGATCTTACTGCCTCCTTGTCTGACTGGGATGCAAAAAAGTGCATCCTAGAGAATTCTTTTTAGCTTAGTCAGGAGAAACATGTGAAAATCAGTCATTTATCAGATTGGCAACATGTGACCTGCAAAGACACTGGAAATAATTAATAATACTATTAAAATTGCCAACTGAAATGTACTTTGCAAGTGATGTAGATCCAAGTAGTAAAATTTTATCCAAAGTAAAAATTCGGTTGATGACAATTGGTAATTAACATGTCATCAGGGCAATATGATAAATATTTGTTTGTCCATCAGTTTTTGAGTTTATATTAATATATATTGTTATTATTTTTCGGATTCATATCAAAAATACTAATAATACTCATAATTTTAGAATTCCAAATTTTGACTTTTATTTTAATGATATGTGTTCTTAGCTTTTGCTGTTTCCAGTGTTTCCCAAAAACTGGATTTATTTAGAAAAAAAGAAATTAAGCATTAAAACTTCAAAAAAATTAAACTTTGCTGGAATAATGGATGGTCAGGAAATTTCTTATTGGATTCTTACAGTTCTGAATGTAAAACGCAGGGTGATTATTAGGTACAGTACCCATCGCTATTAAAATCACTCGTTAATAAAACCAGCCGTTTATTAAAGTTAAATTTGAAGGAATGGATTCAAATCAATGTGAAATCATTATGAAATCGCTGCTTAATAAAATCAACACTGCCAAAGTTTCAGACACTTTCATCTATTTACTACATGAAATCAGTCAAGGTCATGAGGTGCTTTCCATTTCAAAACGCTTGAGTTGCAATACTTAACCTTTTTTTATCTTTTCGGAACAATGTCGTACCTTTTATTTCACATTCAGCAACATTCTTTACCCCTTTCCTGGAAAATAAATGGGGAAGAGAACAAAGGAAAAAAAAGATTAACTCAGAACAGGATTCCTTGAAGAAGACATATCAGGGGGTAAGAAGTGGTTCTCACAGCTTTCGAAAACTTTTCTCATCAAATGGCCAATTGTAATTCTGTCAGCAGTGAGTGAACAAGCCTAAGCGTAAAGATTTAAGTGTTAGAGAAAAACAAGAAATGCTGAAAAGATATGACGTGATACCAAAATGCAGTCAACGAGAAGCTTCGTCAAAACTGGAATTTCTCAAACTGCCTTATTCCACTTGTTGAAGCAAAGAGACACCATTTCTGATGAAATTTTAAAAATGGAAACTTATCCCTCAAAAAAAAAAAAGCACGATTAAAAATCTGTTGGTATAGAGTCTGCACTATTAAACCGGTTTGAGAACGTGAGAATACAAAAAATATCCATTTCTTGCTCAATTCTATGCAAAAAAACACAGCAATTTGCTAGTCTGTTTGGAGAGGAAAGCTTTGCACCTACAGATGGATGGCCAACCCGATGGAACGAATGCAACAACATTGTGTTTAGAAAACTAGCCGCTTTTCGACCAGCATGGTTGCTTTTAGATTTATATTTTCTTTTGCAAAACAACTCAATTGAAAGTAACATATGTAAGGAATGTTACCATTATCTGTCATAATGAATATACATTGTTAAGGGGTAGTGAAAGCTCAGACAAAAAATTTATAATCATTGCTAAATTCACTATAAGGCTGATTCTAAAACATCATGATTAAAAAATATGAATTTCCATTACTTCTAAACGGAGTTGAAGATAAGTTGAGAAACCCAACACTAATGATTTTAAAAATTACATCCCTCACTGTATGTACTATTTTTCAAAACTAAGATATCTACACTTTATCATTACATCAAATAAGAAATTGTTGGGGAAAATTCAGCAAGTACTAAAATATAGTGTAGATTACATTTCTCTCTGTATGTATTATTGCTCACAATTCAGATATCTCCACTTAATCGTATTAAATGAATAAATTAAAATTATTCACGAGTAAAATACAGCAATTAAATTGTACCAAATTACATGCTATCGTCGAGCCACACACGGTTGCAAATTGCGGACGACCACTAATTTTTATATCCGGTAGTTGCAGCCATTGCCATTCGGACTGTAGAAATATCGTCGTTCTTGTGCCGCATACCTACGTGTTTTATATATATATATAGATTGCACAGCGAGAAGCAAGATGCGAATAACGTTGCTGCTGAGAACTGGAAGGAAGAAGTATGGGTAAAACTGATCAAAGATCTTCAGCCTCATCAAATTTTCAACTCAGATGAAACTGGATTATTTTAATGAGCACTTATGGAGCATACTTTGAGGTTTAAAAATGAATCTGCTGCAGGAAGCAAAAAGTCAAACAAAGATAAACCGTGCTGTTAACATGCAACATGACAGGAACTGTAAAGAAAACGCCTTTGAATATTTGTGCCAGCAAAAACCCTTGTTGTTTCAAGGGTGTTAAAAACCTTCCAGTTAATTATGCACATAGTAGAAACTCATGCAAGACCACAGCTATACAGACTTTCCTCTTTAAATGGGACAAACAACTAAAAAATTAAAAAATCGGGCTTTTGTTAGACAATTGTTCCTCTCATCCAAATGATTTGTAATTAAAAAATATTAAAATAGTTTTCCTTCTCCCAGACATCACAAGCATCATTCAACCTTTGCATCAAGGGATCATACGATCTACGATCATTTAAATTTCATTATAGAAAGATACTTGTTAATAAAATTGTCAAAGAAATTGATTCTTCTAGTTCCGACTCAATAAACAAGTTTCCAAAGTCACCAAACACATTCTTGGGAAACTGTTACGTCAACAACATTCTCTAACTGATTTAAAGGTTGTGGCTTCAGCATACAAAATTCTAATAGAGAGGAAAAAAATTTCAGTTGAGGAAGATGAATTGACTGAAAAGTTCTTGAAATATGTTTCCATCGATGATGATTTGCAAACGTCAGTTGGGAAATCTGACTCCACTGGCGTAGCGAGGGGTGGGCAAGGGGGTCTATCATGCCCGGGCACCACTTGCACAGGGGCGCAAAATGGTCCTTTTCACTAATTCTATATATTATACTACTATATGTTTTTCAGAAAAGGGGATGCCAAAAAGGTATCGTGCCCTGGGTGCCAGTTATGCTCGCTATGCCACTGTCTGACTCTGATATTGTACAAATTATAAATTCAAAAGAAATTGTTCTAATGACATTAATTCAGAATCCGAAGATGACAAAAAAAATGAACCCCCACGAACTGCAACTGAAGCCCAACAAGCATGGGATGTTTTACGTCAAACATTAGAGCAAAAAGGTGGAGATGAAGAACTTTATGGTCAATTTTATGCATTTTCAAACATTATTGAACATTTGATAAATGTTCTTTGAAGCAAACTGCAATTAGTCATTAATTTTAAAAATTTTAATCAAACTATGAAATAAATGAATGAATTAAACGTATAATGTATTAAATTTATCTCTACTGTTAAAAATTATTTTCATCTGAGCTATGTTTAATCCTTAAAAGCTATTACCATCAAATAAGTTTCTCCCTATGCATATTGGGTTTAATATGATTTCCTTTGATGGCAGTTTAAGATGAGCACTGAAAAGGGCATCAGGGGTAAAGCATCTGGCACAAAGGACATTCGGAGAAATACAGATAAAATTTAAATAAATTACCTATCATAAATAATTTGAATTTTCTATGCCTTTATTATAATCTCACATTTATTATATCTATTCTAACATAAATAAAAGAAATATTAATAATAACCATTAAATTTGATATGATAAATGGGGAGCTTCGAAATTAAAACAGTTTTCTTATTTGAAAATTTATCTAACTTAATGCAATTCCAATCATTCTTTTCCTCTGAATTAATTCTGTTTAAAAGATTTGTTAAAAGAGGACGATGAAAGATACTTCATGCATGTCTATCATGCATATCTGAGTATGTTTCATCTTGATTTAACTTCTCAGGAAGTGCCTGAAATTTATATAACAGTTCTCTTTCTAAAAATTAGAGTACTTAGCTTTTTCTTTTTCTTTTTTAAATAATGTGATGAACTCTGGTTAAATATAAACTTAAAATATTGTAATCAGATATTTACGTTAAAGTTTATTGTAGTTTTACTACACTCAGTTTTGTTTTAGGGAACAATACAGTAATTTAAAATAATAGTTTTAAAAAAGGGTACTAATACTGTAAAGGTGTTGTGTAGCTAAATTAACTTTCATTTATTTTTTTTTTATATTAGATCAGTGTTTCCCAAACTTTTTTGATCGCGAAACCCTCAGAACATTTTTCAAAGTTCCCGGAACTTTGAAAAATGTCGCTACATTTCTTGATCAATAGACCCCTAAATTTAACGTGATATTGAATGAAACAAATATTGTTTAAATACTTGAATTTTGTTTAATTCAATAAAATCTATTTAAAAAATTCTTCGTAAAAGCAAATAATAGTATAAAAGCAAAAATATGAGGGTTATAAGATAAATTATGGCTTGGCCGTCAGACTGTCTTGCGGAACCTCTAAATTTTTTGGCAGAACCCCGGGGTTCCGTGGAACACACTTTTGGAAACTCTGTATTAGATGATCATTCTTTTAACTAATTATAATTTTTTTAACAGTGTGCTTTATTAAATAAAGGGTTAATTCTAAATGACCTTAATTATAACAGCTTTGGTTTTCATATATTTTTTAAGCCACTGTTCTAAAAATTGTTAAACTTGTTCTTCAAATTTTTAATTGCCTAAGGAATATAAACAGGATTTGAGAAAAGTGTACATCCTTCCTGAATCTCCATTATATTGTAAAGGATATTATTGATTGATTGGTCACAACAGGTTTTAATTTTTAATAAGTATTCCATTGAATATTATGTAAAGTAGCTGATGAATTTTAATTCCTAATATTGACTAATATAAATTTGAATATTAATTTTTGGGCAGGTGTGTTTTTAAATTTTCCTGGCGATGGCCATTCCCCCCCCCCCCCCCCCCCTTTTTATGACTACAGTTGGTAATAGATTTTTATTTTTTCCTTTTTATTAATTGCTTTAAGTATATTATTTTGATTCATCAGCTAAATATGGGGCCCTAAGTACTATTTTTAAATTAAAGTGTTAGTGGATGATTTTAGATTGATTTGTATATGTAACATCTAAACTATGTATAATTTTCATCATTAAATAAATTCTGTATTTTAGTTTCTTTAAATTTTAGTTATGTCATTTCATGTCTATCTGTAAATGTTTTAGGATTTTTTTAATTTTATTTTTTATTTTTTATTTGTTTATTTATTTATTTATTTTTTTTTTTGGGGGGGGGGGGGGGTTTCTTTTTTCTTCAAGTCCTTTTGATTAATAACCCATAATGGGTGCATCAGTTAGAATGTTATTTTATTTGGTTATTGCTTAATGGTTAAGTAAAGTCTAAAAAGTTAGCAAAATGTAAACATTTACTATAATTTTTGACAGGTTTTTTGAATCTGAGCATTTTATTTTGTATGTAACAAAATGGTACCTTGAAATACCTAACAAATAAACCACCTTAACAAAGGTCTTAGAGTACAAAATGCTTGTGGCAACCCTGTTGAATGCATAAATTTATAGTTAAGTTCAAGTAATTTTGTATTCTTATACTAACAGAATAGAAATTTTATGAGGAAGAGGTTATGCGTGTTAGATCTCTAGACCAAAAATGTAAGACATTGTCTCCGATGTAGCAAGTACTGTGTCAAAACCTTTTAACATTTTATATTGTCCATATCGGTATAAATAGATGTTGAAACCTTTTCATTAATGTTATTGATTATTATATAAATATGCTAGGCTTCCCTGTGCATTTGTGTCTATAGGCAAGATATACCAGTTATATAAGTTCCAATGCCCAGAATTCATTTCCTTGGGCAAGGTGTTCTGTATCTTGATGAAATCTTGCTTATTTATTTCTGTAAGGAGGGTGGGAAAACTTATTCAACCTCTGAGTATGAATGAATACTGTGAATGGCTTTCTTTTTTTCAGTGACTTAAAATTTTCATTTCCAAAATATCATAAAAGCTGAATGATTTTTTTTTTTTTATCGCTGAAGTAATTTATTTTCTTTTAGGAGATATTGGTAACTATTATTATGGACAGGGGCATCCTATGAAACCTCACAGGATCCGTATGACTCATAACTTGATTCTTAATTATGGCCTTTATAGGAAAATGGAAATATATGTGAGTGGTTTTAAATATATATATATATTAGTATCGTGTAGCTGCTGCATTTAAAATAATGTATTTCAATGATAATTTTTCATGGAATATGTAATGCTTTCTTTTAAATTTTTTTTTCATCATGTAATTCTAGTTGATAGTTAAATTTTTGGCTTTTTCAGTACTTCTAAATTTTTGTTAATGGAAATTATTTCAATCCTCAAAATGTCTTTTATTTGTCAGAGAATAAAAGAAAAAAGTATTAAATATAGTATCTTCAAAATCATAATGCTAACATTCTGTTTAACAGAAAACAGGTTTTTTTTTCTATATGGTTTTATGTGTATGTTCTGTTCTGTATGGTATTAAACTGTATTAGTTTTTTCAATAAACTACATTAGTTTATTGAAAAATGTTAATTTTGTTGCAAAACCAATGTTTCAAACAGATATTTTTAGTTAAAAGAAAAAGTAATAGTGATAAAAAAATTGTAATTCAAAATCATTAATTTCTTATAGACGGGAAATGAGATTAATCCATCTAACCTTGTTTTACTATAAGTACATAATATCTATGCTTTTCCAGTACTTGTAACACTAAAATTTAATTTTTTATCATGTATATTATCTCAATTTATATTGATTTATTGAAAGTTAATTATAATAGTGCAAAAATTCCCCCACCCCCTGCTAAAATTCTTTATAAATCAGTATTTTGTTGTAATTCTTTACTTTTTAATTAGAACAGTTCTTTAAGAATGAGGAATGAGTAAGTGATTAACCCTTAGACTGTTATGAACTTGCTCAGCATTTTCATCAGTCTTTCCCCCAGCGTTACGAACATGCCGGACGCGTCTATCTGGATTTTCCAATGTTTTGCATGTTACAAATGCATTTAACACATTCTAAATTGATTTTTTCATTCATCAATAGATGGTAGCACTTAATGGCATTCGAATACAATTTCTCCTGATAAGAAGTAGATTTTTAGGTGATTTTTTTTTAGAATACATGCAGTATAAAATGATGTGAGTTTTAGGTTTTTGAAAGCTAAAGGCTATTTGAACTGACATTTCAAGTGATTCCGAGACTAATTATTCAGATTTATTGGATTACCAAAATGATGAAAAGATTATAGTGTACTAAGTAATGAATAGACTATATGGTGTAAAGACTGTGAAGTGGGTTTATTCATATCACCTTGCTTAAAAATATATTATACTATAAGAAATTTATGAACAAAATAATCTGTACATTATATAAATATACATATCTATTCTTAAAATTTTTGTTTCACTTATTTTGTACTATTTATTTTGATTTAAATAACTTAACTGTATTAACTCACATTTTCAAACATTCCTTCAAAATAAGCTTAACAGTAAAAAAGAGAAAAGAAAAAAAACTGAACGCTGGGAGAAGCACTAGAAATTGAAAACTCAATGGTTTAAGGGTTAAAGCCTGTTGTTAAACTTCTGAAAATCTATCGAAATCTTAGAAAATTTGCTTAAAATCATTTCCTTCAGCTGAGATGTGAATAAAAGTTTTTGAATTTAAATCTTAAAAATTATGTTCTTTTAATATAATCTCTCTCCTTTTTTTCTTTTTTTTAAATTTGGAAGTTTACTGGCAGTTTTTCATACTGTTTACTAAATTTGTCATAAGATTAATTTTTGAGACTATGTCTCCTTTTTAAGACTATGAGCCAGATTAAAACATTCATTATGATCCAAATGCTTGGAATAGTACATTAGTGAAAGGTGGCATTTACATCCCTTTTTAAGACAGTTAAGTACTTATGCCAGCATGGTCATATTCACAAGATTCCCACATAAACTTATTAGCAGCTGCTGAAAATTGCCCTTTGGTAAGTTACTACATGGTACTTTAGAAATAATAAAATTTATGAGGAGCTCATTCTTCCATGTATTCAAATTTTCTTCAAAATTTAAGTCATGAATTTTTTCAGTAATTTTGATAATGAACTTTTTATTGTTCTTTTGTAGACCCTGCAAATAGAAAGAAACCTTGTGTCATTTTTCTTATATATTTTTTATTGCATTTTATGCTGGTACATTTTTGCCCCCCCCCCCTCACTCCCCTCCAAAAGAGGGGCTTGTCATAGCAAATGACTTATAAAGTGATTATGATGATGATTGATAGCTTCATGCAAGCATGGTTAGGAACCTGCACGTTAGAGGGGCTGGCTAAGGGACTGCTGTTGTCTCATTTTTATTCTTGCTAAACATTGAGTTGCTATGTGCATATTACTCATAATATGAAGTACATTTGTACCCCTCTTTGTCAGTTTATAGTGATTTTTCTTTATTAATAAAAAAAAATCTATATGGTTTCTGTTTTATATATGTTCAACATTTATATTGCTTTTAATTTCTATTTTTATATGTTAAAATATGTTTTAAATGATTTAGAGACCTCATAAAGCCACGCAAGAAGAAATGACAAAATATCACAGTGATGATTATGTAAGATTTCTTCGTAGTATTCGTCCGGATAATATGTCAGAGTACAATAAACAAATGCAAAGGTGTAAGTTGAAAATTTTAATTATATGCTTATGTTTTGATTTTCAAATATTTAGTAAAATTTTATGAAAAATATTAACTAAATATATAAAATATTGGTTTAACAGTTTATTACTAAAATAGCTGCTAACTGTTCATGACTGACAGAAATAGTTTTTCATAATTAAAAATTATAAAATATTATGGAAAATTGTGGGTCAAATCTCATTTTTTCCCCCTTAACAATATGCCTGTATCAACAATACCCATAATATGTTAACATTTTATAATTTTGTTGAGTCATATTTATAATTTTTTTAAATACATAGTAATTTTAATTTTATAAGTTTGATTCTTGGATATCATGAAAAAATTTAAAATATCTGCATAAACCCTGTTTCCCCCCCTCCTATATTGTGATTGAAAATCTGTCTACTCCTATACCATTTTTTGCACTGTGTGTATTATGGTTGGCTTAAAAGTAGGCAGCTTTTGTTAAAACTTGGTGTCATTTAAAAAGGGTATGTCTTTGATATTTGTCTGTATGACCTTACATAATTTTACATTTACTGTACTATACTTTGTTCTTTAAAATAATTACAAGTCTAGTGATGTTTCCTGATAGAGTATGCTTAGATGGTAAAAAATAATTTAAGGAGAGTAAATTTATGCATTAAAATTTAAGAAGTCAGTGATTTATCCATTTTCATTTTCATTCTGAAAAGCTTTTTTTAAAATTTTTCATGTTTTTATTTGAATTTCTTATTGTCGAAAATTATGTAAAATGTGTGCAATAAAAAATTATATTACATGTGCTTGTAATTTGTTTAAAAATATTGAGATAAGTAAAATATCTGTTTTTATTCTCTCTATCATGTATTTCATATGCATTTTCTTGTGAATATGCAGCTTATGTAGCTATGTAGTAGTTATATATGCCACTATTAAAGGTTGTTTTTTTTTCTGGGCTTTTTGGTAAACATTAAATGCATTTTTAAATAATTTTTTACACTTCTAGATTCTTTTAATGTTTAAAGTTTACATCATATTAGATTTAACTCATGTATGTCATCATTTGTTAAAAAAGGGATTTAAAATTGAAAATATTAAACTTTTTATCAATTAGTGCATTTTATATTTGTATTTTTTATAGTCAATGTTGGAGAGGATTGCCCTGTGTTTGATGGCCTTTATGAATTTTGTCAATTATCTACAGGAGGATCTGTGGGTAAGTACATTTCAGGTTTTCAAATATTAACAGATGTATTCATTATCGTGTGTATATATATACGGAGTTTGACAATTAAATAACAGGACTATAACTGAATAATATGCTTAATTCAAAACATATTACAAATAGCTTTTAACTCCCTTCAATATATTCCCCTTTCCTATTTATACATTGCTGCATATGTTTTTTCCCATTGTCTAAAACATTGCTACAGGCCAATAAGTGTCACCCTCTTCAGAAAGTCTGTTGTTTTTGCCTTAACCTCTTCTACAGACTGAAAATGGGTTCCCTTTTATGCACTTTTCACTTTTGGGAACAGGTGGAAGTCACATGGAGCGAGATCTGGTGAATACAGCGGATGCTCAAGAACAGTAATGTGCTTGCTCGCCAAGAACTGTTTCACAGAGAGCACATTGTGCGCTGGTGCATTGTCTTGGTACAGAATCCATGAGTTGTTGTTATACAGATCTGGTCTTTTCTTCCTTACCTTTTCTTTCATCTTGGTCAGGATCTCAATGTAGTAGTTCTGGTTTACTGTTCCTCCAGCACTACTTGCATCGGAATCATCAAGGTCAAAAACATTCCATCCCTACTCCCCCTCACCAGGCCTAATGGCTAAGGCATGTGCAGTCCTATTATTTAATTGTCTTACCTCGAAAAAACTATTGTCTTACCTCTTTTTTAAAATATTAATACTGTTAATATTTTAAAAAGTTAAATTTGCACATTAGCCTTAGTCTTAATTTGAGTAATTGTTTCAGGAATTAAATGTTAAATAAGTATAATTTTAATTTCCCCTATTTCAACTCATCAGTATAACAGTGAAGTGTAAGCTAACTAAGTAGAATAACCTATAAAATGTAGGGCTTTCATCAATAACATGATTTAAATGCTTTCAGGTAGAGTATTTTTAAGTTAGGGAATTTAAGAGACTTATACTAATAAGTCTATTTTGTCTACTTTTGTTTTATTTTGTATGCCCTTTCAAAACTTTTGTATTTCCTTTCAAAGTATGTAAATGCTTTGAAAGGAAAGCTTTCAGTTATAAAGTTATCAAGGAATTCAGTTTATCAAGGAATAGATCATGGGTGGAAAATTTTTTTTCTCCTCTTAGCAGTGAAATTATCTACAAATTTCTTACAGGTGCTTCTATAACTCAAATCCTGTTTTTTCAATTTCTAAAAAGTTATGCACTCTCTTTATTTTTTCTCATTTTTCCCCTTCATCTTAACCCCTTAACTGGTTTGCCCATACAGCGTACGGGTATCAATATTCTCTCCTTTCCTGTTTTGGTTTGTAAAGACTAATACTAATACAAAGTCTAGTACAAATATTTTTATCAGATGTCGTAGCTTGTCCATGTCATTTAAATTCTTTTCATCTGGTTTTTCTTTGTTAAACGGAATTGCAGGAATTTTTGCTTTTTGGAATTTTTGTTCTACTGCTTGCAATGCTTGTGAATTCAAACCACTACATTTTAAAAAAATTATGGATGAAATAAATGACGAAAATACTTTCCTGTTAGATGATGGACTGAATTCTGATTCAGATTCAGAACTGTCTTCTAATTATCTGGATTATTCTTCAAATCATTATTTTTGCCCTGATTGTGACATAGGACTTTGTATTACACATTGCTTCAAATTGTACCACACACACAAAAAAAAAGACTTTGAACAATTTGCAAAAGTGTAAACTACAAATTTTATAGTAAGTATGAATGAAATTTTTGTAAGATCTGTTAAACATTCTTCATTGCATGCATATTTTTCTTGCAAAAAGCAAACATTTAAGGGGTTTTGTGTTCCAAAATTTTAAAATAAAAATAGTGTAAAAGCATTAAAAATGAAATTTAATAAAAAATTCTTTCATTTTCTTATTCTATTAAGTATGGTAATACGGTAATTAATTATATGCAACAAAAGAATATGCATTTATAGGCAACATTTCTTGTAAAAAAAATGACCAGTTAAGGGATTAAAGAATTGAAAATTTTCATGCTGCAATTTTCCCTCATACTACCTAGAGAAGTTAGGTTTTACTACTTAAACATAACCCTCCATAGAAAAATATAAAGATTAGGGGTAATGATTGACAGTGTACATCTTGAGTATTCCCGTCATTGTAAATGAGGAAAGAAATGTAGATGTTTACAAAAGTGTCAAATGTGTTGATTGTTTATGAATTGCTAACAGAAAAGATCATAATAGGATTTCTTCATTAATGTATGAGGAAGTTTTGCTTGCTCTAATATACTGTATAATAAATTGACAAAATTTTTGTACCATCAATCTATTGCAAACTTTTTTAACTGCCATTTTAATTCAAATTAACCATATGAGTCTGAAAGTATTATCATAAGTATACTCTATATATATTAGTATACTGTGAATACAATGATTTCAAGAAAAATGCTATGATTAAAAAAACTTCAAAACTCATTGAAACGTAATTTAAATATGATCCCTTTAACTTGTAAGTTTTACAAGAAACTTAAGAAAAGAAAATTCAACTTAATGCTTTTAAAATTATATAAGGTATCTTTCTTTGGGTTACCTTGAAACAGACAGCCAAACACATGTAAAAGGGTGAAAGCAAAAATGACCAGGGAATTTTGATCTGAATTATTCAATCTAAACTTAATTGAAGGTATAGCATTTATTAAAAAGAGCATGTTAATTTTCACTTTGGTTTCAAGGAATGCACATTAAATGTCACGAGTAATTTAATTGAAAAATCCATCTCTGTAGTTTAGGATAGCCTCATAAATAGAAGATTTAATGTATACTTCAACCACTTGTATCAGTCTTTTTGATAGTTTACCTTTTTTAAAATTAAAAAAAAATTAAAAACTTAAAAAATTTTGAATAACAATACAGAAATGTTAATTTAAATAAATATCTTTTTGTATTATTTTTATGAATTTTAATCATGTTTTTGTAGATATAAATAAATTTTGTTTGTAAATGCAGTGAAAAGTTTACAAAATATTTTTTTACAAATAAATGGTTTGTTATTCACAAAAAGGGTAAAAAATGATTGAAGATGGGGGAAACTATTTGACTTCATAAATAGTTAAATGTAATTTTATAAAATTTTAGTAAAAAATATTTTACAAAAAAAGTTGCATACTTCAAAATTGCATATGTTTAAGGGACAGAACTGAATAGGTTGAAATATTCTGAAAAATTTCATAAAAAAATAATTCTGAAGATTTTTTGTTTTATTATTTGTGTAGGATTCTGCATTATCTCCTGTAAATTTTCTAAAATGATTTTAATGAGTTATTAGCTTTTAATTGTAAACAACAGAAAGATTGAAATTTGTGCAACATTTGAATAAAATCATAATGTGTGGAAATTTCTCTGAAATCATTATGAAACGTAAACTAAAATTGCTATTTCTTGTAGTGTGTGGGTCCTCAAAACTTTATTGTAAACACTGGTAAAACCATAACAATTATGAGATATTTATAATAATTGCCATTCCTAATTTTAATGTCCTGGTAGAAATGATTAAAAATGATAAATTTTATCAAAAATATATTTATCTTGGATCAATTCAAAATCTTATGATTCATTAAAGATGAAATATGATGGCATGTTTTCTAAAATCGTTATAACAAACTTTAAAAAAATCTGTGTCTCTAAAGCTTTCAGCCGTTTTGAATCTTCTTCCTTGCCTTCCTTTATATTTTGTTCTTTGTTATTAATCAATTTATTGGTTGAAGCATTGATTTTTTTATGCTAATTTTAACATCATGAATGAGCTACTTTTTGAAGTTCATTCTTCATTTGCTTCGTAATATTTTCTTGTAGCTGGAGCTGTGAAGTTGAACAAGCAAGCTGCTGAAATAGCTGTCAATTGGGCTGGAGGATTACATCATGCCAAGAAATCTGAAGCATCTGGCTTTTGTTATGTAAATGATATAGTGCTAGCTATTTTGGAACTTTTGAAGTTAGTAAACATTTTTTATTTTAATTTTGGATCCTGTGTAACAAATTGCCTCTTTTACAGTTGTAATTTAATGTAAATTGTTACTTTCATTAAGTGCTGTTTTTGTCATGCAGTATTTACAATCAGTAAAGATTTTATGGTTTTAATAAATTATGTACTTGATGTAGGTATCATCAGCGTGTATTATATATTGATATTGATATACATCATGGAGATGGAGTTGAAGAAGCTTTTTATACAACTGATCGAGTTATGACTGTCTCATTTCATAAGTATGGAGAATATTTTCCTGGAACTGGAGATCTCAGGGTAATTGCTGATTGTGAAATTTTTATATTTTTGTTTGCGATTATTAGGCTTTTGCTAAAGCTGTTAACTTCATATGATTTACTCTCTTATCAGCTAATTTTTATTGTCTAATGTTATCTTTTCTCTAGTGAAGAATTTTGCAAAATTAATAAATTTATGGTACTTTCCCATTAAACCGACTCATCTCCAACGTTACACGAGAGGTCGCCAATTATAATACCACAAAGTCTCAAGTTACAGAAATAAGATGCATACAATATAATACGCACATTTTTATCACATCACATATTTTGATAACTAATTTATAAATATTGATAATTAACATTTCTATTTTTGGTGGCATAAATTTCAAAATTCCTTTCAACAATGCTTCAAAAGGATCTTCATTCAAAGACTGCCTCCTTAAGAAATCTAGAAAGTATGAATCTAAATGCGATCGGTTCATTCCCCGTTGTTGTTTCTTTCTCCACTTACATGAAACCCACAGCTTTTCGAGGTTTTGGGTGTGGGTGCCAGTTTGGGGTTCTACAAATTTGTATTTGTGATAACAGTCAAATGTATGTCTCAAGATCTTTTTTTCTGTATCTTCACCAACAGTCTGTGTAGATAATAGTACTAGGATTAAATGCAAAAATGTAAATAGAGTTATTTACATTTAAGAGCGTATTCACTTTAGATTTTATTTTCATCACAGTGTATTCACTTTAGACAGTGCCATTTTAGAAAGTAGATGTTCCAGAGATTAATCACGGGTTTCGCAAATTATCGCCCTCCATGAGTCACGTGTTGGTGACAAGTCGATATAATGGGAAATTAACCTGCTTTTCCACTCCAAGGGATTGGCAATGGGTCGGTATAATAGGAAAGTACCAAATTTGCTTTGAAGATTAGCAAAGTATAATCTGTAATTATTATTTCATCATCACCAGCATAACTGCCTACTTTTATTCCATGAATAAAATGTAGCTTTTATGACTCATTTAATATTTCTATTAGTTTGTTATATGCATCTCCCTCTATTTAATTAATTTTTATAAAAAAAATTTATACTGAGAATTTTAAAATAAAAAGAAATATGTACCATATTCTTTCAAAACAAATTATAAATGAAATTTTCAGAAACAATTTGTATGAATGAAATGAAAATTAGGACACCATGGCAGATTTATTTCTCCATGCCATCATGCTGTATTTGGAGGTCACAGCTTTCATGTATGTAATATACATGAAAGCTGTGACCTTAAAATGAGTTACAATGTACAATGCACTGTGAATGTTCATTTTTTCATTAACTATTGGTTTTAAATTTTCTACCAATTACATTTAAGTTCAGAAAATAGGTTCCTTTTTGTAACTTGGGGCTTATGTTATCGTTGCAAATCCAGTAAATTTTGTAATTTAAACAAAACTACTATTGATTTTCAAAAACAGTTTGATTTTTGATTTTTAAAAGGCATTTATTTTCATTTTTTGGAAAAGGGAGGAATCTTATTGATAATACTCAACTACCAATAAAATATGCTAATAAGTTTAAAATTTAAAAAAATTGCATTATCTGTATATTATAGGTATTTAATGTTATAATAATTTTCTCATTGTCTTGATGTTTTATCTTTTGTTCTAGGATATTGGTGCTGGTAAAGGTAAATATTATGCTGTGAATTTTCCTCTTAGAGATGGAATTGATGATGAATCATATGAACAAGGAATATTTCAACCAGTGAGTTTTAGTATATTTTTTATTTTGTCTTATGCCACATTGAGAAATTATTATACATATTACTTTTATTTGCATGCTTTCAATTTTATAAGGGTTTTCTTTCATTTTGTGTATTAATTACTTAATGATATACAAAGGCCAGTCAAAAAGTTAGTTGCACTCGTTGGGAAAAACATAACCGGGTTGAAATTATAGAACAAAGTTTTACTAACATAAAAGTATGCTACATAATCAATTTCTCGACATAATCACTTCCTTTATTTTACCATTTGTTGAGGCGGGGCACCAGTTTTTCCATGCCATCTGCGAAGAATTGCCGTCCAGTGTATGATACCTCCTCATCCGAGTATTATCGTCACGTTGCAAGTTCTTGTTTCATGGCACCGAAGACATCGAAGTTACATGGTGCAATATTCCACACTTCCCAATTAAACTTTTTTTAAAGATCCCTCATTAGGGTCGCCGCATATGGTCTTGCATTGTCATGCAAGAACACAATGCCTTAAGAAAGTTTACCTCGTCGTCGAGCTTTAAGCAACTTTCACAAACACTTCAGGGTTTCACAATATAGACGCTGCATTAATTGAGGCACCCTAAGGCAAAAATTCGGTATTCACTACACTTTCTCTATCGAAAAACAGCACCATCATCTACCCTGCGGAATGGAACTCTTCGTCACTTCTTTCGAGAAAGATGCGTTTCATTTCAGGTGTGAAGTGATGAACCCGTCTCGCCACTGGTCCTGATTTAGTCCGAAAAAACATTTCTTTCCTTGTGATAACATTCCAAAAATGCTAGAGCACTTTCAAATCGCTGCACTTTGTATTGGTCAGTCAATAGACGAGACGGTCTCGTCTACTGTAGCATGGCTGTTTTGAAGAGTGAGTTCATTCACGTGTGCAATGTTCTCATCTGTCATCAAAGTTGAAGAAAATTATTTCTGATATCTGTACGGATTATTCTCGAATGAGAGATACCACTTAGCTATAGCTTGGTGTGATGTTTCTTTATCACTGTACACTTTGTGCAACTGCCAATAACTGTCAGTGCAGTCACAACCTTTTGCCCACAGGAAGCAGATTAATGCACACACTTCAAATTTGGATGCCACTGGCAGTTGCCGAAACATATTCACGACTGATTAGCAAGAGAACAAAAACTGCCACGTCAAAGCCGCTACTGCACCTACCTCAGCACCTGATGTTCTGTGTTGCTGCGAAGTTTCAACGAAATGTCTCTATTACCTTGCTTTTTACGGAGGTTTGCAACTAACTTATTGACGGACCCTTGTATATATATATATATATATATATTATTTGATATCAGTTACAATGTTTTTTTTATTTTGTTTCAGCTTATTTCTAAAGTAATGGAAATGTACCAACCCAGTGCAATTGTGTTGCAATGTGGAGCTGATTCCTTGTCTGGTGACCGTTTAGGCTGCTTTAATTTAACTCTGAAAGGTCATGGAAAGTGTGTAGAGTTTGTAAAAAAATATAACTTGCCCTTATTGCTGCTTGGAGGAGGAGGCTATACAATTCGCAATGTAGCTAGGTGCTGGACCCATGAGACATCAGTGGCTCTTAACACTGATGTTGCCAATGGTAATTATGTTAAGATTTATTTTAAATAATCTGAGGCATTTTATCAAATAACTTTCATTTTCATTCAACTGAGTGTAATAAGTAAGCTTTAAATAGAATATGCAGTGGCTCCCAAAAGTGTTCGTACACTTACGATTTTCAATGAAATAATGGTCTATTCATTAATTAAAATGAATATTTCAGAATGGGTATTTAATAATAAGATCTATAATCTATTCTTATCAAAACTACATGAAATATTTTGAAAACATAGTAAAACTTTATTTTTAAGAAACCAATTATCAAAAAGTTACAAAAACTGTATCTCACAAAAGTCATCGTACACTTGTAAAAAATCTCTACATATTAGTAAATATTCTAATTTTTCGTTAAATTAATATTTAGTAGGATATCCTTTAACATCCACAACAGCTTTTAAAAGTGTGGGAATAGATTGCACTAGTTCTTTTGCAATTTCTGCATCAATGTTCATCCATTCTTCCATCATAATTGTTTTTAGTTTGCTTTTCGTGTGAATATCGTGTTTTCGTACTCAAACCTCCAGTTCTCTCCCAATATATTCTATTGGGTTTAAATCTGGCGATTGAGGTTGTGTTTTCAAAACTTGTGGACAATTATAGAGACACCAGAGGTGAACGTTGAGAGCCGAGTGCTTAGGATCGTTATCTTGATAAAAAACAAAGTTGTTTCCAATACCCAAATTTTAGGCTGATAATTTTAAATTGTCTCTAAAAATATTTGTATAAACAGCATGATTTATTATGCCATCAATAAATACCAAATTACCTAGTCCTGATGCTGACATGCACCCCCACACAAGGACACCTCCACCGCCATGTTGAACTGTTCCTACTAAGTTCTTGGGATTAAGTTCCTCATTTTTTCTTCTCTTTACAATTATACGGCCATTAGAGCCAAAAATGTTAAACTTGCTTTCATCGGCAAATAAGACATTATTGCAATACGTTTGGGGCCTATTTATCATTGATAGTGCGAAGGAAAGCCTAAGCTTTCTGTTTTTCTCACTTACAAAAAATTTTCTACTGGCAGAACGCCCATGTAATCCAGCTGCTCTGAGAACTCGTCAAACAGTTTCACGTGAAATTGAAGTAGAAAATGTTTCATTAAATTCTGCAGAAACTTTTACAGCACTCAAACATGGATTTTTCACAAATTTTCTAACTATAAATCTCTGATCCCATTTTGTTAACTTTGCTGGATGACCTTTTCTTACCTTGTTTTCAATCCGATTTTCTTCTTTAAAGCGTTTTACCTCATACTGCACAGTAGAATGGGATAAATTAAGTAATTTAGCAATATTCCTAACTGATATACCACTACTATGATGGAAAATGATATACCACTATTATGATGAAAAATAATCAATTTTCGAACGCTGTTTGTTGTTTCTTAACGACTACGAGCCATTTTTAATTAATAAATAGAATATTACGGAGTAGGCAAGCAAAAATTAAAGCCAAACGATATTTTAAATGCTACCACAATTGAAAAATAAAAATAAAGTGCCAGATGAGAATTTTAATTATGAATTTATCCGAAAATATTTCAGTGTATGATGACTTTTGTGAGATAAAGCTTTTGTTACTTTTTGATTACTGGTTTCTTAAAAATAAAGTTTTACTATGTTTTCAAAATATTTCACGTAGGTTTTTTAAAGAATAGATTATAGATCTTATTATTAAATACCCATTCTGAAATATTCATTTTAATTAATTGATAGACCCCTATTTCATTGAAAATCATTAGTGTACGAACACTTTTGGGAGCCACTATATACTTACTGCAACAAGGTAGATGTATAGGCAATACAAATTAATTTATTTTATAATAAAACTACGTTACTGTTTATGGTTCTAAAACTGATAATAAGAGACAATATATATTAACCCCATAATGTACCTGATTATAATCCCATAATGTACCTGATATTTCTTCAGCATTAAAATCCCATATTTTATCTAGATTAACTCTTAATATTAGTCTGGAGATTAACTTTTTATAAGTAAATCATAGTTTTGGGTTTTGAGGGCGTTATTTAAATAATTATATCATGCAAAATCTCATATGCGCATGTGGATTCTATAAAAAAAAATTTTGTTGCAATATGAAAGTATTGCAAGGGTTTTGTCAGGGGAGTTTGTTTTATCAGAGTACCATTTAAATGATGAATTGGATCTAAATTATTTTTTTCAATTGCAGTTTAACTGTAAAAATCCTGCTAGTCCTGGTATGCTTTGTAAAATTATAATCATCATTTATTATTTAATTATAATTAAAATTTATTGTTTAACTTATTTCCCCCCATAAATTCAAGTTTTCTATTTAGATTCATAAGAGCATTATTTTTCTTCTTAGTTTTGCTGTGCAGCATTCTTTTTGCCAAAGTTTTTTAAACATGGGTCAAAGGTTATGAAAACAAATTCTAATTAATCTTGAACTAATTCATATGGATTCTACCTACTGGTATAAGATACCTGAAGTCAATGATTTCAGAACTGGGGTAGATTTTACTTTATATAGGCTAGTAGTCTTAAGTTCATGTTTATTTTGAATTTCATGTTATTTTACTACACTGCTTGTAATGTTTGTTCTTTGTAAATTGTGAAATTTTTTATTTTCTATTTAAGAAATAGATATAAGTAAAAAGAGAGATATTTTTAATGTTGATTTTGTGAGGCTTATGATTGATAATTTACAATTTTTTTATTGTGATTTTTTCCCCTCCTTTTTTTAGAGCTCCCCTATAATGATTACTTTGAGTACTTTGGACCTGATTTCAAGTTGCACATCAGTCCTTCTAACATGGCTAATCAAAATACACCAGAGTATCTAGAAAAAATAAGGTACATCTTAATATCCTTTTATGACTGATAAGTCAGTCCATAAAGAAACATAAAGTGAAAATTATAGAAGCATGTAATAATTTGATGCATTTAAAAAAAAATTCTTCATTTATATGTGGATTATTAGTACAAGAAATTGATTGCATTCTGTTTTAAAAAAATGAAAATAAAAAATTCTAAGCAACTTTAAATAAAAAATTTATAAATCATGGGGTTACAAGTGGAACACATTAAGTCAAATAACATGATTTTGAGAAAATGCTGATCAGATTTTTTTTTCTTTTTAACTTCTTTGGTACTAACATTATTAAATCAAATTAAGTTATAGCATTGGCATTTTTTGCTAACTACAAACCAGTCTTGGCCTACTCTCATATGCTTATTTTATATTATTATCCTCAGGATAGTCAGTGTGTTTCACCTATACAAACTACTAGGCTAGAGTGTGATTACAAAACTCTGAAAAAAAAATGAAATAAATAAAGATATGACTTAGTGGGTTTCATTAGTAGAAACATATCCTTTTTCTGGTCAAGAAAAGCTATAAATCCAAAAATCAATAATTTTGACTTTGTGTGTTTCACTTGTAACCTCACAAAATGGTCTACAATTATGGTTGTCAGAATTAATGTGCAGTTTTTATATTTAAATCAATGAAGAGTTACAGAGGATTAATCTAAATGCAAGATTCTTTTGTTATGTACTGTAGATTAGTTACATTGCTTTGGGTTGCTGTATCTAAATAGACAACTGTCCAAGTTTATATCATGTTGAAATGTCCAGTGTATTATTTAGGCTACCAGAATTTAAAATCACTATCTTTTCTTTATTCATGTTTCACCATGTTGCCAACATACACAATACGTGTGTATTTACACATCTTTAAAAAGGACTTTCTCTAGCTTATATATTGACCTTGAAAGCTGTGCCTTCACTGAGCTGTCTTGTGAGCAGTCTTTTATCTTGAGCATTGGAAAATGTCAGATTTTGATGATTAAACTGATTAGTCAGATTTTGATGATTAACTAACCAGTGGCGCAACAGTCCATTGTGGACAAAGGCTGGTGGTGTCCATCTCAGTTTTCTTGACCATGGGCTTGGGGTGCAATACAGCATATGTCTTGGGCAGGTGGTCAGCCTGCCGCAGGACCCCCAGAGTTAGTTCCCAAGCATGCTTGGTCCTAATTTTATTGACCCACTCAAGGGATGAAAGGTGAGTTGACTTTGCCTAGTCGCAGGGTCGAACCCTGGACCTGTGGTGTGGCAGCTTGAAGCTTTTAACCACTATGCCACTGGGCGTCAATCTTGATGACTGATAGATAAAGATGTTAGGGGAGGAGACTGCTGCTATTCCTCAGTCAACATTTAATGTTGGATTTTTCCCCCTTCTACCGACTAAAAATAGCTACTTTTCCATTTCCTGCTTTTCTTAAATTTCATACATTTGAGGTACTTGTGAAGAACAAATTAGTTAGAAATAAAAGCTTGTGAGACACCCCTTATAATTATTGTGTATTACAAGAGCTTTGAACTTATTTTGAATTTGTTTGCTAATTTATCTACCAGTGTATTATATTTTCATGTGGTTCATGTATGATTGATAAATTTTTGTAAATCACTTCAAAGTCTTTTATAAGGAAAAATTTATAATGGGTAGTAATTCAGTAATGTTTCAAGTTTTTAACTAAAAATTCCATTGGTACAAAAACCTTAGAATGGCATAGGTTGAGATGGATAGATAGCATTGAGGATGATTTTAAGATAACTAGAATAAAAAATTGGTGAAGCTTGGCCAAGAAGAGGACGTAAGGGGGAAATGCTTAAAGGAAGGCCATGGCCCAACCTGACCAGTCTAAAAATCACTGTCATGATGAATATAAGAAAAAAAATTGCTTTGTAATAGTGAATTAACTGTACAAAACAAATTGAGTAAATTGGCTAGGAAAAATGACTAGTAAATTGACTCTTTGCTTACTTAATCATTTATGTCTTAAATACCAAGTGCCCTGCTTGTGATTCCATATTAATATAACAGACCTCCTATTCATTCAAATAAGTTCTTGTTAAAACACACATGTATATATAGCCTTGCAAAAAGCCAAACTTTGAATATCTGATATTAATCAGAGTTCTACTATGCATTTAATAGTAAAGCTATAATAGTGCTTAAAATCAATTCATTAGTTTAAAAATTATTTTTTTGATTCTGTTGAAGATTTTTGAAAGCTTGACATAATGTTAGAATTATTTATTCATGTAGTTGTATGCACTTAAATTTTATAATTATTTTAATTTAAAAAAATAAAATATGACACTTTTTTTATAACAGTTGGATCTAATAATAGCAAAACTCATATCAATGGCTGAAAGTATATCAAAAGCTACAGTAAATATAATTAAGTGCAAAAATGATTAAGAGTTCCTTCTGTTAAGTGATTTATTTTTACAGAATTGTTAATCTAAAAATCTGAAATTTGAAGAATTTGTTAAATATTTTTTACTGTACTCTCACATGGCCAAACAAATGCATGATGTTCTAGTTATTTGTGAATTTTTATTTCAGTTTTAATAGTTCATTAGTTAGTAATTTTCCTTTATTGGCTTCATGATGTAAAAATTCTTTACAATATTCTAAAAATGAATTTGGTGCTTTCTAACTATAATAAAGTCAATTTCATGTTGATAAATTTTGTATTGTAGAACCAGACTGTTTGAAAATTTGAGAATGTTGCCCCATGCTCCAGGTGTTCAGATGCAGCGTAAGTATATTCTGCAATCTAATTTCCTGATGATATTTTGTTATATGTATCCTTATACTGTTATGTTACCCCACAAAAATATTTTACTTTATAAATTTCATTTTTCCATGTAAAAAAATTAGCAATGAGATTTTGCATGTTGATATGTGCATGTATGTGCAGAATTTGCTGAAAAATATTCAAAAATACTTTTCATTGCTTTAAAATTGTGATCATCTATAAACTCTAACATAATGTAGGATAGTCATCTTGACCACATAAGTACTGAAGATTTTAGATACAAATATTTTTTGAATGCTCATGAATTTTCCCATCTCAGCTCCCAGTTTTACAGCAAGTCAGCATACTGGGGAAAGGCTTATCCACTTTGAATTGTACTTGGAATTCATAGTCTATTATTTAATGCCAACTATTAATAAAATGATTAAAATTCATTTTATTTTAACTAAAATTGTATCTTTTGATCCTTAGCGATTCCTGAAGATGCTATAGACAATGAAAGTGAAGATGAGGATAAAGAAAATCCTGATGAGCGCATCAGCATCAGAGCTTCAGAGAAGAGAATTGCATGTGATGAAGAATTTTCTGACAGTGAGGATGAAGGAGATGGACGAAGGGATGTTCGTTCCCATCGTCCAAAGAAAAAGCACAAGGGTGATGATTCTGATGTTTCCAAAAAGGAAACAGATATCAAATGTATGTAATTGGGTTTCTTTATATTACTCTATATTTGTTATTTGGTGTATTCCAAGTTGATCTAGTAATTATCTAAATATTTTGTGAGGGTTTTTTATTACTTGTTTGTTTTACCAAGTAGTTAAACACACTCATTAGCATAAATTATATATTTTATGTTAATGGTTATTAATTTATATCTTGAATATTATAAATTATTATAAATTTAAATTATATTATTTTTTTAAAAAATATTTATCTTGAATTTTTTTTAAATTTTGAGTAAAATTATAAATTTTTATCTTGAATATTATAATTGTTGTAAACAAATACCCAAAGTTATTCTCTCACTGCTTAACAGGAGTCAGTTTCTGTTAATGGAGATAATAGTATTAGATACACAAACATTTTACATTAAATAACTGACCTAATATATTTAAGTGAATGATGAAAAAAGTCTTATATAAGTATAGAATGCCTCATTACGTGAGGTTTATACCTAGTGATAGGTATTGTGTTCCATGTTGACTCTAGATTTATGCCTGTGTAATTCACAGTGTAGCCACAGTCCAGAAAAGGGGGATATAATTAGCTAATTATATCAGGGATATATAATTAGCCTTCACCATCTGTAATGACAGAACAACTGAGCTCACCACCATTGCCACTGTTACTCTGAGTATGGTTTTTATAAGATTGAGAGAAAAATGTGAAAGTTCCAGCATTCAGGACAGAATCCTTGTGCAAATTTTTAAAGACATGGTCTGAATAGTTCAAATCATATTCAGGATAGTGCATCAGTTGATCTTGCAGATCTTTAATTTTTTTATTGGTATTTTAAAATTACACTTGAAGAAATACAAATTTTTAAATTTTTTTAAAACTCCCATTTCAAAGCAGTGCTTTAAATACTTCAAATACATATTTGAAAATTTCCTTTTCCAAAAGTATTATTTAAATTTTCTTGCACCAGACATCAATAGTTTAATGTCTTGTAAAAATTAATCACTGAAAATTTCAAAATTTGAGAATAAGATTGCCGTTCATTTAAGTTTCTACTCTCTTGTTCAGAAATGTTAATGTTTAAGTTAGACAAAGCTGTATAAATCTCTCAAAACTTTATAGGTAAGCACAATTAATTGTAATACTTTACTACACACATATATATATACACAGTGGAATCTCGATCTATCGTTTTTCAAGGGACCGACTGAAATGAACGATAAATGCGGGAAAACAATAGATGCGGAAACATAACAAAGCAATATGATCGTTGGGACTGGATAAAATGAACGATACATACGGAAAAACGATGGATCCGAAAACGATCGATCGAGATTCCACTGTATATATATATATATATATATATATATATATATATATATATAATATAATATGAGACATTAGCTAAATGCCTTAATCTACGACTTTTTTTTTTTTTAATGTACAAATTAAAATTATCTGTACTTTTTGAAATGCTTCAAAATAAAATATTTGAGTTTTTCTGTTATTGTGGACTATTAGTATAGCTATTAAAAGTTTCCATTTTTACTCAAATAAGACGAGAAATATGCTGCATTTGCCATGTTGTTCCTAAATAGGTGTTTTGATTTCAATATCATTTTTTAATAAGAAAATAGCCAGAATTCATTTTTGAATTCTTCCATTTTACTTTGTTTTAGTTAATGCCTTGTGGCAACTTGAGCTCAGTCAGAATCTAAATTTATCTGCATGTTATGTGATCACATTGTTACATTTAGCGAAAAAAAATTGTCAAGGAAATGACCTTAATATAATGCCTATTATGTATAATGAACTTATTTATTAAAGGGGTATTTTTTGTTCAATGTAAAAATTGATCTCTGATTTATTATATATTTCATTTCATTGTAATGATATGCATTTTAAAGTTGACTCTTTTCTTTTAAAGCTGAAAAAGAAGACAGAAAGCCAGATGCCGTACAGACTGAGAGCAAAGGGTTTGTATTTTTATTGTTTCTATGAATAGTTCTGTATTTCTATTGTTAAGTTTTTAAAAAGGTGTTTTGGTAATTTTATGAACTTTTTTTAGGATTTATATATATATATATATATATATATATATATATATATATATATTGTTAGATATTTCATTTTTCAGAAATTAAGGAAATTTAAAAATCCTAGTTAAAAAGTCAGATGTTAATTATAAAATTTGTAAATAAATTGTAAAACTTTGATAATCTTAGAAACAGGGTAAGGGAAATTTTAAAACCCTTAGAAGATCAAGCTGACTGTTTAAATTATTTAGTTCTCTAACTTATTTTATCTCTGATTTTATAAATTTTTATTAACTTTTCTTGCAGAAATTCAGCATGATGATTGTTTTCAGTAACATGCTAAAACCTGTAAAATATGTAAGTATATATATTAAATACATTTTCATATTTATTATTTTATTGATTAATGCATAATTCATAATTTTTGTGAATGGTGGATCTCGATTATACAGATGTTTTAAATGTTGGGATTTAAAACATCATTATTTAAATGTTGGGAAATAATAGTAAACTTTATGTTCTTTAGTCTTTTTGCATTTTATTTTATGTAGGAAAAAAACAAATTATGAAATTTTTTTAAAATATTACTTTGCCATAATACCAATCAGAGTGACAAAAGACTTACATACAAATAAGTTTTAAGGAATAACGGTTACATATTGGGAAATAATTGTTAGATGGTAGTTTATCTTTAACCAATATTGTTCAGAAAATAAATCATTTACTGAAAATGTTCTTGATATAAGGTTATAGTTATTTTTTGGTGGAAACATCATTAAGTTTGAAATTATTCTTTCTTTCACAAATACATTTCGGGTAACTTTTATTGGCTCAGTTATAATTTGTGTTAAAATTAAAGTACTGCCAATCTTCCTACTATATTTAAAGTTTTGCAGTTTTGTATGGATTTCAGAAGTATACTCTAAAAGTTTTAGCTTTTTAAGTCAAAACTTGAAGTATGACCAGGGATACGTAATTTTTGTATTTATGAAATAGATGCGAATAAATGCAAAATCTGCCGATATGAGCGAATAAATGCAAAAAGTTTTTTTTACTACTTTTTGGCAAAAACTTGGTGATAAACTTCTTTTTAAGCGAAATTTGGTAATAATAGTAATAATTTATTAACATAATTGCTCAACTAAGAACATCCACTGTCTTCAACTGAGAGATCTCACTCTGGAAACTTTCTTATTACATATTGCTAAAGACTTATGGAAGAGAATGTGAAGACTACTACGTCGTTAGCTTTTAACTAAGTATTTTGATACTTACCTAACCAAATAAGAAAATTGTGATTTAAAAAAAAAATAAATGCAAAATTCTTTTAATTTGAAAAATAAATATATATATATATATATATATATATATATATATATATATATATATATATATAATACGAGAGCTGTAAATAAAGTAGTGGCAACATAGACCAGAAAATCATAGAACATCGGGCATGCACAAACAGGATATCGGAGGAGTGATGTGGAGCTGTTGTCGATGTGTAGAGTACATAAAAACGTATCCAGTAGAAGGGGTAGTTGCTGCGTGACATTGCAGTGTCATTTCTACCACTCTAAATCATGTTTACAAATAGTAATCAGAGGTCGGGGATTAAAATCGAGGTTGCCCGTAGCTACAGTAAATGATCTTTTGCGATGGTGATCTTGGGAGTTGTTGGAACACCCCCGTACTCCCTTGACACGACCTCTTTCGTAAGTTGAAAGAACCCCTTCGAGGCATCTAATTTCCTGACGTTCCATCTGTGATCCGAGCAGTAGGGCACTCCATCGCTGACATCAACACACAACACCTTGCCAATGGTACCCTACAGCTTCCTGACATCTGTAAAAAGGTACAAGACTTTGCTAGTGATTATATTGTAGGAATGTAATGTAATTTTGCTTGTACGTTTATTAAAAAATTTTTTCCGGGTATGTTGCCATTACTTTATTTACAATCCTTGTATATACATGGAAGAGAATGTGGAGACTACTACAACGTTAGCTTTTAACTATTTTGATACTTACCTAGCCAAATAAGAAAATTGTGATTTTTTTTTTTTTTTTAATAAATGCTAAATTTTTTGAATTTATATATATATATATATATATATATATATATATATATATATATATATATATATATATATATATATATATATATATATATATATATACATACATACATACACACACATACATTTTTTTTTTTTTTTTTGGCAAATAAATGCAAAATTTTATGTATTGTAATTTTTTTTTATTTGTGCAAAATTTCGATATTTTTTAATGCGAAATTTACGTACCCCTAAGTATGACAATATGCAGAGATGCTATTTCTTTCAGATTTTTCATATTTATTTTAGTACTGATTAAAGAATTCTAAGATTAGTTTCTAACATACAATGGAACAGCTTATTTTTGTGTGTACATTTGAAGTACATTGAAACTTCTCTATGGCGGCCAGTAATGATTCTGAATAAAGGGGGTTGTTTTGAGGGGTCGATGTTGAAAAAAGGTTTATTCTATAACATTTGCTCTATGGAGTCTTAATCAGTTCTGAACAAATATGGCTGTTGAATAAGAGTGGCTAGTTAGAGAAGTTTCACTGTATTTCATTTTTTAGTATAATGACTTGGATATTTTTTGTATGTATCCAGTTTCTTTTACTAATAAGGATTGTTTGTGTATCTGTTTTATTATGTAATTTTTCACAAACTATGTTTTTCATTGTTAATGTTTAACCATGGGTAATATTTTCAGGGCCTGTGATCCACTTGGCCTTCACTCTTATGAGAGAAACAGAGCCATTCACACATGCTTCTCTTTTAAACAGCTGTGCCCTTATGTGGAGTTTTTAATCGTCATCATCATCACCACAAAAAAAAGGCAAACTGCTGCTATCTGGCATAGTGAAATTTTTTTGTACATATACAGATCCATTCATATACTTGCTAATCCTCCAGTTTGGTACCTGGTTTTATTTATGTTTTATAAGCTTGGTGTATAAAATATCAAAATATTTTCTCACTCCTCAGACATTCGTGTTAATGTATTTTCAGACTGACTGACTTAGTTTCATCTCATTAGGATCAAATTATCTCATTCACTGTAAACAGAGAGACTGATAATATATATCCATATTTTAAATCTGTATTTTGTTTTCTTTTATTTTTCACTTTTAGTTCTTTATTTTGTGCAACCTGATAAATATTTGCTGTTTTATTCCTTTTCACCCTGATTTTTTTTTAAAGCATTTATTAGTTTACTAGTAAAAATAATGCATTTAATCTCTTTTTTTGTTAAAGTACTGGAAATGCCTCCAACTGCTATTATGCATTCTATAAAACTTTTTTTCCCCCCTTAAAATTTTTAAACATGAAATGATATAAATGTTAGTTTGAGATTTTTTTTTATACATCTTGATGTATTTTGTCTGATCTTGCAATGTTTTTTTAGTGCAGATACTATTAGTTTAAAAACACAAGTAAATTAAAACATTTAAAACTCATCAGCATTTTATATGTGATGTAATTATTTTATTTTTGTTCCTTTACTTTGTTTTTATGTGTTTATTATTATAACTTGTATCAGTCTTATGTAATAAAATAAAATCATTTTTATATTTTGAGTTTTACTTTTAATGAAAATGGTGCATTTTCATATTTATCCTCTGGTATGTACATAAATGCTGTCAGTATCTTTTTTCTCAGCTTGTTTGTTATGTCTGTTACAAGATTTCCTTAAGTTCTACTACAAGAAATGAAATATATTGAAAGGTCAACAATTATTTATTTTCAATTAACCTTTCTAATGGTCCAATATTTTTTATTTATCACGATAATCTTGGATCCAGTTCATAATCATTGAAGCTTCTTATGATGAATTTTTTATTTTATTTTCAAAATTTAGAACTGATAATTGATTATAACAAAAGGGTCTCAATGAATAACTCTAAATTTGAAATTTGGCCACTAAATAAGATTTTCTGCTATTTTCATAGAAAATGTTAAAAAAGAAGAAAGTCTACCGATTCTCTCTATCTCTCTATAACCCCCCCCCCCCCAAAAAAAATAAAAAAAAAATAAAAAAAAAAAAAATAATAATAATAAAAATAAAAAATAAATAAATAAATAAATTCTGCATTTAAACTTGCACAGAAAAGAAGCAACACAGGGTTCCCACATAAGTCCCGATGACTGTTTTTTTTTCTTTCTCTCTCAACCATTCTGCTCCTTCTGTATGTTAACTGGCTAGTACGCAATAGCTTCTTAATCTGTTTGGGGAACGCACATGAACAGATGCAAATGTTAATTCATTTATTAAAGGGAACTCCTTTTTCACAACTTTTAGTCTTCAATAGCTGACATTTTACTGAGATGTCAATTATTCTAGAAATTGTGGAGTTCTGGATTTCTGAATCAAAATAAGTTAGAACTATAACTGCTTAAAAAAGGAAATTACAGGATCGATATTAATAAAAAAAGATGGAAATAAATCATATCACCTTTTTGCTGCAAAAACAAACCATATATGCTATAGCATTGGTAATCCCAAATCATATAGGAGCAATGCTAAATTTCTGCCATCTTATGTTTACTACAAGGGCCTCTGGTATGCTATGTTTTAAAACAGAAAAAGGGGGGGGGGGAGCCACTACAATTTTGGTTTTGGGAGGGTCAAGGAAAACTAAAATTTCCTCTAGTAAATGCTACAGATGACAAATTCAGCATTTCAGCCCATCTAAACTGAGGCTTATCCAAAATAATGGGAAAATGCATATGTATTTATACACAAAAATATAATACATAACCATTTGGGTGTTTTAATGCATGAGAAAGGGTGAAAAAAAAAACTGCAAGTGTTAGTACCACGCCTTTGAAGGAAGCTTTAAAACTGAAATTGATGAGCATGATGTCTGCTGAAGAAGTTTAACCCCTTACCTGCCACAGGCATATATATACACTTTGCGCAGTCAATGCTTTAACTGCCCCTGGCATACATTTATGTCTTTCCAGAATACTTGACACCAGGGGCGGGCAAGGCCCCCCCTCCCCCCCAAAGAAATAGAAATTGCATTATGAATATTTTTATCCGTTCATCTCGCCCCCCCCCCCCTCTACACACACACACACACACACAAGAAAAAATCCTGGGTGCGCCACTGCTTGACACTGTAATTTGTTTATAGCCGTAAAACTACGCCAACTGCTTTGGAATGCAATATATTGACCGTGACACCTCGAATTATCGTTTGACAGGGTCATGCTCATTTTTTACAAATGGGTAGGGGGCACGTGAGGGTAAAATTCGAAAGTGGTAGTTCATGTGAGAGCGTGCTTGAATGGGTTGTGTGATTTTTTTTCTCTTTTGCTGTGTTTTCGCGTAGTGTTGTGATGAGTTATTTTGACACCTTGAATTGTCGTTTGACAGGGTCATGCTCATTTTTTACAAATGGGTAGGGGGCATGTGAGGGTGAAATTTGAAGGTTCATGTGAGAGTGTGCTTGTGAATAGGTTGTGTGACTTTTTCTCTTTTGCTCTGTTTTCACATATGTTGTGTGATATGAGTTATTTTCAATATCTTTTATGGGTATGTCTGTCAATGAATTAGATGGGTACTCCAAAAAGAAAGTTTGCTGTGAATCCCACTATCATTGTGTTGAATGCGATGTTGGTTTATGTATTCAACCATGTTTCAAGATATATCACACAACAGCTAAGTACTAACTCTGAATTTCTACTATAATCTGTAATTTAAATTTTGTATTTTTCGTTTTTTCATTGTAACAATATATATTATGTAGACTGAAAACTGTGCCTCGGTTTTTTTCAAGTGCTAAGCATATTGCTAAATTCCTGTGCGGAAAATGGTGGCACTGTGGAGCACATCACGTAAGATTTCATCGGCAGTTTAGGGATTAAGTGAGAGTATCATCTTACTTTTAAGTTTTCAATAAAGGTCAAAAGAAAATTAAGTGCACACATTTAATACATCATATAAAAAATGATTATATTACACCATTTATTTTCTCAGATTACCAAAAAAAAAAAAACTTTGGCATTCATAAATTTATAAAATAAGAGCAATATTTGATGGTAACCAAATCAGACTGTCAAGCAAGATTTTGTTAATTTTTTTATTTTCTCCCTGTGCTATAGGATTTTTTTAGAAAAGATCTTCAAAATTTCTGAAAGAGTATGTGTCTAAAAACTACTTATTTTTTACTTTCCAAGAGCTGTGTGAATTTTGCAAATGATCTATAATATTTGAATTACTTAATCAAATCCACTTGATTTAAGTATTTACTTAAAACTGAACTAGCTCCCTAATGTTGAGGTAATCAAATATGTTAATAATGAACAGTAATGTGCATTAAAGAATATACTTATATTTTGAGGGTTTTTTTTTCAATAGACATTTGAATGAATAATTTTTGAGATATTTTAGATGTATTTGATTGCATACATATGGCTTAAAAAAGAATATTCATTTTTATTTTCCTTACAACCTCATTTAAGTCTTATCATGTTATAATGAACTGTGGTAATAGGTTTCATTATCCAGAAGAGTCTCAGCTTCTTTCATTACACCATAAATAAAGTCATCCTTCAAAATAATTGTAATATTTTTTTAATGCTCCTACTTTATTTTACTGTGATCTCTCAATTCAGTGATCTATATGATACCACTTAATTATACTACATATTTTGTATCATGGGGCACCAAACTGATGGAATGCTGGGAAGTATGCTTGATTATGACATCAAAGATGTGTTTTTTTTTTCTATTTTACGATCATGGCTGCTGAATTTATGGTGCAAGTTTCATTTTTCATATTTACTGACTTAAAGTGAAAGATTTTTCTCAAACTGGATTTACATATTGGGAGCAATTTGTTTCAGTCAGATAGTTTTGAGCAATGCATAACATTTTTTTTTTCTTTTTTAAAGCACAAGGTCAGTTTCATAACTTCCTGAAAGCTGCATTTTAATAAAGATTACAGTTTTCCTTTTGTGTGTCTGTTGTAACACCTTTATACACAAATTAATAGTGTTAAGTTCAACTTAAAATAAGAACTTAATATTTAAACTGTTTAAAAAATTTCAACAGTGAAAATTTTTAGAAACATTATCTAAGCACTGCAATCTTGTAAAATTTGATCAAACTTTCCAAAATATTCACATATTTAAACATTCAAGGTAAAAGAAAAAAATATAATCGATGATAACACTTAATGATTTAAAGAAAACAAAGGAGACCATAGAATGAAAAAAAATGAGATATAATATGTGTATATGTGTTCATATCATTGATTCAGATTCTTAAATACATATTTGTCACTGCAACTTCTTCAAGCATAGGGTTCATCCACAAAACATACACTTCCTGTCTTGTTATCCATTCGGTACTTTGAACGTTTCTGTAAAAGAAGAAAATGAATGGTCATATTCTTTGCATAACCATAAGAAATTGTTATCAGTTAGAATTTAGGGTTGAATAAATTAGTTAATTCACAATATAAATGAGAGAGGAACTGCAAATTCCACCCTCATTCGTGGGATTTCCAGTCAATTTTAGAGCAATAATAAGAAAAGTAATGTAACATTGGCAACTAGCCATTTGCTAATCTTGTGTGCTCTTCATTTTATTTTATTTGTTGTGTGTATAAGATTCATTTTAATTAGTGTTTAGACACATTAGTGTATGGTTATATTTTTATGGTACCAAATGAAGTCCTATGATGTTGTACATCAACACATTTCAACCATCCTGTCGCACAATACTCATTCATGTCTTTTCATTGAAAATAAACTGTAGCCAGGGCCAAATTCAAAGTCATCATTTATAGAAGTATGGTAGTGTCATCATCTACTGTAAGCTGATAAACTAACCACTGAATATAGTATGATGTGAGTCAGCTACTCTTATGAAAGAGAAACATGCAAGATCACTTGGTTCACAGTGAATGCCACTATATAGACCTTATTGATGCCGGGGACACTTCTGTTTTTTTTAATTTTTATTATTATTTATTTGTGCTGAACAGCAAGATAGTACATGGTTGAATGGCCCAGAATGGGCTTAGGATAACATATATATAGATAGATAGATATATATACATACATACATTTACCCCATGTGTTGCACTCATTCATATTTTTTCTCTCATTTTAAAAACGGACTATTTTCAAAGTGGGAATTGGTAGATATTCTGCATGAAAACTATTAAAATATGAATAACTGGGTATGTATTTAATGACTATGATAGGCCACTAAATAAGCTTTACAATATTTTATAATATATATATATATATATGTATATTAATTATGTGCATGCCAAAATGTGAAAACTAAATGCATTGTTATTCTTTAAATGCCTGGAAAATGTGTTTGCTGTAAGTTACCTGCTATATTATTTCTGAAGTCCTCTTTTATTTATCTTTCAGCATTATAAAGCTGCAGGTATAAGAATGCTTAAAAAAAATTTTTTTCATTAGGAGGAAACAGAAAATTCACAAACTATAATTAGAAATTACTTACTTTTTCTTAAAATCATGCTAGGGGAATACATAATAGCAAATTTCAAATTATCAAGGTTTTTGGTTTGATCTTAATTTTCTATTATGTTTATAGTGCTTTTTTAACATTAATAACAAAACAATTTATTTTACTTTTTATTGTGATTAACATTTTTGAATATTGCTTAAATTATGTGTGTATATATATATATATATATATATATATACAGTCGGACCTCTATTTAACAAACCTCTATTTTGCGAATTTCTCTATTTTGTGAACTTTTCCTTGGAACCAAGAACATTTTGTGAATTTCTTCGTAAAATAACCTCCAAATAGCGAAGTGCATTCTCTATTTAACGAACTTTTTCTTGTGATCTCATTATTTTTTCCCTATATTTCTCAAAATATTTCTGAACATTTCAAACTTAATCTTTCTTTTAACACATTCCGATGCGGGTTGCAGTTTGAAGAAAATACACCTGAAGGGGTTTTTGGTGACATTGTAAAGATGAGAGACGTATTATGAGAGAAATCACTTTTTCAAACAAAAAACTCAAACAAAATTAACAGACTTTATCAGTAATTAAATTTAAGGACGTATGTGGTAATGTATGCTTAAAATTACTTCTTATAATAAATGCGATAATGTGATTAAAATTCATTAATTTTAATATAATTTTTTAAATTGAAAATACAGTGTATTCCCGGAATATGTTTTGTTTTATTCTTGATTTCCTTGCAGATTTCTGTTTGACGGGTAAGAAATATAAAACAAATAGACATTAATTTAAAATAAAGGTGTGATCAATTACTTTCATTAATAATATTTAGTGTTTATGAATTTAAAATCTGTTTTGTTAGTTTAAAGTATTTTAAAAGGTGAATCTCTTTTTAACGAATTTTCCATATAACGAACTTTTTTTCAGGATTTAACGACTTTGTTAAATAGAGGTCCGACTGTATATATATATATATATATGTGAGCGAGATTGCAATTTTTTTATTTTTAGCCATATGTACAGTAAAAAAAGATCACAATGTTTAAGCAATTATATACACATGGTGAAATCTAATAAAATGGTCTTTGACACTTAAACTTTTCAGTTTTTCACTGACCTTTCACTTTTCAGAGTTTTATGTGGGTACATAAAATTCTATTGTTTTTGCTTTTTGTTCCTGCTATTTTATTTCTGAAGTCCTCTTTTATTTATCTTTCAGCATTATAAAGCTGTAGGTATAAGAATGCTTAAAAAAAAAATTTCATTAGGAGGAAACAGAAAATTCACACACTATAATTAGAAATTACTTACTCTTTCTTAAAATCATGCTAGGGGAATACATAATAGCAAATTTCAAATTATCAAGGTTTTTGGTTTGATCTTAATTTTCTATTATGTTTATAGTGCTTTTTTAACATTAATAACAAAACAATTTATTTTACTTTATACTGTGATTAACATTTTTGAATATTGCTTAATTTATGTGTATATATATATATGAGCGAGATTGCAATTTTTTTATTTTTAGCCATATGTACAGTAAAAAAAGATCACAGTGTTTAAGTAATTATATACACATGGTGAAATCTAATAAAATGGTCTTTGACACTTAAACTTTTGAGTTTTTACTGACCTTTCACATTTCAGAGTTTTATGTGGGTACATCAAATTCTATTGTTTTTGCTTTTTGTGCCCTTACAGTAGTATAAATGTTCATGATGATTGTTAACTCACCTAATTAGGCAATTTAAAATTGGCAGTGAATAAATTGCTAATTTTAAATGATTTAATCAGAAATAAAAATTAGGTTAGACCTATCTAGAAAAAGGTTCTACAAACTTTGTTAAAAAATATAAGTATTAATTTTAGTTGTAACTATAAGCATTAGTTTAATTATGCACTTTTAAAAAAGTGAGTAAATTTTTATTAAAATTGATAAATAGATGCTTAATCAATATTGGCAAATAAAATTTAACTCTTATGTAAAAAGTGAATTTAAATTTTACGAATTAATTTTATTTGAATTGCAAAAATTAAGGAAAATAATTTTTTAAAACATAAAAAATTACTGAAAGGAACTGAAGTAGGGTTCTAATAAGAATATGCTAATAAAGAACCACCAATTTTCTTTTAAATTTAAATAAACATACAAATAGCTTTAAGAACTTTCTCCCAGTAAATTGGTAATATGGAAAGAAGTTTAACTAACCTCTAGAACAGCCATACTCAACCTTTTTTTTTTCTCAGGCTGCATGCATATGTTTGCTACATTACATGGGCTGTAACATAGGATACTATTTATATATCCTATGTTGCAGGGAGGATAGCATAGGATACTATTTATATATCTTATAATGTAAAAAATAAAACTCAAAACCTAAATGCATTCAAACGTTTATTTTTAAAAAGTGATTTTTTTATGTTGAGACAAATTTTTGACTATTTTAGACAAATCAAATTTATACATGCTACATGCTACTCTCAATACATCATCAATGTAAGAATCAACAAGCCGATTTCTGTATAAGATCTTTGCATAGTTCATTTTAGAATTGGCTGATTCACAAAGATATGAGGCAGTGAAAGGCAAAGTGGTGAAAGTCACATTTTCAACTTTTTTTATTTGAAGGGCAAATATGTAATCTCCATGTTCAATTTATAGTGGAATTGCAAAAAATTATAATTTTTTCAATTTATAGTGGAATTTTTTGTAGTTTTTGCAGTAAAACGCTTTTGACTTACACCACTTTGCCTTTCACCGCTTCATATGTTGAAGTGAACATTGTGAGCAGCAGGTGGCACATTTTTATAGTTTTGTATTTTTCAGGCACTAATTTCCAAAATTATATTTACAAAAGCACCTGCCTGATAATAAGTGCTTCGGGCTGCAGATAAAAGCTTGGTGGGCCATAGTTTGAGTACCCCTGCTCTAGAACAATAGAATCTAATTGATGTTATTCCAGTCAAACTATGGTTAAATAATGACTCCATTAAAAAAATTATAATAATAATCTGCTTGCCTAACCACATTAAAATTTTTGTTCGTCGAAAGCTCCTCTTTCCCTTTCTTTATGGTAAGTGATATGAAAAAATACTTAAATTTGAATAAATCTAATTGCTTATAGTGTCAGAGGCATGGAATTAAAACATATATTTTATAACAGGATTTAAGAAACATGCATGGTATAGGATTTTTTTTAAATTGCAGAATAGAATGTAACTATTTCATGCATAGCAGGAGGAACTCTGAATGTGAAGTAGCTTATAATTGCAGAATTATTTTTTGTATATAGTTTCAGAAAAGTTAGATATTTCTTACAGGAAAAAGAAATAGTCTATATAAAACATGTTTGTAGTTTATAATAAAATTAAAGTTTAATAACTAGAACTAAAAAAATATCCTTTATTAAGTGTGTTAGAGTTAAAAAGTTCATTGAAGAAAAGAACTATGTAAATAACTGTAGTTTGGCTAATGCTCCCAAAAACTTTCTGAATTCTGAAAAGAAGCTTACTCTTGCATGTGCAAGCCCTTAGCTAACAGCATTAAATTGTGTAATTGATCACTTATTCCAAAAATAAAATTCAACAATGAATTTTGATGTAGTATTTTGAGAATTGAATTGGTGTATAATATATTTGCATGGACAATAAAAACACAGAACATCTTTTCAAGAATATAGCTATTATTGTAATTTTTTTTTCTTGTTTAAAATGGTATTAAAACTGTAGTAATATGTACACTCTCTTATAATTCACTTAAATACTTTGGGCTACAAACAGTATGAAAGCTTTTTTCATATACTGATTATTAATTTGGTTTCAGATTTGCGCCATTCATTTAATTTTTGCAATAGAGCTCACCTACTCCGAAAATTGAATTGATTTTGGAATTTTATGAATTGAGCTCTTTTGTATTTTTACAAAGCAAAAATAAACAAATAGCGAGATTCGTTCTGTTTGCTTTATACTATAATTGATCTGTACTATATATTTTCAGTACTTAATAGATAACTGACTAAATTACTGTACGGCTCTATTTTATTTACCAATCGCGCAAAGTGATTAGTGATACTGAACATGTGAGTAACAGATTTTTAGGTATTAGTTTATTGTTTCCATTAGCTATACTGCAACAGACAGTGTATACGGTAGGTTTTTCTAGCATGTCCCATTGGATGAGTTTAACAAATGTCACCTTTAAAGAAGTCTTCAACTGACAGTATTCTTCCTTATTGATTGATAGTAAATTAATGATCCCAAAATCTTTGTAAAATTATATTGCTTGCAATTTTAGTTAACTTCAGGCAAAATATTCATGTAGCCAGGCAACATTTCTTGGATTGGGCTTTGAGGAAATTAGACTGAGAAACTTGTTTAACAATATAATATACCCTTAAAAAATACCTGATATAAATGGAGGATGATAGATGAAAAAAAAAAAAAGTCAGTGATCATACACATGTATTTCTTTTGTTAAGAGTTTACAGAGTGTTCACAACTCAAGTATACACTGACTTTCTTTTTGGTTTTAGTGTATTGCTCCAAGAAATATGCTTTTTCAGGCAAGTGTTTTTTAGATGATATATCCTGCCATGAGTCTTTTAGAAAATAACAAACATCTATTTCTTTATGTGAAACTCATAACACTATGTTACTAACTGTGTGTGTGTGTGGGGGGGGGGGAGAAAGATATAAAACTAGTGCATGAGCTCTTCTTTTATAAACTTTTTAAACTAATCTAGTTTAGATACATTTCAGAATTTCCAAGCAACTGAAATATCTAGCATGCCAAGATCTCTCCCAAGTTCTGACATGAGAAAAGAAATTTGAAATTAAAAAGTATTTACACTAAAAGCAATTATCAGCATTCAAGTAAGACTTTTTTTTTCTTTCTTTGGGTAAGGGCTCTACAAAAGATGTTTTCAGAGTTCCATAATTCAAAAATATTAAAATACCAAATATTAATTTCTTATTCAAATATTGATCTTTATTGTATATATAAATGGATAATATATATAGATGTATCTATATTTATATATAATTACACACATTTATACATTTATGACACATAAACATACAATAACTCCACCAAAAAAAAAAAAAATTGAATAGCTACACAATTCAATATTTTTGACTTGTCTAATATATTCTGCTAAATTAAGTGTGCTAGAGAAAAAAATTGAAAAGCCATTAAGCAATCTGCAAAGTGAGAAAGAAGTAGGAAAAAAAGAAAGAGAAAAAAGACCACATTTATTTTATACAGTTTGGTTTACTTTTATTTCACAACAATAGGATAGAAGGGCGATATACATAGATAGCTATCCTAATTTAGAGTGTTAAAAGGTCAGAACTGCTCTTTAAGTCCAAAGTTAAACACAAATAATGGCTCTTGGTTGATCTTATGATTTTTCTCCAGAATTCTTGTTAAGGTACTTCATTACATCCCCATATAGTCTCTTCCCTAAAGAACAGAATGGTTATATGCTGTTTCTTTCATTTTCTAAACACTCACTATGACATAAAAGGAGCAATAATAAATGGAGGAGAATATTTAATTATGACTTATTTGAAAAGCTATATGCTGAGATAATTCTGATTAAGCTGATTATCTAGCTTCATTGATCTTTTTAATTTTGACATTATACTAAACATTTTGGGAACAGTAATACAGAAATTTTTTTTGGTTTACTAATACTAAATTATTTCAATTTTGTATTGAGATATCTCTAGTTAGGGGGATTAAATTCAGAGAATAACTTTGAATGGCATTGATAACAGTAAAATTCATCAATGCATATATGTTAGGCAAAAGACAGTCACAATAACTAAATATTATGGTTTAATAAAATCCTTTGTTTAAAGAAAATTACCCATTAGATTTACTAATATCAAGGGGGGCCCCGGGCTGCCCAAATTGGTCGGCATATCTATACTGTCTGTCCAGTGCCCAGGCCCATATGAAACATAAACCGAACAGGAGAAATAAACCCTCAGCTGAGTCTGCAGGTTTTGCTATGCAGCATGTTGTCTTCAGGTTTTCATGGCCAATACGCACTAGTGGAGGGGGCCGAGGTGGATTTGAGATTACTAATTTCATGGCTGTTGGCTTTACAGTAGAATTTTGATTATTTGATGTAGTGCAACATTATTAAGATTGCATCTTAACCTATTCAAATATGTCAATGATAAAAATTCAAGTATGTTGTTTTAGTCACTGTGACTTACGCCAACTTTAGCCAGGTTCCTCCTCAATTTTAATTCAGCATCCCTAGGACTAACATCTAGTGGGCTTGTACCATCTCTCATCTACTGACATCATTGAAGACTTTCTGGTCTACGGATTTAACGTACTCATATAATGAGAGAGCTGGCTTAGACACGAAGTTATTGAATGGCATATATCCAGATTCAAACTGAGCAACCACAGTCTGAAGCCCAGCATACTAATACTAGGCTACCTCAGGCCCTGTAAGTATGAGAGTATAAATATGCACTACAGATCAAAAGTTTAAGACCATTGAGATTAATGAGCATAACAAAGAAAATGTGACTCATTTAGGGTTTACATATATATCTTATCATTATACATGAAATAGAATCATTAATTTTACTTTCTTCAAAGTAACAATCACAGCTTTTTAAAACTACATCACATGGTAAGACATCACTGGTATCTGTACCATCAAGAAGTCCCAATATCTTACAGGTCATAAACTTTAGATCAGTAATGAGTACATATCTATACTTACTCATCTGCAATAATATTATACAGTCTTTTTCACAAGCAAGCATAAAGGTATAGAGAATTAAAATAGCATGCTTCTGACAGAAAGAGAACTTGTTTATGTCCCTTAATGAAAGACAGGAGTTTGTTTCATACTCTGCAAAATCAGTACTTAAACTAAAAATATCTAATAGATTGAATGAAAATTTTCTGGAAAAATAGTTAAAGCCATGACAAATGATATTTATTTTTAGTGGTTTTTATTTAAAGAAATCACTTTATTCATGTTTCAGATAATTATTAAATTAATCAAAAATCAATCAAGACATCCATCAATCCATGCATGATCCTTTATGTATAGAAATTTGAGAGTATTATTGGGTGAAATCACTAAACCAAGAATGCAAAGACAAAGAAAAAAAAAAAAATGTTTTGGACGTTATTCTAACAAACAATATTACTATGATCCAGTAGAAATAAAAAATACTCATAACCTCTAATTATAATGATCATAACCGATATAGTTTAATCTCTAAATAATTAGAGATTCAGCAACCTCTCATTATACACTGGATTTTAATCGTCCTCATCAAGTATACTGAAAAATATTATATAATTTCAATTTATAAGCCTCAGCTTAAAAGAACCCTTTGGTTATACATACATTACAAAAATTTCCAAGATCCCCTTTTTGTAAATTTGTCTTCAATTAATAAAAAAGCTCTTCCCAGGAAAATTTCTTTTTAATGATGGTATTTGCTTCCCTCATGGGGATTCCCATTCTAGATCAAACTGTTTACTATATCTTTAAGCCTTGTTACCTTCACTTCATTGTTCATATCCACATACCTCTATGCATATTTAGTCTTCTTATTAGTGAATAAAATAGTATGATGTCTCATGTAGTTATGCTCAATCCAAAGGAGAAGTTTTTGCAATCTGCAAAATTTAATTGGATGCAAGATCATTTTTACCTCAATTACTGTTGCTTTTGCAGTGTACAGATTTGTAAAATAGTTTATGGTAAACTACTAATCAATTTATTAACATGTACACATTAAAATATCTGGAAAATAATTAAATACTGTGAAGGATCTATGGCAGTGGTTCCCAACCCATAGAAATCTATAGACCACTAAGCCAGAAATTGAACCATGTGTGGACCACCAACATCCCCACTGACTTGAGGGGGGAACCTTCTGAGGGGTATGGGGGGTTCAGAATATCCCTCAGACAAAAGGGATGCAGGATTAATGTACTCACATTCTAACGTATCATATTCTAATAATAAAATAATTATGTTAAACTCTTTAGAAATTTTAATTCAATACCTGATACTCATCGGATATATTCAACCCATCTAGTTCAGTAAACATTGCTTTCAAATTCCCTATTTATTTGGTAACTTTTTTATATATAGTGCCGGACCACTCCCGAAGCTCTCGCGGACTACCAGTTGGGAACCACTGATCTATAGCTAAGCATTTTAAGATTTCTGGAAATAATTCTTAAAGGAATTAAAAAAAAAAAAAAAAGAAAAAAAAAAAAAAAAAAAGCAAATTTAAGAGTTCATCATAAAAATAGAGTTCAATTAAAGAAACATTCCAGGATACAAAGCAAAAAAATTGATAAGCTCTAGCATGCTTGCATACAATGGTTCAAGTAAGTTTGTGCTCAAAATTTAGCAATAAGCAGGGAGATATTAGGAGAGAAAATCCTAACTTTGTTGATAATTTCTGGAAAATACTTAAAAATCTTACCAGTTAATTAAACTTTTGAAAAATGCAGTTTTTTTCCTTAACTTAATTTTATTGAAATGGTTGACATTGGAAATTATTCTTGCTTCCTCACAAATTTTAATTTCTTCTTAAAATACGATTTAACTTATGCAGTGTTCTTATTTATACATCTTTTGGGTGTCAGTTCCTTGAACAGACATAAGTAAGAAGTCATAGAATGCAGTTTTAATAATGACTACAAAAGAGGAGAATATGTTAACATGCAGAAGAAAAGATAGTTCTAAAAAGTATCCAAGAGTGTTCAACTTTTATTTATTTTGTCTATTTTAATATCTTTTCTTAGTTATTTTGTGTGAGTAACCAGTTTTAGAACACAGAAAAAAGTTAAAATACACCAATGTCCTGAAATTTCCCTCTTATATACCACTTTCTTTGATTCCCCCATAGAAAGACATTTACTAAACTAATCAAAGCATGTAATCTGATTTTCTTTAAAAAAAAACTTAAATCACTTCAGAGAGGACTAATAACCTAAAAAAAAATTTTTCACGTAGTCTTTTCTAACGAAACTACCATGGGTTATTAACGTAGGATTACTTATCGTTGCTTACCTCTTTTGTATGTATGTGTTATGTATATATGTATCTATATATATGTATGTCAAAATTTTGACACATTTTGGTACTTTTCTGTTTAACTGTTTAATGCTTGTTCAAGTGATACAGAGTAGGTTTGGCAAGTTGCCAAAATTAAAACTCGTGAGGACGAACAAATGGTTTTAGCATCTGAAATTTTGCTTTCCAAAGGACCGTTATAGAGGAACATAATCCTACATTAAAAGAATAATTTATTGATGGAATTCCCTGATTAGAAGCAGATTACAAATACATTTATAATTTTGCAGTTATAATGAACCATATTGGCTAGTGTTTTGATTATACCTTTTATAATTGGGATTTCCATGATAGAGAGAGAAAAAAAAAAACTGATGCCAACCTCATACCGGTTACAAAATATTATTACAAGTGTAAAATAAAGCCATTAAAACATACGAAGCAAAGTTTATCTCCTCCAAACAGTAGTTATGAGAAACTATTACTGCAAAAATAACATATAAAGGTTATTTTATTCTTTTCTTTTAAATTTCTAGGACTCCCTGTTTCATAATTTTGTGATTATACATGGCAAAGTCTGTACAAGGACGAGTTCACAGTTACAAAGCAGATATAGTTATTTTAATTAATTTATTATTCTGTTTTAAAATATTTTGTTTGTTTTATCTGTTTACAGTTAGTCAACAACCCCCCCCCCCTCAAAAAAAAAAAAGGAAATAAAAAAGAGCCACACAGTATAATTCTTCTACACCCTAAATACTACATAAATTACTATGGCATGAAACATCCTACCGCAAAATACACACCTTTAAGTCTATCAATTCTTAAATTTAATATGTTTACTAAAGCAACAAATAACAAATATGCTTTCCAAAAATCAAACATTCATATTAATTCAAGAACATTACTTTTATGAAAAATTAGAAATATTCTCGGAACAAGTTTGAACTACCCTACTACCCTTTAGACCAGGGGTTCTCAATAAGGAACCCCCCCCCCCTCTCTGGGGGAAATTTAGTGTTTCAGGGGAAGGGGGGGGGTGGAACTACTATTCAGAAAAGTGTGATGTTCTGTAGATTATGAACAATGTGTAAAATTGTAGTTTATTTTTAATTTAATCTGTGCCATTCAATAAAGTTTATTGAATGTCACAGATTAAAATCAGTTCTTGAACATGCAGCATTATTTTTAGTCTGTTAAGTAATTAGTTCTGAATATAAACATTTTATCAAGTTTTGAACACTATACATTTCCTATTGCTATTGAAATTGTAAAATTCTACTGTAAAAATAACCCAAATATATGAGGTGGTGTAAGGCAAAGTGGTGCAAGTCAGTAAGTCAAGTGGTTAAGTCCAAAGCATTTTACTGCAAAAACTACAAAAAATTTCACTATAAATTGAACATGGAGATTACATTTTTGCCCTCAAATAAAAAAAGTTGAAAATGTGACTTACATCATTTTGCCTTTCACCGCCTCATATATGTACTAATATCGTAAAAAAAAAGACTTTCAATATTATATGCCTATTATTATTATTTTCTAATGCGGAGGTACTTGTTGTGAGACATTCCCCTATTGTTATTCACCCCAAAGTCTTTCTGGCTACTTTGGGAGTCCCATTTAGGTGAGCAAGCATTGTTCCTTTGAGGGAACAACATAGAAACAACCAAGCCTTATTTGGGATTTGAACCTAAGACCACTGTGTGGAAGCTCACAACGCTAAACACTATACCATGTGGGTGGCATGCATATTATTTAGAATGCACTTTTTGAGTAAGACAGTTTTGGGAAGGGGGAAATACTATTCTGAACTACTGTGAAAAGGAGGAATGAAAGGTTGAAAACCACTTCTTTTTACATGACAAAGGATCAAAAGCGATATATGCCAATAGCTTTATTTTGAGCATTTTTAATTTGTAATGTACTAGTTTATGTTATGTAAACAATTCATAGAAAAAAATTATAATTTGTCACAATATGTAGTTAAAATATAAAAACTGAGTAAATTAGAAATAAATCTGTGTGCAGTTACGATTATTATGATAAACATGCAATCAAAATTTTAGAGTCTCTTTATTGTTTTTTTATACAAATAAAATTTCCATTTCAGACTAATATATTCACATAGCTATGTATAACAGAAAATGTAACAAAATTTAGAATAATCCATCATAAAATAAAATTTTAAAAATAAAATGTATTTAAATTGAAATTTCATTTAATTTAATAATAAAAAGAATAAAACATTTTTCAGCATACAGTACAATTATACAAATCACAGAAATCAACAGTTTTTAAACACTATAATTGCCAACAGAATGCACATATTTCAATATGATTCTAACTCTAAATGGAATGTTACTTCAACAAGTAAACTCGGAATATTTGAGTGACAACAGAAATTGTCAACTGACACAAAAGTACTTCTTAAGTAGTAGGTTACATATCTTCAATTTTTTAAAAATTTCTAAAGTACTTTCACCTTAACAAATGGAGAAAAGATTCACACATGACAACACAGACGATGGTAATCTGTATATGAGAAACATTTTGAGGGAGAGACTGCTCAAGAAAGTTTCCCATAGCTATGCAGAAATAAATATGAAATAAATCTGTTGACATTTTAATCGTCAAACCCCAGGGCAGAAGTGCATTGCCATACTCCATCTTTCAACATTATTCACACATATGCTTATTATAAGCATATAAAATAGGGCACACAACAAAGGTATCAGACATTTATAGAACTAAACAGAATATTATGCCTCTATTTAAAAGCACTTTTGCTTAACTGTGCTATTTCTGAAAAGCATGTAAAAGATTTTGCATTCTGTTACAAGAAGCTAAAAGTAAATATGTGTACATACATTATATATATATATATATATATATATATATATATATAATATGAGATTTCTTTCTTTATGAACAAAAACAGTATTTAGAAAGATGCTGAGTAATATGTATTGCAGGCAATCTTGAATGTGACATATAATAAACTGTAAATCTATTTTCCAATATTCACACCCATTTCTTTCCAATGTATTACTATTATTATTTTTTAAATAATTGCGCTAAGGTATCATCATTGTTGCATAATCAAATGACAGTAAGAGTGTCATTTTAAGTACCTTTAAAATAATTAATGTTTCAGTAATAAAAAGTTGCTTCCAGTTAAAATATTAAAATGTGAAAACAGTCTGAGTTCAGAAGAATCTACCAATTGTATTTTAAAACTGTACTTCCACTTTCTTATCTCTATGACATTACTCATTTCTTAGAAAAATGTTACACAGTGAAATTGTGAGATATATGAAGTTGTAAAGCCATAAACCATTTAATGAGATAAAAAATATAGATCTACAAAATATGCATTTGCATGTTTCAAATATAACTGTAATCCTGACAATACTCAAGAGAGAACTACTGAATTGTCAGTTACTATTTTGTTTTTATCCAATTTTTTTATTATTATTCTATAGTTACAACAGAAACAAGTGGGTTTTTTTCTTTTAAACAAAAATAAAAAATCACCACATAACAAATAATTCTCTCATCTTTCTGTAAAAAATAATTCTCTCATTCCAGAAGTATATTTCAGAACCCCATGTATAAGCCCATGTAAAGCAGTCTTAAAAGCACTAAACCACCAAGACTATTTTTCACAATCCCTTTCTTGCAAGAGGAGATTATGGGTATATGAATCTCCCAATTACATTCCAGCTCCAACTCTATTTTTTTAAGAGCTATGGAAATGCTAGTCTGTTTTTTTCCTTGGACAGTTTCCTTGACTCCTACTAACTATGATTCTTTTTCCACAAAAGAAAAAAATGCCTGTTAAATAACTAAACATATTTTTACTGATGAAGATAGAAGTTCACCATAATTTTCAACCCCAAGTTTTTTCTTCCAAGTTAAATTACATTCCAGCTCCAACTCTAGTTTTTAAGAGCTATGGAAATACTAGTCTTTTTTTCCCTTAAATAGTTTTCTTGACTCCTACTAACTTTGAATTTTTTTTCCATAAAAGAAAAAAATGCCTGTTTAATAACTAAACATTATTTTTACTGATGAAGATAGTAGTTCACCATAATTTTCAGCTCCAATTTGATGAGGATTTGCTGGATTTAGAAAATAGATTGATTTTCAAATGACAGAAGAAGAAAATTAATTGGATTGGTTTTACTATGTACCTAAAATTGACAGAGAGGGTGAAGCAACACACCCTACAGAGAGTGTCAACCAATCACATTTGCCTGTACTGGATAATAGCAGCAGCCGATTATTATTGATCCCCCCCCCCCCCCCTCTGGTTTTATTTTGTTCCTGTTGCAAGGAGAGTCAAGGTTTGGTAAAACAACAGGTAAAAGTATTGCACTCTTTAGAAGGTTGTGATGATTTTGTCAAAGAATGGATCAACCTTAATTGAGTAATAGAAAGCAGTTAGTCATTTTCAAATACTTTTATGAAAAAATGCTATTAGAGCATAAGTTTATATTAGGTTTTAAATATAAATTTGTTTCTCCATGGATTTGTGTTATTGGATCAGATTGAAGTATTTTAAATATGGTTAACATACTTCTATCATTTTATGAGCTTTGCTTTGACTTAATTATGTAAATTGATGTAAGGTGAATCAAATTATAGAATAACTCTAAATATATGCAATATATATATTATTGCATTAATAAATGCCACTTCTTCATTTGAAAGATAGTAAAAAAAATCACATAGATCATAAAAGTTTCTTTAAAAGCAGTTTAAAGTTTTAAAAAAGTTCTAAATTTTTAGACTATAAAAAGAGTGAGAAACATGATAGAGATGATAGGGAACAAAGCATAATCATTTCTGCAAATGATTATTTTCCAGAGAAGTGCATTATATTTATGTTACATGCAAAGAGACCTATTAACATTTTTTTTTCTTTTTTCTACCATTACAAGCTTAGCAATCATTCATTACAGATATTTCTTTTCTCACTTAAAAACTGGTTTACAATTTTAAAAATGTACTTTCTATATTCATGCAAACGGGTTTATTGCAATTTTATGATAATATTACAGGAAATAGCACTAACTTCCATAAAGAAATAAGTACGGAAAATGAAGAAAGGGAATAATATAAAATACAAATAATACATTTTTGAACAGTTATATTCATACACTTCTACCACTCAAATCTTAGCTACCAGAGTGTAAACATTTTTCAAGACAGCTTTTCACTTCTGTTTTTTTTCTACTACATTTACATTTAGCAAAATCACAGCTCACAACTGAACACCACACTCTTTACTTCCAAATTCAGAATGTTGCCAAATTATCTAGAATTTTGTATGACTTAATATGATAATTTTCTGACAAGTTGTACCAGAATTTATTTTACACAATTCAAAATATTTTAGAATCTTTCATTGAACACTATATATATGTCAAAACCACATAATAAACCCATGTCTTCCCATATAGCTAATAAGCACATTAAGCTTTCAAGAACTGCTATAATCTAAATGCATTTTGAATCAAAGTAGGTCATTTCAGTCTATGTTAGGATTTTATTGTTCAAAGCTGAAAAAAAATATATACTAAGTAACTGATCCACCAAAATAAGTTCTATTCCATTACAGATGATGTGACACAACCACTTAAAATCCTATGACATTTCAATAGCAGAGAAATTTTTTTAAGTCTGATACTCTGATATTGCCTTTGACGAAAAAAATATGTGTGTCATTTAAATAGATAATCCCTTTATAGCACCCCTTTCAGGAATGCATGTCAAGTAAATGTTTGGCTCAATCTGTTGATTGTTACCTCACTAACAGAAGCAAGTGGAGCAAACTGGTTTTGCAATTCTGGAAGAGGGCCTTCATCTTCTACATTCTCATCAGGGTTCATATCATCCATTGCCTGGTATAAAAAGAAAAAAGAAATATTTTGTACAAAATCTTCAAAACGGCCCAAAAAATTATAATGCTTTTAGCTTTGAATATTATGTAACAAATATTTATTTGTTTATTGAAATGGCAAGCAAAGCAAGGAATCAGAGTATTCGCTAAAAGAAAAATATTGTTATCAAATCAACTTTACTGAACTAATTGGAAAACTTTCCAAGTTTACATATATGTATTTATTTATAAGAAAGTTTGTTTGTTATAAATTGTTCCTTATCCCCTTATGTGGTTTATACCTATTATAAATGGTCAATAATGTTTATATAATACAGTACAACCTCCCAAATCCGGAACGTTTTAATAAATGGCCAATTTTAATTTTACTGATAGATGTTGCTACCAAAATGATCGGTAAAACATTGTGTTTCCTTTCAAGGAAGTGACAGCAGCGATTTTGAAGGATTTCAAGTGTCTGGGAAAGAAGCTGAAATAGCAGAATTAGTGGAATGTGCAAATAAAGCCAACATTAACTTGGATAAATCGGACATACAGGAAGTTTTAGACATCAATGAAAATATGCCAATTGTCGGTTCTCTGAGTGATTCTGAAATTATTCATAGTGTGGTAAATAACAAAGGTTATGATGACAGCAATCGTGAAAGTGATTCAGAATGCCTCGAAAATGAAAAAATGTCAACGAAAGACCTGATAAGATCATTAGATAAAACAATATTAGGCTTAGGACAGCGGTATTTTATCTTGGAACATGAAATTATGGCAGTATATAGTATTTGAGAAAAAATAATTTCTAATAAGCTGAAACTAAAACAACAGACATTATTGACTGAAATGTTCAAATTATAATGTAATTATATGTTCTGTATTCAAGTTTATTTAATAATTAAACCACTTTACATTTTTTTAAAAGGGTGTTTATTTTTTCCCCTAAAATTTTGTAGTGTTATTCAAAAACCTCTCAAATCACAAATCTAGAAAATAACCAAATCCGGAATTGCCATGTCCTGAACACTTCCAGATTTGGGAGGTTGTACTGTACTGACATTTTTCTGTTTTCATTATGTATGAAAATGTGTAAATTTAGTTAGGGAGGAAGAGGGTTTGATAACAGCAACATACCATATAAAGGCAATCAATCATCAAATTGGCAAGATGTTAGGAAGTTTGAGGAAGGTGTTCTATTGCGAAATATCCTTCTTACAATACATGCCAGGAAAACCATAGAAAAATCTAGATTATGCCTTCAATATTATTATATTCTTTAAATTTAGTAGCCTTTATATTTAGTGATTATTATCACTCAGTTACAATCCAACGACATTATGATCAACTCTGACACAGGGCCGCCCAGAGAGGAGGGGGGGGGGGGGGCAACTGGGGCAATTTGCCCCAAGCCTCCAACTGCCAGAGGGGCCCCCAAAAAAAATTTTAAAAATTTATTTATTAGATTTTCTCCGAAAGAAAATTCTGAAACTTGTACTGTACTTCAAAATTCAAAATAATATCCTGAAAAAAGGGGCCTCTCCAAAAATAATAAAAAAAAAGATTCGATTAATCAGATTTCTCTTACTACAAAATAGTCTTCTGCAAAATAGTCTCGGTGCCCCCAACAGAAGTTTGCCCCAGGCCCCGTAAAGTCTCTGGGCAGCCCTGCTCTGACAAGACATGAAAATGATTTTTTTTCCAGTTTTTAGCCTTTGATAAAAAGGAATTTTTTAGGAAAATTAGACCAATTTTTATTACATTGACATAATTTCATACAGAGTTTGTATACAGAATAAATAATCAAAATACACAACAAAAATATTTAATAATGGATTCACAAACTTCTTATTGAAATATTTTATCAAGATTATTACTCACAGAGCTAACAAGTTGTGCTCCAGCAGGATCCCATTCTAGTTCTTGAGAGGAGGTAGATCTGAGAGGTGCCATTTCTACAGCATTTTCTAAGATTAAACAAATGAAAAATTTTACACAATATATATGCCTAAGAAGCACAAAGAGAATGAAATTTTTAAAGGGTTTCATCAATAACCACAGTTGATGGGAACTAATGAACTGTATTATGACAATACTTCAAGTTCAGAAAAAAAGGGTAAGAGAACATAAACAAAAGTGGATACTTTTGTTAAAGTCCTCTTACATGCTGTATGGTCTGAAAAAAAAATGCTAAAATAAGTGCTTTATATGATTACTTTTCATACTCGGGCACGACAGCTCAATTGGCAAGAGCAGCGGGCCAGTGATCTGAATGTTCCTGGTTCAATGCTTGTCACTGCAAATCCACCACAGTGTTCACTAATGGTGGCTGGGGCACGTAAAATAGGTCATGGCTGCAAAGTCCTCCAAGTTCTCAAATTTACCTCTGGAGGTGCATGGTCAAGTGTTCCGGTCTCGTCACTTGACTCAGTTCAAAATTACAGGACGGGTCATTTAGTCAAGTCGGACTCTGACCCTTGTGCGAATTCAAAACAGGAGCTGTCCCTTTCAGCCCATTAGCCTATTAGGACCTGGTGAATGGAACCTCCAACCAGGGAGAATTAGCAACAACAACAAATTTTCATACTAAGTTCATTACTTAACAACTACCTCTTGGGTTTAGATCCAGAGCCTTCTTAAGGACGTAACTTCAATTCTTCCTGGTTCTAGGTTTTGGTCTTCACATTCTTCTTTTTTATCTGTTTAGCTCTTCTACCAAAATGTTAAGCCCTCTTCTTGGCCATACTTGGGGTATAAACTGAACAGGTTTTGAAATGATAACAATATTTCAAAGCCTGTTATGTAATCTTTCATTTGCTGAATGTGCCCTAATCTTCATATCTTCTAAATTTTATTTCTTTGACTCAATCAACTTTATTATAATTTACCATCATTTCTCTGCTTATTCCTTATTCTCCATATTGCATTTTCATTGACTGGGCCAAAAATTGTCATCAGTGCCTTTTGCTCCCATATTTGTAATCAATTTTGATCACTCTCGATTAATGCAAGTTTTCACAGCTGTACATAAGTAAGGGTTTGAGAATTACTTTACATGGTTTGAGAATTACAATACTTCAAGCTCAGAAAAAAAAAGGTAAGAGGACATAAACAAAAGTGGATACTTTTGTTAATGTCCTCTTACATGTTGTATGCTCCCCCCCCCCCAAAAAAAAGCCAAAATAAGTGCTTTATATGATTACTTTTCATACTAAGTTCATTACTTAACAACTACCTCTTGGCTTTAGATCCAGAGCCTTCCTAAGGACGTAACTTCAATTCTTCCTGGTTCAAGATTTTGGTCTTCCAATTCTTCTTTATATATTTTTTTACTCTTCTATTAAAATGTTAAGCCTTCTTCTTGGCCATACTTGGGGTATAAACTGAACAGGTTTTGAAATGATAACAATATTTCAAAGCCTGTTATGTAATCTTTCATTTGCTGAATGTGCCCTAATCTTTATATCTTCTAAATTTTATTTCTTTGACTGAATCAACTTTATTATAATTTACCATCATTTCTCTGTTTATTCCTTACTCTCCATATTCCCTTTTCATTGACTGGGCCAGAAATTGTCATCAGTGCCTTTTGCTCCCATATTTGTAATCAATTTTGATCACTCTCGATTAATGCAAGTTTTCCCAGCTGTACATAAGTAAGGGTTTGAGAATTACATTACATGACTGGATTTTACTTTTGAGCAAGATCATAGAAGATCTTAAGAGTTGATTACTACACTTGTTCCTTCTTGTTGCAACTATTCTGTTCATAATTTCAATTGAAACAGCTTTACTTTCTGTTATATCTGAGCCTAAATATGTGAATAATTGTATTCTTTCAATGTTTTTCACCAACTCAAAAATTTAGAATATTTTTTAAATTGATTTTTATCTCTGGCAATATATATATATAATATATATATATATTTATACAGGGCCCGATTTAGAAAATTCTTGACTATAGGCACAACTCGGGATGGGGGCCCCATAACACTGATGTGGGCATAAAATTTCCAAAATTGACACACAAAAAAAATAATTATGAATCATTGTGAAAGTAACATTTTACCAAGAATTGGCTATTTGAAGCGTAGAAGCCTAGAACATTATCAAATAACAAAAAGCAATACAACATATTAACTTCATCATTAAAACACTAATACAATGCAACCAGAAAAACCTATTAATCCCTTACATACACTATAACAGGGGTGGCCAAGCTCCTTTATAGTCTGAGCCATTTTTCAAAATTTGAAATTTTTCGCAAGCCACAATTAAATACGTATTTAAAAGGTATGCAAAAAAGGTATTAAAAAATTTTTTTTACAGAAATTATATTTATTGAAAACATATAAATAAAAGTACAAAATATGTGTATTGAAATTTAAATATTAAAAATTAAACACATTTATTTTACTTCTCTTGATAATTCTTTACAATTTGGTGAATAATTGGTGACAGCACTTCTCAGTAATTCTTTGAGATGCTGGTTAGTTAATACTGATCGGTGCTTGGATTTTATGAATTTTAAAGTGGAATAAAATGATTCACATAAGTACGTTATTCCGAATATTCAAATAATTTGACAAGCAGCCTTTTTTAATTCAGGATACTTCGATTCTGGTACAAATTTACAAAATTCAGTAATCAGCGTCAACTTATATTTTAATTGTAGAGCTTGATTTTCTTGCATCTCTATTAATTCTAATTCTCCAGATGCTTTTTGAGTCATAATCATATTGGAAATGGAAAACACACCTTGAATTATGTTAATTTCAAATGGATTCAGAAAAAAATCAAGAGACAATTTAAAATATTTCAAGTCTTGAAATCTATTTTGGAATTCCATCAATATTCCTTCTAGCTTTTTTATATACTCGTTGAGTTTTTCGTGTTTAATATTGGAACAAAATTTTTTAATTCGAGGAAAATGACAAAATGTTTTATTTTTAATGTCCTTTTGAAAAAGTTGTAATTTAGTTTGAAAACTAAATATACACTGTGAGAGGTCAGATATTATTTTATCTTTCCCCTGCAATTGTAAATTGAGTGTTTGCAAATGTTCCATGACATCAGTCAAAAACATTAAGTCTTGTAACCACTCATCATCGTCTAATTCTAAATAGGTTATTTCCTTTTCTTTTAGCAATGCAGTTATCGGATCAGACAAATCTACAAATCGATTTAATACATTGTAGCTAGATAACCATCTAACAATGCAAAAGAAATTAATGTCATTTGGAAGTTCTTCATCCTTTAATTCTTCAAGGAAATTTTTTGAATTGTTGATGATGTTTTGCATTGGTGCAAATGTAATTTACAATGTGTAACACTGTTTTCATAACATCAGGATATTTTGAATATTTTGTAACGAGATGTTCTCGGTGAATTATGCAGTGAATTGGTATGAATTGTGGAATTTGAGAATCATCTCTTAAAAGCCCAATAAGACCGATTTTTTTACCCAGCATTGCCGGAGCTCCATCAGTTGCAATGCTTACAAGTTTATTAAGAGGCACATCAAAAGTTTTCATTATGGAATCTAATGCATTTTTAATATTGACACCGCGGGTTGACTCTTGAAGTGCTACTAAATCTAATAATTCTTCTTTAACAACGAAGTCAGGTGAACCAAAATGTATGAAAACTGCCAATTGCGGAAGATCTGTGATATCTGTCGATTCGTCAAGGGCTAAGCTGAATGCAATACAGTTCTTCAAATCATTTTTAAAATTATATTCAAGGGATGTATTAATTGCAGTTATGCGTCGTTCGGTTGTGTGTCTCGAGATGGGAATTTGCGAAACAACTTTGTGCAATGCTGCATTATTTGGATCTAAAACTTTTAAGTACATCTTCCAAGTTTTTTTTAATAAACTCTCCCTCTCCATACGGCATTTTGCACGAGCGATATTCCAGGCAATAACAAAACTGGCTTCAGCCACATTATTAGCTTGATTGCTAAAGGTCATCAAAATTGACTGTTTATTTAAATTTGATTTTAAAGAAGCAAGTTTATCTGATCTTAATTTGGAATTTGGTGGATACTGATTAGAAAACTGAGGATGATTGGTTTCATAATGTCGACGTAAATTGCTAGCTTTATAATTTTTGACCGTAGAATTACAAATAACACATAATGCTTTTCCGTTATTGTCAATAAAAAAGAAATTCTCCTCCCACTCATTATTAAAACTTCTATTTTCTTGCTCGTATTTTCTTTTTTTATTTTCATTCTCTGTCGTCATATTTTTAAAAGAACTGGAAATAAATAAAGAAATTTAGAAAATACAAGTTTTGTGTTATTTAAACAATAACAACACGTGTTACATACTACGAAACAAATTACAGTTAACTTACCAAAAATTTCAGATTACAAATTATATCCATAGCAAGAGTGATACAAATTGTTTCCTCCAGAGCACAATGTCAACTGTCCATTGCAATGAAAGTTTACAAATTCAAAATCGGTCTGGAGTCGGTCGATTACGGACAATTATGCCACTGTTTATGTTCGTTCGTGCAGTTTTTGATGAGTCATATGATTCTTAACTTGGACGGAAATAAAATTTGTTACAACGTTGCACTTAGTCTTTCATATTTGTTGTCAGTAATTTAAAAGTGTAACCAACCCTTTTTTCCTCAGCAACTATCTTCTCTAATGAGTAGAGGGTGCTACGCGCCACGAGGAAGTGTCCTCTCCTTATTATTTTTGTCTTTAAAAAGGGAGAGGGGCTTCCGGGGAAAAACTCCCACCAAACAGGCATTGGGGTTAGTAGTTGATCTTCTAATGCTGTTGAATGTGGTTGTTGTTCTTACTAATGTTAAAATTGTATATATGTAAATATAATTAAATTAATTATGTATGTGCTATTGTAATTAAATAAATATCTTCACATTCTGAGATGGCGTTAGACCTGATTCCAATTAGCTGATTTATTTTCAACGCTGAGCCTGACTAGTAGCGTTCTTTCCCACCATAAGTGATGACCATTGGACGCCGAACGCTGGATAAAGTCGTGAAGTTTCCACTTCATGCTGCTGTCAAGAGTTGTCGTTGCCGGCAGCCGCTGTTTTGCTTTTAATATCTATTTAGTTTTGGTTTTGGTTGTCGATGAACGTTGAAGTAACCCTCGTTCCCACCACAAAAGACATTTTGAAACACATACGGAACGATAATAATTTTTTAAAATATAATAACACAAAAATGAAAAGAGAACTCGGGTACATTTATCGAGAGCCACAAATAATCCTTCAAAGAGCTGCATGTGGCTCGTGAGCTGCAGGTTGGCCACCCCTTCACTATAACATACATATGATGAACTATACATTTAACTATACATATGATGAACCAATCAATCAATCAAATTTGAAAGGATAGATAAAAAAAAATAGGATAAAGGTAAAATTTGTAAAAAAATTTGAATTGGGAATTTTTTCTTTTTTTCCTTTTAAAATTAAAATTTTTAGGGGCCACCCCAACATTCCGGGGCCCCCTAGGCCCAGGCCTAATGGAAAATCAGGGTCCATATATATATATATATATATATATATATATATATATATATATATATATATAAGCTAAAAATTACAGGCTTTTGATCAAAATAGTTTCCCCTCTATTTACAAATACATTTCATTCAACCTTTTCTAGATGTAAAATAAAAAGCATTGGTGAGAGTTGATCTCACTGTTGAAAGCCACAGTAACTTTAAATCTGTATATGTACTTTTCACATACTTTTTTTTTGTTGTCTAAAATGGTGATTTGTGTATACATTAATTCTAATTTCAAACGTTCTGCAGTCAAATTAAATCTTATAATTACAGTTCTAAAAAAACTATGTTTAAAGATTAAGAAGAGTTCTTTAAACTGGTTACCGATTTTAAAAATGTACTTTCCAAATTCATTGATTGCAATTTTGTGATAATATTAGAGAAAATCACAAATTTCCATAAAGAAATGAGTAAGGAAAATGATGGAGGAATATTTGGTTAATGATAATCATTCTTTTTTATGGGCTGTACTTACCTGGATTAAGTTGAGTTCCATTACTATCAGGTTTAGATGGTTTCCTAAAGTTCACAGAAGGTGTGGTATATGGGGGTGGAGTAGTGGGTAGACGAACAAGGGGTTGCACATCAAATGCAAAATCACCAATGCGCTCATCTTCACCAGAAAAACTTACAGCTTAAAATAAAATAAGTAGACATCATTTTGAAGGAAGAGTTTTAGATAGAAACAAGACAGTATTCTTTCTCTTAAGGATTATTTCACAGATAAGTTGAGTTGATGTAAATGACCTTGACCAAAACCCAATTTTATATAAAAGATTTATAATTCCTTTAAAAATTTACATAAAAAAAATCAGTTACCTGCTGATATGATAGCTGATAATTTGCCAATTATTCTTCATTTACCAAATCTTTTTCATTAATTTCAATTTTAAATGATTAAATTATCTTACAACTTTTCTTTCTATAACTAACTACATTCAAAATATTTTGCTCAAGTTAACCACATCCATTTTTATTCCATTAAATATTTAAAAACTGATTCTGCATCCACTAGAATTTAAAATTTTTCAAAGTTCCTCGTTACAACTTTGAGGTAAACCAAGTTTTAAATACATTATATAAAGATTTTTATAGATTATACAATTCAAAAAATGATGAAAGGCAGATAATTTTTACCTTAAATAAACACTTCAATAGAATTAAGATAGAAGGAATGACAAGTTATTAATAAAATTAAAATTATCTTAAATTTAGTGGTCTAGCGAAAAAAAAAAAATATATATATACAGATTCAAAATTTTTTTAAATGGTCATGGATTTTTTAAAAAAAATCTATATCTCAATTTTAAACATAGGAAGTCAATTTGACACCTAGATTTTCAGGTTAAGAGTGAAATCTGGAGTACATAACGAAATTTTGTCCTGAGCTGATCAGACAAAGGGTATAGAAATGTACAAAGAACATTCATACAGACAGAATTTCTATTTTACAACCACAGATATTCATACAATAATTGAACAGAAAAGTTTCTATGAACATGCTTTGTGAGTTAGGCAGTTAACCGTTAAGTATGTTTTCAGATTCTTTATAAATTAAAAAAGAAAAAAAATACCTTTAGCACTTCGGTCTCCACTGACAGTTCTCCTTTTTCCTTTTTTATACATGTAATACTCATCCCCAAGACGTTCACGTTTATGTCTTCTTTGGATACGATAGATATAAAAGAGTAAAGCCAGAACAACAATAATCAAAAGAACCCCCATCACAGCAGCCACACCTATATACCAAAGAGAAAGGTAACTTAAAAAATAAGTAATGTAACATAAATTCAAACTGAAAAACACTTTTACTTGATTTTAAATTACAAAATATCAATCTATGTATATAAAAGTTCTGTAACTGACTGACTGGCAGGTAACACACAGACCAAACTACTAACCTAAAGGGTTGAAATTTTGCATGGCGGTTCTTCTTATAGTGTAGGGGTGCACTAAGAAAGATTTTTGAAAAATTCTTTTTAGATTTTTTAAAATTAAATTTTTAAGCTGTTTTTGTAATATTCTTTAAAGTTTGCATTTAAAATAATAATCTGAGGGTCATAAAATTTATATCACAAGAAAGATCATAAAAATTCCTTTAAAATGAAATCTTTTTCGAATCTTTACCTCCATTTTCTGATTTTTGGTGAATTTTTAGACTTTAATTTATTAAATGCTGATCACATGGTTTCTTTTCTTTTTGTGGTACTTTAAATTAATTTTGTATCATGCACATAACAATGAAATAAATTGACAATTTTTTTCTTCTTGCTAATGTGGCAAATTGAATATTATCAAAAAAAAAATTAAAATACAGTAAAACAAATGTTCCTCAAACTGTACTATATTCTTTAGTATGTTCTATAAGATTTAATTTCAATATTTTCTTCTACATTATTTTGTCTATAAAAATATCCGTTGTGATTTTTTTATAAGCATATTTTTTGGGTTGTTTTTGGGCATTAATTGCATACATTGACCATTGCATTTAATTTGAATGTACTCCATAGCGAAGCATGGGTATTCAGCTAGTTCTTAAATAAAATTCAAATATTTGAAATGTTTTTTAACTGGAAAAAAGTTTAAAAAAAACTATTTTTCAAGATCATTCACCTGTTGAATTGGCACTTATCATCAGAGAAACAAAAAGGTTTTAGTTCATTATGAAATTGTTAATTTGTCAGAATTTTGGTTAAAACATCGCTAATTTATTACTGAATCTCATAAATAAAATTACATAACATTATGCTGTAACTAAAACTTAAACTTAAAGATCAAAGTTCTTTAATTTAATAAAATCATATAAAACCTCCAATAACAATGTGTGAAAGAAGTGAGACCATTAAGACATATGTAGATAAGTTAGAACAGTTAGAAAGCAGATACGTGATTTTTCCAGATGAGAGATTGCTAGAGCATTGAAGAAGATATTTATTAGAAAAATACATTAAAAAAATTAATTCTTTAGAAGACAAATATCAATCAAAGTAAACAAATTTTATACTATCTATTTGCTAACTAGACAATTTTAATTAAAAATCTTGTGTTATTGCTTTTAAATATAAACACAAATGCTAAATCTATTTTTCAGGTTACATTATACACTTTTCAATTTTATTTTGTAAGCTGTGGAGCACATTCAAAAGAGCATTTTTGGATGAGAGCTCTTAAATCACTACATAGCAGTAATTTCTTTACTGAAGCTTGAATCGAAACAAACTAATAAGACAGTATGAAGAAGAGTTCAATGAAAAAGGATTCTGACCGATTAAGTTTTCCTACATGTAACCTCTGAGATTCTTAATCAAACTGAGATTTCTGAATTCTGGATTTAACTAATAATTCTGAAATGATAATAATCACTTTAAATATGCTGAGGCAGTCACATTATTAAACATAATTTACTCAGATAAATATTGTTTAATAATGTGACTGATTTTTTAAAGACAGTTTTCAATTTAGCCTACAAAATATGAGGATAATTAATAAAAAAAGTACTCACGACTACTTGCTCTGGTAATATTTTCTAGGGGTGTAGAGGCCATATCTGCAAATATGCTTTTATATAAGGCAGTTACAGGTGGTTCAGGAAACCACTCTGGCCCTTGAATCTGCAGAAAAAGAAAATACAATTTCTAAAACACCAAAAAATGCTTCCAATATCAGATATGATAAAAGGAACTAATGTTTTCTTATGAAGAGAAAGTAATAATTCATTATGAATGAGAAGGAACAATAGAAGAACATTTTATTCTAAGACTATATCAGTTCATACCTTCATCTTCATGAAAAATTTTGCTAGCAGACATTTTTGGAAGATTATGGTGAAAAACTTTTTTATGTACAAATTATTTTTTATTTTTTACATTTTATACATACTCCAATTGCAATAATTTTTTTGGTTTTCAGCTAACATTGCAGCTTACCTATCTTAAAGTAACTCTAATCTTAAAAAAGTGATTAATATTTCTCTATCATACATTATCGGCATGATGCTAAAAAGAAAAGTTACAAAAATATTTCAAACTTTTTACTGTTTACTAAAGTTATCAAGATGCACAATAATATGGTATTCTATGTACAGAAAATGGTACTATATGTTGATACTAATATAAAATATTGAAGAAATTCATTCTCTTATGTTAATTCTTCATCCTACCTTTAACAACATTTCGCTCTGCTTGCATTTCTATGCTGTTTTAAGCATAGTTTAAGATTAAATTTTTTATATCCCTTTAAAAATTCAATTTTCATTATTCTAAAAAAAAATCAAGATTTTCATGTATTTATTTTTTTTTAAATCGAGGAATACATACGCCTAGGAAATGACATGTAATGTATAACTGATAAGATTTATCTTTAATATATCAAAAAATTAATCACATTTGAATATATTATTTGATAATTTATATCAACTTTCATGCACTGTTAGACTATGGAAAAATTTTATTAGTTCTCTCCAATGGCAAAAAGTATTTCATTCTTATAGAATTAGTAAGAACAGAGCAAGAATTCAGTCCAAAATCCAACCAGTCAGGCTTGAAATATGATGAACTAATTTGCAAAAAACATTAGTATATTTTAATATACCTTCATAAAAATGATGAAGGTAATCAAAAGAAGTTAACACAGTTTATAAGGGTCAGCAATCTGTTTATACAGAAAACTGCTATTCATATCAGAAATTTTCAATTATTATAACAACAATACGATACTCACTTTACAACAAATTATTAAAATAAATTTTGGTTACATTTTCTGTAACATTCTAAGAGTACAAAGTAAAAGCTGAAATGTTTGATACCTTACCTCTGGTGGTATGTTAGATGGAGGAGTGGCTAAGAGTTGAGAAAACTGAGCAAATGAAGCACATTTCCGTTCATTCACAGGCCCATCTACTTTGATTTTATCTAAAGATCCTTTTTTATATCCAAAAGCAGTCTCTAGTGGCATTAGATTTAATTCACCAAATTCTATCATAACATCTGTGGAATTATAACAGGAATAAAAATAATAAACCAATGTTATGATCCTGTTCCAAACAGCTTAATGCTAATAAAAATTCCGAGTGCATAAAAAAGCAGTAAACATACAATAACGACAACAAAAATTCTACAAATTAAATGAAAGGGAAACATTTTAGAAAAAAATTAATTTAACAAACATTATTTTACATTAAAATATACTAAATTAGGTTAAATTAATTTTAAAGGATAATTCAAAGCTATTTTTTCTTTCCAATCAAAATAATAAAAACAAATCTATTAAACCAATCACAACTGAGCTATAATGAATGAAACATAATCAAGATGTAGAATTCAGTACTAAAGCTAAAAATAAAATTTAAAATACCTCATTAATAGTATTAAATAAACCCATACAGAGAAGTAAACAAATTTAATAGATTACCATATCAACTTTCTTGTTAGCAAGAATAAAATTAAAATATCTAATAGAATAAAATACATGATATTCCTAAAAAATTGCAGAAATTAACTCTCATATGTTAATTCTTCATCCTACCTTTAACAACGTTTCGCTCTGGTTGCATTTCTATGCTGTTTTAAGTATAATTTAAGATTAAATTTTTTATATCCCTTTAAAAATTTAATTTTCATTATTCCAAAAAAAAAAATCAAGATTTTCATGTATTCATTTTTTTTTTTTTTTAAACTGAGGAATACATACACCATGGAAATGGCATATAATGTATAACTAATAACATTTGTCTTTAATATATCAAAAAATTAATCACATTTGAATATATTATTTAATAATTTATATCAACTTTCATGCACTGTTAGACTATGGAAAAATTTTATTACAGTGCAATGTCTGATTTTGAAAAGCTATGAAAAGCACTATTCCAGGCAGAAGTCATACTGTGACAATGAATGTTAAATTATTACATTACCTTTTTCTTAAATAGGGATAATATTTTTTATACATTAAACATTTTACTATTTGAAAGACAGAAAATTTTATTAATATGCAATAAAATCAAACATACTAAACAATGCACACACACACACATATATGCTATAAAAAAACTTGCCAACAGTATATGTATATACTAAAAGAGTGAGATGCTGAATAATAAATATTAATAAATATACTAAGCAATGGTAAAGAAATTTTAAAAGAACAATTAATATCAATGATTCAAAAGTTTACTTACTTGAAATACAACCTTTGAATCTAACATAATCTTTCTGAATACCTGCTGGAAATCCAGAAATGTACAAAACATTGGAAGTACCAGCATATGATTCTGGAATTTCATCCATTACTTGTATAAAAGGGTTATAACTCTTTCCATCCACCTACAAAAATCATTAAGTTTTAATAGTTGAAAGCAGATCCTAATTTCTACTTAATTATGGCCACAAGCTAAGCATGAATCTTGTTCAACTTACAATTAATGTGGCAATCTCAGCCTTCCAAGTGAAATAAAACCAATGTCGATTATTATCAGACCAAGAGTCAGAAGTGACCACTTTCCTCTGAACCGCTAGTCCAAAGAAACAAATATAAAACTGACTAATTAATGCATCTATAATATATCCTCTCAAAGAAACTATACAAAAGTCAATGCATCATGAATAAGGTAGAATATAAAAAGAGAAAGTTATGCTGATTTCAACCACTTTGTACAATGTGTGATTATTTTCCACAATCTATATATATAAAACAGTTCCGTAACTGATTGACTGTCTGACAGATAACGCACAGACCAAACCGCTGAAATTTTGCATGGTGATTCTTATAATATAGGGGTGCACTAAGAAAGATTTTTGAAAAATTCTTCTTAGATTTTTTATAAATTAAATTTTTAAGGTGCTTTTGTAACTTTTTTTAAGTTTGCATTTAAAATAATAATCTGAGGGTTATAAAATTTATATCACAAGAAAGATCACAAAAATTCCTTTAAAATGAAATCTTTTTCAAATCTTTACCTCCATTTTCTAATTTTTGGTGAATTTTTAAAGATTTTTAGAATTTAATTTATTAAATGCAGATCACGTGGTTTCTTTTCTTTTTGTGATATTTTAAACTAATTTTGCGTCACATGCATAGCAACGAAATAGACAAAAAAAAATTTCTTTTTTCTTGCTAATGCTGCAGACGATTGGACATTATCCAAAAAAATTTTAAAATACAGTAAAAGAAATGTTCCTCAAACTGTACTATATTAACTGTACCATACTCTTTAGTTTGTTCTATTAGATTTAATTTGAATATTTTCTTCTACATTATTTTGTTTATAAAAATATCCATTACGATTTTTTTATAAATATATATATATATTTTTTTGGCATTAATTGCACACATTGACCGTATTTAATTTAAATGTACTCTGTAGCAAAGCACGGGTATTCAGCTAGTATTTTATATAACAGTCTAGCTGTTTTTCCATTCCACTGAAAAACTGGTATGTTTAAAAGCAATAAAATTTAAATTGAAAAGAAGTTATAAAAGATTTATGTGTCTAGGGAATTGTTACACATTTTAAAATTTTTTAATGCAAATTACTAAGCAATTTTCAGAACAGTTTAAAAAATATAGAACTAATAACATACAAAAAAAGGGCATAAAATATACCAAATATTCATTAACTTATCTTGCCTTGATTAAATTTGCAGGAAATTACACCTTTGTTCACTTGCTTTCTTTACTTTCCTGGTGCATGGTGTATATAAAGTGCCCATAGGTATATAAAGTGGTGCATATAAAGTGCCCTGACTGATTTAATCATTGGCATAACTTAGCCACAGAGAGCTGGACAAGGATCTTGAAAATTTTTTAATTATTTTAAGAACATAAATGTTTAAGAAGTGTGTTCTTGTTTTGTAAGTATAATTCTAAAAGATACTTTTAATTTTACTTTAGAATTTGTTAAAGCAAATGCTTTAGAGTAATTCTGAAATAACTTTTAATTGCTGCTTACTTCTTAAGAAACCACTGTTTCAGTGGTTACTTAGCTTAAAACACTTTCTATATCAGAAATATTAGAAATTTACTGAATTAAATTATTTTGCATACCTGAATCATATATTTTCTCTTCAACAAATAAGGTGTTGTCATCTAGAATCCCAATCAGCATATATTTCCTTAAATAGCCAAAATCAAAGGTCAGAAACCTACTTTAATAAGTAATTACTACTAATATACATGCACACAAGAAAAATTTGAACTGGGTATGGTTAAAAAGTAAATTTAAACATCAAAAGAGTATAAAAGAGTAATAAATAGTAGTCATTTATTTTGCCAATATTACAAAATATCTAAGTAATTCTGCTATGATTTGATTCATCAACCATATCAGTCTACAAGAAAAGGCCTATATTATTTGGTGATAGGAAAAAGATATATTAGAATTTTAAGTTTTGAAGAAAAGTATTTCTATTGTTTGTAAATCCAGAATTATTTTAAAATTTTCATTTTTTAGATAATGGTTTCATTTTTTTTTATATGAAAGGAACAAAATTTAAAAAGGGAAAGAGATGGATCCTAAAAAACCTTTTTTTTTTAAAGACAGCAAAATATGTGTAATAAAGTGTCAATCTAATCCTTGAAAGCTATCTCACAGGGAAATTTTTCCATCTGCCATACGCCATGTCTCGATAAGTATCATGTCCTGGGAAAAAGAATGAATGTGATACCACCGTAACATAAACTTTTTTATGATACGACTTCATATTGGGTGGTTTGATAGAAATACAAAATTATTATTCCTAGGGACAAGTCACTGCGACTAATGTTATGAAAACTAGAAATGACAACTTCAAACAAAATATAGTGACCTTTTCTGACAATTCCCAGTTTATTCTAATATTTGGTTCCATTGCCACTCAATATTAATTTAAGTTTTTATGAATGAAGTTTTTGTTTCTTTAACAAAAGATGATTCTTACTTCTACAACCATAAATTTACATTATGACAGAAGACTTACCAAATCAAAGAAAGATACTTACCCTTCACCAAACTGCATAAACAAGAGCACCTGGAAAGCTGATGCCTGAACTTCAGTGGAAAATGCCAGACGAACAGCAATATCAGATTGCATATCTGGTGTAATAATTTCATCATCAAATGTAAATTTTAACGTTGTATCACCATCAAAATTTCCTCCAATATCTGAAATAAAATTGGCAGATTTTATAGTCAGGCATATGTAAGTTAGCATGCAATTTTCTTTAATATATCATACTCCTAAAATGGCTAAATGATTCAAATTCCTTTCTGTGTTAAAAACTTCTTAGAGAAAAAAAACCTATGTTGTTTGGAGAATTAAAAAAAATTAAATACAGTAATAATTGCTTGAATTCTTAAAATACTAACAATACTTTGGTATAAAGAAAAACAATAAAATTCAAATTTTATTTTCACAGCATAAAAACAATATATTTTTATCACAAAGAGCATGATAGGAAATAACATTTTACAAAAAGAATCAAAATGCCTGAAAAGAAATGCTATGTGCATATACAAAAAACATATATCAAGTAGTTAAAAGTTAATCCCATAAGTAATAAATGGAATATGAGTTTGGTGGTACATATTAATGCAGTTAAGTTATTTCAAAAACAAAAAGTATAGTAATAAAGTGGTCCTATAAAAACAAAAACACCTGCTTTGATAGTAATGAGTCAGTTGCTGTTATAGAATGCATATAAGAAGTACAAGGTAAGTAAGTGGTCTTGAAATATTTGCATTTACTTTTTAAAGACACAGGACCAATTTTTTATTAAAAAATAATTGTAATAAAAATAATTGAACTAAAAAATAATTGTTTAAAAAAAGCAGTTGTACCTATCTATACCTCTTGTCTGCAAAAATTAATTACTAATCTAAATATAAATTTTATATGCATTGAACAATTATGAAATTAATTCATTGTTAGTTTTAACAAGGTATCAAGAACTGTAACTTTCTTACACACATGCGCTTATCAACATTAATCTTTATTTGCATTGCATAGTTGTGGCATGAATATTTCGCTAACCTATTATAGCAAATTCCTCCACCTATTTGTTTTTTTACAGTAAAATATGGCCTTATACAAATTCATTTTTATCCTTACAGATGGTCTTGCTTACAAAAATACACTAATATATTATTCATCTCAGAGCCTAAATTCTTTGCATATATTCAGGAAATAAAACAGTTGCTAAAAGTATGCTACATAACCTCATATAAAAACCATTTTTTTAAAAAAAGTATGTGAATAATTTTTTTTCTAAGAGTAGAAAACATATCTCAAATCTCCTGAACTTCATAACATTTTGTTGTTAAGCTATTAAATTTTTCAGTAAGAAAAATAAAAACGTGCACATTGTAATTAATATGAGGCACCTGAAAGAGTAAATAACCTTTCTGGCAAGCTTCCCCTGTATAGGAAGTAAGGGAACAATCGCAAGATGTTGTGTTTGTGTTCCAATGTTCAATGCATAAACCTTGATTCTGGCACGGCTGGTTGTCACATAACATGGTACACCCAGCTCGAATCACACCTGAAAAAAAAAAATCAAAAAATCAAAAAAAGAAGAAAACATGTACACACATAAGATTTAAAGAGTGAAGAATAAAATGATATGTATTAAGTACAGAGTGTTTTTAAATTATTTACAGCTACTGTGACTACTATGGATTAATAAACTTTATTGTGGAGCATCATATGAAACAGTCATGGTATTGAAATGAACACTTTTCAGTACTTTTACTATTTCAAGCTTTATTTGAATTATGACCTTTGCTGCTTTGAAACACAATATCAAAAGATACTGTCACTGTTTCTATCATTAATATTTTGTGATGATTTTAAGACCATTTTTTTTTTAAATTATACTTAAGACTAAATAATATCATGTAAAAGCAATTTCTAATAATTTTTTTCAAATTCCCCCAAAAATGTGGTATTACTAATATGGACAGAATAATTATTGCTGTTAAAAATGCAAGCAATATATAAAGACACAACATATACATAGACAGTACCCTTTTCAAATGATATGACACATGTACACTTCATGTAAGGTCTCAATCGAGTACTTGTTGTTTTGAATAAAATTTATACAAAAGGAAACATTCAAATGATAAAAAGGGAAAAAAATCTGACAAATAATAAAATTATTAAAATCATGTATTTAAAAGAAGTAACTACAATTACTCGAACATAAGGATGGATTTTGCACAACTTCTACATATATGAGGTTACTGACAAATAACTACTTAATGTTTAGAAAAAGCTAGCAGAAAACAAAATATAATGCTATTTACTGTTACTGATATATTTGTATCTGCAAAATTTAATTAAAAGTTACAGAAGAATAGAAGACTATACACAAATAATCAAATATGAATGAGATATACTTACCAAACTTTTCATCAGCATTTGCACTTTGGGCTGCAGCTTCTAAGTCAAACATTTCATCCCCAATCATAAAGCCTTGAATACAACCTATGAAACCATGTTTTGTGAAATTTGTTTCAGTTCCACTACCAACATGCCCTAAGAAAATCTCACTGTGATCAACAGTTCGGTATGTTCCTCTTGAGGGAAATATTATTTCTGAAAAGAAAGAAAAAAAGGAATAAATATGGCTAGGGATATCACACTTAAGAAATTTATCAGTGTGATTGATTTTTGTGGGTAAAAATATTAATATTTAATATCCTACTACTAACAAAAATTTAAAAAAAATTAAGACTGATTATGCTGATTACTAAGATAACTTTTATTGCAGATGACATAAGCATATTCTGAGGTTCGTAAAAGAGTATCTGTATAAAACTACCCCCCCCCCCCAAAAAAAAAAAAAAAAAAAAAAAAAAAAAAAAAAAAAAAAAAAAAACAAGGGTAGACAAAATTTTATTAAATGACTCAATACAGTCATGTGAGCAATATAAAAAAAAAAAAGACTATAAAAGTTTGAACTTTAAAAATACATTTGCATCATTCAGAATTTTCCCCAAACGTAATACATAAATACATACCTAAATTTCCTCCTTGATTCCATGGCTGCCGGAAATACCTGTCAACAAATTTCATGGCAACATTTGCTGTTAAATTGTTGCCATTCACATTTAATGTTGTTTGCTGCAACTGCCTCTCTACTTTCACCTGAACAGGCCTCCCAGTGGATAAATCTGCAAATTAATGTAATGTAAGAATTTTTCTTACACCTGGAAATTGAAAACTTGGTACATCGGATTTAGTTTTAAAGTCATTTGAAATGTACATTTCATCGAGAATATCAATTAAAAAGAGTTACTAATTGAGAACACTGGTTTGAAGAGTTTTTCATACATTTCAAAATGTTGGAAACCAAAGGTAATACCTTTAAAAAATTCTTTAATACATAATACACAAATCTGAGACAGAAATTGAAAGGCAGAATTTTTCAAAAATAACTATTCTTTTAAGATACATAATTTTATGTAAATTACATTAAAAATTTCCGAAGTTTATATGATAATTCTTAAAACAAAATGTTATGTGAATTAAATACAAGTAGGTTTAGGTTTTCTAAATTAAAAAGAGGTAATTCATGTATACATTCATAATTGTCAATGGTTATAATTCTCTGTTATATTTGTTAGACAAAAAAGTCATGATTTAATTTGATAAAGATAACATTTCTGCCATTTATATCATCAAACTAAAGTAAGTTAGGGCATGCTAAAATGAAATAATTACTCCTTTTTTGGTTACCAGGCCAGTAGTACTCAAAGATGAAATGTGAAAATAATAAACTCTTTCAGTCTATAGTTCATACATGAATAAGTATGCTCCAGATAGAATAGTTTCACTTCTAATGTACATCTGCTAAGAAAGAGCTAAAATTTTTAAATCAGTATTCTTTCTGTTGTTATTGACTTTCTACAAAGTAAAAGACTCTTTTTAATTAATTACATAATGCATCTTTTGTATGAAAGTGAAAACTGGAGTCAGCAGAATAATTGCTCCTCTTTATTTAAATACTAACATAACTTTCCTGTCACATGGAAGGCATAGACAGAATATCCTCTTTTGCTTTCCATTATATACATATCATGTAGTCAATTAAACTGCCCCAATTGCAAATATTAATACTATAATATCTGCTATTATGCAGAATCTAATGGTGGACAGAAACTTTTTGACAAATAGGTCTATGCTCTTCCCCCATTGCAATATCTCATCAACAGTTGTTAAATACTGGAAAAAATATGGAAGACACAGCTTGAATATGATAGAGTGATGAGAGATTAAAATTCCCTCATTAAAAATTTTATTCAAGAAAACACATTTCATCTTGCCAATTTTTTTTTTTAATGATTTACTTTTGAAGCTTTACTCACCTGGTACTTCTACATGTAACTGATAGACAGTGCGGTCTGAGTTAAATGTAAAATAGACATTGCCATGAGTAAAATGCAGCTGTACGAAGTTGTTGAAGTGATCAAAAGCATACAACAAAATGCCCTCCTTCTCATATGTGCGGAAACTCAACAAAATAGTCTTCTCGAGAACAGGATTGGTTTTATTACCATCTGTTATGTGATGGTAATAGGATTTGGGAGCAACAACAGTCAATCCATTTATGTTCACATCTACAAAGTAAAATTGAATGAGTAATTTTCTATCTGTCTTTATAAGGGAAATACAGATGATAAGAGAATAAGTGTTTTAAGCAGGCAAACACATACATGCATAAAATATTTACAGTAAATTTGACAAGTTTGGGTTGTTCATTTTTGAAGCATCAAAACAACATATCATTTTTGAAGCATCTAATGGTGGACATTTTTGAAGCATCTAATGGTGTAACATTTTTGAAGCATCGAAATAAATTTTGAAAAGTGAATGTAATGTCTGAATTTTCCTTGTCAAAGGAACTAATATGCCTTATCAGACAAAGACATGAGTTGACTGCTTCTTACAAGTTTATGAGATACTTGGAATGATAAATTTACACATAAGAATTATCCTTAAAAGAAAGTAGTCTAACAAAATCAGAGACATTTTAGTGCATTTCTTCTGCATATCAGCACAGTATTTAAATAAAATATTTAAATAGTCAAAAATGTTGAAAAATCAAACAAGAAATTTTATATTTAACAAGGTGGTTTTAAATACAATGGAGTCCCAATAATCCGAAATGATTGGGACCAGACCCTTTTTGGATTAAGCGAAATCATTCTTAAAATATACTTAAATTTCATAATAATATATGATTACATAAATATTACATATTATGTGTGATTGCACAGTTTATTTTATAAGGTCTTTTTAAACATTACCCAATCTCGGGATAAAATGAGGAATAAGAGAGAGGAATGCTGCCTAGTATAGTACAGTAGAGTATAAGTTGTTTGTTCAGTAGAGTGTAAGATTTTAGACTATCAGTAGATTGTTGTAATGGTTTTGAAAGAACCTGTCAATATCTCAGACAAGAGTGAAGGTGAAGCAAATGGTAACAGCGAGCAGAGGGTATCTCACTTAGATGCTGTGACTGCATTTCCTGTAGTGCTACACTATGTAGAGCAATACTCCGCCGCTACCAGAGAGGACACCATTTTTCTAACATGCTGGCGTAATTGGGCTTCAAGGGAGAGGTATTCTTCTCTTCAACAAAAAAAATTAACATATTTTTCTCAAAGTAATTTAGTTCAGTACATTGTCTAACTTTCAGTTTTCCTGTAATTTTCAGAAATATACTTTATATTACTTAGTATCACTGGGGTTTTTTTGTAACCTTTGTTCTTTTTTACTTTTGGTTTCAAATTAAGTGACTTTCAGATTACCGAAGTTTGGATTATCGGGACTCCACTGTAATTCATGTAATCAACTTAAGAAGAATCAAGTCAAAAATTCTATATCTACATACTTTTTTCACAATTTTTTCCAGTGTGGGCATATCTGTTGACACATTCACAAACATAGGATCCCCAGTATTCCAAACAGGTCGCGCCATTCTGACAAGGATTAGATGCACAGGAAGGTTGACAACCATGTACAATTGCAGATTCACTAAAAATAAAAACAAAATTATTTTTAAAAATTACATTTTCAAAGAAATAACTTCTCATGACACAAATGTGGAATAATAATAAATTTTAAATTATCAGAGAATGAATGCAAACCTCAATGGATTACAAAAATATATCCCAAAAGGTCAAAGATATTTTTATGTTTTCAAGAATGATGTGCCATGAGGTGAAGATCACACCTACATATCCATCATATTGTTTTAAAGTTAGATATTCTTATTTACTATATTGGATTACAAAATTGATTTGTAAAACATCAAAATATTATTTGCCCTATTACAGACCTTTACACACTTTAAATGACATGCAACACAAATTGATATTTTAGTTAGATACAAGAAAATAAGCAGGATTATGAAAAGAGCATTTCCTTTTAATAAGCAAATGAATAATAAACAGATTGAAATAAACAGAGGTTGATTTTCTAGCGAAAGTGTTTAAGATATAAAATTTTAGTATTTTAAAATATACCAACATATATCAAGAGATATTTTATAAACATTCTAAACAAATACATGACTAATTCAAAAGAAAAAAAAGGCAATACCCTTAAGCATGTTTCAAGATTTTAGCTACAAGTTTTAAAAGGAAAAAACTTAAAAGGCTACAAATCTTTGAAGACAAAAAAAATTCAAAGTAACCGAACAAGATACAAAATATTAAAAATGATTTAAAAGAAGCGAATTCTTTTCTCTTGCATTGGGAAGAAAGACGTACTAAGTGAATAGTCATAACATTGTCAACAACAATGCCTAAAATTGATTTTAAATAACACAAGCTTTCTTAATCATCACTAGGTTACCATATTTCTTTGTGTATAGGCCATGTGCGTGCATAAGTCGCACCTGAATTTTGAGACAACATCTGGGGAAATATTTTTTCTGAATTCCATTGTAGACTCAAAGTAGCAATGACATACATTCCTTAGAGTTCAATGCTCACCTAACAATATCAGGTATAGTCTTAGCTGATGGTGGTGAAACTAGTGTAAAAAAGATGATTATATATATACTAGTACACTTAGGAATTATTTCACATGAAGACAAACTCTTGGGAACTCAAAAGAGTTTTATTAAATAGTCCTAAGGTATAATATATACAAACAATATTTACAATACACTGAATTGCTGTGGGTATGATACGGTCTAACAGGTTGTAAGGTATATAGACACTAATGTTTTATGGTAGTAAAGTGCTTTTAACTAAAGGGTGCTTATGTTGTATTTAATTTTAAAATTCTGTGTATAAGCCGCACCCCATTTTTACCAATCTATTTTAAGGAATATAAGTGTGGCCTATACACACGTAAATACAGTATTTATTTTATTCTTAATTATAATTATTCTGAATATAAGCAGAAATATAAAGAGAAAAAAAAGAGGGGGGGAAAGGTTATGAAAAAAATTAAATCCTTCATATAGATGATTTAAAGGGGCTTTTAAAACATTACATTAAAATATATATATATATGTATATATATATATTTTATACATATATACAGGCAATACATATATATATACAGGGCTTTTTTTCTGGGGATACATGGGGATATGGCACACCCCCACCTTTTCTAAGAAATATTATTTTGGCTTAACTTAACCAAAATGGAAGAAACTGAAGAATCAATTGTTAATATATAACAAAAAGTATTTTTTTTAATTGCGAGTTTTTTTGTTCCCCTGTAACATGATGTGTGAAAACACAGTACTAAAAATATGCATCTTTATTTGAGAAAACACAGTATACCCACCAATTATTTTAGAAAAAAAAAGCACTGTATATATATATATGTACATACTAAAGTCAACTTCATGAATAACCAATAATAAAAAAAATAGTCAAAACTATTATTATAAACAGAAACAGACCTTCTTGTCATGTGTTTGTACAAGTCCACTACATCGTCATTGATAACAAGACCTCGGAAACAGCCAATGAAACCCTCTTTTATTAAGGAGTCTCCTGCAACAGCCCTGAAAAAGAAAATATTACCAGGATAAAAAAATTTAAATAGCAATAATTACAAAAAATTAATACAATTATGTATTAATTTTAATTACAAACTTTTTGCAGAATATATTTCTCTAAAATTTAGTTGAATGTATAAAATTAAAAGTAGTAAATTTTAACAAAATAAAGAAGAAAAAGTCAATAGGCATAAACCCATCAATTATCACTCAGTACAATGCCATTTAAAAAAAATCCCTACAAAATGACATCCAGGTGAAATTTATTGCATTTCCAGCTATGTTAATTTACTAAAATTGCCTTGCAAATGTCAAATATGTAATTTGTTTTTTATTTACTGGAGAAACATATATCCAAATATATTTTCTTATCTGATAATACATGAAATGATTCCAATGAAAAATGTTCAGAGCAAAAACTTTTCAGTTGAAAAAATTTAGTTATAATGAAACTAAAAAGCAGACTCATAAATAACTACATGGGCAGTATATTAAAAATTTATATAGAGGACAAGAATCTATCCATACTCCTGAACTAAAGTTGCTCTATTATATAAAATTTCTAGTTTTTTTTAAAGATAAGGCTTTTTTGGGGGGGAGGGGTGGTCATTTTACTTAATTTACATTAAAAAAACCTTTAAAAATTTGTATGAATTTGGGTTAGAAAAATTAAACTTTAAATCATGTGATAAGCAAACTTTACACTATTAAAATTTTTTTTTCAAACCAACGAGATTTATAAGAAGACCACTTGATTTGAATCAAGGTATCATTTAAAAAAATAATACATATAGTTTAAAAACATAATTATAAATATATGTAGTTAAAAAAAAAGTTTGCAGCTATCCAAAGTCATACTGTTAATCCTTTACATATGCTTTGGCATATTTTTTCCTCCATCCTCTCAATCATTTTGCAAGATGATAATTTCTTTAATTTCAATTAACACCAACAATATCTTAATCCTTTTTTTCAAACCTATTCTTAAAATTTTATTCTTAAGACTGTATAAAAAAGGGAGTAACATGTTTATATACATATACTATTTATAATATTCTAACATAATTATGTAATAAATAGATCTGAATAGGAGGATTTCTTTACTATTATGTTACACCAGTCCATAATAATGAGGTAATAATTAAAGATGTAAACTTTTCTTGATAGACTTTCTGAAGAGAAAACATGATAATTTAGTGTTACATGATTGAAAAATTCATGTACATTTTGTCCAGGGCCCGATTTAGAAAATTCTTCACTATAGGCACAACTCGTGATGGGGGACCCCTAACAATGATGTGGGCACAAAATGTCCAAAATTGACACACAAAATATAACCATGAATCATTGTGAAAGTACCATTTTACCAAGAATTGACTATTTGAAGCGTAGAAGCCTAGAACATTATCAAATGACAAAAAACAATACAGCATATTAACTTCCTCATTGAAACACCAATACAATGCAACCAGAAAAACTTATTAATCCCTTATATACACTATAACATACATATGATGAACTATACATATAACTATACATATGATGAACCAATCAATCAAATTTAAAAAGATATTTAAAAAAGGTAAAATTAAAAAAAAGTATTTCAATTGGGAATTTTTCTTTTTTTTTCTTTTAAAATAAGAATTTTGTGGGGCCCCCCAACAGGGAAAATCAGGGCCTGTTTGTACCTGAGAGAGTTGAATTTATGATCCACAAACAATAACTAATTCCTTGCACTCAATATGTTAAAGAAATGATTCCAGAAGGTAAAGTAAGTTACCCTCATAAATACCTCAAAGAAAGAGGGGGGGGGGGAAACCCAGTTTGTCTTATCCAATAGTCAAAACAAAAGTACCAACAGAAATACATATTATTTTTGACAGCAATCTAAACTACTGAAAATGCTTCGAGATATGAAAAAAACACCCATCAGTGAATCTCCTATTATAAATTCCCTGATGTTGAGATGTACCAAGAATTTTAATCATTCAGGTATTTTTATACCTCTCCCAGAGGCCCTATGCAAATTAATTCTCAATATTTGCTAAATCAATCAATGGCAGATCACTATTACATATAAAGCAAATAAATTTTTTTCTTTTACTCCTATTGGCAAATTTTAGAGTTTTTAGCATACTTACTCAGGTACACCTCCTACATATAAAGGTCCTTCAAATGGGCCAACACCATGAGATTCTCCATAGTCTACCATGGCGAAATCTAAATTCACGGTGAATCTCATGTGGTGCATATCATGGTCCACCCACACCTGCTGCCATTCCCCAGAGTTCAGTTTTCTCCTTGAAGTCACATTCACAGCTCTTGGATGATTGTTTACAGTGAACTCGAAAGACAACTCATAATCTAGGGGGGAAAAACAAGCTTTCAATAGAAGCATAAAAACAATGTTTCAAAGGTAAATTAATCTCTAACATGTCTATATATATAAAACAGTTCCGTAACTGACTGACTGACAGATGATGCACAGACCAAACCGCTGGACCTAAAGGGCTGAAATTTTGCATGGTGATTCTTCTTATAGTGTAGGGGTGCACTAAAAAAGATTTTTGTAAAATTCTTCTTAGATTTTTTTAATTAAATTTTTAAGCTGGTTTTGTAACTTATTTTAAGTTTGCATTTAAAATAATAATCTGAGGGTTATATCACAAGAAAGATCATAAAAATTCCTTTAAAATGAAATCTTTTTCGAATCTTTACCTCCTCCATATTTTGATTTTTGGTGAATTTTTAAAGATAAATTTTTAGAATTAAATTTATTAAATGCTGATCACGTGGTTTCTTTTCTTTTTGTGATACTTTAAACTAATTTTGCGTCATGTGCATAGCAACGAAATAGGCAAAAAAAAAATTTTTTTTTCTTGCTAATGCGGAAGACGATTGGACATTATCCAAAAAATATTAAAATGCAGCAAAAGAAATGTTCCTAAAACTGTACTATATTAACTGCACCATACTCTTTAGTATGTTCTATTAGATTGAATTTGAATATTTTCTTCTACATTATTTTGTCTATAAAAATATCCGTTACGATCTTTTTATAAATATATATATTTTTTTACATCAATTACATACATTGATCGTTGTATTTATTATATATATATATATATATATATATATATATATATATATATATATATATTTGGCATTAATTGCATACATTGACCGTTGTATTTAATTTGAATGTACTCCGTAGTGAAGTATGGGTATTCAGCTAGTTGTTTATAAGGTTATAATGTTTGAGTTAAAATTTGACCTTTTTTATTCAAAGAAAGATGAAATAAAAAAGGCTTATAAATAAGATACTGTAACCAAATTGCACCAAATTAAAAAAAAACTTATTCAACAGAACTCCTCCTTTACGGAATTAAAATCATATGAAGAACTGAAATACAACTATTATCTCTAGGATGTTACCACTGAATTGACATCTGTTGAAGTCAAGTAAAAATATATGAACACAGAATGTTACATTGTCAACACTGATTTCTTTTTTCACAATTAACTTTTCCGCAACATAATAGGCTTCACAATGATTTATGGCACAGTAAAAAGATGTGAGCAGTAAATATAATATTAAAGGAAATTATCAAATTATGCAGTGCAAATCATATTTATGTATGAAACATGTTTATAAAATATTTGTAAAACATATATTTTAATATATACATATACACATATATACACTAAGCCTAATGACAACTCCTCAGTGTAATATTACTTTAATATTAAGAATACATTTAAAATGTCTTACCATTAATAAGTAATACTCTTAGGTACCCATGACTAATGTGAATTGATGATTGGTAAATAAGGACAGCTTGGCTATTAGATGTACGAAAACTGAAGGCAATATCTCCTCTACGCCATCCAGGTACTTCAATGTAGGAATTCCAAGTTTTGAAAGTTATCACATATTCTTGAGTGTCTAAAAGTAAATTGTGCAATAAATTAATACTTATAACATAGACATTAAAACCTTCCTTTATTTTCAGGATATAATGTTTTTAACATCTCAAAGAATATACACAGCTAAAATGCATTTAATCCTGTTTTTATTTGGTCACATTTGACTCAAATTGCATATAATAGTTGATCACTTTTTTCTCGAACTATCATTTAAATATCCTTAGGAGCGAAAATTCTGCCTCCATGATTGATTGTGTTTCCACGGTTGCTCTAGGCTTTGACCTGATTTGTTAACCTTTTCAAATCAAAACAAATTAATTTTGTTTAGACTTTAAAAGCATAAGCAAAACAATCATTGATAGAGTTTTAGTTAGTTTCATTTTATGTTAAAACTTGTTAATTGTAAAAAAGTCCACAAAATTAACTTATAACATCCAAGCATGTGCTTTCTACATTATTACCAAGACAAAAGCTGAGAAGTAAACATATTAACAAATATTTTTTAAAAATCTCTTTACATAAATATGTCCTTATTCAATATATTTTGCATACAATCATGATTTGGTATGGATAGTTATTATACTATGAAATAGGTTATAAAATGTCTGCACATTCTATAGAAGGATCAAAAATTTATTATCTACTAATATAGAAGACATATGGGTAAGCCCACTAAGGATTTGCATTTCAAAATTAGGATATATTATTTTGAAATTCAAAACAATCAAAGTATGTTTCAAGAAGTAAAAGCTTGTGAAAAGAAATTTAAGTATTCTTCCATCCAAAGTAAATGTTAAAAAGCAAAGAAACATGTGACAAGTCTGAGTCCCAAGTTTGTATAAAAGTTGACAATTGTGAACCAAATTTAGATATCCTTTATAAAATGAATAAAGGTAAGAAAGCCACTGCAGTTGCATTTAAAATCGTGTTGTAATTTTTTAATTGTGATTTTATAATTTCCTAAACTTGATTGTTGACATACATAATTGTTATTATTTTTACTAAATTTTATCTAAATTTCTTCATTTACAGTATGTTATTTCCCAAAAGGTAACAATTTTGTATGATTTAATTACATAAATAAAATAGTTTTAGTTGAAATTTGAATGTGTTCCATATAGCATGACATAAATAGCTAAATTTATCACAAAGTAGATTGGAGGTTGCCACATACAGACTTACTGAAGACTTATACATGCAGTAAATACTTGATTATCCGGCCCTAGTTGATCCGGATCTCTGGATAATCTATATCAGATTTGTAGACTTTTTTTATTTAATGTTCCCATTAGATAATAATTTTTAACTATGATAGCAAGAGCATAACTATAAGTAAGCCAAATATTCGCTTTTCAGTTTGATTCGATGTATAATTCCTGCATAGATTGTACAATAAATTATGGCAATAATATGCTTTCTGTTGAGTATAAGAAAACTTTACTATAGTGTCGCAGGGTGTTAACATGGATTGACTCACCAGCTATAAAAAGTGCTGGGAGAGAGCGTTGATCTCGATTCCTACCTTAATGTCTTGTTGACAATACTATGTAATTTTGTTGAAAAAGATAGTTTTTATCATAATAAATGGTAAGTCTGTTTAGTTAAGGATTTTGTTTTGCTTATTACCCATATTACCCGGATTTTCGATTGTCCGGATTGTCTATGGTCCCAGTTAGTCCAGATAAACAAGGTTTCATTGTACTTTTAATATACATTATAAAGCAAAAGTTGAAGGAGATTCACTTTGCAATAACTTCCTGAAGTACAACATAACTTTAAACTCTTTTTAAAGTATGAAAATGAGAAATCAAACATCTAAGTAATTCTAACCAATCTATGAGGCCTGGCCTATAAAGATGCACTTCTCTTACTATACATGATTTGTAGAATTATTTTGGAAAACATGCAATCATATAACATTGCGAATTAGGGTATATAATATTAATCGACTTTATAATACATGGATAAATTTGAAAGTTATTTGAGACTAAAATATCTGAATCTGTTAGGTAACAGAATTTGGAAACACTACAACTAACATTTGATACTGCTAGTAGCATGTTTATATAACAACATTTTACTCAAGCTTTACTTGCCTGTTTCAACACATTCTAAAGGTCCAAGTGTCAGACGTCCCTCAGCTGATGGTTCAAGGTCTTCTGGCTGAAGTATGTAAATTCGAGTTATACCAAGGTGATTTGGATTTGTATACTCTCCCTCATCAAATCGCCACCTTGAATCTGCTACATCGCAGTTGCAAAGTAAGGATGCATTGGCACAAGAACGAGTCTCAGCACACTTACAACCTTCTGGCTGACTGCCTATGCTTGTAATGTAATCTCGACTACCTGAAGACTCCATCCAGGTATATGTTCTCAACCTATGATGTTTATGTATCACAAAATAAGAGTTATAAGTAAGAATAATTACCAACAAAGGAATGTAAATGTATTTATTTATTTTGAGATAAGATACAAAAGTATGAACAATTCTCAATTTCACATGTACTTGATATCATGCATTACCGATTAGAAACAACTTTCAGAGAAAAGCATATTTTTAAAATCATGCAGCTAGATAATACATAAAAATAAATAAGCTTTTCAACAACAGAACACATGCAACAAGAGCTTTAAGTTTCACATAAAAATAAACAATCTCAGATTTTATTCTTACACCTAATTCTGTTTTTACATGATAGATATGTTCCTGAAGAATACATGTAAAAAAAGACATTGTATCTATGGAAGAAAAGAAAATTGGCTCCAGGTCTAAAAAATCAGTAAAAATAATTTTAAAAAAAACCATATGAAAATATTCATTTTAAACGTATTATTTTATTTCAACAAAATACACATGCAATAATATGTAATGAAAATGAAAAAAAAAATACTTCATAAACAACAACAAAAAAATCTTTTTTAGACATAAATTTTTTTTATTCATTTTCCCTTTCTGACAATAAATGACGCATACGTTCATGTATGACTAGAATATCCCTGCTATCACTGGAAATGTTGTAGACATCATCTTCTTCCTCTATTAATGAAATCATTTATGTGATCTCTTGAGCAAAATCAGAACAAGTCTCCTCTGGTGCTAATGATTCACTGGTTTTACGAATGAATTCAGTTATTAAACGTTGCGTTCATATTTTGGTTAGGCCGTTATACGATTCTCTGTAAGAAGCTGTCAACAACTTCAGTTCACATTGAAACTTCCCAGTGCATTCCTCATTAGGGTCATGTTTCACAAAATGATTACCCATTTTTTTGGCCAGTTCCAGACCTTCTTTTATTAAATCTACATTTAGAACAGGATCATTTTCGCTCATTTTCTCCATTTTTGATAGAATAAAAAAAGAAAATGTTTTTGCAGACTGAATTCTTGAATCAAACATAAATTAGATAAACTGTCACCAAAAACAATATGCCAGAAATAAAAAAAAATTTTCTTAGAATTTAGCCTCCCCCCCAAAAAAAATAAAAATAAAAATAAAAAATTGAGAAATTAAGAAATTGGATTGAGCTGCTCATGTTAATTCAAAAAGACAATGAAATATTTTTTTTGAATTCTTGCTAAATCTAATTCGTGTAAAAAAGGCTTGTGCAAAAACAGAATTAGGTGTATTTATAACGAGAAAAGACAACTGATAAGGATATTATTAAACAACATACATAACTACAGCTTCTTTTAAAACTGAAAGCAAATATTAAATAGAAATCCATAGAATAATAGAAAATAACAAAAAACAGAATTGGAAATAATAAATGGAAAGATAATTTCTTGGAAAGTTAGTATTTCAACTAACCAGATGTGCACTTCCTATAATTACTACTAATAGCAACTATTTGAATGCAAGCTTTATCTTTTAACTAATTTAAATATCCAGTGAATTAAATAGAACATCAAAGATGAGTAGAAAAGAACAAACCTGTAGTATTTTTCCCTATATGTTGACTAAATATTTAAAAACATAGTGTAAATATCAGAAATATATAAAACAGTATAAAGTATTACAAAAATTACACATTTTTCACTTAAAATTTGTCCATAAATACTTTTTAATTATTTGACTTTTAAAAGCCATGAACTAATATCAAGTTGAAATTGATAAAGTAATGCAGGTGAAATAAACATATATATATATGTAAAGTGAAGACTTAAATGGTTGAAGAAGCAAGTTATTTATCATTTCTAAACTGATTTGATTCGAGCACAGAATGCATTTCAATATGTGTTCTTCATTCACATACATTTTTCAATGAAAAAAAGTATGTGAATGAAGTATTAAATTTTCTTTAGAGCACAAAAATTTTATTTTGGATTTTATAACTTGCATAAAAATAATGGGTTTTGTACAAAAAATAAAAAAGAATCCAAATATTAATAAAATACTCCAGAAAAAATAGATAACTTTACTTTATGATATAATGGTACACAGAATATTCAGTATGTTATGAGAATCAGGACTAAGGAATGGAAAGTCTCTTCAAGGAACTATCCATAAATCAGTAAAAGAACATTAATTTTATAGCTCAGATTAATATAGTCCAGCATATTGAGCACAACATTAAATGCTTTGATTCTTCATATAAGAACAATTTGCATCTACAAGATTTTTTAATTATTTTGTTTTACATATAAAAACAGCACAATATCATATAAGTTTAGCACAAGAATAACATATAAGTTTAGCATAAGAATAGCACAATAACATATAAGTTTTAGCACAATAACAATAATGTTTGCAAGAAAATTATTCATTATTTTTGACAACACTCGAAGCATATTAAAGCAACCAAAATATGATGACCTTTAAAGGATTAAAAAAGTATTTAATTTTTTTTGTTTTAATATTAGACTGAATGATTTAAAAATGCAAATACCCCCCTTTGGGGTATCTGAATTATTTTGCTTTCCTAACTTATTTTCAATACATAAATAATTTATTTTAGTTATGTTTCTTAGTAACTAAAAAATCAAAAACTGAAAGGAATTATTTTTTATCCAATATTCAAAATTTTGAAAAACAATTTTCATTTATCCCGTGGGTATGAACACTTTGCTCATTTTAGTGGTTCAACTGAATACAGACTTTAACAAGCTGGAAGTGAGGAATACTTATTTAATAACATATAATTAAGGTGGTTGTTAGATGGAAAAAATACCTGCGATAAAGGATTTTTTGAGGGGGGGAAAAACATTTCTTTTCAGTAATATGTGATAAAAACTTCGTATGTGCACCCTGTTACAACTAGAACTACCATAGTCTGAACCTCAGCAATAGCAACCCCAAGTAATATGGGATTAAGACAACTCAACCATTGGTTATTCAGAATTGGGGTAGGTATCATTTAAGAAAATTTATTTCCAAATTTGAAGGTGCAAAATTATCAAACTGGCATTCTAACCTATTTACATAAAAAATACAATGAAAATCAAATAAAGTCAAAATAGTAGGCACAAATCTTAATTTAATACATTAAAATAACTTTCATCATACATTCAGATGTCAGTAGCCATTCTTTAAAAAATGATAAACTAAATTTTAAATTTACACAGCTTACTTAAATCATTGTAAGTTCTTTCAAATTGAATGAGAAGATGGAAAATAATATAAATATTACGTCAATCTTTAAAAGGATTAAATTATATAATTTGGTTAAATAACAATATAAATATAACACTTAGTATGACAGCTTTGAAACTAAAAAGAAAAAAAAAGAAGTTTACCCAAGTGGTGTCTTGAAACATTCATACTTAATATGCTGATAACAAAGCTTAGAATGTTTCACAAGAGACTGCAACATAACTGGTGTGAATTCTCGATAAGTAACATCAATATAAAATGATTTCATTCCACTTTTACGTACAACCTAAAATTTGAAGTATAATATTTATCATTTATCTGAAAATGCTTTGATAATAGTCTACCAAATAATCCCCAAATATAAAATCAACATGAAATTGAACAAAATCAAAACTTATAAGAAGCCAAATTAACAGAAATTATTTATTGAATAAAAATCTCAAACACATAATATGTATATGTCATTGTGAGCATCTCTCTCTGTGTGTGCACACACACACACACACATATATATATATATATATATATATATATATTTCTAATGGCTGGGAACACTGAACCTAGGCTCTTCTCCGGGTGGAGCCAGAAGCATGGGACTACTTCGCCACATGCGTTGACCCGGATGCACCACAGGGTGTACGTCCACACTGCACCCATTTAATGGTCCGCGAATTTTGAACAGAGTCAAGTGGCGGGACCAGACCACCTGACCCAGTATCTCCAGAGGTAATTTGAGAACTTGGATGACAGAGTCATGATTTGCAGTCATGACAGATTTTACGTCCAACGGCCACCATTAGTGAACAAAGAGGTAGATTTTGCCAGTGACTGGCATCGAACCTGAGACGTTCAGATCTCTGGCTCGCTGCATTTGCCAACTGGGCCACCATGCCCTGATATATATATATACAGTGATTTCCGCTTATAAGAATCACATTTGTTATTACTGTTTTTGATTCTTATAAGCGGTTGATTCTTATAACCGAAACTTCTCTTTGGACAGGCACACATACACAAATATATACTTGTACATATATATAAACACACAGGCACATATATACATAATTTACCATTAAATACTCTTTAATTTACGTTATTTATCATTTATTAAAATTATTTTTTATAATTTTAAAAATACTCAATTTTTAAACAAATACTATAACTCAATTTCTAGACCTATAAGTAACAACACATGATTATAAAATCAACAAGAGGCAGCTTCTCTTTGACTACACTTTGGAAGAGCATTATATCAAATTAACAAGTTCTGATTTTCAGAAAAACTAAGAGTTTTCCTTGTATTTATCATATTTGAATTCGACTATCAAAAAGTTCTAACATTAACTGGCAATTTTGTTAGAAAACTAAAGTGAATACTAGCGATGTATGCTTATTACAGTCTCAGACGAAGATTCACTTTATAGCTTTCAAACGTTTCACGGTTTGATTCTGAATTAAACCGTGAAACGTTTGATTCAGCATCTGGTTCATCTGATTCAGCAAAATGGATCCGTTTACGTTTCACGGTTTGAAGTGCTGAATTCACTGTCCCGTTTGCGTAAATGATGGTGGACACTTCGCGGAAGATTTATGTGTTTCAGGGTCCAGAAATCCGCAACCAGGAAGTAAGTGGTGGGAAAAAAGGAGTGCCTGTCTGGAGAAAAACGAAATAGGACCCGGGCAGTTTAGATGCCACTGGGTAAAGATAATAAGACAGTGTTTAGCAAAAACGTATAAGGAGAAACTCTTATGTTATGTCTAAAGGAATGTATTTTACGACTGTTTTCCACCCCATAGTTTTATCAATCTTTCTTTTCAAAAGCTTAAGAAAGAATTTCGTACCTTTTGAGAGTTCAAGTGGCATTTTTTGGAAAAATGAAAGGAAGGCGAAGATTGCAAACTGATTCTTATAACCGGTGGATTGATTCTTTAAAGCGGAAATTTTAACATGGAAATAATACATTTGTTTTTGTTTTTGCGATATTGATTCTTATAAACGGTTGATTCTTATAACCACTGATCACTATAAGTGGTGGTTACTGTATATATATATATATATATATATATATATATATATATATATATATGCATAATAATGGCTTTGGATATAAATATATATGTCATTGAGCCTATTCATATATATATATATATATATATGCAATTTTTCTTCAAATAAATACATAAAGGATAATATTTAACACTATTAAATGACTACAACAGAGAATAAATAAAATATAGTTTGAAAGCTAAAAAAAGTATTTTATTATTTTTACCATTTCAGGAGGCATATTATTCTCCACTTGAGTAACGATGGAAGTATTAGCTTTTCCTCCCATATCACAATAGACGTGAGCTGGAGGAAGAGGTCCATTACGATCAATGTCAATTGTGTACACTCCTTTTTTACGATAACCAACCAGATACAACTCCTCACAAGTTCGTTTGTACAGCGCTACAGAGAGATAATTGAAGAAAATGGAATAAACTATTTTAATATCTCTTTCAAAATAACTCATTAAAATTCATCTACTACATTCTGATAAGGTTAAGTAATAAAAATTTTTTTCTTAATAAAGCATTTCATCTTTTTTCATCATATATGCTTATACAATAATTTAACATAAGAACTTGTAATAAAAAAATGTGTATGCATCTATACACACACATATATTAATTAAATAGTACTTTTTGTTCTACATCTTCCTTTATATATATACAGTGGAATCTCGATCTATCGTTTTTTAAGGGACCGACTGAAATGAATGATAAATGTGAGAAAACGATTGATGCGGGAACATAACAAAGCAATATGATCGTTGGGACTGGATAAATTGAACGACACATATGGGAAAACAAAGATTCGGGAAACAATCGATCGAGATTCCACTGTATATATATATATATATATATATATATATATATATATGAGGCAGTGAAAGGCAAAGTGGTGTAAGTTCAAAGCGTTTTACTGCAAAAAGTACAAAAAATTCCACCATAAATTGAACAAATTATTATTCATAATAATTATTATAATATTGCAAATAATAATTAGTTGCAATTCCACTATAAATTGAACATGAAGATTACATTTTTGCCCTCAAATAAAAAAAGTTGAAAATGCGACTTACACCACTTTGTCTTTCACCACCTAATATATGAGTGTGTGCGTATTTAAGGATAAATTACAGATTCAATTCAGGTAATTAATTTTAAATCCTGCTTTATTAAGTAAATTTATAAATCTAAAAATAAATAATCTTACATATGATGAGAAAAACAGAACAAGTATACTTAATTTAAGAACACATTTATATCTCTGAGATACGGATAGAATATAGTGAATTAAAGTTATATTATTTTTAAGCCTGTCTTAAAAAACCTTAGAATTAAACAAAATTTGTGCTTAGGGACTATAACATGAAGACTCAAAAAGCATTCAGTTGTGTTTATGGTATTATTTAATGCAGGGAAAAAAACAGAAATTTTTAGATAAAACTACACAGACAATAAAAATAAAATTCTTTTAACTCACAAAAGTGACATGTCCTTCCAGTATAGCCTGTTTTCGCACAATCACAGTATGTCTCTCCTTTCTTGACATAACAACGGCCACCATGTTCACATGCATGTGGATTATTGCAGAGATTTACTAGAAGGCAACTATCTAGAGACACTTTACCAGATACATGTTTGGTATCAACAACTGTCCGAGGGTCTATCCAGTCCCCAGCAACATAGATATCTCGCATGCAACCAATGAAACCTAAAAAAGTTTTAAATATATGTAGATTAATAATTGTTAGAAAGAAGAAAAAACAAAGTGAAAATGAATTCCAAAACCCAGCAGACGAACTATACAGCATTCTTGTCCAATCAAAAAGCATTGCAGTAGATTCTGCAAAAAGTAATATACCCACCCTCTGAAAAAAAATATAAATAAATACTCTAATTTCATTTAAATAATTCCTTTCATATATTTTCAATATATATAGCAACAAGTTTTAGTTAAATACATCTCAATTTTTAAATTTATGCCTATTGTGTAAATACTTCAAATAGGCATTGGGGAACAGCACAATGTGCATTTTCCCCTCTATAACCAACAAAATACTAAAAATAATATAAAAATATAACAATGTTGTTAGAAATTATGAATTATCTGCTTTAAAAGTAGAAAGAGTACAGAAATAACCTCTCTCTGCATTTTTTGCACTGGTGGTTAAAATCATCTGGTTTAAGAATTCAAGACTTTCCTCGAAAGTTGCTTTGGATGCATGATGATAATCCACCTCTAATTTCACTTCCCTAGAACAAAAAAGTAAACAAAATAAATATATAATATGGAAAAGTTTTTTTAGTTTTTTAGTTTATGTTTTTTTTAATAATAGTCCAGTTTTTTGTAATAACCTAATAGGCATGCGAAAAACAAGAAGAAAATAGAATATTCATAAAAATTCCTTTAAAAAATTATATAAGAATCAAGGCAGTTTTCCTAACCCCATGCAGTTACTTAGAAAATAACTTCAGATTTAATAAAAAATTTAAATAGCTTTATTACACCAAATAAAAAGTTTAGGGTAGTCTTCTTAAATGAAATCCTTCTACAAAATACATGAAAAAAGTTGAACTATGCTAAAAATGTTACCACTTACAAACAATCCTGACAAGGTTCTTCTTTTTATTAAAAAATAATCAGTTATATAATACAAGACTGATAGACCATGCCTCAAGAAAATAATTTCAATCATGTTTACATTAATTTAAACACTTTGTAGTTTATTCAAAAATAACAGGTGACACTGAATATTTTTATATTGAAATATTAATAAATAACATCTCCCATACCCACTGTCAAAAACAATTCCAACTTGATGCCACTCATCATCTGCAAGCTGCTTTTCTGATAATTGATCCACTAAAGCCCAAGACTTGAGAGGATCATCTTTCGGAGATTGATTGATGACAAATGTTGCAATGCCTTTCTGGAGTAAAAGCTAGATTGGAGAAATTCCAAAGCTGTTAATAGCTAGTATAAACAACAGAGCAAAGATTATTATTAAAAAAACATACATACACCCATTTAACTATAAGATCTAAATTTTTAAAAGAAAAAAAAAATCAGAATCTCAACTTCAAGGTCAGATTTCATGTTTAATTTCTGATATCACAGTATCTTTCAGTATGGCATGTTGTAAAAAAAACACACTTAAATTTTTTGATTTTTTTCAAATATTGGAATCACATGTTTACATAGCTGTAATATAATGTTTAACCTAGTGAAACGAAACATAAGTGATTCTCTAGCCAGATGATGAGGATTGAAAGAATAAAGGATAAAACACCCTTTACTAATTTTTTATTTTAATTTAAAGATAATCTTATTAGTTTCAAGAATTAAAATTTCTATTTAAATCATTCTGGAACTTAGTATTCATTCATGCAAAATGATATGCACACAAAGCAGGTATATGTCTACAGAGTTATTATAAACTACCTTACAGTACAGAGATGCTGCACAGAAGCATTCAGCTCATATATTAAAGCATGTGAAAAGTGTCGGCTCATTCATATATATATATATACACATACAGTACAACCTCCCAAATTTGGATGTCTCAAATCCAGAAACCCCCCAAATCCAGAACGTTTTAATAAATCGCCAATTTAACTTTTCCATTTTACCGATAGATGTCGCTACCAAAATGATCAGTTAAGAAACCCCTTTTCTTTCAAGGAAGTGACAGCAGCAATTTTGAAGGCTTTCAAATGTCTGGGAGAGAAGCTTAAATAGCAGATTAGTAGAATGTGCAAATAAAGGCAACATTAACTTGGATAAATCGGACATATAGGAAGTTTTAGACATTGATAAAAATGTACCGATCGTTGGTTCTCAGAGCAATTTCAAAATTATTGATAGTGTGGTAAATAACAAAGGTTATGATGACAGCAATCGTGAAAGTGATTCATAATGCCACGAAAACGAAAGAATGTCAACAGAAAACCTGATAAAATCATTAGATAAAACAATATTAGGCTTAGAACAGAGGAATTTTATCTCGGAACGTGAAATTATAGCAGTATATAGGATTCTAGAAAAAATAATTTCTAATAAGCCGAAGCTAAATCAACAGACATTATTGTCTGAAATGTTTAAATTATAATGTAATAATATGTTATGTATTCAGGTTTATTTAATAATTAAACCATTTTACATGTTTTTTTAAGTGTGTTTATTTTTTTCCTAAAATTTTGTAGTGTTATCTAAAAACCTCTCAAATCCGGAATTGCTATATCCTGAACGATTTCGGATTTGGGAGGTTGTACTGTGTATATATATATATATATATATATATATATATATATATATATAAGTTTTTAAAACTATTAACATCTTAGACCATAATCAAGAGAAATCAAAGTAATTTTGTGAAATCAGCAAGCAATATAAATCCATGTTAATCATTCATTTATTCTGAATATCACTATTAAAATGAAGTAAGAAGTTTAACATGCATATAATCTTAACCCTATTATCTGCACTTAACTTAGAAGACATCTGGATGTCTTGATTAAGTTTAAACTTATCCAGCAGAATAACAAGTACAGTAAAACCTTGTTTATCAGGATCAGATTTGTAGACATTTTTATTTAATGTTCACATTAGATAATAATTTTTAACTATAATAGCAAGAACATAACTACAAGTATGCCAAATATTCCTTTTTTAGTTTGATTCAATGTACACTTCCTGCATAGAATGTATAATAAATTATGGTAATAAAATACTTTTGTTAAGTTTAAGAAAACTTTACTACACTTACCATTTCTTTGTTAAGAAATGATGTGAAAAGTTATTTTTATATTTTTTAATGTCTTGTAAACAATACTATGTAATTTTGTTACAAAACATAGTTTTTTATTGTAATAAATGGTAAGTCTGCTTAATTAAGGAATTTGCTTTGCTTATTACCCGTATTATCTGGATTTTTGATTGTCCGGATTGCCTATGGTCTCAGTTAGTCTGGACAAACAAGGTTTTACTGTAATTACGGGTTAATTTTCATTTTTAGGAATAAATATAAGTTTCTTTAAAAAATATTTAAACCCAACCAAATGCTGACATAAAGAGTAAACCACATAATGACTACAGTTCTATTAATAACAACTGTAGTATTAATTGTAATTATAATATGAAGAATTCTCAGAGAATAAGAAATAAGAACTAGATACTTCCACAAATCTCCACACAATGAATATAAAACGACTTAATCTTATAAAACTGTGACAAAGTATACAGTATGATATTTGAAGAAAAAAAAAACTACATACATATTCATTTGAGAACTAAAAGGACACTCACTTCCCAAACTCCAATGCCTTTCTTAGTTTTAATTTCTCCTGAAGCTAGAACACAACTAGATTGTGCTGTTTTGAATTCAAGAGAGAGCTGCAATTTGCTGGTACTGGGCATTGTCAGCACAAGCTTGGATTCAGGTAAAGGGAATGTCATAGGTATCACATTGGTAGGATCACAGCCATATTCTACAGCAAACATGCTGTAGTAGCGAGCAGTGTTGTCACCACTGTGCAGTGCATGCAAAACACTTTTGTCATTAAAATAAAAACTACGAAGGCAGCCAATAAATTTTTCTTTAGACTTTAACCCTATGAAAAAATAATGAAAATTCATCAAAAATTTTTATCCACATGATAATAAAGAGAAATTGGGTTTTTCCTGTTAAAAAAGTGATGAACTTAATTTTTTTAATTTACAACTTTTTAAAATCACTTTTTCATACTCTAATTTACATGTGTCTTGTTTGACAGAAACTTAGACTCAGCAACCTGGGGTATAAATCTATTTAATATTAAGAGTCTATTTAATATTAATTGTAAAATACTAGAAATATTACAACAAATTAGCACTGAAATTTAAATCTTTTTGCATATATATTAACTAGAAATAATTACATCATCCCTCTTTCCTAATTATTAAATTTCTAATATTTTATCAATATAACAAGAGACTTTGCGAACTGAATGAATAAAAATACGAGAAAAGTTATATACTACCATTTAATGCTCAACATTTTGCTTATTACACATTCATTGAGATAAATTGATTAAAAACTAAATAATATGTGACAGTATTAGATAGTATTTAAATAAAATTACAGACACATAAGAAATGTATGAAGGGGAGAAATTTGATTTAGGTCAACTGCATTACTTTCATACACAGTGTCTAAAGTAAAAAAAAAAAAAAACCACAGAGCACCTAACATGCACACTTCGTAGTTAAAGAATCAATCTTTAATATTGGCCTGGACTTCAGCCTCTCACTTTCAATATGCATTTTTAAAAGCAAACCTCCCAAATTTAAATAACAAACATAAAATATGGCCATAACACATACAATGAATAACATAAAGGAGTTATTGTAGATTCCAAACAAAAAAATCGGCCCAGTGTCTATCTTCTGTATACATTGGAGAATATGGTAAAGGGGTCACAACTATTATATTTGTCTCATTTGATCAGTTTATAAGAAATTATACAATTTCAATAAATGGTCATTCTTTGTTACAAAATCTCCTCACTATATTTATTCAGTACAGCAATAAAAATTCACAGTTAAAATACTAAGAAATGCAATTTAACTGATATAATATATATCCTAGAACTTTTAATACTACATTTTTAATATCTGATAGGCCTTTTCTTCTATACAATAAGAAATTAGTTGTTACAACATTAAACCATTAGTGAATGCATTTTTAGGAGAAATATAAACTTATGAATTATTTATGAGAAGTGATTATTTAAAGGATATTTCAAAATTAGTTTAGAAAAAGATAACAAATGAGATCAAATTAATAATATAAATAAAATTAGAAAATAAATTTTAATAAGGCATGAACAAGAAATGTTAAAAATATAACTATTACCCTTTGCATTCTTAGGAGCTGATCCAATGAAAATCTCTGGATCCAAATGAAGATGATGATGAGGTCCAGAAGCCTCTAATTTTGCATGCCAACGAGAATCAAGTTGCAGAGTGACAGCCTTAACATGGTGGGTCATAGTTAAAGTATGCCATCTAGTAAAACAATCAAAAAAGCAAAAATTAAATAGAATAGTTTGGGAAACTACAGCATCTCAATAGAATAGTTTAAAAAAATAAATTCTAAAAATTTTAATCAAATAAACTTTAAAAAAAAAACAGAATAGTTTAAACATAAAAATGAACTGTTTCTACCAATGTTACAGAAAAAAACTGCAGTTTTTAATACATCTAATTTTTCTGCAAAGTAATTGTGCACCTATAAGGAAGTGAAAGTATAGTTATTCAGCAACTACACAGTTTGTACAAATTTCATGTACGAATGTATACATGCTTAATTATAAAACTTTAAGTTGCCTTTAACCAACATTTCTTAAATATGAGGGTAGTAAAGTAGTGGCAACATAGCCCAGAAAGTCGTAGAACATCAGGCATGTGCAAACAGGAAATCGGAGGAGTGAGGTGGAGCTGTTGATGTATAGAGTGCATAAAACCGTCCATCCAGTAGATGGGGTACTTGCTGTGTGATGTTGAAGTGGACAGTGTCATTTCTACCGCTCTAAATCATGGTTACAAAAAGTGAGCAGCGTTCAGGGATTTAAATTGAGGTTGCCCATGGCTACACCACCATCTGCACCTGGCTATACGATGCAAACGTACATGTTTATTGTGGGACAATCTTCCTATCATGTTGCATGACAATGCTCGTTGTCATGTTGCATGAGCTGTAAATGATCTTTTGCTATGGTGCTCTTGGGAGGTGTTGGAACACCCTCCGTATTTATCAGACATAAGTCCTTGTGATTATGACCTCTTTCCTAAGTTGAAAGAAACTGTTGGGATACTCCCTACTTTTTTCTTCTTGCCAATTTGTAAGTTAAACTTTGTTGTTTTTCCCGCACAGCGTGCAATGTGCCGGCGTCGGGAATGATGCAATGTTTTATTATGACCGCAAGTTGCGATGTGCGATTGCCATCACTGGTTGTAATGTTTAAATAATTTTGTAATACTTCTTATTTTCAATGTTAATATAATTTTGCAATATTTGTTATTTATTGTAAATGTATTTTTTATATAGATATTTATTTGCCATCCACTTTGTTTTCTGTAATTCATGCAAATCAACCAGATGCTTTGTTTTCTGAAATTTATGCAAATCAGCCAGTTGCCCTTGTGGTTTTTTGCACACATGGGTGAATGAATATAATGTGATGGGTTTTTTGGCTCGCGGAAGGTGAGTCGGAGCGTTGTAGTAGGTAGGGAGCTTTTGACAATGCCCGATATTATTTTGTCTTTTTGTGATGGTTTGCCGAATAAAATTACTGATTGTTTTTAAGTGAAGACTGCTTTTTTGCTTGCTGTTCCTTCGGCCCACTGTTGCATTCTGCAGCGATGTTTTTGAGATAACCTACCACGTTTTATTTTATTGCTTCGACCTCGCCAACAGAACCCCTTCGAGGCCTCCTATTTCCTGACTGTGTTCGGAGCATTAGGGTGCTCCGTCACTGACATCAACACACAACACCTTGCCAACAGTATCATATGACTTCCTGACATCTGCAAAAGGTACAAGACTTTGCTGGTGATTATATTGAAGGAATGTAATGCAATTTTGCTTGTATGTTCATTAAAAAAAAAATTCTGGGTATGTTGCCATTACATTATTTACAACCCTCATATAAGGAAAAGCAGACCATGTTTGATATAAGCAGCAGACAGAAAAATAGGCCTCAGTCACTGACAAACACACACACACACAAAGAGAAAAAATGTTAAAAGCTATTTTCATGCCCAACTAGATAATCACAGTTATTAGAATCAAATCTAACTCAGGCCTGGGCATGTAACATGTGAGTTATTTATTCAGCTCACACATGGGCTAATTATATTGGGACGTTATACTTAGAGCCATTTCCAAATGGCTACAAACACCCCTGTCAACAGTGGAACTAGAACCCTAAGACTCTGGTGGCAAATGTCATCGACATATAATGCAATAATATGAAGCAAAATAAATGATTTTCTTTAAAGCCATCATCAAATCATTTAAAACAGTAAATAGTCATTTATTTTATACATACATTAGAATGATGTGGTTGCATTAGAACAAATTACAAAGATAAAAACAAAAATAACTCTTCTCCCATTATACATACTAAATATGAAAATTTACAAACAATAAAAAAAGGCTTGTATAATATTTTACTTCTAGACTTCTACAAGGTTACAGACACATACACAAGTTTCCAACAACTGATATGAATTGCTGTACTGTTAAGTGTAAATAGACTAGTTTTTGGCTTTTTATAATTGAGTACATTTCAGAGGAAGGTGTTAGAAATTCAAGCTTCACTGGTTCTCATTCACTTAAAAGAGAAGCTCTTATTGAACACAATTAAATGTGAGAAATTAACAGAAAATTACTATCACTTTTTTTATTAGGATAATGCTATTTATTGAAAAGGAAAAAATCCTAGCAGAATTATTACTGTTCCTTGGCTTCAGGGAACAACTAGTATTATTTTTAAAAAAAAATTTAAAAACTACTTTTAAATTAATTAATACCTGAAAAGCAGAGAATATCTTTTAAATCCTTTGTTAGTGAGGCAATATCATTTTATGTGACAAAAAAAACATTGAAGAGAACAAATGACCCCATTACATGTCAGTTTGATGTTTAAGAAGGAGATGACATTACAATGCATGTTTTAAAAGCATCTTAACTACCTTTAAAGTTTTGGTGGTATGTAAATAGATGTATATAAAAAGGAATAAAATATTAATTATTTTCATCACAAGTAGAAGAGAAGTTTATATTTACGATTCATCATTTAGAGAGTAACCAATGGTACAGTTGAGGGGACCATCTCCAAAATTTATTTCAAAGTGCAGCTGTCCACCATACAAACTCATAGCCACATAATTATGATGAGGATGCTCCCCAGATGCATACATTAAGACAGAATCTTCAAAGAAGGTCTACAAAAGATAAAAGTAAAATATAACACAAACATTTATATATACTTAAAATCATTAGTAAATTGAGATACAAAGTTTAGAGAAGGAAATGATTTCTTTTGGCACATGATTGTGGAAAGTAAAAATACATGGATATTACAGTGAACAAAAAATTAACTATCACCATTAATAGCAAATTGTAGTATCTAAATTTTAAATTTAAATTTATTTTAAATTGTAGTATTTAATTTTAAAATAAAAAAATGAGCAGTATTTTATGAGTTTAAATGCATATTATCCTTACTTTCTACTCTGACTAGAATACAAATGTACAAACAAAATTAGGAATAGTGTCAAATGTAAGGTGTTTGAAAATAATAAAAAACAATGCTATTAAAATGCTGTATAAATGATTTGATAACAGAATACAGATAATCACTGTTCTATAGCTAATTCTTATACTCAGTTAAGTTAATTATACAGTTACTCACTCGAAAATTAAAACTGATGCGAGCAGCTTCTGAATGAACTCTGTCTCTCCAATCATAGACTCGGTATGTTATATAAGAGTAGCCTCTAAAAGTAACAGTGACAGGATCTGAACAAAAAATCATATGGTATTAATAATAGACATTATATTCACCAATTTCCAATAAGAAATTGATATAAAATAAGTCTCAAGATTATCAAACAAGCAGATAACACAAATATAAAATTAAACTAATTGTAAACATTTCTAGAAAGTTTATGTTTACATCATTATTAAGTAAATACTGATAAAGAAAAATATATTGGGAAACATATTTGACTTCTTACATATATAAATTTCAGTTACTTATATTTTTCATGGAATAAATAATAATATTCAATATTAATAGGTGGCATTTTTAATTTCCATATGTGAACATAAAGCCATTTAATTAATCTAGTTTTAGTAAAATTTCAATTAGTCAATAAATAAAATAATTTATTACTCATTTATAAATGTCTGCATAAATTTTAATGATTGCTCATTTTATTATAATGGATAAGTCTTTGATCAAGTAATGGTTCATTTCTTTTAATATGAACCGCAAGCATGTATTAATTTAGAAGTGACAAATTTTTCTCAAAAGTATGGTATAACATAGTAAAGAAAAAGAATGAGTTTAACAAATATATATATATATATATATACACACACAGTGGAATCTCGATCGATCATTCTCTGAATCATCGTTTTCCCGTATGTGTCATTAATTTGACCCAGTCCTGATGATCCTAATGCTTTGTTATGTTCCTGCATCCATCGTTTTCCCTCATTTATCGTTCAGTTCAGTCAGTTCTTTGAAAAATGATAGATCGAGATTCCAATGTATAAGGAAAGGTTTTATGACAAGCCTAGCTATTGATTATGAAGCAGAATGAGAATCATACACACAATTGCAAAAATTCTACTATTTACTTAATATTTATTTTACTTTCTTTGTGTCAACTTTTATCACTGGACAAAAGTCCCATTTATACAATAAATAACTACTTCAAAATTATCATCACTTACAAATGACATCAGTAAACTCTAACAACATGATTTACTTATGATCTTATCTTTCATGTAGAATTCAAATGATATAGTACATTTCAAATGCATTCATAAGTCAAGTACAATTACACACATTGCACAATTCATATGACATAAGTAACTGAATAAAGAGATAAACTTTTGAAATTCTGAAAGGCATTCCAGATAGGACTATTGTTGATCTATCAGTATAAAAACTATATCACTAACAATTTCAAAGAGAAAATCGACTAGTGAAATTAGTTTGTTCATCTTGCTCTATATTTAGTGTTATGGTTAAAGAATTTATTTCCATTTACAGCACTATACAAATCAATACAATTTAACTATCCAGACACTTCAATGAACAATGATTATGTTTCTATCAAAGTCAGTATTTAAAAATTTTGATACAGAACATGAATTCTATATATAAATACAGATTAAAAAATGTTCAGTTCAAAAAAATTAAATAAATAATATAAAATTAGATCATATATTATTATAAATAATACAAAATAAGATAATATTCATATATATATACCTGAACTGAAACAAATTTTGTCTTCATGTCCAGTGCCAAAACAGTCACAAGAAGTATGTGTGTAGTGGTTGATGCACTTTCCATTATATAAACAAGGATTCTTTTTAGAACATTGGTCCACATAGCCATGCAATAACTGATTTTCCATCAACACTTTGGTAGGTGATAAGGGGTAACCTGAATGACTGAAATGAATATTTCCCAAGCTGCCAGTAAATCGCACATAATTGTATTTTTGATTGGTAGCATAGTTGTTTGGGTCCAAACCTATAAGGTATGAATATTTATAAAATTTATTTTAAATATGAACATCACATCGTGCGTGTGTGCGTTTGTTTGTTTGTTTAAGATGGAATTTGAAAACAGTAGTATTCATTTTAGTAGGTCTAGGGAAATTTTTCTGCATAATTCAGAATGGGAGCTTCATAACAAGGACATGGAAAATGAAAATAAAACAATTTACGTAAACAACCTCAGTACAAGTAATTACTACAAGAAATTAAGCTGCAATGAATTTATCCCAAATTATTCAGTATACCTGAGGAATTCATTTTTCATACAAATATGTACTAATTCCACACCATTCTATTTTAAATTGTTAATTTAACATCTAACATTCAGTATGAGAAAATAAACACCCAAGAAAATTATTCTTTAAAAAAGAGTTATTGATTGTACACAGTGCTGATAGGATCGAATAGTAAATTGACCCTATCAGCACTGGTATTAGTATCTTAAAATCATGACATCAAATGAATGCATGATTATCTAAATCAGGTCTCCTTAAATTTTTTTCCATTCACTACCCCTTTCTGTCTGAGAAAATTTTACGTGATCCCAGATAATACATAAAATAAATATGCAGATAAAACATAGGTGTATAAAATAAATATACAGATAAAACGTAGGTACATAAAATAAATATACAAATGAAGCATCAACTGATAATACATCAAAGAAATCAAAGCAAGAAAAGATTGATTTATATTTCTCTTTACATCCATCACGTGATATTTAATTTGAATTAAATATTTTAAATCAAAATGGCTTTCATAATTGCCTTTGCTAACCAGTATTGAAGAATTTGACTTTTGGGCTTTTCAGGTTGAAGGGAAACCCTTCGAAAGCAGTTGCCGAAGTCTTTGCGACCCAAAAGTTCAGTTACTCAATCCCATATAGGGTAACAACCCACAGTTTAAGAAGCCCTGATCTAACTGAATCCCATTTTCTCTTTTTCTAATGTCAATATTTTATAAATTCAATGTTAGAGTAATTTGAAAGAATATGTTATTGCAACAGGAATTTACAAAGCAAATTTTGCTCTATAATGAATTTAATACAATCAAAGATATTTCACCATATTTTATACAGACCTCCAAAGTACATGACAGTTTCAGGTATCTCTTCAGTAATGCCATAGCCAGGGTCAAGGGACAGAGATGGCAAACTGACAGTCATTTCATGGTCATCAACTCTTACAGATAGATGAGCTGTACCAGGATTAATTCTTAAGGTTACATGGTGCCATTTATCACGATTCAGACCTATAAAAAGATTATCAAAATTAAACACTTTCATAAATGAAAGGTAACTAGATCAATTTATAAAAAGCACATAAAAATAAATTTAAGTAAAATGACAGAAGCTTACATGATAATACCATTCATGATAATACTGTATTTTGAAATGAAACAAGATTAAAAAATTACTTGCTCAATATACCACTGATATATTGTTTAAAATTATCACAAAAATGACAACACTTTTCTTTACACCAAGAGTGAGAAAACAAGTTAAATTTTCTACAAGAAATATTTTTCAGTCATGAGAACTTTTCAATATAACTAAAGAAAAAATAAAACATAAAAAGTAAGCTACATCTTTGCTCAAATGAATTTTAATCCATTATTTTTTTATGAATGCTGTTCAAAAATAAACATTTAAAATTTCTTGGGAATGAATCCCTTTTAAATATATTTCATCATTTTCTAGCATGTAATTCTTTTTAACAGCAATGGTTAAGCAAAAGCAGTTTTAATTTGAATTCATAGAGACTACATAATTGATATATCATAACATATTTTGAGAGAATAACATATTATTATAACATATTTTGAGAGAATTTAGATCACAGTATATTCAGAATTGAAATTTAACTAGGAACAATGATGGAACTCGATATTTACTATAAAAGAAAGTAGCTCTCTTTTAAATATAAAGATGAAAAAATCAGTTTACTTACCTTTGCCAATGAAAAATGTTTCATCATGGTCACTGCGAAACACATGGATAATTTTTATTCGACCATTTTCTAGCATTACATATAATTCATATAAAGGGAAAACATTTGCTTTGGCAGTTGATCCATGAAAAAACAGAAGGCCATGAGGACGATCTGTCCTAGGAAAAAAAAAAGAGAAAAAAAATCATGTCATTTAAATCAACTAAGTAAAAGAACCTTTTAACATAATTTCATTAAGATATCAATAAATATAAATTATACATTTATTTTCGTAAGAAAAAATTAATCCAGAATTTTCATTGCACTGAAATAAAACTTTATAAAAAATTTCAAGAAAATGACACAATGTTCTATGGATATGACATTTACATTAATGTTTTATAACAAAAATAATAATAAATGTATCTTTCAGTAAAAGAATTCAAATATGTTACATGCATATTTCCCGTACATACCTCTGTAGCTTATAATTTATATACTTCATTTTGATTCTTTAGAACTCATAATCAAGTAACAAGAATGCATTTTATAATAAAAGAATTATATACATTTTAACATTATACATATAAGACCAGGATATATAAGAATTTTACATATTATATACACTTACCTAAATTTGAAAGTTACTTCCCTAATGGCAGGTAATGGCCACTCAGGTTGCAATTGAAGGAATGACTGTGGTTGTGAAAATGTGAATAATTGACTAGATGAGTTGGAAAATGTTTCTGAACAAAATGTAATACAAAGCAATGAAACAAAAATGAAGAGCTGAATCATGATGCCTTATTGTTCCTACAAAATAAGGAATAAAATATAATATAATAATTATTAATACAGAGATGAGTATAATAATATATACACAATAAAAAATACAGTGATTCTTCTCTATCGATCTTTTATCAATCCTGAAATTAACTGCATACTGATAAATTATAAAATCAACCAGTATCAATACTTTATAATTTAAATATTTTGAATTATTTGCACTTACAGATATTACAGTTAAATCCTGTAGTGATAGCCTACAAAAAGGATTTTTTGGTGATATTATTACCAATCTAGTAAATGGATGTTATTTCATTAAAATTTTATAAAATATTTAAATAGCCCTTAAATTTAAGGTAGTGTTTTCATTTCATATACACATATAAATTACATAATAAATATAGAGCCCTCAAATATGTATACATGAATACATACTTGTACATTTTATCTTTGATGACTGCTAGCTAGGCATTGTAAATTGGCACATAACTGTGAAGTCATAAGGAAATTAATAAATGCTGTTTTATTGAGATAATTGCTCTGTACAGTTAATTACATTATTTCAGTGTTAGAGAAGAATGCATCTTTATGTTCTAGATTATAAAAACAATGACATAATTTATTGTCATAATATTTAAAGCGAACCTTTAAAAAAAAATTTAAAAAAAAAAAAAAAAATTATAACTTTCAAAACTTCTAATTCTAATAAAATATGAAAACATACAAATACCTGAAAGCCTATTTATTTTTAACAATATTTAATACCGAGCCAGTTTTTTTATCAGTTAACTATGTGGTGATCACAAATAAATAAATAAAATAAAATACAACAAATAAATATTTTTTTCCAGAAAACAGTTTTATATTTCAATCAATATTTTAGTTTTTATTGTTAAAAGATTATTTTACAACAAATTCAACGAATAAGCACTAGAAAATAACTGAAGAAGCTGAATATACTAATTAAAATAACTAATTTTTTAAATAAAATGTAACCTTTGATGAAAAATGACAAATGAATAGTCAAACTTTAATTAGTCAATACATTTAAAAAAATCTCTTTAAAAGCATCTTTAAAGGCATTTTGAAATCTCAAGCTTTTATAAATATTTTAAGTAACAAGTAATGTATATTGAATTCCTACAATCCTGTTTCATACATTCAGTAAAGAAGATAGCAATACTTTAGTAAATTTTTATGTATATTTTATACCTATTATCTATGTATTTACAGTAATAACTTCACAGACAACAAAAATATGCTTAAACTTAATTTATAGGTAATTATGTTAATTTTTAATAGAAATCTGCTTGATGTTTCAAAGATAAAGCTCATTTTGATAGCGATAAAATTAAAACTGTTAATAAATTAAAGAAAGATATAACCTGTAGATTTAAATTATACCTTAGATAACAAATAAACAATATCTTTTCAGGTTTCATATTATCAACAGAATTAAAGTACATTATGCACTGCTAAGGAATTAAATAAGCATTCGCTGTCTTTATAATTTTATTCACTTCACATACATACACTATACCTCCCAGACTTTATACGTTTATACTTAACCATTTTCTTTATAATTTTATTGTAATTTATGATTGTAAAAATAACATTTTCCTGTTCAATATAATTTTACTGTCACTTACCCAGACACAAACTGAATTTTTTTTTATTGGAAAAATTAATCTCTATTAACAGTTGTGTTCAGACATGTCAGAGAATATAAGCAAATGATATATAATAATTTTCAATTTTTTTTTACATATTATAGTCATTTATTACCATTTTAATACTAAAACAAATAATATATCATATAAATATTTAATTTGCAGGTTTTTTAGAATATACAACAAAGTTCATAATATTTAATCATCATTGCGTAATTACATCACAATTTTTTAAGATACTAAGGTTATACCTTTTAATTTTCCATCAAGTAAAAGGATTGACCACCTTTGAACTGCAGTGCTTCTAAACAATTCTTTGACAGATTTTAATACTGAATGTCATGAATCTTAGCAGATAAAACAAAGTATATCCTTTAATTTTGCTAGCAATAAATGAGATCCCTTCTATTTATTCATGGAAAAGAAAGAAATTCCGTAATACAACTTTGAACATTTAAAAAATAACAAAAATTTTCTCGATACATTATGGAGAGGCAAGGAGAATTTATATACAATAATGCACCTCAAGAATAACTTGAATCAGCCAGACAGGAAAAATTCTACAGCAACATGGAAAACAGGGGAAATATTTACACTTTCATCTTTAATGTTCATGTATTAATCAGAATATTTCATTCATAAATTTTACATTATTTGTCAAAGATTATGCTTACTTAGAAGTCATGAAACTCTCAAATATGCTCTGAAACACTTAAAAAAGAAAAGAAAAAATTTACACAATGAAAGAGTCAGTAACAAATTACTTCAATAAAATTTAAATCAGAATAAAAAGGTTTGATTATCTTCTCTTTAAACTAGTTAAGTAATTTGTGATTGAAGTCAAAAACCTAAGAAAAACACAAGAGTAAAACCTAAATTTTAAAAGATCAAAGTAACTGTAAGATTATGGTGTATAAAAATTATTACATATGACTTGGATTATTACTTTAATGAACTTAAGATCAAGAGAATCAAAATCTCATCGTTTTAGTAAAAAAAAAAATAATATAAGCTTAAAAAGAAAATTTATAACATGCTCATAATACACGATTTTTTATTATTAACGCTTGAAATAAGCTACTATCAATACACGACTTGTTAACCAGAAAAACATAATGGTAAAAAATTGAAACATATGTCAAATTAAAATATATTTGACCGATGATTCAAAACACGCGCAAGTTTTTCAATAAATGTAGTAAAAGTTTGTTTCATGCGCATGCTCACCGATACAGAAGAATATCATATCTGCAATGATAAATAAAAGAAAATGAAACGGTATTTAGTTGTATTTCAAAGCGCCTAACAATCATATTGATAACAGCAAATATTATGCACTCACGCATCCTGCCTGACGTGCTCATAAATTAAGTGAAGCAGAATCTCAGAGGTTGTCATGACGACACGCTACATCAGACCTACAAAAAGTGTTACGCCTATAACTCATGCCATTCTGAATTCCAGAATATGATCCTAAATATGGTCCTAACAATCACTACGGAAAATAAATTCAACAGCCTATATATTTATTCTTTGCATTAGTTCAGGTTTTCAGAGTGTCTCAAATTCATAAATGAAGACTGAGAGTGAACAATAAACCATGAAATGACAGAAAAGAGTTTTCTAAATGTCAATAAATAAATAAATAAATAAAGGAAAAGTAAATAAAGAAAACGAAACTAACTAAGGTTACATTCTACTGCTAACAGGATAGAAAAAATTATGTATTAGGAAATACAGCTCAAATGGATGATATTTATGGCCATGTTAAATTATGTTATTGATTACTTTTACGCCAATAACATACGTAAACATCTCCGGGTTTCTTAGAAGACAGATAAATAAAACCGTCAACAGGTTTTTGATAAAATCCCTACATATCCCTGCAACACGTCATTCTAATAGTCATGCAATAAATTATCTATATACTCATATCTCTAAAATGAATGAGTGTATTACGAATTTTCCTTTTAATTTTAACAATCTTAGGGTAATTTGAAGAATATGGGAGTACTCTTATTATTCAATCATCATAGAAACTATTTAATTAAAAATTTTCATTGTACAAACGTCAAGAGAAAATAACAGAGAACACTACATAAGATTTGAACAAAAACGGAAGAAGGGTATTAGACTGAAATTAAGAGAAAAATTAAAATAATCAATTTTCGAAATTAGTGGTTGGTTTTCTTGATAAAAATTAATTATAGTAATGCGTTTCTTCAAGGCTTTTTCCCTCTTAAGTGGTAGGGATTTCATTTTAAAGTTCTATATCCTACGCCGGTTCTTATTTATGTAATAAACAGAAAACTGCGCATGCGTCAGAAATGTAGGCTAGACAAAGATAGGGAAAGCGGGAACACTTTCAATCTCCAAACGGTGTATAGTATACTCAACACCTATAGAAGAGTTTTATTCTTATATACCACAGCACGTAGTGATTTAGTGTTTGAGTTTGAGGTAGAGGAGATATTTTTAGGTTAGGGACGAACCTTGCTTATCGATGTGCCCTAAAATTGGAAGGGTCATCTCAATAGAACAAAATGACCTGATTTTTGGTAGTACAATGATCGAAAATATATACAAATTGCATTTCTTTTACAGTCAGTAGGTAAATATCGGTAGGTTATATCGGTATTCTCTTTCACTGGTGCGCACACAGAGGTGTCTAACGGGAATAAAACTCCTTAAGGACTGATGTATTTATGTTAAATATTTAGATGACGGCTGACAATTTCAAAATATTTTTCAAAACCGATCTGTGGAATAATTGCTCCGCAGTATTTCGTATTATTATTATTATTATTATTTTGCTATCTCTTAGATATAAGCTGTAGATTTGTTCAGCATTCAAACTGTTATAAATAAAAGGGGAAAAAAGTTTCACATTTAGGAGAAAGAAACAAAAACTAAGTCGCAGAAAGAATTTTTGTTTTTTAATTCAGGCTGTCGTGTTTGACAAAATTTAAAATGCACAGAAAATATTCAAAACATTTTCACTTTAATGAACTAAAAGTTACTTCTTTATCCGCCCAATCAAATAACTAAATATAGCTAAATAATTTCTTTTAAACTAAACATTATAGCGGACTTTTGCGCTAAACCTTATAAGCTCGACTAAAAACGCTCGAAACAGTCTACCACAAAAATACTGGAAAAGGATGCCAAGCTTATGGATATTTTAGAAGAATGGACTCATGGAGGCCCCAGTAGATCTTTTGAGGTTGTTTTATTCTACTGAGCAGGGTCGTTCCAACCTAGGGGTGCGGGGCACACGGGCGGCAAATCAGGGGGGGGGGGGGGGCGGCAATTCATCCTCCCGGTTAAAAAAAAATTTAAACTAATTTATTAGTAAAATAATCAATATAAAAATATTATCATTATGCTAGGTAACTACTTAGAGCTAAAAATGCATTTTACAAGTATAACTGCAAATAAACAAAACCACATTGGTTTTAATAACGCTACTCCACGTCGCAACTAGTTGGGAAATACATTGTTCGTTTTTCTTTTAACTCGTTTTATCCCATCATCCCATCAAGTCGCGTCGCATCGCCGGCATCGCGTCGGTGCGGGCGGTTTTTGTCAGGTTGCAGGAAAATACTCGTTTATGCCCTGAGCCTATAAACACACGGATCGGGATAGTTTGCACTAGATTAATTTTAAACGTGCCCATCTCAACAACTGAAAAACAAAGCTTTTTGTCTCTAATTTTTGTGCTCGATTTTGTGATTGCTGACTAATAAAAATATTTCACAGGTAAGTAAACTTGATGATATTTTTTCTTTTGCGCGGTTAGCGGTTAGAAATTGAAATAATACATTTTTGGTTTGATATTTGTTTTGCAAAAAAAGCGCTAGGATTCATTGCTTAATTCTATTTTAAATGTTTTTTATTTTGCAAATGTTAAACATATACTACAGGAACAAGTGTAAACTTAGATTTTGGAACTGCATCACCTTATTTTTTTTAACAGGTGCGTGAAATATGACAATTTTTTTCAGAATTCGGGAAAATACGATTTTTTTTTAAAGTAAACGTAGGGGGAATTGTATTTAAAATATGAACAAAATTAAAATAAAATCGATTTGGAACGTTTCTTTGCAAAAGTCAATCGTTATCGAGAAACAGCTTAACTTACATGCGCCTTTTTTATAAGTTCTTTACGAAAAGAACAAATATAACTAAAAATAAATAACAGAACAAATATAACTAAAAATAAATAAGAATGTAGACCAAAAAACAAACAGAAATCAAGCATTCAGCGATCCATGCACCAGAGGCAAGATTCTGTAGTAGTGCCGGAACTAAACCAGAAATCGAGGTAACCGACTGGTCTCGTCATCAGTTTTAAAACAATGGCATTTAGACTCAGGTATATTTTAAAGACGTTTTGGATAGGATTTCTGTTTTCATATTTTTTTTAACTTCATTGGGGTTTGACGCTGTCGTGTTGCTACAGTGATGTCGTAGAGTACAACGACATTGTGTCCGCGGAACTAGAAATTGGAAGAAGAAAGTGCAAAGAATAAAACTAATTGGATAAAACTAGAGTAAAACGTGAGAAAGTTAAGAAGCGCCGATTGTAAAGAGGGCTATAAAAATAACAGAAGGAGATAGAGAAGATAGTAGCATTTACAGAAACAGATGGGCATAAAATAAATAGGCAAGAGGGTGGTTTGAGTAGAGAATAAGAAGAAAAGGTAAAAAAGAGGAATAAAATTATGGCCGTAATAAAAGGGGAGCCCACACGCAAAAGTCTTTAGCCCCGGGCCAGGTTGTAAAAGGGTCCAGATGAAGAGAGAGGGATCCCAAGAAGATACGCCCACGAAGCCCAATGGATAGAATAAAATATTAAGGATAAACCACAGGCCAATCAGATGGTAAGTTGTTGAAACAATATAGCCAATCGGAAAGCAATGTAGGAGGGCCCTAGAGTTAGAAGGAGAAAGATATGGTGATGAAATAACTGAAGGAAGAGATTCAGATTTGAGACTGCGATTTAGCAAGAAGTTTGTTGGGCTGATAGTGGAAGCGAATACTCAGAAAACACATCGAATACTGATAGATGGAGAGTTACGTATGAATTCCGCCCTGAAAGGATGAGGAGGCCAGTTGAGAGAGAAGTTCCAGATTCTGAAGGACCCGTCAGCCGATGTTAGTTGTTCGTTACCGAACTAATGAAGTGATACGAACAATCCTGGTGCCTCAAGATAGTTCCGCCCTGAAAGGATGAAGATGCCAGTTGAGAGAGAAGTTCCAGATTCTGAAGGACCCGCCAGCCGATGTTCGTTGTTCGTCACCGAACTAATGAATTTAGATGAACATTTCTAGTGCCTCCAGATTATGCCATTCCCACACGAAGGATCGACGCCCCTGCAATCTCGTTCAGCAATCTAATCAGTAATTAGGTACCGTGCTTTCCCTTTTCTGACACTTGTTTATATAATCACTGCTTCAGTCAATTAAGAATTGTTAATATTAAGAATTAAACTGGTAGGGCGCGACTGCATTAAAATACATAATATGAGTAATAGTGATGAATTATTATGTCAGTAAATTGAGCTAGGTTAATATGAGTGATATTGATGAATTATTAGCATGTCAGTAAATTGAACCAGGTTAATATGAATGATATGTGTATAAAATGATATCAAAATAATTGTATGAATTAAATATATGTATCGTAGATAATTAACGTAGTAGTAATGAATTTGTAAGTAATATGTGTAGACGAAGTATGAAATATATTGTAGTATTGTATCGTACTATTTATGTGTTTAATATCCAATAAATTAATTTGTCAGTGCAAACCAGAGTTGTTTCCTTCATTTGGGAATCATAATTAATCAATGTACTAACCACAATCTTAATCAATGAATTCAAAATCATTATTATCATATATTGTAGTTATTATATCATACCCCAACTATGTAACTCATTTCACTGCCACAAGTACCGTAACTACTAGGGTAAAAATTGGCTGCTGTTTCGCCATACCGCCACTCACTGAGTTAGGGTATGTATGCATCTTTGTCTTTTCATTAGGATTATATGTGTACTTGCATATATGGTGCGTTGAGCCCTTACTGCAAGTCCGTGTCTTTTCATTTGCTCTTGACTATCTGTTTCTATGGGGATCTCGGGGCCTTGGGATGTCTTTTGGTTATAACCTGCATCCTATTCAGAAAGTTCCCCTTGGGGTAACTGATTTGGTTAGGCTCCCTGATGACGAGACCTGTCGGTTACCTCGATTTCTGGTTTAGTTCCGGCACTACTACAGAATCTTGCCTCTGGTGCGTGGAGCCCCGAGTGCTTGATTTCTGTTTGCTTTTTGGTCTACATTCTTCTTATAATTATCTAGCTCTGTTATTTATTTTTAGTTATATTTGCCCTTTTTCAATATGAGGATATGAAGCAACTGCGCAATATTTTATTGAAAAGTTATATTAGTTTTCAATGCTAGGGTAAGTTTTAAGTTAATTTGTTTGGCAGTATATGCCCGATTTTTAATTTTTTTGGTCTGTGTTGTTTTGTTCATATTTGTATACATTACGAAAAGAACCTCATTTTTTTACACATGTCTGATAATCGAAAAAAGCTTTCTGGGGCCCAATACAGAAAAAGAAAACTTGAAAAAAAGAATTAGTAAAGAAGGCTTGTGGTTCACTAAAAACATTTTTAATCCCAGTAAGATCGCATGAGGCGCCATCAAGTGCCAGAGAGTTATTATATCAATACATTAATAATTATTATGTTAGGTTGTAAAATTAAAAAATAAACTGAATTTATAATATAATCTGTAATTCGTTGTTTCATTTAAGGTAAAAATATTTTAGAGAAATTTCAATTAATCCATATGGTATGAGGGGGGGGGGGGGACAAAATTATTCTCGCACACGGGCGGCAGCTACCCTAGGAATGGCCCTGCTACTGAGACAGCACAGTTACCATCCAAATCATGAATAGATAACAAACATGTCCACGATCTTTAGTCCGCATTCCCAACCCGAGGCTTGCGTCTTCCAAGAAGGTTGGAAAGTGTTTTTTGACAGGTTGCCGAAGTTGCTTACTTTTAATGAGTTCCCTCTAGCTTATTAAAAATGCCTTTTAAATGCAAATCTGGAAAAATAATCAATGTTAGAAAAATTAGACAAAAATAAATACGAAAAGCCAGCACAGTCAGCATCCTGGGATTAAAAGAACCAACTTGTATCTTAATCTCAGATAGAAAGTGCAAGAGAATCGGGGCTGGTATTCGCAAAACGATAAAAACCTTACCTTGCTTTCTTGGTTTTGTGGTTCGGACACTTTTCAAAGGTCATGGGTTAGATATCCAATCCTGGCAGGTGGTCGTTACGATGTTGTTAAGAAACGATCGTTTCTTAATACATATAGAGATAGAATCAGTTAAACTTCATTCAGCAAGGGGAATTTTTTAAAGTAATTTAAAGATCAATTAAGCATTCCGTCGAGGCGACGATTGATTTATGGGGTAATTCTTTGCTTTAATATTCCAACGATACAGCTAATGAATTTAGAAGAAATAGGAGTTCAGTTATGGAAGTATGAAGAAAGAGCAGTGAAATTCAGGAAAAGGAAACGAAAACAATAATTCGAAAAAGAATTACGAAAACAAAATCATGCGAAAAGAAAAACATGCGACGATGGAAATAATAAGGATTTCAGAAGTTTGTGATATTGAAAATAATTTAAATTTATTAAACAGGAACACACTGTTTCTTAAAATCCACAATAAAAATTAAGTGAGTCTCATTTTCCAACTATTTAAAATAGCCATTCATCAAAGAACTATATTAATTGCCTAAAAGTCTTTCCCTTACATCATCACCACTGCAATTCTCTACGGTGGATGTCGAGTCAAGTGTCATGCTGAAATAACTACTGAGATTGTTCTGTAACTAACATGTACAGCACCAGCATTTCCGGACACATTCACACATTCCTTTCGATATCAACGAGGTGTTTGGTCGATTCCGTTCTAACTTGCAATAAATAGCGGAAAGGCTCTATTTGCCTTTATACGCACGTTGCTTGGAATGCTAGGATTTCATCAATAACATAACAGGAAAATTCAAGATAGGTACATCGCGCAGCTGTTACGTTGCAATAACGTGACTTATCAGGTTTGTGGTTCGATTTTTCTATGTCCGTTTCCCATAAGTCAAAACAAATCACATCATTTCCTGAGAGATAAAAGTAAGTGAAACATTTCAAGATTCTTTGACTACCAGCAGAAAACAAGGAGATTTATTCTCCTTTAATGAGGGATTTGATTGAAGAGATTTCGAATTAGAGTTGCCCTAGTTGAGATAAACTTCATAAGATGAAGTAATATGATTGCTTATAAGAATCGTCTTTTTCTAATCAATTTAATAAAATTCGGGGTCATTGGACTGGAATAAAATTAGTTGTCACTATATTTAAATGTGCGAAATGTAAAATCTAAGAGGAGATGGGTAAATCCTTTAAAATTTTCTATTAATAAGTATCTTAGTGTATTAAATATTACTGAAGTTTAAACCAAATAAAAAAAGGCATCAAATGGATATAAATTCTAACATGATTTGATGGGCTTTGAAAAGTACTAGGTGTTGTAGCAGTTAGTTCTGCACGCAAAAGAACTTCACTAAAAACTATCTCATTCAATAATTTTTTTTAAAGGTTATCCCTCTCCTCTGGACTGATTTTTCTTTGTCATCCTAAAATGAGGTTTAGAAAGTAGGAAGATACGTTAATTTACTGACAGGAAGCACGAATGTTTTGTTGCAGCATGTCTAAAAATCTATTCCGTCAAAAACTGGGGGTCAAATTCTTTTAAGAAGGCAGTTTTAAGTTTTCCGTAGTATAATAGAACGGAAACCAATACATGCCGTAAAACATAACGGTGTTCTAACTAAGTTGAGGCACTCACCCAATGCCGAGATTGTCAGTTTTCCATCCTCCTTTACATTTGCTCGGTGACTTAGAGCCGTGAAATATGTCGCGGGTTACTAACCAGCACGCAGCATCAGTAACGACCGCAGAAACTTCTGTTTTCTCTCCTCCAGACGCGATAAGAGTGCTTCTAACTCTGGGAGGGAGGATCCGAAGTTCAAACTGGAAGTGTGTGTTTGCTTACTTCACCTGTGCACGGAAAGGTTGTGTTTATCTTCATCGCTTATCAAGAACGGACATCATTTTTAAGCTAACAGAGAGTATGTACCTTACTGGGTTTGGGTTTGGTTGAGCGCAACACTGCGATCAGCACATAATTTGCTGTTAGTAATCCCTCCGTAATAAACACTAACACTATAACTGTAAAACAAGTTGGTTGGTTACGGTCACCCTTTGACGCTCGAGGACTTTATAGACCGACACAGTCCCTCTATGAAGGTCAGTGAGGGTGGGAGACATTACGATCTCCACAGATGTTGCCCCTGAAGGTGCTCGGTCAAAATTGAGGTGACAACTAGCGAAGACGGACTCCGACCATTGTGGTGCTAATTAAACCGGAGCCACACACTTCAGCCTGAAGCCTATATGGACCTGGTCTGGAACTTCCAACCAGGGAGCATAAGAAACAACAACAACATAGACCGCCACTTAGGTTCAAAGCGGCTACAAACAGAGCCTGACTAAGGCAGGGGCATACGGGGCAGTTGCCCCGGGCCCCCACATCAGAGAGGGGCCCCCAAATCGAATAGAAAGTTTAGTATTAAGTATTAAGTTCTTCATTACTGAAGTAGTGAAGCAGAGGGGGGCCCCAAAGAAGTTTTTGCCCCGGGCCCCAATTAGGCTAAGTCGGGCCCTGGCTACAAACACACATGACACTGCAGAACTCGAATCCGCAGACACTGGTACCAAAAAAAACTGCCTAGCTATTCGGACATCATCCAGCCTACATCTAAGAGGAGTGTGTGGCAGGAAAGGGAAATATCAGAATCTCAAGAGTATTCTCGAGGACTTAATGGACAATGGATTCCTCGGAAGTCAGAACGTTTTCGGGAAGTTGTGTGAAAGTTCAGAGACGGGAACGATTTCTTAATGAAGCTGAAAATTTCTCTCCACCAGTGACCACTATACAATAAGTAACGTCACAAGTGAGGAAAAAAACGCAATTGGTTCTGTCATTGTGTTTAATGATGCTGCTAGAAGACCCCGAGGTAGGGAAATCGGCGATAGGCCATAGATGGCGAATCTCTAGCTCGTGTGCCAAAGGTAGCATGCAAAACAAGTCTGTTGACAGTTAGGGGACCCAAAGGTAAAATATTTTTTTTCACTTTTTGTTAAAACTTTTTTGAAATATGAATAATTTCTTTGCAAATCAGGAATTTCGTTAGAGAGCAGATCGAGTCAAACTGACCCAAGTGTTTTCGAAAATTATTAATTCAATAATCTACGAGTTTTACTCAAGATTTACAGAGTTCAAGCAGTTTGCAGAGACCTCAAAATTTTTCCTCTACCCAGATATAACGTTGATTGATGAATTTAATCTGGATATTTTTGACGGGTTACAACTGGTAGACTTGTTCCAATGTGGGATCACTTTTCTCTTTCAGCTTTCACCCAGTCACAGCGAGAATTGTTTGTTTCTTATAATGGCTGTACCGTGTATACGAATCAAAATAGCCCCTAGTGTCACCACAATTTTGACCGAGAACCCTAAAGAGCGACATCTGGTAGGCTCGTACCCTCCTCCGACCCCCATACCCCATGGAGGGATTTTCCAGCTAGTGGATTAAATGTGCCCATGCCCGGCATAGATGCACGGCCATTTAGTGGCGCTTGCCGGAATTCCATTCGAGTACTCCCAATACCGAATTCCGGCGCACTAACCACTAAGGCATCTCGGGCCTACAACTGGTAGTAGGCCGGACATGGCCGAATGGCTAGGGCGCTGGCATTCGGTACTAGAGTCTGTGGGTTCGAATCCCACTCTTGGCATGGACGTTTGTAGCCGTTCGGAATCGGCTTTAAGCAGTAGGTCCCGGTCTAATTAGCCCTTGTGTAGCAATAATTGACCGTAGCGCTCCAAAACAAACCTACAACTGGTAGACTTGAAAAGCAATTTCTAGTTTTTCAGTCCAGTTCAATACGAAAATAACATTATTTCTGTCTAAGAAATGAAACGCGATTAAACAATTGAACGCGAGAATTTAGTGGAGATAATTACAAATTTTAGAAAAGTGAATATTGAAGTCTAAGCTAATTGGATTAGCATTTTTTCACTCTTTGACTTCCTAACAGACAATTTTAGAAAAATATTCAACAGCGGCGAAACTGGTTTGGCATGTGCCTTAGATTAAATGACTAAACATGAACTTGAGGAGGAAAAAATATTTTTCATCCAGTGTTCAACCTAAAAGTTGCACCAATAAATAATTGACGGAGTTAGTTTTATGCGTAATACATTGTTATTATATACCTGTTCAATTTCCTTTTATATATTTCAAAATAAAATTCTATTATGACAAATTTATATTAAAAGTTTACCTTATCTAATCAATAAAGTAGAAGACGTGTCAGCATTTCAAGAAATTTTGAATTTAAATCTTTTTGCCCCCGGTTTGTCTGGGCAGTTCTCTCGATGGAATCCTGTTTGTAGTATTATGTTTTCGAATCTGTGCGCAATGCTCTCACACATAAGTCTTCAGCTTAAGTATTGCTAGTTGCTAGACAACTTAAAAGTTGCTAAAAGAAGTAGCTAGGAAAACAGGGTCTGATATTCAGGGCCGCCGTCAACTGAGCCAGGGCCCGGGGCAAAATAATACAGCGGGCCCAGGGCCCGACTTAGCCTAATTGGGGCCCGGGGCAAAAACTTCTTTGGGGCCCCCCTCTGCTTCACTACTTCAGTAATGAAGAACTTAATACTTAATACTAAACTTTCTATTCGATTTGGGGGGCCCCCTCTGTTGTGGGGGCCCGGGGCAATTGCCCCGTATGCCCCTGCCTTAGTCAGGCTCTGAGCGGGCCCCCCTCTCCATTCAATACTTGAACATTGTATACATTTTTTTAGTCAACTCTTATGTAACCGGGCCCCTTGCCAGCCCGGGCCCCTGGGCATTTGCCCCCTTTGTTCCCCCCTGTCGCCGGCCCTGCTGATATTTTGGGGAAGCTAACCCTTCTAAAAGTCTCCCTCAGGTTTGCCACCTAGGTCGAAATTGGGTAATGGAGAGGGAGGAGGGGGAGGGGCGAACTTTTAAAGCTATACTATACTGAAATCATCTCTGGGATTTTCTATCAATACAGTCTGATTTTAAGAAAGCAGAAAATTTTGTTGATAGGTAAAATAGAGTAAAATAAAGAATAAGGAACCAAAATTTCCATGATGATACACCGTAACAGCAGTGGGCATTAAGTATTAATGTGGATGCCGTTATAATTTTTTTTAAACTCATTAACTAATTTTTTAATTGGTTACATAGCCCTAGCTCAATTAACGAACGCTGTTTGGGAGTCATCAAATGATTTTGAATCTGACATGAAAAGTTTATTGTGTCAATATTTTCAATCGTTCTGTATGTAAGGGGGCGTCCATTAATTACGTGAGGTGATTTTGGTGATTTTTCGATCTCCCTCCCCCCCTGGTGAGATGTCGTGAGATTTGGCTCGACCCCCTCCTCCCCCCCCCCTAATCTCACGTGAGATTTTTCAAAATGCGTATATTTAGTGTAAATACATTAATCTGTGCTTGATTGCGTTGGATTTATTTAAAAAAACATAATTTGCTTCATTATTTTTATTTAAGACTAGTTAAGACTAGTATTTAAGACTACTAAGAACGTAGTCTAGAATCACAGTGAGAAAATCGAACAATAAAATACTTAAATAAGAACTACTAAAATTCGTAAAATAATATTCATTCTAATTCAGTCCACGGGGACTCTGGTGTGGTCTCAAGAGTGACTACTGGAACTATTGTGTAGAATTTAGCCATATTTTAGTGTAGAAACATGTTTTACTTAATATAACCCAGTTTTCTCGTAATTTTACACTGATTCTTGCGGGAAAAAAATTACGTGATAGTTGCCAAGACCTCCTCCCTCTCCCCCACGTGAGACTGGGTGACATTCGGCTCGACTCCCTCCCCACCCTAAAAGCCTCGCGTTATTAATGGACGCCCCCTAAGCGCAGATTAACAATGGGAGTCTCGTAAAGATAGCATTGATTTTGCGAGTTAATTGTTTGAAAAACCAAACTGGAAACATATGTTTCACAGCTGAAAACAATATTTTGAAACATTATTCAGAGGAGAATTGACCAAGCCTTAGCTTGTAGATATGAAATAAGTACACGTTGTCACAGTCAGATGCTAATTTGAGCTAGGATTGGAAAAAAAAAAATACAAAAGTAAGTACAAAATATATAGTTAGACTAAGAACTGTTTCATAAAGAAACTTGAACCGAATCTCTCAGAAAAAATTTCCTGATTTACTCTGCTACGGAAAACAGAAATGAAAAAAGACCCGTGCCTCCACTTGAGTCAACAGTGTAAATCAATGCCAGAGACGAAGAAGTTTACTAATGTTTTCGTTTAACTTTAAAATAGGTTGGTTTGGAGCTTTACGCTGTATTTTTTGCAACAAGGGCTAATCCTCTAAAATAGGAAAGACAGTAAACCACTTCTTGCTCATTTGGTGACTATGCAAAAAAGATCAACTTTACATTAACCTGAAAAGGTGCTAAAAAAAGAGAGATATAAAGAGAAAATTTATTTTCTTTATACAACAGTTTATTGAAATTTAAAGAAAGAAAGTAGACAGGAATGAACTCATGAATGTGAAATCTGCCAAAATTAAAAATAATAATTTATTTTGTACCTGATACAGCCTTAGCTTGTAACAACCCTAAAGCAATTTTTTTTTTAACAATCTGGGGTTATTTTTAGAGTAAATTCTTAGACCGATCCCCATACCAAAAGATTAGCTTATACGATAGGAACAGACTTTCAATTATATTTCAACCTAATTGTTCTTACATGTAGCTTCGGGTGATTCTTGTACTTTATACAATCTCAGAATTTCTTTTCCACAGAATAAAAAAATGAGATTTATTTAGATTCCTTTTTCATGAATTTTATACCTTTACGACAAATTTCTTTTCATGAAACTTATCTTTAAGTGCTCCCTCTTCTCTATGAAATGGTTTTAAAAGCTTTTATCTCCTTAGAATTATCAGGACCACAACAGATAATGTCTCTATTGCTTTTGTAAAAGGTTTTCCCTTTCTTTCTTGAAAATTATTTTCATAAATCGCAAATTAAAGGTGCCAAGAGAAATGTTTGTAGCATATTAATTGACGATATTAACGACTGATGTTTATGTTGACGATTTATTGATTCCGTTTCATAATTTCTCAGGCCAAACAAGATAGTGAAAGTTTAAGGCATTATTACGAAAAGTAAAGTTTATTTTCGCATACACATTACCCAATCGTAATTACAACGGCATATCGCTTTGTCCTTCATAACAAAACCAATAGAATCACAATGCTTCTTCAACTTTCAGGCACGTGCAGAAAGGTGCTTTTCGCTCATAGTACCCTTTAAACCTGTGGTCGGCAACGCGGTGCCCGAGAAACAATCTTAAAGTGCCCGCCGTTCAAATATCTACATTTTAGGCATTAGAGTTTAGAAATTTGATTTTAGACATTTTTGATTGAGTTTAGATATTTAATTGAGAGAAATCAGTAGAGGAGAGGTACTTGAGCGGTTTTTAAGTTTATTACCACAGGTGAAAGAATTTCTATTATCCAGGAATGGAATTTGCTTAGAAATAGAGCAAAAACCTTGGTTAATTGAACTAGGCCTTCTAACTGATTTAACTGTAAAACTGAAGGAACTAAATTTTAAACTACAGGGTAGAAATCATCATGTTGCTTCTATGACAAGTACGATAAATACATTTAAAGCTAAATTGGCGCTCTGGAAATCGCATATGGAGAAAGATAATTTATCACATTTCCCAAATTTAAAAATGGTGCTAGAAAATTATTACAATGGAAATGCTACCATCTATCAGTTTGCCAAACATTTTAATTCCTTATTTGAAGAATTTAATACCAGATTTGAAGAATTCTACGAATTGGAGGCATTCTTGGCGTCATACAGAGGACGATGTGACTAATAAAATCGCAACATATTTTGATATTTCCAATACGGAGGACTGAGAATTGGAAATTATAAGTATGAGAAATGACATTGAATTAAAATTACATTATAACGAAGAAAATTTCTGGAATTTAGTGAATGGAAATAACTTCCCGATGTTGAGAAAATGTGCTCTGAAATTGAACTCTCTTTGCGCGTCGACAAATACTTGTGAATCTTTGTTTTCCAATATGAAATACTTAAAAATCAAAGTACCGATCAAGCCTCATTGACACTAACTGGGAATTTGACTAAGAGTCACATTACAACGAGTTGGCCGCAGATTTTCAATGTCAAATATTGCATTAATTATCAATTTTAAGATTATTTTGTTTAAATTAAAATTTGAATTTATGTACCATTAATATTTTCATGTTTAAATATTATAGCCGCAATACTTCTGGCCCTTCATTATAGGGGGCACCATATAGGCGGCCAGCAGTACCCCCTATAAGCCGGTCCCGTAATTTAGAACCGAGTCAAGTGACGATACCGGAGCACTTGACCCCGTACCTCCAGGAGTAAATTTGAGATCTTGGAGGACATTGCAGCCACGACAGATTTTACATGCACCAGCCGTCATTAGTGTTCACGGCGGTGGCTTTGCTAGCGACCAGCATCGAACCAGCTACCTTCAGATCACTAGCTCGACGTCTTTACCAACCGGGCCATCGAGCTCTCTCTTTATTATTATCATTATTTTTATTTATTTAATTATTTATTATTTTTATTTTTACTGTTATCATTATTTTTATTTATTTAATTATTTTGGGAGGAAGGGTGTTACACGTTTTCCTTTTTCAATATTTTTATTTAACGAGATTTATATGTTTGAAATATTATGATTTTTTTTAAATTTAATAACAATACAATTGATGTCTGAGTAGCATTCAAAAGTTATTCAATGAGAAAAATAAATATAATATAAATAAAAGGAGAAAAAATATATAGCATCGAATTTTTGTTATGTATCGTATATTGTTAAAAACTATGTAAAGGCTAAAGACATAATCGGAATCTTCAGATGCACAGTTTGAAAAAGGGGGGGGGGGGACCAACTTTTCTTAAAAGTTTTCTACAATTTTCCGATTTTAACTGAACTTCTATTAACGTTTTAATTTATTTCAAGTTAAGTTGGGGGGGGGGGCACGGGAGACACGTCCCCCCCTCCCCCCCCGACGCTACGCCTATGGTTAGGACAAAAAATATGTGCTGAAAAGGCATCGCTTAAAATAATGTTTCAGTATATTAACACATTAGATATTTCAGGTAAGACATACATTGGGAATTAGACACAGATATAGGAAAATTATCTAAGCGGGCGTATTTTCTCCAGTTCGTATAATTCTGAGAGAAAATTTCAGAAGACGGTATACGCAAATCTATTTCAAATCCTTTAATTCCTCAAGACTAAACATAAGTTGTCTTGATAATCAAGGTTACGACTTAATGATCGAGTATCTGCCATGAGAAATCAGTTTAAAGTCACCCAAGCTTGTAATAAAATAAAAAGTCCTACGGCTATTAATATTCATTGTAGTTCCTATTCTCTAAATACGACTAAAGCTGTATCGGATGCAATTTCATACCTTCTATCAGAAACTGTATGGGATTAATAACTGTGGTTTGATTTTTTTAACATCCTAAAACGATAAACTGAATAAACAAAAAAATGTCAGTGGAAAATCTCCCAGATGAAAGCAGCTTGGCCTACAAGATGAATTCAAAAGGATTTTTTTTTTATTCCGAAGAATATGAGTATCTCTTCAAGAAATTTCTAAAGCTTGGTACGGCTGAGAATTTGCGGCTTGAGCATATTGTTTAATAATGCTTTGAGTCTGATCCTGATATAATAGTTCTGTTGACTGTTTCTAAAATATATTCTACAGCATATCATTAAAACTGCAAAACTGATGAGAAAGAAATGAGCATTTGTTCATGCAGATGATGTTACAAGGTTATGGATCCGTTGCGGTAAGAGATATTCTTAGTTAAATTTCAAAAATTAAATTTTTTATAACAACTTTTTTTCGCATTTTATCTACAAAAAAAAAATTATGACGTGCGAAGTATTTTTATGTGCATTCCTGAACATTTCACATCCATTTCTATTACGTATCGATGAAAATAACATATGGTACATGAGCATTATATATTTATTTCGATATTTATTAATATCCTCATAATAAATCATATTCAGTATCTGATGTCGGAAAAACAAATTAAGATATTACCTTGTTGAAAATATAATTCTAAATAAATGAAGAAATCTAATCACGGAGTGTCTGTAACTACGATAGCAAGAATATTTCATAACAAATGTATATTGTAATACTTTTGGCAAACTACTATTTTTTGTTTTCATTTCTCCACAATTATTTTTTATTACCTGACATGTCTTTAAAACTCATTTTTTATTGTGTCAACAGAGAGAGGAATTTTCATATTTTCCTTCTTTGCATCATCGCAGAAAACAATATTTACTATTTCGCAACATGCCGGTAATACAAGACTCGGCAATAGTATGCGGTTTTTAACTTCAACGTGATGAATTCTGTTACCTTATATGAGGCAATCTGAGCCTTATAGAAAATTGTAAAAGTTTTTTTCGTGATGTTTTCTTTGTTTTTACTTTCACATTCAATAATATTTTGACATAATCTCTATTCTTTGAAGACAAACTGGCGTGCTTCGAAGTAAGGGGCCGCTTTACTTTGCAGGAGCCATTGGACTATTGGGCAGTTTTTCTCCACACAAAACAGCGGAATTTCGCATTATTTTTCATCTGTCAGTGTAAATCCAAATTTCAAATATTCGTTCACATATCGTCGATTAATATTCTTATTTTTAATTTTTCTTAATCTACTACACATTGCTTTGTCTCCCGGTCCTGTATGAGATATTTTTGTATAAAACATTTTTATTTTTTTTTGCCGCGAATCGTAATTTTATCAATAGAAATTTATACATTTTAGGGTATTGTGATTGTAATTTTTTTAAAATAAAAAAGTAAAAAACTGGCAATTGATATATTTAGATAAAATTGAAAATTATAGTTGTATAAGCTAGTTATTGGTAAAAAAAAATATTTATCCAATTTACGAAGTAATAGTAACTGGTGTGATTACAAAATAATGAAATTTAGTTTTACGTAACTTTGATGCATAACACAACTTTTTGAACATAAAGCGAAAATGGCACATAACACAAAACTTTTGCACATAACAGAAAAACGGAACATATCAAATCATTTCCAAAATTGTTCTCGTCAAATGCTATGAATGACTGTAGCATAAAGAGGTAGGCTAACCTTGGTAGTCTAAGTTTTAAATTAAAATAAAAATAGATATGTGCCAGACGGAAGCTCGAACTCCAAAGACAAAGCACTTCAACCGTTATCTTAATACGCCGGGCCAACTTTTGGAAAAAATTGTATAAAAGAAAATATTCGACAGCTAGACTATTAGTAAAATTGTGGATGTTCACGAGTGCATGGTTATTATACAGTAGGGTGGAGCGAAAAAAATCATTTTTTTATAATCAATTTCTAAAAGCGCGGAAAACTTGCGCATTGGCATCCTAATAACGGGAAAAATAATATAAAAAAATATAAATTGGTTTTAAAAATCGCGCAAGAGTCCTAAAGTTTAGGAAAAAAAAGAAAAATCTGCACTTTTTAAAGACGCATAAATTATTTTTTGAATAGTTTATTTTATTTCCAATAGTGTTAAAACTACACTTTGTAGCTACCTAAATGCGTGAAAAATACTTTTGGACACATTGCCGTTCATTTGAATTCGCGCAAAAAGCCTTAAAATACCATTTATTTTTGTAAAAACCTCATATTGCAGCTCTTCGCCCATTTCAGCATGCTTTTCCTTTATGCTGAAATGACCCAGGACTCAATACGTAGAGGTGGCTGCAAATCGAATCCCACCCACACTCTACCCAACCAACCAACCAATTTGGGTGTGATTACTTACACTGAAGTCCCTTTAAATTCTGACCTCGTATTAAATTTTGGCATCAAAGACCTTTATCCTAAATTTGTCCGAATAAAACCTTCTCGGACTTCATGTCCGCAGACTTTTCCAGCGGCCTCTGTAACAAGTTTCACACATCTCTCTACCGACTGAGTGTGGCATGGAAATTTCAAATACTCAAATTCTGGCAGGGCTTTGTCTTTCAATAAAGTTAAAATGTGTTCTGTTGCCATAATTGACAACAATGGAGATGGTGTCAGCTAACACTTTGTCCAATAAATAAGTTCAGTATAGTCTGTGGCTTGAAAATTAACTAAAGGAAGCTTGAAGGCTCTAACGTGACCTACTACTGGCGGCTCATTTCTGGCTTTCAGTGTCCTCCTGTAGCCTAATTCTGGAATGTGTTGTCTCTCGTCCAATATCATCGCCAACATCATATTCTCTGGATGGCAGAAGAACGAGTTTCTCTGAATGACCAGATCGATGATTTCTTTCATGTTGTCCGGGAAATGTCTTGTTGTTTGAATGACCTTTAGTATGTGCTTCGGACCATCTTTCAAGGTGTAATGCATCTTAATATCAAACCAAACATGAGCATAGGTCACAATGTAATTTACAAGTGTCTTCATTTCACTTGTCGGATTAATTTGGGAAACAAAGTCTTAATACCCGGTTAGCATAGGTTAACCATCGGGAATGGCTGAGGTCCAGGATCTTTAACAGCTAATTCTGGATCACAGAGTCCAGTGATGACTGCATTAACAATGTCTAGAAGGTACTGCTGATCTTTACTGAGGTCAGTTTTATTTATTGTGATAACAACTTCAGATTGAATTGGTACAAAATCAATAGCAGGATTTTTCTCACAGCTAGACAGTTGCTTGCCAATTGGATCACTGAATGACGGTGGCCCAGTTGTTGTCCCGTCTAAGTGCTCAAACAAATGTTTATAAGGCAGTTCAGTAAAGTGAAGCAAACAAATAAACCACTGCAGTGGTCGCTGACACCTGACTTCAATGTTCTGTACAACACCTCTTTTCCAACAGGTGTTTGTGACTGTCCCATCACATCCGATGGCTATCACTGCCCTCATGTCAAAATCTTTCTTTTTCATGTTGTCGATATTTCTTTCGACAATATCAATACCGGTTCCTGTTTTTGGTGTAACATGGCCAATGTATTGGCCACCAGGCTCACTAATAACGCAAATATGTTCTTCTTTTCTTACTCTGCGGCACATTTTAGCTCCTATTTTTTGTTGTGTTAATGTATTATCTTTTCTACCATCGAAGTAGATTCCATTTACTTATTTCAACTGGTGCTCTTTTCCATTTATTGCTTTTCGAATCTTCACTTTTTCCCTTCTAATCTTACTTTTGTCAATCACTCGTGAATTATCTGAATCAGGGACCATTCCAAGATCATGCAGGACACCAGAGACTATTGCTGCTGTGGCCCTGTCAGAAACACCGTACCTATCGCTTAGTAAGGAAGTATACGACAACTTTGAACGCATTTGCGATGTAGAATGCAATACCATTGATGTTTATTGGTGTATTTTTTAGCTTTGTCGGCTTACGAATTTTTGAAATAATGCAACTTTTGCTAAAAAAAAAAATGATATTTTAAGGCTTTTTGCACGAATTCAAATGAACGGAAATGTGTCCAAAAGTATTCTTCACGCATTTAGGTAACTAAAAAGAGTAGTTTTTACACAATTAGAAATGAAGTAAACCATTAAAAAATTTTTTTTACGTCTTTAAAAAGTGCAGATTTTTCTTTTTTTCCCCCCTAAACTTTAGAGCTCTTGCGCAATTTCAGAACCAATTTATATATTTTTTATATTATTTTCCCCGTTATTAGGATGCCAATGCGCAAGTTTTCCGCGCTATTAGAAATTGATTATAAAAAAATAATTTTTTTCGCCCCGCACCCTATTGTACAGTGAAACTTTCCTATGGTGGCTAGTCATGGTTCCGAAATAAGAGGCCGTTTTGAAGGGTGGCCTTTGAAAAGGGGGTTATAATAACATTGGTTCTGTGGGGTTCATTTAATTGGTTCTGAACAAAATATGGCCGTTTAAAGGGGTGATCGGCTAGAGAAGTTTCACTGCATTTGTATTAATCGTTTTGTAATTAACTCGTTTGTAAGATTCGGTTTGTATTATTAGACCTGAAAGGATTTTAGATTATTAGACCTGAAAGGATTTTGTTGTATTTTTCAGGCACTCATTTCCAAAATTTGGTGTGCTTCTTTCTCTCTCTCTTTTCTTTAAAAATAACTTCCAGATTCGTATCGTTTTTGATCTCGATAAATTCGTCAAATAGCTGTACATTATCGTATCACAATGCTGCTATGATATTTTCTTTTTCTAAGTGCCGGGGATTTTCTACAAGTAGCAGACAAACCTTAATACTTCGTTAATCCTGAAATCTGCTCTTAAATTCCATGGATAAGGCAGCCAGTGGCGTAGCTAGGGGGGTGCGGTGGGTGCGGTCCGCACCGGGCGGCATATTTTTATTTAGTATTAGTTGTAATAAATCACTTGTTCAATTCATAAGTTTACTATTCGGTTTCTACGAATTATGAATTGCTATATGATTTCGAATATTTTTCGCTATCAGTGTCGCTAGTTGCGAAAGGAGCTTCTCCAAATTGAAGTTGATAAAAAATTATCTTCGTTCCACAATGAGAGATTTAAGACTACAAAATCTTGCAATAGAACAAGAAATTACAAATAATATAAATTTTGAGAGCATTATACGCAATTTTTCTACTATGAAAGTTAGAAGAGTAAATATATAAATATGTTTTGTTTACATACACATATGTGTACAATTTGTATGTTTATACAAAAGAAATGAAATTATTTATTTTTATTTATAAATATAAAGATATAAAGTAAAACATTTTATGGACTTTTTTTTATAAATTACGTACATGTTTTGTCTCATAGGTGGGGAAACTACGACCTCCGTAAGTTTCTTGTGGTCTTTATAAAAGTTGCATTTATAAGTATATCAACTTAAGCGGCCTCCTTTATTACTGCCTAATTTAAATATGGCATCGAATGGTAAAAAAGTTCCTCACCTATAGTTTGTCTCAATTACAATTATTTATTTATGTTTATTAATTTATAAAAACCACCAGTTGATTGACTTAGAAAGGGCGGCAAATTGGAGACCGCCCCGGGCGGCAAAAGTTCTAGCTACGCCACTGAAGGCAGCTAAATAATTTGAAATTATTTAGGATTGTTCCCGTGTATCTCAAGGTTTTAAAAACTTAGATTACAAGATGTTTTCAGAGGCATCTACTGATAATGAGTATGAGTATTTCGGGTCGCAGTTTGAGTATGCCTGTCTTAGAGTCTACACATTCTACTGCTGGAGTAATTTCGGCGTAATATATGAGCACAAGTAAAAAGTCCTTTGTTGAAGGTTAGAGTTGAGTAAAGAATGAATAAGAAAACGGCGATTTAGTAAGTGACGTCAAATATTTGTGGCTTTTGTTTTAATTTATTTGTTTACTTATTTTTAAAAAACCAAGCAGAATGCGAGGTTCATTAAGAAAGATCAATGCTAATCGATAACGTCTCTATCGATTTTGAAAGAGTTTTTTTTTTTTACTGTCTTTATGATTTGTATTTTAAAAATGTCTCTTCGTATGTTAAAAGTTAATTCGTTAGTTTCCTACCCCATAGGTAAGTGAAGGTGATTGTTCCCAAAATATTTTACAATTTAAGGTTGTACAATCTATCTTTCTATTTTTTAAAGTTGCTTATACTTTTTTCAAACTAAACTTATGATAGTTTGTAAATTGCTCAACCTAAAATATATAAAAGATTTCGCAGTTGATAGATATACAGCTAAGTTATTTCACAGGCATTAAACAATTTTTTTTTTACTTACAGATGTGCAAAAGAGTTCGATTTTAGAAAACTTAACATCTTTCTTTTGCCTTTGGGAGATTTTTTTTAAACTCCAGAATTGTAGGTTAGTTAGCATGAAATTAAAATTCATCTTCCTACTTCCTGTATGTCAGTTTTCTTAAATATCCTGCAAATGACAACATTTCGTAAATATTCAACATCAAACGAAATCTTTCATCTAAACATCAGCAAGCAAAAAGTCTTTACGTTTGTTTACTAATGCAAAAATTTTGCTCATCGGTTCTTTTGGTGATCAAATCTTTTTAAAACTTTTTCAATAATATTTGGAATTTTCAGGATAATTTCTCAATGCACTAAGAGGACTGCAAGACTGCGCAGTCTGTCCTGAACCATAGAGATTCTAAAAAATGTTTTTATTTGTACTTTTTAAAATTCGTTTTAGCCTTGCTAAACAATGTTTTGCTTCTTCACAAGATGATGGAATAAAAAGGACAGTGTAACGGTTGTGACATTTAGTATGGATAAAGATCGCATTTTCCTCCATCTATCTAATTGATTACAAAGTTCAGTGGCTGATAAAGATCCAGGCGTTTTATTTCAAGTTTTTTTCTTTAAATTCTCTCAAAATTGGCGCCTTAACAAACTGTCCCCTAAATTCATTTAAATTCAAATTAAAAAAAATACTATCTCATCAAAATATAAACGTCAGCCTTCATAGATAACAGAAACATAATGCCCAAAAAAGCAATTCTAGCTCTCAACTACATTATATTAATGCAAATTCAAGGAAACAAATGACTTAGGGCCTCTTCACACTGAATATAGCGCGTTACGTTGCGTTACTACTTTAGCTCAAATATTGTTGATATGACCTGTAATTGGTTTAACATATCATGTGGTCTATGAATCGAGCTCCATGATTGGTTAAAATTTACAACGCTCACACTACGTATCGCTCCAAATTCAGCGTGAACAGACCGTTACAAACTCAAACGCCAATATGGATCTATTTCATACCCATAGCAGGTGATTTGTGACTTTTCAATTAACAGCTTTTGTAACAGACTGCTATCTATCTATATAACTGTACAATCTATATAACTGTGGGTGTGTACAGTTATACACTATCTACTATATATATACACTATCTACTGATAAGTATTTGGACACCCATGCTAATGACGATATCTGCGGTCCTGATGTACGTCACGCCCTCCGTCATTAAATATCGTGTAGGAAACAACATTAGCATTAGTCGCATGTAAGATGCCACGAAGTGCAGAGCTATCTGATTTCGAGAAAGGTGTAATCGTCGGGTATCACAGAAATGGACGATCCTTAAGGGACATATCTAGCGAGCTGAATCACCCAAAATCGACAGTGGCCAATGTGATTCAGAAGTGGAAGGTGAGCGGTGATTGTCGGAATGTGCCCTGAGTTGGCAGACTCACGAAACTGGGAGATAGAGACCGACGGGTACTGTCCAGAGAAATTTGGAACAACTGCACCCAACCGATGGCCCACATACTTCAAGAGTTTCAACAGGCATCCGGGAGTGTTGTTTCGATGAATACCATCCGCAAGGAAGCACATCTGCTTGGTTTTCATGGTCTGCTGTCACCCGCAAGCCTTTGATCACAAAGTCCAACCGCGCTGCTCGGTCAATGTGAGGAAAATCACGTCGAAAGTGGATCGTAGATCAGTGGAAACAGGTTCTCTGGAGCGACGAGTCAAGGTTCATCCTCTACCGTTCGGATGTCAGAGTCTGGGTCTGGCGTCTGCTTGGAGAACTCATTCTGCCAGAATGCATTGCGCCCACAGTAAAGTTCGGTGGAGGTGGAATTATAGCCTGGAGGTGTTTCTCCTGGTATGGACTAGGACCCTTGGCCACAATTCATGGTAAGCTCAACGCCGAGGTCTACTGCACTATTTTGGATGACAGTGTGCTTCCTACGTTGTGGCAGTTTTACGGGTTGGACCCATGTTACTTTCAGGACAACAACACCAGCTGTCATGTTGCGAGGTCCACCAAGGATTAGTATGGTGACAATGGGGTTAACCGAATGGACTGGCCTGCCCAGAGCCCAGACCCGAGCCCTATCGAGAACCTCTGGGACTCAAATTGGATATCCGAATTAAGGGGTGCAACAACCGTCCGAAATCGGGGAAGGAACTTACATGTCTTCTCCGAGTGGAAGAAAATACCACTAGCCGTCATACAAGGACTTGTGGAAAGCATACCCCGGAGGGTTGAGGCTGTAATTGCCTCTCGTGGAGGCTCTACCAACTATTGACTATGAGTAAATTTTGTTTTTCTTTTCTATCACAGGTGTCCAAATACTTATTGGTAGATAGTGTATAAATATATATATATTTCAACTTTCGTGATTATATTTAGATATTTGTAATTCCGAATTTTCTGTCACTGCAATGATTGGATCGTCCTTAATCGTACTTCCCTTTTATTTCCGCTGTGGCTATTTCTTCCGCTTTTTGTATATTGTGCAATCTTACTTTTATTTCAGTTCTTCGGTACACGGCATCCCAAAATTTTATTGTATATCCATCGGCGTTCTTAACCAGCAGGGAGAATATTTTGGCGACTTTTTTGTTAAACTGAAAAAAATAAACCTTTAGTGTCTATCTTAAAGTTGTAAATTCATTGTATAGTCACGGCAATAATTTAAAAAAAGCTACTTTTGACTGATAAAACGATTTATTTTCTTGTTCATTTCGGCCTGAGCCATTTCCAAAGTATGATAAAGGCCACGTGCCTACCGTAGAAAGGGGTTTTCTTCTATACATTTTATCCATGGAAAATTTAATCAGTTCTGAAGAAAGGGGTGGCTGGCTAGAGAAGTTTCACTGCATAATATATAACACCGTAAAGTAAGCAAAATAGCTCAAGAAGACTTTTTTATGTCTGACGTTTCGATAACTTCTACTGACCTTCTGAACGGAATTCTAACAGGGGTCTCCTAATTTAAAGAGCGACATTCTAATAACTGAAAAATATCAGCGAAGATATAAACACCGACTCCAATAAATATATATTCTCCTTCCTTATCGAGGGCAACGGCAGGCATGTTGGCTTTATACACATTTTGTCGGCTTGTGGCGGCCCAGTGGTACAGCGCGCTGGTTTTCGGTGCTGAGGGTGCTCAGATCGAATACTGGCGTCGCGCCACGAAAAACTGCATCCGTTCGTGTCGTCCCTTCATAGGGGATAATACTGTCCGCCTATATGGTGCCCCCACAATAAAATGGGCAGTAAAATTGCGGCGTAGTATAGGCGAATGTTTGACGACAAGTGCCTCCGCATTTGGGAAATAAAATAATAATTTTTTTGTATATATATTTCTTTTTTCCCACTTCCTAATTTTTCCTGTTTTTTTATACGCTTCCTTATGGTATATTATCCTCCTTTCCAGCGATTAGGTGCTACCGTGTCAGGATTGGATCGTGAAACCTCGACGCTTGTGTTCTACCAAGTAAACTGTCCCGACGATCTGAGGCACTCCTCTCTTTAAAATTCTCTTCCTCAGATATTGTAAAAAAATAAAGTGATAAAAAGTTATATCTTGACAGAAAAAAATATAACAATTAAAATGAAAAAGATAAAAAAATTCTTTTCGTCACTAAATCCTGGAAAAAAAAAAAAGGAAATCGAAGCACGTATAAAGGGGAAAAAAAAACACCCTCCAAATAAAATGATGAAAGGTGTGTTAAACAGAACAAAATTTCCATAGTCGTAGACTACTATCAGAAATTTCCTAGAAAGCTTTCACAACTCGTGGAAATGGATTAATGCGGAAATCAGTCAGACTCGGGAAAGGTGTTTTCATAACGAGAGTGAATAGGAGCAGTTATTTTCGCTTTTCTTCGTCTGCATGTCACATGCCATCCAACGACCTAAGCTATACAAATATAAAATTAATGCTCTTACAAAATATTCATCTGCTGGGCATAGTACAGCTTCTCCCTATCAGTAGTCTCATATCTGCCCTCGTGCTGACTGCCATATATAAGAAGTACCTATGAGCATACTAGATAAGTTAATAACTTACAGTGTAGGTATTTGAAAAAGGAAATCCCCACCGCTGTAAGCTTTAAAAAATAAAGAACGCAAGAAAGAGTCATGGCTAATAAATAGTAATTAATCTCTCATGTAAATATTAAATATTTTTAGTATGCTTCTAATTTTTGCATTTTTTAACTTGATTTTGTACTTATCACAATCATCCTCGTGGGTTTGAACAAGTGGAAAATGGTAATTATGGGATAACATTAACTAAAAAAATGGTATACAAATTATCTTTGAGTAAAGCCCGTCAGAACGCATGCCCCTCAAAATTTTGTTTGAAAAGAGACTTTCAAACTGCCTTTAATTGTATCGGCTTGCCTGGACATCTTACAGCTAAAACATGTGCGAAATCCGAAAACAGAACATAAGACAGGAATTGCCAACTTATTTACTGCCGCGACCGACTTCCGTGCTTCAAAATATCTCTGTTGTTGAATAAAAATATAGAAGGTTGTATTTGCCCCCGACAGATCAGACTTGTTTAAAATTTCAAAATATGCTCACTGAAATTATTTCATCTTACCAATATTTGTACTTAGAGATTCTTTCTTGTAAAGCATGAGATTTCAGTGTTATGATTCCAGACTAAAAAATTTCAAATATTTTCTTATTTTGGAAAAAAAAAAATTTGTCTTGAAAGAAAATTGCAAATATTTCATCAGACTTACAAAATAATTACTACTTTATTTCCGAAATTTGAGTTAGCTGTATTCTGTTTCTGGGCAGTACAGTTGCTCGCAAACAGTCAACATAAACAGTAAAAGATATGAAATCCATAGAAAAAATAATTAATCAGCAATCTTTTTATAGACGGAGTGTAGAATTTAAACGGGAAATTTTAAATCCTAATTCAAGTACCGTTGATCGAAAAACCTCCCCCCGCGATCAACTGATCAATCACAGTCGATGTATAGACCATCACTGACGTATTGAAACTAATTCATAGCAAGCAACGTAATTCATCTTTAGAACAGAAATAATTTGTGTTGACCATTCGAAAAAGATATTTGGTTGCGGGAAAAATGCTTAAAGAACAAAATGAGGATTTACCGCGATATACCGAGGGTATGAAATTAGGCTGAAGGATTAGAGTGAGTCCGTTTTAAGATAGCCTATATATATTTCGAAGTATCCTTGGAAGTACCTATGAAAAATTTAATGCAGATCGATCCACGGCTTCATGTATGTATTAAGAAAAGACCGAGAGACAGAATTTCCATTTGAATATATTGATGGTGATCTAGAGAAAATTTTAAATTCAGATTTCACTGTATATTACCGTTAATCATCAACGGAAAAGTGTCCAGGATTTCATTTCAAGGGCGTTTATAAATTTCCTTAAATGCTTATATTTCTGCTATTTTAAACGCACTTCTGCACAAAAATTCATACACAATTCTTTCTTAACTGTAAATACGTTTTCAGAAAAATTAACGATTGTAATAAAGGGGTTCTAGAAAGAATATAAGAACGTAAATTAATTATTTAAAAATAATAACGATTTTTTCCCTATTCAGCGATAAAGCCTTTTTAAAAATTTTTTCCCTCGATGAACTACGGAAAAGGTTTACTGTCTATAAACAAAAATTAAAGAGTTAAATTTTTGTGTTTTTGCCACATTTTTTAACTCAAACCCATTTTTTAAAATTCCATTAATTACCAAGATATTCATCTATTTTTTAACGGTTAATTCATTGTTAATTCAAAACTAAAATAAAGAGGGACGAAGAGAACTTTTCTTTAAAATTTGAGCCGAAATCATCATAGCATAGAAATGTTAGTAAATTACTAAATCTTTCATAATTTGATAATTATTACTCTGAATTATATGAGAGTAGGTGAACTTGTAAAAATTTAAACTTATATCTGGTAAAACACTAGGTCTGTGATTATTTTCAGCCAGATCATTTCCATGATTCGATACTATATGATAGGATAAAATGCACAATACTTTAACTATAGTTACATAATACAGTCGAACCCCGTTATAGCAAACCCGGTATATAACGAACGAAAATTTTGGACCCGTCGTTTTCCTATTATACGTAATTAAATTAGTATTGCGTCAGTTTAATGTAAAAGATTTTAGTCGATTTAATTCATTAATTATCATTTTTAATATATTTTATCATTTTTTTAATACATCATTATTGAATACACATTGCAACTAATGAGTTATACATTTTGTAAACTCTAGCATTTTTCTTAACGGTTCGGATATAGCGAACCACCGGATAAAGTGAACAAAACCATTGGTCCCTTGAAGTTCGTTATAACGGAGTTCGACTGTATTTTATACCACAGGAGCCTTTCTTTTGACTGGGGAAGAAAGGTCCTTTCCATCTGCACTAAGTGCCTCCCCGGAGCACATTTTGGAGTGTCTGGGCCTTACCAGAGAAGATCTTATGACAAACCCTCTTCTTGTAATTGATTTTGCCAGCGTCAACAACCTCATGGATCTCATATGAATTTATATTAGGATGCCAGAGGCTTGGCAGCAACAACAACAACAACACATAATATTTTATAGAAAATACCTTATGGTTCTTTACAAATTCACCATTCATCAGTTATTTTCTTCGCCTATTAAAACTGGGCATTAATTGACTAAAGAAATGTAAACACAGTCAAGATTCCTTAATAGTATCAATTCATATTTGTGAAATTCTTATCAAACTTTTTATGGAAAACAAAATAGAAAACGTGTGGGAAAAGACAAAGAAAGAAATGCATCCCCCTGAAAAAAACTTATTTTTAAAAGTGATTTTTTTTAATACTATCTCACTTGAGTGAGATAGTATTGTAAAATTCCCTTTCGGACGATTCTTTAAAAATTAGTTTGTTGGTAGAGGGAAGGTAAAACCTTTCTATGATTGCATTCCGGAGAAATGTTTTTCCAGTATAAATCCTTTATATCAAACTATTACAATTGCAAAAATAAAAAATTTAAAAAAATAAAAAATAAAAAAATTTAAAAAAAATTCGTTTACATTTTCTATATCTGGACGCTACAATGCTTCGTCGCAGCAATATTTGATGAGCACAACGTTCATTTTTTTTTTTCTCCCTTGCATGAGAATTTTCTCTCCAAGGAATGAAATTTTTCATACTTGGGAGCAATTGGGTTATTTGCGCATTCTAGATTCCTTAAGTATTTCGCGGATACTCGTCTTTCATTCTCAGTTAAAGACGTACATCAGCTTATGGACTCACTCGCACTAGAGTGAATTTTTCAAAAGCATTTTGCAGGAGTGTTATTTTTACTGTTTCTTGGTTGTCATGAATCATTGTGTTTTCTTCACTTTCAAGAGGAATACGGATTTTAATTCCTGAAAATGCTAGGAACTGAGCAGTGGAGGTAAGAAACTGATTTGCTTCACTTTCATATTGCTTCAAGATAACTGCTCAAGTTTATGTATGTATGTATAAATAAATTAATATATATATATATATATATATATATATATATATATATATATATATATATATATATATATATATATATATATATATATATATATATATATATATATATATATATATATATATATATATATATATATAAATATATATATATATATATATATATATATATATATAATTCCCTCTAAATTTTTCATTATGCATCAAAATATCTATTTTCTGGCCCTGTGTTTCCTGCAATCCCTTAAAATTTCTTGATTCATAAGGAAATATACTTTTCCTGATATATATATATATATATATATATATATATATATATATATATATATATATATATATATATATATATATATATATATATATATGTATATATATATGTATGTATCTATATATATATAAAACAGTTCCGTAACTGACTGACTCACTGACTGACATACAACGCACAGACTAAACCGCTGGACCTAAAGGGCTGAAATTTTGCATGGCGATTCTTCTTATAGTGTAGGGATGCGCTAAGAAAGATTTTTAATTCTTAGATTTTTTAAAATTAAAATTTTAAGTTGTTTTAGTAACCTTTTTTAAGTTTGCATTTAAAATAATAATTTGAGGGTTATAAAATTTATATCACGAGAAAGATAATAAAAATTCCTTTAAAATGAGATCTTTTTCGAATCTTTAACTCCCTTTTCTGATTTTTGGTGAATTTTTAAAGATTAATTTTTAGAATTTAATTTATTAAATGCTGATCACGTGATTTCTTTTTCTAGTACTTTAAATAAATTTATCGTCACATGCGTAACAACTAAATCTCTCTACTCTAAAAAAAAGTAACTCCCGCTGTCAAAAGCTTGTCACGCTATCTCCTCCGAAACCGCTGGGGGTATGGGGTCGAGAGCAATACCAATGGATGCAGAAAAATGGGAGGACCAAAGTAAGACATGTCTCATCTTCGTCAGACTATAAGTTTTTTTTATTTTATGTTTTGTGGGAAAATATTGACTTTTTCATCATCAGATTACGATAACTCGCCAAAAAATGATGGTAGAATTTTTATTTTTTTACAGTCTAAGACTACAGACATTTCTCTTTCAAACTAGACCTCATTCGTTTAAATATATTTTAAAACAGACTAATATTTTCATCAAAAAATGAAACACAGTTTTTCAAAAAATATCGTCCCCTATGTGGATGTAATATCGATGCTCGAGTTTTTATTTTGCAAATAAAATATTTACATCATCTGGAAGCTGAAAGCTTTCTTATTCATATAAACCTCATTTCAAGTCTTTATCTTAAATTTTCAAATTTTAATTGAATTTTAAAGCTGATAATTCAACAGTGATGAAACGCCCTTCGCATTAACGGTGACAACAGTAAATGGATGGAAGCTGTTACATTGCCCGAAAATCACCCTTATCTATCTCGCTATTAGCCATAACAGAGGAGCGAGAGTAGCGAACCTAGGGGCGAAGCTCCTAGTAGACAAAAAAAATATTTTTTCTCTTGCTAATGCGGCAGACGATTAGACATTATCCAAAAAAATATTAAAATACAATAAAAGATATGTTCCTCAAACTGTACTATATCAACTGTACTATATTCTTTAGTATGTAATATTACATTTAATTTGAATATTTTCTTCTACATTATTTTGTCTATAAAAATATCCCTCACGATTTTTTTATAAATATATATATTTTTTATATTTTTTTTTTAACATCAATTGTATACATTGATCGTCGTATTTATAATTAATATATATATATATATATATATATATATATATATATATATATATATTTATATATATATTTTTTTTTTTTTGGGGGGGGGGGCAAATAATTGCATGCATTGACCGTTGTATTTAATTTGAATTTACTCCGTAGTGAAATGCCGGTTTTCAGCTAGTATACATATATATATATATATATAAAACTTTCGTATATTTCTTTTTGAATCAAGAAATTTTAATATAATTGGATTACAGGAAACACAGGGCCAGAAAATAGATATTTTGATGCATAATGCAAAATTTAGAGGGAATTCTCATTCCAACATTCAATTATTTTAAGTTAAGAAGTTTTAATATATTTAAGGCAAGAACAAGACAAGAACATGGCTAGAAAGATTACCGCATAGTCTAAACTTACATCAATTGAACGTTTTGCCAGGTAATCGAATCCCACCTAACAATTTCCCCCCTGAAAAGTACCTTTTTATAATTTTTTTTTATTCGCTTTAGTTTTTCTACATACATTTTGTTTGTGTGTCAGTCGATAAGTTGGAAGCTTGAAAAAAATCCTGCGAACGAATCGTGGGTTTCGTTTATGCTCCGATTCACAAGTACATCCATTTTAAATACTTTAATGACCCGTTCTCTGTTTTCACATAAGAAGAATTAAACTTCCACGAACTCATAAATGCTTGAAATAAAATTTAAGGCATAACTAAATTTTCATAAGTTTGCTAATTAATATACAACTATATATATATATATATATATATATATATATATATATATATATATATATATATATATATATATATATATATAATATTAAAAAACTAGTAATTTCTTAATTCAACACTCTTAACATTTAAAAACTATTAATTCCTCACTTTACTATTCAAAATTACATACCCCTTTTTAATCTTATTAAGTACTTAATTTTCCCTTGGGCATTCGTGTTAAATTCCATTGTTACAGTCTTTGGCAATATCATCAAAGATGGCTGACTTTTTAACGAAATTAGACGCGACGCGGCGTCCATAAAAATTAGATCAGATCAGAGCATCAACAAATAACTTTTATCCAATCAAAAAGAAAGTCACAACTCTGTGTCACGTGATGGGATGACTTTATAAAACTATCTGATGTCTAAATTTAGACGCACTCTGTAATATTTTGCCTGCTACGAAAAACCCGGCGGAGGGGCCGGTGAACTTAATAAATATGTAGTTTGAGAAATTTGTATGATTTGTGTGTCCGAGGGTTGAGATGAATTGAGGGGCCAGTTCTTTATAGCTACTTTCGAGATGCTGCAAAACGGCATCGGCCATCGACATTATATGCGGGAACTGTTTTAAAAACGTTTGTGATGCACGGCCGGGCGACATGTCATTTTTTTAACCTCAAGTAGATAAGGCGAGAACAGTCTTCCAAAGCTACCACTCAGCTATAATTCGTCGGCCCGCGCCCGTGTTATTACGCACACACACACACACACACACACATATATATATATATATATATATATATACACTGCTGGCCACTGTAAATGCAACACCATGAAAGAAACATGCAAATAACATGAAATTTACAACATGCATTAGCGGAGGTGAGATATGCAAATGATTAGAATTTCAGCGCAGACGCACATCACGCACGCCTGTGGCGCCACTTCAAAGCGCTATTTAAGGCTTAGAGATTTCGACGATTTCAAGTTCGGCAGTTGTGTTTTTCTTGTGGTTTTTTCAAAAAAACGATCAATTATGCCTCGTCGAAAACAGCGATCATCTTTTGTTCAAGTATCCGAGTTCAACAGAGGAAGGATAGTGGCCTACCGAGATTGTGGATTATCTTTCAGGGAAAATCGGTAGCCGTGTTGGACGAAACCAAACAACTGTAATGCGGATATGTGATCGTTGGATGCAGGAGGGTACGACGGACCGGCGTGTTCGATCGCATCCACCTCAGCGCACCACTTCACGTGATGACAGGCAAATTGTGCGCATGGCAGTGACGGATCGCTCAGTCACATCACGAACCATAGCACAGCACATGCAGTCTGTAACGCATCATCCAGTGTCTGCGCGTACCATTCGACGCCGTTTATAGCAGAGTGGTCTGTCCGCAAGACGTCCATTGCTTTGTCTACCCTTGACGCAGAACCACAGACGTCTCCGCCGCCAATGGTGCGATGACAGAAGGATGTGGACGGCAGAATGGAATGAAATTGTCTTTACTGACGAGTCACGCTTCTGTCTGCAACACCACGATGGTCGCATTCGTGTCTAGAGACACCGTGAAGAGAGGATGCTGAACAGCTGCGTTATGCACCGCCACACTGGTCCTGCACCGGGTATTATGGTATGGGGCGGTATAGGATATCACTCTCGCACACCTCTAGTACGCATTGCCGGTACTTTAAACAGCCAGCGCTAAATCTCCGAGGTGTTGGAGCCAGTTGTCCTTCCTTACCTTCAGGGCTTGCCCACAGCCATATTTCAACAGGATAATGCGCGACCACACGTGGCACGCATTGTCCAACGGTTCTTCGTCAATCGCCAGATTGAATTGCTTCCCTGGCCGCCTCGTTCTCCGGATCTTTCGCCGATAGAAAACATGTGGTCCATGGTTGCTCTACGATTGACCCAGATTCCATCCCCAGCTGCGACAGCAGATCAACTTTGGCAACGTGTGGAAGCTGCTTGGTCTGCTGTACCCCAAGAACTCATCCAAAGTCTCTTTGAATCAATGCCAAGGCGTGTGGCAGCAGTGATCTCCAACAATGGCGGCTACTCTGGCTACTTATTTTGGCAGGAACCACACTTCACAGAAGTCTATAAATTTAATCATTTGATACTTGGTCAACATGTTATCTACAAAATAAATTTTGTTGTCATATCTCTTGTCTTTCTTGGTGTTGCAATTTGGGTGGCCAGCAGTGTATATATATATATACAGTGGAATCTCGATCGATCGTTTTCGGATCCATCGTTTTTCCGTATGTGTCGTTCATTTTATCCAGTCCCAACGATCATATTGCTTTGTTATGTTACCGCATCTATCGTTTTCCCGCGTGTATCGTTCATTTCAATCGGTCCCTTGCAAAACGATAGACCTGTATATATATATATATATATATATATATATATATATATACAGTGGAATCTCGATCTATCGTTTTGGAAGGGACCGATAGAAATGAACGATAAATGCGGGAAAACGATAGATGCGGAAACATAACAAAGCAATATGATCGTTGGGACTGGATAAAATGAACGACACATACGGAAAAACGATGGATCCGAAAACGATCGATCGAGATTCCACTGTATATATATATATATATATATATATATATATATATATATATATATATATATATATATATATATATATACATATACAGTGGTACCTCGACTTACGAGTTTTTCGAGATACGAGCATTCTTTCAGCAGATTTTTTGCTTCGAGTTACGAGCTAAAATTCGGGTTACGAGCAAGCTTCAGATATCCCACCGCTAGTTTGCGCAACGAATGCCGTGTTACGTGCTCATCAAATGAGAACACGAGAAGCAAATAATATTTACAATCTTTATGGACAATTATTATACAATTGTATACATATTATTCTAAGACTGCTACCCAGTCTTAAGTTTCTACTCGGGTGGTAATTGTTGAGATTAACACTCAACAATTACCACCCGGAGCAGCTTGTTCTGCCCAAACTTGAGTCGCCCTCCGAAACCGAACAGCGTCCAACCATTCTCGCAGAGAGATAGATTCTATTCCCTCCTCCACACTGGAACTCCCCATGGGGTCTAACGGATGGGATGACCTTGGTCCTAGGATCGCAAGTTCTCCCCCCATCTACGGATTCTCAGAAAGAAGAATTTGGACATTACAGCCTCAGTGAACGATGCAACAATCGCCCAGATTCCGTGTCTCAGTCGTTCACTTTGGGGGGGGGGGGTAGCTGGTAATAAAAGCGAAAGTGAGGAAGACGGGGCAAAAAGGTCAAAAATCAACTAGTAAGATTTAATTTTTCAGTTCAGTCTTTCTCCTCCTCTTCCATCAGCATCTACAAGTCTGATGTCCAAGGTAAATGTTGTACATTACACTTAATAAAACAAGTTTATTGCAGTACAATCTATTGTAATGCGTTTTTATACAATGTTCGTCGTTTATAAACACATTTTTCTTATTTAAAAACATGTAACAAAAAATTGTGGTGTTTTGGGGGAGCCCGGAACGAATTAATGGCATTTCCATTCATTTTAATGGGGAAAATTGATTCGAGATACGAGTATTTCGAGTTACGAGCTCCGTCATGGAACGAATTAAACTGGTAAGTCGAGGTACCACTGTATATATATATATATATATATATATATATATATATATATATATATATATATATATAAATAAATAAATATATATATATATATATATGTGTGTGTGTGTATGTATATATATATATATATATATAATAGGATAAAATAATAGGAACACCCATTTCGGAACGCGTTGTACTTCGACCGTCCAATACAACCCCGCCACGTGTCGCAACATTCTGCCATTTAGTGGCAGCAAAAGCAAAGATAACAGTTTAGCATTTGACGGTGTGACAGTTTGAGAAAATTCAGTTCCCAATAAAGCGGCATTTTGTCTGACCCATACGACGTGCGAAGAGGCATGATCATTGGAGCTCGCCTCGTTGGAGCGTCCGTTTCATTTTCAGTCAACCTTGTGAGTGCTTCAAGGGCCACTGAGTCAAGGGTTATGACAGCCTACACAAACTTGGGAAAGGTGTCCTCTGCGAAGCAGAACAGTGGACGAAAGTCGAAGTTGACCGGCCGGGAGAGACGAGTGCTGCAGAGGATAGTAGCCCGAAAACGCAAGACTTCACAGCCGCAGATAACCTCTGAGATGAACACCTATAGGTAGAACTCTGCATCCACAAAAATTATTTAACGGAAGATGCATGCGGAGATCATTCATGGCAGAGTGCCTATTTTAAAGCCATTAAGTGTCGCCGCGGAATGCTATGAAGCGACGACAGTGGTGCCGAGACCACCAAAACTGGACACATCAGCAATGTGAACAGGTCATCTGGTCTGACGAATCATCATTAACATTATTTCAGACCACCGGACGTGTTTGTTTTCTTCTCGATAACATCGGCAGAATCATTTTATGTTGACTGTCTGGTTCCTACCGTGAAGCATGGAGGGGGCTCTGTGATGGTGTGGGGCGTGATATCTTGGCGTGGTTTGAGGCCACTCTTACCACGCCAAGGGAGAAGATCGGAGGCGAGCTTTTTCGTAGTCTTCTCGCAGATCATTTATACCCTATGCTTCAGACTCTTGTTTCCGGGAGAACGTCCTGTGTTCCAAGATGATAACGCCCCTGTTCGCTCGGTTCGCTGTGTTCAAACATGTTTAGATGAGCCTGACGATGAAGTGGCGCACCTAGGGGAGGGGGGGGGGAGGGGCACTGGTTCCACTTCCTCGTCAGGCCCCACTTCACCGTCAGGCTCCCTGCCCCCCCCCCCCCCAGAAATAGAAATTGCATTATGAATATTGATTTTGCATTATAAATATTTTTATCCGTTCATCTCTGCTCTCCCCCAGGAATTATCCTGAGTGGAACATCTCACATGATGTCCTCTGTCCTCTGATCTTAATATCATTGAGCTTTTGTGGTGTTTATTAGAGAAAAAAATTCCGTGCTCGGTTTGCTCTTCTACGCACACCACCTGAACTCGAGACCGCTCTGCTGAAGGAAGAGGTGTGAATTCCCTTGAACGACCATTGTACACAACCATTATTTGTCTATCCCACGTCAAATACAAGCTGTAATTAAGTTCTATAGGTGACCCAATCCGCTACTAATAAAAAATTTGCATTCTTTCGCAGGTGTACCTATTATTTTGTCCTATACCTGTATTCACAGGGTGGTCATAAAAAACTTTGCCGATATTTGGACCTCTAGCGGCCGTTCCGTTCAACCTATCGAGATGAGATTTCAGATATAGTTATTCAGAGGTATGAGCTCGGGATTCTGAGAACGGCAACACAGTGACGCTCACGGTTACGGTTATAGGTATAGAAACTCGAAATTTTCGAATGGCAACGCCCACTTTTTCCCGTCGCAAAATGTTGAGCGCATGCGAAAACCCTAAAGACCGTTGGAATGGTAGATGCATCACAAAAAACGGACGCGTTATGCACGCACAAAAAACAGCTCTGCGAACGGCCAACAAAGACACGATCGGGTCGCACGGAGGAAATTTGCATATGACAGAGGCTAGAAACCAATCACAGAACGCCGTTCGCCAGATATTCAGCGTAGCAAACCGATAAAAAGCTCTCTGACCGTGTTTTTGTTAGCCATTCGAAGAGCTGTTTTTTTGTGCGTGCATAACGCGTCCGTTTTTTGTGATACACGTACCGTTCCAACGTTTTTTAGGGTTTTTGCATGCGCTGAGCCTTCTGCGATGGGAAAAAGTGGGCGTTCCCATTTGAAAATTTCGAGTTTCTATACCTATAACCGTAACCGTGAGCGTCACTCTGTTGCCGTTCTCAGAATCTCGAGCCCATGCTTCTGAATAACTATATCTGAAATCTCATCTCGATAGGTTGAACGGAACGGCCGCTAGAGGTCCATATATCGGCAAAGTTTTTTTATGACCACCCTGTATATATATATATATATATATATATATATATATATATATATATTTACAGCGAGAGATTCAGTTACACACGCACAGTTGTGAACATCAAAAAAAGTTACATTGCAGAGTGAAAAATATAGGCGTTGTGGTATTTGATCCTAATAAATACACTTTCCCTATCTTAAGTTTTATTAGTAATAAAAAGTTTTATTACTTTCGCCTCTCAAAAGAGTCTTCTGATGCATTCATTGCCTGTTTATCAAAAGTGATCATCAATGTGTGAATGAAACAAGGACAACAACAAATATTTGAAACCTTCCTGCACCATTTTCAGGTCGTTAGACAGATTCTGAATCAAAGATTCAAACACACACACTTATAATAATAAAACGAAGAAATGTACAAAATGGAAACGTGCGTATGTCGTCTGTGCTCGAATGCATACATGCATATGCATTCACAGACACACATACGTGTATATATATATACATCATTCTTCAATAAAACATCAAACTTTGACTGATCAGAACAGATTTATTAAGCCATTTTCAGGAGCGAGATCGTGGAGGTCTTCCCTAAACCAGGGATCCTCTCGTGTCTGCTGAAGAGTAAATATAAAAACGTAATGTGCATCACGTTCAACAGTGGACCGATCCTGTGGTCCTACATTTATACAGTGGACTCTTTCTGTGCACAGAAATGTCATTAGGTCAGCAGATATCTTAAGTTTCATTGCCTTATATGGGAATTTCTCTTAATCTTAAAACTCTTAGGCTGTCTTTTTTTCTCACAGGCACATTTTCAGCTCAGAGTTCGCGTGATGGGAATTATAAAAATTACGAACAGTTTAAGGGCGTGAATACCATTAGCAACCCGTAGGACAAGCTATGCATTTAATTAAGTTAGGGATTTGAGAAATATTTTTTGGCATATATATATATATATATATATATATATATATATATATATATATATATATATATATATATATACAGTAACCACCGCTTATAGTGATCAGTGGTTTTAAGAATCAACCGTTTATAAGTATCAATATCGCAAAAACGAAAACAAATGTATTATTTCCATGTTCAAATTTTCGCTTTAAAGAATCAATCCACCGGTTTTAAGAATCAATTTGCACTCTTCGCTTTCCTTTCATTTTTCCAAACAAGCCTCCTAAACCCTCAAAAGGTACGAAGTTCTTTCTTTATTTTTTTTTAAAGAAAGAGTGATAAGATGGGATTGAATACAGTCGAGAAATGCATCCCCTTTTTTTTTGTTTGACATAACATAATAGCTTCCCCTTAAACGCTTTAGCTAAACACTGTCCTATTAGCTTGACCCTGGGGCATCCTACCCGTGCGGATCCGATTTCACCTTTCTCCTCTGACAAATAAAGACAGGGACGCTGTCTGTTTTTTCCCACCTCCCACATCCTGGTTGCGGCTTCCTGAACCCTGAAACATATAAATCTTCGGGGAATTGTCCACTATCACTTAGGCAAAGTAGACTCAGCAAGTTATCAAACCGAGAAAAGTAAGCTAAAAGGTAAATCTTCGTCTGAGACTATTAGCATTGAAAGAGGTATAAACAGCCTCCTGAAAACTTCATTACGTCAAACTACCATAGAAAACTTTTTTTTTTGCTCCCTTCCTGTAGTTGAAATGTTAAAACTGTTAAGCAGTTATCCTGTAACAAATACTGGATTTTTTTTCTTCTCTTACTATAATCATGTATATCTACTTATAGGTCTAGAAATTAAGTTGTATTTTTAAAATTATAAAAAATAATTTTAATAAAAGATAATTAACGCAAATTAAAGAGTATTTTATGGTAAATTATCTAATATATGTATATATAGGTGTGTGTGTGCCTGTCCAAAAACCTAAATTTCGGCTATAAGAATCAACCGCTTATAAGAATCGAAAACAGTAATAACAAACGTGATTCTCATAAGCGGAAATCACTGTATATATAACACAGACCAATAACAGAGTCTCCTTAGTAAGTCTGTTTCTGTGTTTCCATTTGCTCCATGGTTGCAAGTTTTGTGACGTCAGTCGTCTTGCGGTTTCCTATTCTTAACTTCCACTTTGTCTGGCGCCAGGCTTGGCTTTCTTTGATTAAGTAACTAGTTTTCAATTCTTCTGTTTCTAATGGATTGTACGGTGTCTAAGTATGTTTATTGTTTAGATCATACTTATCAGAAAGACAGTATCGGCACCGCTGATGACGAGATACTGTCTAAAACATATTTAATACTTATCTTTTCATGTTTTGAGATCCTGGCTGCAAGTAGCTTTAGAGCTCATATTGGTTTTTCCCTTTCAACTTTGTCTTATATATATATATATATATATAATTAAAAATTTCCAAGTGCTCATTAAATTAGCATGCCAGCCGCTATGTCGAAGAGGAAGAGATTGCTAAAATAGGTTTAACGAGTTAGTCTTTTCCACCATCTGCGTAAACTGTAATTATATCTTATGAATTTATAACTTGCAATTTTATTAATTTAATTCATTTAAAATTTCTTGCATTTACCATACCTGCATGCGTGGAAGTTTTGCAGTTATTACAATATTTAATTGTCTCAGTGAAATGCATTTTGGCTTGCAATAGTTATCTAAGACAATTGATTTGGTTTAATACTTACTGTACATGTAATCTAATGGCAGTGATGTGATTAGTGAGCAAACTATATATTAAAATAAATAATCTTTCAGACATTATCTTCGAAATTGTAATATCATCGTAAATAATGATTATCATCAAAAATAATCGACAGCTATTAATGTGCTCTCTCGCTTGCGTAATTGCATATAAATGCTGGGAAAAAGATTATGTAAATCAGTTCCGATCGTTTAATCACGAACCCACGATTCCGGGCGAATTAAAATTAAGAGAGTGATCTGCTATAGAAGTGTCATAGATGATTGACTCTAGGCTCTTCTCCAAGGACATTATTCGAGTGAGAGCCGATATGAAACATAGTGACAAAGGTGAACGGATATTAGCCATCCCCATAAAGTCGGAAACAGGAAGTGCATGTGTCTCGAGATGAGGAGATCTACCAGGTCTTTTCGCATTAATCCGTCATTTCGCATAAATAACGTTTCTGACTTAACAATAAAATTGCGCGTGAGATGCATCATATGTGAAATAAAAATGTCTGGTGTAACGGCGCATTTTCCCGTTATACGAGTGATACGTTATCGAAGGTCAGTATGTCCTGCATTTTATTTATTCATTTATTTTATTACTGATAAAAATTTGCATTCTTTCACAGATCTTCCTAGATTTTGTCCTATACCTGTATGTATATATATATATATATATATATATATATATATATATATATATATATATATATATATATATATGTATATATATATATATATATATGTATGTATATATATACATATATATATATACATATATATATATATATATATATATACATATATATATATATATATATATATACATATATATATATACATACATACATATATACATACATACATATATATCTATATATATATAAATGGATGGATGGATGTGTGTATGTTCCAGCATCACTCTAGAACGCCTGGAGCAATTTCAACCAAACTTGGTACACATATCCAGGGCCCTATTTAGAAAATTCTTGACTATAGGCACAACTCGGGATGGGGGCCCCGCCTAACACTTATGTGGGTGTAAATTTTCCAAAATTGACACACAAAAAAAATAATCATGAATCATTGTGAAAATACCATTTTACCAAGAATTGGCTATTTGAAGCGTAGAAGCCTAGAACATTATCAAATAACAAAAAGCAATACAACATATTAACTTCATCATTAAAACACCAATACAATGCAACCAGAAAACCTTATTAATCCCTTATATACACTATAACATACATATGATGAACTATACATATGACGAACCTATCAATCAAATTTGTAAGGATATATAAAAAAAATTGCTATTAAAAAAGGTAAAATTAAAAAAAAATTAGAATTGGGAATTTTTTCTTTTAAAATGAAAATTTTGGGGACCCCCCAACATTCGAGGGCCCCTAGGCCCGGGCCTACTGGGCCTAATGGAAAATCAGGGCCTGCACATATCACTTACAATCTGGAAAGAAACACCGGGGGGTTAAGATACCCCTAGCACCCCTAGGGGGCAGGGGGCAGGGGGCATATGTAAAAATAATCGAAAACTACTGATATTAGTGTCGAATCCATAGTTTTCGGGGTCACTGAGATTAATAGTGACATTTCCGATTTTGTTTAAGGGCAAGTTCCGCCCCCCCCCCATCAGCATTGGGGAGGAGGGGTGGGGGGAAAGAAAGGGTGATTATAAAATGGCCAAAATGACCGAGAATAGTGTCGAAACCATAGTTTTCGGGGTCGCTGAGACGAATAGTGACATTTATAAAAATGGTTATTTGTTAAAAAAAATTGTTTATAAAAATAGTTATTGGTAATGGTTATAATGGTTGACATATATATAAAAATGGATGTATGTATGTGTGTGTGTGTATGTGTGTATGTGTGTACGTTCCAACATCACTCTGGAACGCCTGGAGGAATTTCAACATATATATATATATATATGTTGGCCACATCACTTACAATCTGGAAAGAAACACTGGGGGAATAAGATACCCCTAGCACCCCTAGGTGGGGCAGGAGGGCAGATGTAAAAATAATCGAAAACTACTGATATTAGTGTCGAATCCATAGTTTTCGGGGTCACTGAGATTAATAGTGACACTTCCGATGACGTTTAAGTGCAAGTTCAGCGCTCCCCCTCATCAGCATTGGGGGGGAGGTGGGAAGAAGGGGTGCATATAAAATGCCCAAAATACCGAGAGTAGTGTCGAAACCATAGTTTTCGGGGTCGCTGAGACGAATAATGACATTTATAAAAATGGTTATTTGGTATAAAAATGGTTTACAAAATGGTTATTGGTAATGGTTAGAATGGTTCACATATATATAAAAATGGATGTATGTATGTGTATGTGTGTATGTTCCAGTATCATTCTGGAACGCCTGAAGAAATTTCAACCAAACTTGGTACACATATCACTTACAATCTGGAAAGAAACACTGGGGGGATAAGATACCCCTAGCACACCTAGGTGGGGCAGGGGGGCATATGTAAAAATAATCAAAAACTACTGATATTAGTGTCGAATCCATAGTTTTCGGGGTCACTGAGATTAATAGTGACACTTCCGATGACGTTTAAGTGCAAGTTCAGCGCTCCCCCTCATCAGCATTGGGGGGGAGGTGGGAAGAAGGGGTGCATATAAAATGCCCAAATACCGAGAGTAGTGTCGAAACCATAGTTTTCGGGGTCGCTGAGACGAATAATGACATTTATAAAAATGGTTATTTGGTATAAAAATGGTTTACAAAAATGGTTATTGGTAATGGTTAGAATGGTTCACATATATATAAAAATGGATGTATGTATGTGTATGTGTGTATGTTCCAGTATCATTCTGGAACGCCTGAAGAAATTTCAACCAAACTTGGTACACATATCACTTACAATCTGGAAAGAAACACTGGGGGGATAAGATACCCCTAGCACACCTAGGTGGGGCAGGGGGGGCATATGTAAAAATAATCAAAAACTACTGATATTAGTGTCGAATCCATAGTTTTCGGGGTCACTGAGATTAATAGTGACACTTCCGATGACGTTTAAGTGCAAGTTCAGCGCTCCCCCTCATCAGCATTGGGGGGGAGGTGGGAAGAAGGGGTGCATATAAAATGCCCAAAATACCGAGAGTAGTGTCGAAACCATAGTTTTCGGGGTCGCTGAGACGAATAATGACATTTATAAAAATGGTTATTTGGTATAAAAATGGTTTACAAAAATGGTTATTGGTAATGGTTAGAATGGTTCACATATATATAAAATGGATGTATGTATGTGTATGTGTGTATGTTCCAGTATCATTCTGGAACGCCTGAAGAAATTTCAACCAAACTTGGTACACATATCACTTACAATCTGGAAAGAAACACTGGGGGGATAAGATACCCCTAGCACACCTAGGTGGGGGCAGGGGGCATATGTAAAAATAATCAAAAACTACTGATATTAGTGTCGAATCCATAGTTTTCGGGGTCACTGAGATTAATAGTGACACTTCCGATGACGTTTAAGTGCAAGTTCAGCGCTCCCCCTCATCAGCATTGGGGGGGAGGTGGGAAGAAGGGGTGCATATAAAATGCCCAAAATACCGAGAGTAGTGTCGAAACCATAGTTTTCGGGGTCGCTGAGACGAATAATGACATTTATAAAAATGGTTATTTGGTATAAAAATGGTTTACAAAAATGGTTATTGGTAATGGTTAGAATGGTTCACATATATATAAAAATGGATGTATGTATGTGTATGTGTGTATGTTCCAGTATCATTCTGGAACGCCTGAAGAAAATTTCAACCAAACTTGGTACACATATCACTTACAATCTGGAAAGAAACACTGGGGGGGATAAGATACCCTAGCACACCTAGGTGGGGCAGGGGGGCATATGTAAAAATAATCAAAAACTACTGATATTAGTGTCGAATCCATAGTTTTCGGGGTCACTGAGATTAATAGTGACACTTCCGATGACGTTTAAGTGCAAGTTCAGCGCTCCCCCTCATCAGCATTGGGGGGGAGGTGGGAAGAAGGGGTGCATATAAATGCCCAAAATACCGAGAGTAGTGTCGAAACCATAGTTTTCGGGGTCGCTGAGACGAATAATGACATTTATAAAATGGTTATTTGGTATAAAAATGGTTTACAAAAATGGTTATTGGTAATGGTTAGAATGGTTCACATATATATAAAAATGGATGTATGTATGTGTATGTGTGTATGTTCCAGTATCATTCTGGAACGCCTGAAGAAATTTCAACCAAACTTGGTACACATATCACTTACAATCTGGAAAGAAACACTGGGGGGATAAGATACCCCTAGCACACCTAGGTGGGGCAGGGGGGCATATGTAAAAATAATCAAAAACTACTGATATTAGTGTCGAATCCATAGTTTTCGGGGTCACTGAGATTATAGTGACACTTCCGATGACGTTTAAGTGCAAGTTCAGCGCTCCCCCTCATCAGCATTGGGGGGGAGGTGGGAAGAAGGGGTGCATATAAAATGCCCAAAATACCGAGAGTAGTGGTCGAAACCATAGTTTTCGGGGTCGCTGAGACGAATAATGACATTTATAAAAATGGTTATTTGGTATAAAAATGGTTTACAAAAATGGTTATTGGTAATGGTTAGAATGGTTCACATATATATAAAAATGGATGTATGTATGTGTATGTGTGTATGTTCCAGTATCATTCTGGAACGCCTGAAGAAATTTCAACCAAACTTGGTACACATATCACTTACATCTGGAAAGAAACACTGGGGGGATAAGATACCCTAGCACACCTAGGTGGGGCAGAGGGGCATATGTAAAAATAATCAAAAACTACTGATATTAGTGTCGAATCCATAGTTTTCGGGGTCACTGAGATTAATAGTGACACTTCCGATGACGTTTAAGTGCAAGTTCAGCGCTCCCCCTCATCAGCATTGGGGGGGAGGTGGGAAGAAGGGGTGCATATAAAATGCCCAAAATACCGAGAGTAGTGTCGAAACCATAGTTTTCGGGGTCGCTGAGACGAATAGTGACATTTCCGATTTTGTTTAAGGGCAAGTTCCGCCCCCCCCCCCCAGTATTGGGGAGGAGGGGAGGGGGGAAAGAAAGGGTGATTATAAAATGTCCAAAATGACCGAGAGTAGTGTCGAATCCATATTTTTGGGGGTAGCTGAGACGAATAGTGACATTTCCGATTTTGTTTAAGGGCAAGTTCCGCCCCCCCCCCCATCAGCATTGGGGAGGAGGGGAGGGTGGGAAAGAAAGGGTGATTATAAAATGTCCAAAATGACCGAGAGTAGTGTCGAATCCATAGTTTTTTGGGGTAGCTGAGATTAATAGTGGCACTTCCGATGACGTTTAAGTGCAAGTTCAGTCCCCCATCAGCATTGGGGGGGAGGGGGAGGGGGAAAGAAGGGGTGCATAAAAAATGCCCAAAATACCGAGAGTAGTGTTCGAAACCATAGTTTTCGGGGTCACTGAGACGAATAGTGACATTTCCGATTTTGTTTAAAGGCAAGTTCCGCCCCCCCCATCAGCATTGGGGAGGAGGGGAGGGGGGAAATGAAGGGTGATTATAAAATTTCCAAAATGACCGAGAGTAGTGCCAAATCCATAGTTTTTGGGGTAGCTGAGATTAATGGTGGCACTTCCGATGACGTTTAAGTGCAAGTTCAGTCCCCCATCAGCATTGGGAGGGGGAGGGGGAAGATGGGGTGCGTAAAAAATGTCCAAAATACCGAGAGTAGTGTCGAAACCATAGTTTTCGGGGTCGCTGAGACGAATAGTGACATTTCCGATGCCGTTTAATTGCAAGTTTAGCCCCCATCAGCATTGGGGGGAGGGGAGGGAGGAAGGGTGAATATAAAAAATGCCCGAGAGTAGTGCCTAACCCATAGTTTTCGGGGTCACAGAGATGAATAGTGATACTTCCGATGCTGTTTAAGTGGAAGTTCATTCCCCATCCGCAGTGGGAGGCTGGAGAAGGAGGAAGAAGGGAGAATATAAAATGTCCATAATGACCGATTGTAGTGTCGAAACCCTAGTTTTCAATGTCGCCGAGATGAATAGGGACACTACAGATGCCATTTAAGTCAGAGTGCATCCCCACATCTGCATTGTTGGGTGAGGTGGGGGTAAGAAAGTGCGAATATAAAACGTCGAAAATGATCAAGAATAGTGTCGAATCCATAGTTTTCGGGGTCACTGCGACGGATAGGGATACTCCCACTACCGTTTAAATGCAAGTTCAGCCTCTCAACACCATTGGGGGGGGGAGAAGGGGTAGAAATAAAATGTCCAAAATTACCGAGAGTAGCGTCGAATCCATAGTTTTCGTATCTCTGAGAGAAATAGGGCCCTCCCGATGCCGTTTAATTGCAAGTACAGCCTCCCATCACCATTGGTGGGGAAGAAGGGGTAAAAATGTCCAAACTGACCGAGATTAGTTCGAATCCATAGTTTTCGGAGTCACTGAGAGGAATATAGGAAACTAAAAATGTTGTTTATAATCAAGTTTTGAGTTAAATTAATAATAGAGTGAATTGTAATTTTACTTTATCATTTGTATACTGTACTTACTTTTAAATACCTGTAAATTAAATTTACTTAGATTTTACACTATAGGTAGAATCCATTCCTTTTTCTGAGTAATAAAAAGTTTGAATAAATAAATACCCGGGCAACGCCGGGCAAACAGCTAGTATATGTATATATATGTATACACACACACACACACACACACATATATATATATATACAGTCGAACCTCCATATATCGAAGTAGCAAATTGTCCGAACAAAATTCGATATATAGAAATTTCGATATATAGAATTGAGCTTAGTTTTATCATAATTCTCCTAGAAAAAAATTAAAGCTAATTTTCGTATACGAAACTCCATTTCTAATTTATATGCGAATCTCATTAAATGAAAGTTAATAACTGAAAAATGAATTAATATGAAAGATTATTGAGTATTATATACCTTAAAAAAACAATAAACCAGACAGTGGTTACAATGATCACGGTTACATTCTTTAAAAGAAAAATACGAATATCTTGCTGAACAGCAAATTTTGCGGAAAGTTAAAAAAACTGTTCGTATTTATACAGTCCACTAAAAACTTAATCAGGGACATTTTCCGCGAATTGAAGTCCACGACGTATTGTTTCAAATGCCAAAAATGGGAGATTTTATTCTAAGTGGAATAAAACCTCCCAATTTGTCTTGAAAAAAATTTCGATATATAGAGATTTTTTCGATATATAGAAACAATTTTTCTATGTAATGAACATGGAGATTTGCTAAGAGTTCGATATATAGAAAACTTCGATATGGGGAAGTTCGATATATGGAGTTTCGACTGTATATATATATAAATATATATATATATATAATATATATATATATATATAAATATATATATATATATATATATATAATATATATATATATATATATATATATATATATATATATATATATATATATATATATATATATATATATTCATTCATTCTTTGGCCCGTATTCTTGGGCTTCTACATGCTATCCCAGCCCGTAAGGAAATGGTTAAGAATGAATTTAAACGATACAGAAGTCTGAATGATTTGCTTGACATAATACGTGCAACTTCTATGTTGTTCTCCCTAAGGACAATATAGTCATTTTTTTAAATCAAATTAACCACTTACAAAATGTTAAAAGCAAAAAGGAAAAAGATGGGACGCGACTATACGCTTTGCCTAGTTATAATTCTTCGTTTTTTAGAGAGCAGACGGTAACCCAATTAGGTTGGAGAAGGGCTTTGCTTCATGTTCTTTCACCACCTAACGTAATAGTGGAAAACCGCACTGTTTGTGGGCAGTTTTCTGACCGCTAGCGAGAGAAAAGATTCGTTTTAGAAATGACTCTTTATGATGTTTAAATACCTTTGAGGAAAAAGTTGCGACTTTACAAAAAAATTAAAATATAGTTTGTAAAACGAATTAAAATGACTAAATATATCTTTATTCGTGACTGTTATATCTTTATTTTCTTCAAATCTTATTTCTACTCTTTTGAATATCCTTACACCCGTTTTAAAAAGAATACTTTAAATATTGAAGAGTTCAGTAGAGGAAGAAATATAATCGCGGATTTAAGTATATCCATGCGAATGAAACACTATATGCGATTTTTTATAAACCTCGTATTTGGCTAAATTTTTGTCAACTGGCTCATATGGCTCAAGTAGGATCCCTTGTTTTCATATATTGTTTCACAATCCGTGTGCTTTAGGAGTTATTGTCCAGTGTAGTTTATCTTTAAATTTTATAAAAACTTCCACTTAATAAAAAGGTCTATGAGACAAAATAGAAGGAAAATTAAGCAAAGGGTAAAGAAATGGATTCAAATAGCGATTATTAATCTATATACTATATATACTTTGCATTCAATTACCATAAGTGATCAACAATGGCTGCGTTCATGTATGTATACCTTTTATTTTGGGCATAAAATCGAAAGTTTGTGCCCTCATTTAGTAAAATACGTGCTGTTACGTCATAAATTCTGAAGTAATATACATACCAATTTTCATTATCTATCTGCCGGGATAATTACGAATTTCGTTGGGGAATAACAAACATGGAACTTACATGAAAGATAAGCAGTGCACGCGAATTTCTTTCATTGACGATTAGAATGAATAAAATATGTTTAGAAATATCAAAGTTATGACATTTTAGAAAGTGTTAAAACAGGTAAGCATACATTTCAATTCTTCACAAAAAAATTTTTTAATGAATAAACGTGAATCAAAACCTGATGACCGTTATACAGTAAATACGTAATTCCTTATCATGATCTATAGGAAAGAAAATGACATAATTTACTCGTAATTTTTCAAAAGTTAAAAATGAGAAAAAAATAAAAGCGATAATAAAATGATCCAGCCTATTTTTTTTCTTTTTGAATTGTATGCTTATTCTAACAATTATCGTTATGGACTAAAAGTTAAAGTCACAGGCATATTTCTGAGTGTTAAAAAGGATAATTTAAAGTTTTTTTTGTTCCTATAAAACGAATAAAAGATTTCTGAATAAAACTATTTTCCAGTTGTTAAACGGAAAATAATAATGTTATAACCAAATTTCATTCGATTTGATTTATTACTTGACGGCGGTTATCTAAACCAAACTTTATTGACACTTTTAATCTTCTGTTGGAGAAGCGTTAAAAACCCAACCCAGACAAATTCCAAATTGCTTAAATAATCAGTCTCATCGAAATGTGAAATCGCTCGAGGTTAGGAAAAACGTCATTGTTCTGCATCAACAGTTAACCGTATCGCTTTCATGTGGTTTTCAAAAGAAGTAATACTCACACCTAGACTGAATAAACCACAGTACCATTTACACATTTTCTCACGCGACACACACACACACACACACAATAACACACCAATAAGAAAATATATAGAATATGAAATTCGTTGAAATCCTTTCGTTGAAAGAGAAACGAACAGTTAAAACCGAATTTATTGCATATTTTGAGCAGGCTAATGCAGTGATATCCAAGGGGTATTCGGGAGAAAAATAGAGCAGGGAAATTAATTACTCTGGAACTTCGGTACAAAATGCAGGATGTTTCAGATGGGTGTATACAACTTTAATGGCAGTAGAAGGTAATAGTGACAGAGGAAAAATATATTTACCGTGTAAATGTAGCGTTACACTTGAAGTGTTCAACATGGTAGTTGAAGTTAAATACGACTGCCTTGCGAGATGTATCTATAATTAATCTACAAATACATCTATAATCAATGTATCTATACATATCTGTTATCAAAATGCATCTAGAAAATCATTTCCTGCCACAAGCGGTACAGCATTATTTACCTAACTGATCAATGCGATAGCAATTCTACAGCGCAGATCCTCCAAGTTGGCTTAAAAAAAAAAAAAAAAATTAAGGTATCTCTTCTAACGAAACTACCGCGGGTTATTAACGAAGGATACTTATCTTTGCTTACCTCTTTTGTATGTATATATGTATCTATATATATGTACTATGTATATATATATACATATATGTATGTCAAAATTTTGACGCATTTTGGTACTTTTCTGTTTAACTTGTCCAAGCGATAGACTGGATTTGGCGCGCTGCCAAATTATACTCGCTAGGACGGACGGACGGACGGTTTAGCGTCTGAAATTTCCTTTCCGGAGGACCGTTATGGAGGAAACGTTAATTCCTGCGTTAAAAGAGAGAGGATATATCCTATAAAGGTTTTAATTTTAGCCTGATTCATTTTACGAAATGCACCTTAGTGATATCTCGTGTTGCCATTTGATAATAAACTTACCCGACTAAAATTAGATGAGTTTACCACACAAAGACGTTTACTTGGCTTCTGTACTCGTTTTTCGGCAAAAAATGTTTGAAACACCGTATAGATGTAAAAGACCGAGCAAAAAATTTAACACTCTCCCACATGCACAGGATGTAACTCAGAATACATTTGCTGGAATGCCGAGAATTTGTACCCACCGTCACCATAAAACTTTTCACTTCCTAGCGGCCTATGACCAAAGGCGAATTACGCTATTTGAAGGGCCCCGAGGCGGAAATAAATTTGGGGCCTCGTCTGATGTTTTGAAATATTATTCACCTAGTTAAATACAAAAAGACATTCGAATTTTTTATAAACTTTTTATTTTAAAAATCAGATCAATATAACAAAAAAAGTTTTTTTTTAATATTATTCCAGTTTAGTTGTTTAAGTTACGATCCGGAGGCCACTTCATTTGAGAGAGAACCTCGGAACCATACGTTCACATTTTTATTGCGTAGTTAAAATATTATACTCGTGATAATATAAATCTATCTTCAAGTAAATTGAATAGAAAAATCAGCAAAAACGCAGCACTCCACAACGCACCTTCAAAAAGCGAATGACTTAAAATAGGTACTAACTATCGAGGGTAAAAATAATATAGAGCGGCCAGACTCTGGGGTCGGTTAAGGGTGTCAATTTCGGAGTTTCCAAACATCTGTTAATCATTATGCAGGCATTAGACCCCAATTCTACGAATTTCCAAGCGAAACTGTACATGTTTTTGTCATCACAGTGCACACAATAGTGACGACCTAAATAATTTTTTTTAATATGTGATTAGCTAAAATTATTTGGTTGATTTGGGGCCTCCGGGGGCCCGAGGCTTGGGCCTCCACCGCCTGTGCGGAAATCCTCAACTGTTTATGACCGTTTCAAGCTGACTCATTTGTCACTCAATCTGTGGAAAAAGTTAAGACTGTTGTGAATGATTTTTACTTTTCACTGTTAAATTTCATCGCCAAGATCCACGAGTCTTTATCGGATTCTTTGAACTCCTCGAGGAATTGCATCCTCTTGATTAGACAAATGACCAGAGTGGATATAAAATATAATACACATTAAAGATGACAAAAAAAAAAAATTTTTTTTCAGAGTAATTTCTGCTTTAGGGAAAATATTTTTTAAAATCAAAAATCAAAAATCCTGAAGACAATTTAATGAAAACAGAGCAAAGGAACGATGCGCAAAAATTTTCCAGTGATACTTTGTGAGGAATTTTAGTGATATGTAAACAATAGAAATAAGCAAAATTAAAATTCAAGCATAGACTATAACATATACATTAATCACTATAACTAAAACTTATCCTGCAAAGAAAACATTTTCAATAGAGGATAGCGCAAGAAGCTTCATATCCCCATAATGAAAAAAACAAATAAATAATCCAACAGAGATAGATAAAAATAATACTAAAATAGACAAAAAACAAACAGAAATCAAGCACTCTGGGCAAATTATACAGAATCTTGCCGTTGGTGCGTGGATGCCCAGAGTGCTTGATTTCAGTTTGTTTTTTGTCTATTTTAGTATTATTTTTATCTATCTCTGTTGATTTTTAGTGATATCTTAGATGAATATCACTATTTTATATATCCATCGTATAATCGGAACAAATTATATAAGGGCTAATAAATACTTGGGTGTCCACAGAAGCTTGAAACACAAGACTGATAAATAAATAGTCCCATACACCGTAAAAGATTAATCGTTAAGAAGATAAATTAACGATAAACTCTTAAAGCCACAATTAAATGTGCACATTGTTCTTCTTAAATTTATAATTATCGCAGATTTTAGAAGCTGTTATTTTCAAACATTTATCATACCCAATCACCACATGAGTATCAATATCCGAAGATTTTAGATGAACCACATAGAATAATTTAAACATAATTAATTAAATTGATAATTAGAATTAAATCGTATTTTGTTGCGTTTTTTTACCTAAAAGTCTGTCATTATCATTTTGTGCGAAAGAAGTTGACATGATCTCCTACACTTTGCATTTTAGATTTTTTTCAATGCCGCATGGATTATCCACTCACGGGATAATAGAGTTAGTTCAGTCTCAAACCAACTTGAGATTTTCAATTTTATTTTTGCTATAGAAAAGAATTTTCATATTCTTTTGGTTAAGAGAACCGTACTAAAATTCTTCCAGACAATTTGTATTATGTTTCTAACTTTCTTCTGTGACGGATAACCCACAAAACGCATAATCAATCAAACGTGTATCGAACATTCAGATAGTTCCGGCTCACAAAGCTATGTACGCATTAGTAACGGTTTCTCTCTAGAAATGTGTCGTTATCTAAAGATCCTTATACATGAAAAAAAGTACTTAATTTTAAATTTTGTGTTTGAAAAAAATTTAAAGTATATTTGGTTTTTGATATATCTGTTGAACCAAACGCTGTATTTGTATATTTCCCCCCCCCCCCTTTTGTACAGACGATAAATTACAAAATAATGTATCCAGAGGATTAATCAAAAATTTTGCTATAAAATATTTAATTACTTTAACGGGGAAAAAAACTTATTGTTTTCAGAGTAATTTTAACTTCAGGAAACACTTTTTTTTTTGTTAATTTACTGCAAAAAGAAGATGCTCAGGACAGTTTAATAAAAAATAGAGGCAAAAGAACGCAGTGTAAAATATCATAGAAATGTCCCCAAAGCAGTTTTAGAGATAATGCTATTATAGATGACAAACGAGGGAATATTCCATTTCGAAAATAAACGGTCCAAAACAACTGGTGTACAACAGGTACGCATAGACAGTATTGCCTAACATGTTGTATTGGGGGCAATGTTACAATCGTATAAACATGCAGTAGTGCTATTTAATTTAAAAGCTTACTTTAAAACCATGGGAATAAAATTAGGTTAATTTTGGACAATTTTGTGCATTATGCCTTTAAAATACTTTAACTGTAAAATTACAGAGAAATTTTTCCAATTTGAAGTAGGAATTTTTATAAATATGAGATAAAAGAAATGTACTTATTTAAACTAGAATTAAAGAACAGTATCGAAAATTCCTAATGAGGTCCTATTTGTGCAGAGTCTAGTGACACTCGTGATAGAACGACTAAACACACTTCACTATTCCTGAGGTCCCAAGTCGGGATGATATTTTTAAATGTTTAAATAAGATAGGAGGCAATGTGTGAAAAAGCGTAGGCAAGTAGCAGAAATACTGGTACAAACAGCAGCAGAGGAGCTGGTTTTGTTGATGAGAAGTTTATTTTGTAGTTGGGCACTCTTAGAAAATAAAGATTGTTGTTTCTTTCAATGGGCGCCTCAATGGACGTTTATGTACACAGAAACGAGAAAAAGTACGTGATTAAACCTTAGATTTTTTTAAGTTATGCTAAGCAATGAGCTCATTTTAACAGAGTGTTTTTTACTAGATTAGTTAAAATATCTACTTTGCCGCGCTATTAAATTTTAGCAGTGATGGGCAGTAAAATATACGACGATGGGCAGTACATATACATGCGGCAGAATTTAAAAGTATAATGAAGCCCATGGGTGTTGAACATACTAAAAAAAATATAAATATTAAAGGACATTAGAAGAGTTAAATTGAGAAGTTAAAACCGAAAAGATAAAATGCAAAACAGAGGAGAATTAATAAGAGGTATTGATTTAAACTGAAACCTGCAGTTTGAAGAAGGGAACAAGCGGAATTAAATTTTTTTCTTTTTTTTTTTTTTTTTTTTTTGGGGGGGGGGGGGGGGGTTGTTGGGAGCACCATACTGTTATTTACATATAGACGTTCCTTGTAGCTGTAAAAAGACACTGGAATAGGGGTGAATGTAAAGAATCTACATAAAATTTTTAGTGAAGGAAAAAATAATAAATAAGGAAGGTTTTTTTTTTTTGTTAATATGAAATGAATCCGTAATCTATATTCTGTGGATTTAAAGGACTCCCATAGAAGGTTTGGCAAAATATTAACAATTAAATTATGAAAAAATTCTTATACAAAAATCCCGTGTATTATACGTTATGAGTCTAAAAATATAAATAATAAAATCAGCAATTTATTTAATGACTCCACATTATTGTACGGCGTCAGTTAGCTAATAATCACCTGTTCCTCCATGTAAAATATTCGAATAATTAGCTCACTCCCTTTAAAATAATGAAGCTCGCTTGGAAACAGATTACACTTCAGGTAGTAAAAAAATCGTTTAGAAATAGTTAATAATCATTATAACACTCGTAGTAAATTATATTTATTAGTTTAAAATTTTTTAAGTAATAATTAGAATTAGATAGACGTTTCTATCTTTTAACCACTGAGAATACTTTGGGATTTTTTTTTGACACCTTTCAGAAAACCCCAGAAAGGAAGAACGAAAATAGTTGAAGTTAAGACATAACCCTCACATAACGAAATGGCAAGACATTATTTTAAATTATGAATGGAGAAAAGAGAAATTAATCAGTAAGGCATTCAACTATCTATTCCTTCTACCCCAAAGGAGAGAATGAGGATAAATTTAATAGTATGATATTTTCCTCCCAGCGTGTTAAAAGGAGTGAATAATCAATATGACGTTATACCAGGACTAAAAGAGGGTACTTTAACTACTCCGGTATCCGATCCCCATGACAGTATTCTAAAAATACGAAAATAAAATAGAGCGTAAATTAATATGACACAATCCTTGTTACCTTTAAAAGTCAACATAATCTTTACACCCCAAGAAGAGGAAAATTAATTTAACGACAACAAAGACGCTGTGGTTAAAACTAATTTATGTTCCCTTTTATATTACAAAAGAAAAGAGTTGATAAATTAAAACATCACAGGTCTTATAGAATGAAAAAAATATATATGAGGCGGTGAAAGGCGAAGTCAGTAAGTCAAGTGCTGTAAGTCTAAAGCCTTTTTACTGCAAAAACTACAAAAATTCCACTATATCTTGAACAAATTATAATCGTGATAATTATTATAATATTGCAAAAATGTAATTTTACGATAAATTGAACATGGAGATTACATTTTTGCCCTCAAATAAAAAAATTGAAATGTGACTTACACTACTTTGCTTTCACAGCCTCATTATATATATATATATTATATAATATATATATATATATATATATATATATATATTATATAGATAACCCAAAAATATATTTATAAAAAAATCTAAGGAGTATTTTTTATAGACAAAATAATGTAGAAGAAAAATATTCAAATTAAATGTAATAGGACATACTAAAGAATGATAGCACGCTTAATATAGTACAGTTTGAGGAACATAATATCTTTATTGTATTTTACATATTTTTTTGGATAATGTCCAATCGTCGCCGCATTAGCAAGGAAAAAATGTTTTTTTGTCTATTAGTGTGTTATGCACGTAACGATAAATTTATTAAAGTACCCGAAAAAGAAATCACGGTGATCAGCATTTAATAAATTAAATTCTAAAATTGATCTTTAAAAATTCACCAAAAATCAGAAAATGGAGGTAAAGATTCAAAAAAGATCTCATTTTTAAAGGAATTTTTATGATCTTTCTCGTGATATAAATTTTATAGCGCTCAAATTATTATTTTAAATGTAAATTTAAAAAAAGTACTAAACAGTTTAAAATTTAATTTTAAAAAATTCTAAGAAAATTTTTTTCAAAAATCTTTTTTAGTGCCCCCCTACACTATAAGAAGAATCAACATGCAAAATTTTAGCCTTTAGGTCCAGCGGTTTGGTCTGTGTGTTGTATGTCAGTGAGTCAGTCAGTTACGGAACTGTTTTATATATATAGATTAATACGACACTATTTTTTCTAACACGAGAAAAAAAGAAGGAAAGCTAATTAATATGACTGCCGCCTTATACAACCGAGAGAAGATAAACTAATCAACACTATTTATTCTTATTTTGTTAAAACTAAATAAATGAATGAAGGCGCAACCGAAGTCGGAGGGAAGCATGAAAGCGCGATAGAACATTGTTTGCCTACCTCCTCCGGAAGGAGTCCCCGAGAGTCGCGGTTCACTTCGCGGCTGAACTCTTTACCTGCAGCGAAGCGGCCGACAGCGATCGCGGAGAGCTGTTACTCCTGGCTGATAACGCGATGACATCAGCGCCTCGCAACACGCACATTTCAAATGCTCGGAGAGAGGGAGAGAGAACAGCTTATTCAACAAGTGGTCGTTTTTCCGTTGCATTCGAAAGACTGCCTGAGTGGTCGAAGATATTGTGCCCGGAGCTGGGTGTATGGATGGTAAATCTGGAACCGACGGAGGCGTAGAAAGGGCACACAGAGGGCATGGACCATCTCAGAGTTGTACACACCACTCATAAAACGATTACATTCAATTTTATTGATATTTTTTAGTATTTGCCACATGTAATTCGTATCCCCTTGGACTTATGCCCGCGGAAAGTGCCATCATCTGCCCTCCCCTGCTTTGCGTCGCTAAGGCCTCTATTTAAGGCAATTGCATTCGTGGTAAAGTATGGGAGATGTGTTCGTTCCTCGTCACATTGCCATAGACAGTTTACTCACCAGTGGATGAGGGCGGGGGTGTTTTAATTGGATTGCAGATCTGTACTGTATATCGGGCGCCCCAGGTCCATGCTAATTAACCGAACAGGTGCATAACCATCGGCTGAGTTTGCAGGTATTGCTACGAGGCGACTGATTTCAGGTTCTACAAGGCGTATAAGCGAAAGCTGTGGCCGCCGTATTATTGTCAAATTACTCACCAGTGGAGACAATCCTTTTAATATCGACGTGATAGAATATCGTTTCGGCTGTAGTAGTCTCGTAGAAACACAAAACAGAACTTCGTTGTTGAAATTAAAAACCATTTATTGGACATGATAGGATGTCTTATACACACACACAAAATTTTTTTTTAAAAATCGAATTATTATTCATTACGGCTGTGAGTTCTCCTGGCCACTTCTTTATCCTCTTTAACCAGTCCCTGTATCCCAGCATTTTGTTCTGAAGTTGCCACGTTCGAGTTAACCGCGATGTATAACATTACCTTATTTTTTCGGCGGTGACAAAAAACATGACTCCAACGCCATTGGTAAGGGTTGGAATAGAAGACACACACACACACACGCGCGCGCGCGCAAGCTGAGGACCCTAGTCACGTGGTCAACAAAGATGAAAGACTCCGTAAAACATGGGTGTGGGGAAAACCGCAGGCACGAAGGAGAGTGAGTTCACACTACATCCGTCAGTAGTATGAGTACTCCCATCGAAATCGCCTTTATACCCTATCACAGAGCTTTACAGACCAGCAGTACATTAAATTCACTTTAGGGGAAGTTCCTCACTTTAGGAAGAATTCCCTTAAAATTTCCTTTAAATTACTTTAGGGTATTCACTCAGTTGGAAGATTCGTTAATCGGAACAAACCACCTAATTATTCTAACTGTAATACTATGGCTCTCCAAAGTTGAAAAGAATAATAAACAAATAAAGAAGAAAAATGTGTTGCAGGCTGGCATCTTGCTTGTTTGATTTCAAAGAGAAGCATAAATATGTGAAGAAGGGATTTCAAAAAAAAGGAAAGTTCTTCCCAAGGGCGGGATAGTTAAGTAGGTAGGAATACAGGTCTCATGGTAATGTTGGTTGATTTTGAACTCCACGATTATCTTTCAAAAAACCAGAGCTAAAATGGCCCTGGACCTTCAGCTTAAAGCTGATACAAACACCCAAATCTACCGGTGGATTCGAATCCCAGACTCGCTTCGAAGGCTTATGCCCTAAGCTATTCAACCATCGCTTAGCTCAAGATTAAGAGTTCTCTCGGAATTTCCACCCTGGTTAGCAATTCAAGTTTTTAGGCTCAAATGCCAATTTCCATTCGCTTGTAAAATTTCTTCTACTTATTGAAATTACATGTTTTGGGGAGCCACTCAAAATAGTCTCGAAGTACAAATGTGTTTGCTTCATTCCTAAAGCGTTCCTCATCCCCACCTAGCGCATTTTCCCCCGCGATGATTCTGAGGGATTTCCTTTGCCTATAAAATATCCGCTAATAAACAACCCCTTTTGACCCTTCACAATAGGAACAACACTTACCTCCAGTCACGCACGTGCCTCGCGAGTGAACTCCGCTATTCAAGCGGACCTGGGCGCCCCTTAGGTGAGCAACTTAGAAAATGGATGAGAGGAGATGACGGTAACTCGCTCTGTAATGGAAGTCGACCGCACAGCCATGTTTTTTATCTCTCGGTGCAGCCTTCCCCAAGACGATGAAAAAGAGATAAAAGATTGAGAACGAAACGTTCCGTCTGAATCAGAAAAGTATAATTAATGGTTATCCGTGTGCCAAAGCATATGCCGCCAGAAAGAAAAACAATTACCATGGGCTCTCGGTATCTTCATTTATGTCAATCTGTGCATTAATAGACATCACGTTTCATTTTTGTTAATCAATGCATAAGTGTGTGCATTGGAAACTTGGAAATAGGAATATTCCAAAACTGGGCCTATAAATTAATTTATATCGAGAGGTTTAAATGACCTTCAAATTAACTAACAACTCACACACACACCACACACACACACACACACACACACACACACACACAAATATTATACTATATATATATATATATATATATCTATATATATATATCTATATATATATATATATATATTTCCAATTTTTAATTTGTGAAATGCTTACATATCTGTCTGTTAGCCAATATTGTAGACTTTTTACCGGATAATTTGCATTTATTTTTTATCTTCTTTTGTTGATGGCACCTATATAACCAGTAAAACGAATAATTCGCTTACGGATAATCAGCTGTTCAGGCATATTTGTATTCAAAAATAGAAACTGATACCAAGTAAGGAAATGCGGATTTTAAATGGAATTTAGTGATAACATCTCGTCTTCGGTGAAGTCGATTTTACCATTTAAGAAAAGGATTTCTATCTAAAACTTTGCTTTCAGTCTCAATTTTCGATATTTACGTTCATCCAAGAAAATATATCTGGTCCAACTTTCGCCGACACATATTTTATTAACATTCATAGTGTATAAATATCAAAAGTCACTATGAATTCAATTTTTCATATTGGTATAGGAACTTTGATTTATGGAAAAAATTATACTTTTTGAACGTTTAAAAGGCATCGTAACTGTCTGACTTGTGTTTCGATATTTAAAATATAGAGTATGACTACTGCTTTTTTTGACATGCTATTGTTCAAGCGATTTTTTCTCCAAATTTCTCTTTAAATACTTGTTGGGAAAAGCTTGTGTTCAATGGTATGATTTTTAGAGCTGCCACTGATTTTTTAGGGAGCAATACTTGTGTCCACAACAAAACCAGTTTTCCAGCAGTTTTTGTCTGTCTGACAGGCGGTTCCAGAAAACATTTTTATGGATATTTATAGCGGAGCAAGACTTATATCGTCTGATTCAGGGATATCTGGTATATGAGGCTGAGTTTAATCCTGAGTTCAAGATTAAAATTAATCTTCTTCAGATTATATACTTACTTATCTCTGATTGCATGCTAGTACTGTGAGCTAAAACTTTTGAGGAGTAAACTGCATTATGGGATTTACGAATTGCAGAAGGTAATGATATATGAAAACTTCTTGGTATTATATAAAAAAAACTTCATTGCAAAAAAATAAATATTGTGTTATTTATGATCGTTCATCACTTGAAGTTCGAATCTAGGTTATGAGGAATGAATTAATTGTTACGTCTCATTAAAACCACAAATATTAAATTGCATCAATATAAGGGCTGTATGAGGTAGTAAATCTTTTAATAAAATATATCACAACATTTTGTATGATGTATAGTGAACAAGGTCCACAGTTTCTCCCACAAAAAAAAATTTCTGAGTTTGTGGCTCGGTCACTAAAACCCATCGATCTTTTCTGCTCAATTTGAGGTTTGATATGCTTATGACGGTTCCATTATTTCTCGAGCACCAAGCATAGGTTTAGAATTAGAGCACGGACTACCCTTAGTTTCTTAAGGGGACAGTGGACTTTCAAAATTGGTGAAATTTGTCCAAAAATTCGATTTTTTTATTTATTTTTATTTTATTGAATTGTGAAACTACGGACGAGTAGGAATTTGTTGCAAAAAGAATTTTTAATTTCTTTGATTACTTTCCTAGTTATAGCATTGAATTTAATTTATATATTATGTGGTTACTAATAGCAATAACTTTAAATGTGTTTTTCTCAAAAAAAAAACAACTTTCATGTCATGCGAATATTCAAACTGCTCCAGGCGCATTTCTAATTATCGTATTGCTTTGAAATTTGAAGTTTATATACTTAACCTGTAATCAAATAAATCTTATCGAAAAAAAATTCTGTTTCGTAGCTCATAATTTCTAAATTTTGTACTTGAAAAGATGATTTATAGGTATTTTGAGTAATACAAAGGGTGTTTTCACTATTATTAATTTTTTCTGTTTATATTTTAATGAATGCTTATAATAAGCAATAAGTTTCATTGTTAGTTCTATAAGGTATCCTGTGATAAAATTATATATTATATACAAAAGAAATGCGCATGAAACATTTTCAATTAGGCCAATAATTGATATAATTAATAATTCATAATTCATAAATTATTAATATTTCATCTTTAAATTTTAACCTCTTTACATTTCTATGGTACTAATCACATATATCAAATTTCAAGCAAATCCATCAAAACAAAAAAGTTAGGTTTGAAGGTCCACTGTCCCTTAAACAGACGTGCTTATTATAGCCCCTCTGGTCATGTTTATGTTGTTGTTCTTGTTTCTAATGCCCCCTGGCTGCGAAGTATTCAGACCAGGTCCATATAGGCTAGCGGGCTGAGGGGAGAGGCTTCTGTTTATAATGGCAGCACAAGGGTTAGAGTTCAATTTAACCATATGCCACTTCAATTTTGACCGAGCTACCCCAGGAGCACATCTGGGAGGATCGTGTCCTCTCCCACCCTCTCTGACCTCATAGAGGGACTTTCCGGTCTATGATTTAACGTGCCCCTATCCGGCCTAAACACGAAGGTATTTAATGATTTCGGGATTCGATCCAAGCACCCTCAGTACCGAAAGCCGACGTGCTACCACTAGACTACCTCGGTCCCTGGTCATGCTATAATCTTATTAATAAAGCTATGCTTTTTAATCATGTCACTCAAACTGTATATTATTGATACATTTATGCAGTTCTAAAACTTGGTTATTTCTCCTCATAATTCGATACAGAAGAATTATTCAATGAATGGAAACAGAACGAACCAAATTTCGCTAAAATCAGAACATGGATTACCGAATTATTGCTATTTTTAATCATGAAATTTTAATCCTTATTATACGTCATTGAGTATAGAGGAATAAAGGGCGGATTTCTTACGAATTCATTGCTGTCATCCGTCTGCTAAAAAAGGAATCTTCGCAGTAAAATTGTTTACGGAAAAGAGCTCCTATTCGACGATATGACTCAATGTGTCTCTGAGAAGTGGAAAAGCGAAAGGAAAATGATACTGAATTCAAACATGGAAAAGTTAACTGGAAATTGTTATTATCGGCTGCCTTATTTTTTTAGCACAGAGAGGTTACTTTCAAAATGATGAGAAATACAGAATTTCAAATTTCACACCACCAACTGATCGTGCGTGACGCAACATGAGTGGAGGGACGGGAGGGGGGGGAGGGTTAGTAGCCTCTCTTAAAATCTATTTTAAGATATCCTCTATAAACTGAGCACGCAGAAGTGCTGCAACACGACGTGGCATGGACTCGACTAAAGTCTGAAGCTATCCTGGAGGCAATTCACACTATGAATCCTGCAGGACCAGTCCACAAATCCATGGGAGTGCTAGGGGTTGGAGATCTCTTCTGAACAGCACGTTGCAAGCATCCCAGATATGTCCAGTGATGTTTATGTCTGGGATTTAGGTGACCAATGGAAGTGTCGAAAGTCAGAAGAGTGATCCTGGAGCCACTCGGTAGTAACTCTCGAAATGGTAGGGGGGTGGGGTCGTATTGTCCTGCTGGAATTGTCTAAGTCCGTCGGAATGTTCAATGGACATGAATGGATGTAGATGATCGGACAGGATGCCTATGTACTCGTCACCTGTCAGAGTCGTCTCTAGACATATCAGGGATCCCATATCACGCGACTGCACACTCCTTCTAGCACCACAGACGGGCTCCACCAACTGAACAGCCCTCGGTTGACATGTGTGGTCCATGGATAATGAGATTGTCTCATAACCGTACACGTCGATCCGCCCGAAACAATTGGAACGAGACTCGTCGACCAGGCAAGCGTGTTTCCAGTCATCAGCAGACCAATGGAGGTGTTGGCGGGCCCAGGAGAGCGGCTAAAGCTTGTGCCGTGCGGTCAACACGATACACGAGTGAGCCGCGGCTCCGCAAGCTCATATCAATGACGGTCCGTTGACAGTTCCACGCTGACACTGTTGATGCCCCAGCAATGAAATCTGCAGCAATTTGAGGAAGTGTTGCACGTCTATCTCGTTAAGATTCTCGTCAGTCGTCGATGGTCCAGTTCTTTCAAGGTCTTTTTCCGGCAGCACACTGTTGGAAATTTGATGTTTTACCAAATACCTGATATTCATGAAATGGTCGTGTGCGAAATCCAAATTGCATCCGCTACCCGGAGATGCTATGTCCCATCTTTCGTGCGCCGACTATAACGTCACATTCAAAGTCACATAAATCGTGATAACCGCTATTGTAGCTGCAGGAACCGATCTAACAGTTTCGCCAGACACCAGTTGTCTTATATAGGCGCTGTCGACCGCATCGCGTTACGCTAATTGGTTAATATCTCCGCTATTTGCATACGCACACTTGTACCTTTTTTTTTTTGGTATCTTCGGTCTAGATCTTTCACAGAAACAAAGATGTTTTCCCTCTTAAATTTTAATTTTCGATGATGTTTTACAACGACGATCATTGTGCTTAATTTTTTAATACCCCTGATGGAAAACAAACGCAAGTTTGGAAATAGTACACGAGACCCTCAGCACTTTCCAGAGAAGCGTACTATAGAACCATCAAGCCGTGCTGCGATATTCATTAACGATCCTGGCGTGTTTATAGGGAGAAAATTTGTCGCTGGCTTACTATTATTAATTTGTGTTTATTCTCTTTCTTTTTTAAAGGTTAAATGAAATATTTCACGAGGGATTTTGGCCCTTACCTATACCCCTTTGAAATTAAACTGGACATTGTTAATCATGTCTAAAGAGATGCTGCTAAAGAGATGCTAAAAATATGACCGTAAGAAATATGGTTAAGAGACGTATCTTTTATAATTAATCATTTTAAAGCTAAATTTTGCGTTGAGGTAAGACAATTTGGGCGTTAGAAGTTTGCTGTTTCAATTTTAGTTTTATTCCTGAATTTTAATGCAGCACCAAGGCCATTAATATAGAAGTAATTTTTGCATTCCGCCAAGCAGCCTTGATAACAAACAGGAGAAGTTGTCACTGTATCTATACAACATATTATACTGTGTAGAACTTCAGAATGATAAAATCTATTTACTTTTTTTTTGTATTTGTTACGGAAAAATGCACCCGCAGACAGATTATTCTTGGAATCATTAAAGGAAGGTTTAATTTGCTCTGAGATGAGTAGCCACTCAAAAGCATATTTTTAGCATATTTTCATATGTGCTCTTTTTGAATGCAGATAAAGTTTACAAAATTCATTTATCGTAGAGGTCAGGTATCCCTTATTCCTTGGGACAAGGAAGTATTTCGAATCTCAGGCCTGGAATACTTGCACATTCATAATCTGCTATTTTAGACTTGAAGTTAAAACTCAACATCTATTCATGTTTCATATACGACTCGTAATATAACCTGAAGGTGAAATTTAAATATATTACTTTGGAAATTTTGTGGATGAAACAGATTTTTGGTAAAGTGAACTATTTGAAAGGTATCAGAACCCCTGCAGTCCATGTGGTCCATCGTCAGTTGTTTTTTGGATCTTCCGATACACATCTGCAAGATGTTTCTTACTCAATTTCTGTCAGTTGTCTTTAAAACCCGACCTTTTCTAGGACATAAATGGTAACGTTTCCTTATACCCAAAAGGGTATCTGCAGCTCTTTTGTCCTTTACCGCGATTTCTCAGTGTTATAGAACAAAGAGTAAGAAAAAAACTTTTGTGAGCCAATGCTCAGAGAACTGGCGTTAATAATGGTTGTTATAACTGGATGACAAAGCCCCGTATAGACGAGTTACGCCATGAGAGGAATTTTCTCCATGTATCATGCCTTCAATTATCGGTTTTTGGAGCGTTTTGGATAATGAATACTCAACATGTGTTCATAAGTTTCTCTTACGATACAGTTATTGCACCATCTAGAGCAGTGGCTCTTAACACTGCCCTCTAGAAAGATCCTGTGATCTAGAGGGCAGTGCTATAACCGAGGGTGCAAGAGAGCATTTCTAGGGGTGCGAGAGAAGGTTCTATATTTTATTGGAAATTACCATTGAGTGAATCATTTGATGGATACTTTTCCACGGGAAATATAAGCCAAATTAATAGATGGATACTCGATTCATCTTGATTGACCTAAATTCAATGGACGACAACGTTTTTTTAAAAGACGATCTTAACGCATACGAGCTAATGCACGTATTGAAGTGGAATTTGAAAACTGGACTTTGAACAGTTCTGGTGTACGCAGTTAGAACTTGATCCAGAATTGGCCAAAGCAGCATTTGAGGACACTTTACCATTTACACTACTTACCTTTGTGAATGAACTTTGCGCATCAAAAGAAAATCCAGAAATCGCATAAATACATCTAATGACTAAACGTGTGGCTCTTTCAAAAAAAGAGCCCCGTTTTAAAAGGATAATTATGAACAAACAATAACAACGTAGTCATTTAAAATGCAGATATTGTTTTTATATGCATAATATAGTATGTAATTGTAAATGTGTTAATTTTTTTATGCAATAAATGTCTTTTACTATTATAAAAATAGAAACACATTTTCAAGAAGGTGCGAGAACATATTTTCAGATGCAAGGGGGTGTTGAATATTAAAAAGGTTAAGAGCCACTGATCTAGAGAATTTGGGAATTCTAGAATTTCGATTTCTCCCTCTGTTCGATGACCAAGCAACCTCATTTGAAGGGAATTAAGTACTGGATGATTTTTTTAGCAGTAAGTTTAGGCTCATAACTTTTAATCAGCACATCTATTAACGAGAAAGTTCAAAGTTTCGAGCCCTGGCCTTAAGAATGTCCCCTTTCCAAAATTGTAGAGAGCAAAAGAAAATCATTCCTAATAATCCTTAGTGTTAAATTCATCAAAGAGGATGTTCAAACGAGTATTAATAACTGATAATTTTATCAAGAGCTCCAAAATCCAGGTTGACTCATGGGCCCAATCTCGTCAAACATACGCTACGCAATATTTTGTTGCTGTTTCAACGCCAGTTTGCGAGACACAAATGGTAAAACTTCCCGATTCGGCTATTTAAGGAGTTCGATTACCTTTCGATTACCTTATGCTAAACCTTAGACACATAAATAGCAAAGTATAATTCAAAATAAAATGAATTTTAATCTCACTATTTGCACATGATGTAGTTCGAATTGAAAAGACACACACGAAAGGCGTGTAGTTTTAAATTACCTTCTTCGGTGCGCTTTAAAGACTCAACGGAATACACTAGTTTCTACAAAAACAGGTCATTTAAGAAAAGACTCGAGATCTATCTGCAAGCTTCTGATCTAAATGGGGACTTGACGACATTGGCAACAAAATGCATTATGCGTTTGCTCGGATAGCTAGGAATCCGAAGCCGACAGATTATTCTAAATCAAGACGTCGGAAAAGTGCCTTATACACTGGCTGTGAAATGTTCGCAGTATCTTTGTGTAATCATGTTTTATTGCTTTGGGGCCAAATTTGTCTCTTTTTTTATTGCCTACTCTTTTTTTCTGGAGCTCTGTGATCTCTCTCAGACTATCAAGCCTTTATTCTCCGAAAAAATCATTTCGAAAGCGGTTAGGAACGCGATGAAGTGGCGACCGAAATCTCCATTTGGAGTAAGATGGAGTAGCCAGGTCGTCATGTGGTCTCCTAGGAGGTCTCATCAAGCGGGCGATTATTTTATGTCGCCTCATTTCGTTTTATAGAACGTCCATGTTTACAAATGGAGGGTTTGAAGCGACAAGCTCTAATCTTATCTGCACTTGCACCCCTCGTAAAAACCGCTCGCTGCTTTTATCGCCCGTCGTCGAGTGCCGTTTTTATGCACTCTTAAACGCGATAAATCCACGCTAAATGCCAGATCGAAGTCGAGAGAAGTTTTATAACAAGAAACTGTTGAAGGCGTTGAAATGTTACGAGGCAGTGACTTCCGATCGAATTTTTATTTTCGTTGAGTCGTAACAAAGTATTTTATAACTGAAAATTCTCTTTTTTATGTTCTGACTTAGAAATATAACATCTTAAAATTCTTCATAATTTTGGAGCTATTCTAAGTTATCTGCTATTTGATTTATAGGAATAAAAGGCGTGAGAGTATTTTGAAAATTCTCATTGATTTTGATCTAAAGATAGTGCTTACAGAGAGCTTATGAAACTGAAGAATTGAAAATAAAAAGCTATTCAATGCATAACAAAGCAAAATCGTTAATATCAAGCGTACATTTGGAGACGTCCAAAAATGTTTACCCCCTCTCCTCCTTCAGCCTGTAATGTCATTGTGCAATGAATGATGGTGAGAAAATTGAGCCACAAAAGTACAGAATTGTGAAATAGCATAGCTTTACATTACAAAAGTAGTGTTTCAAAACAATCTGGGGAAGTCACTTAAATGTCACATACGAAAGCACCTTATTCCCACGTACGACAGGCGTGCTGATCTCATTGCACTGACTGCATATCTCGATTTAATTTACAAAATAGTGGCATGACATAGGGTGGCTTGATACTGCACTCCTCCCAGGAAAGCAGAAGTTCTCAGTCACTAGACAACCAACTGAATTTTAAGGTGCAATACAAGGTGTGAAAGTATATTCGTGTTCGCTATTTTTATTTGGGCCCGGGACAGTCGAATGGTTATCGCGTCGGATTTCAGCACTGGGGGTCTTCGAATCCCAGCCAAAGCTGAGTATTGGTACGTTAAATTTGCAGGCCTGAAAGTCCCTTTTTAAGGGTTTTTAAGGGTAGGAAGAGGTTCCGAGCTCTTGGGGTCGCTCGGTCAAAATTGTGGTGGCACCGGACAAAAAGTCCGGCCTCCGACCCTTGCGGATCCCAATAGCCATGTGCTAAAACGGGAGTCGCATCCCTTTGCCCTGCAGCCTGCAATCGACCTGGTTAGGATTTATCCTGCTATGAAGCATGCGTACAACAACAATTTTGAACACATTTTTGTTGTTTAGAGTGTACGATCATCACCTGGTTTGACACACCAGGGGTAATTAGACGAGAAACCATAGCTTTAATCCTATTTCAGACAGTTACACATGCCAATCGCATGGACTATCATATCGATTTCGAGTGCCCTAGCCAATCGGCCAACGTCCGGTTCTATCGGGCAAAGATCTTTCAGCTCGAATGACTCAAAAGGTAATTCGCAACACTTGCGATTTTATCCTGCCTGATATTATATTCTGTCATCTTTAAAGACATTTATTGTTCAGCGTAATTAAAGAGGTGTGAATAAGTGTGCATGTCTTGTTCAGAATTACAAAATAAGTGTGTTGGGTGTTCATACGATACGGTCTTTTGCAGCTTTACTTTTTAGTTTTTGTCTTCAGAAGACTTAAATATACCTTATAAAAATTTCAGGTAAATTCAAAAGATAATAAATTCAATGAGCGCTGTCTCTAATGAATATTTTTATGAATTCCCTACATTATTTTTATCTTTGAACGGAAGCGTAGGTGAATGTTTATCGACACGTCAAAGCTGTTACAAATTCAAATGAAAATCTATACAGCATTTGATTTAAGCTTATACAGCACGTCTATAGTAATGTCTTTTCAAACTAGAAGCTATTCACTGTAAGTGTATATGCACATATTGTAACGACCGTCTGCTAGTATCGAGTCTAACCTGGGTGATATAAACAGAAGTTCTACGAACTGAACCATCCTGTGATGTGAGGAAGTAATATTGTCAACGACATATTCCTTTTCTCTTTCATGCCAACGACATGGTATATTGGCATGTACATACTTAATATTGTTTATTTATTTTGTTTATTTTCAATGATACGAGTGTAATGGCCGTCTGGCTGTGTTGGTAATGAAATGCCTGTCTCTTGACCTTGAAACCGGTGTTTTACAAACTAACCTCCTCTATTTTTTTAAATTTATTTTTTTTTTGTAGTATGGCCCTTTATAATTGAAACAAAAAAAAATTTCTTATTTACCAAGATTAAAGTATACCTAAATATTTTATTCGTTAGCTAAAACAAGGTTTAGGAATTTTTTAATTTTCCATTCTTTATACAAAGAAAAAAGTTTGTTAGCTCCGTTTGTTAGAATTTCAAAAGCGCACGGTAAAATTTTATTGTTTTCTGTTATGAGTGTCATTTTAAAATTCTCCTACGGTAAATATATTCAAAATAAAATAATATCAATACATTTTCGAGTGGCGCTAACGAAAGTTGTGAATTGTACTCAACGTAAATCAACAATTTTGCCACCACCATGAGTCAGTGAAAATACTTGTTGTTCTATTGAATTAGGCACGAAGTTTACCTCCAGAAAGGCGGCTAATCCAAGAGACGATACGATTTTTGTCTTTTCCAGCTCAGGAAAAATAACTATGAAGAGAATTAGGCACAAACTTGACTCCGACAAAACGGCTAATTAATGAAAAAAAATTAATTTTTTTCTCTTTACGCGGTGGCGAAAGATATAAGAGTAAAAAACAAATAACGAAGTTCGTTTCCAGCAAAACAGCTAATCCGTGAGAAAAAAAAAATTTCTGTTTACCCGGCCGAGAAACAGAAATAAAAAAACTCTAAGTATTATGTTTGTCACCATCAAAATGGATATTATAAGAGAAAAATAAATGTCTCTTTTAACCCAGCTGAGAAAGGGCCCGAAGTAGCCTAGAGGTAACTCGTTGGGCTTGGAACTGGGGGATGCTCGATTCAAATCCAGACGAACGTCATTCAATACCTTTGTGTCTAGTCCGGATATGGCACATTAAATCTGTAGGCCAGAAAGTTCTCCTATGATGTCAGAGAGGGTGGGAGAAGGTACGATCCCCTCAGATGTCGCTGAGAGTGCTCAGTCAAAATTGAGGTGGCACCAGGGGGCGGTGTTGGTTCACCTATACGGTGCCCTCATCGAAAGAAACCAACGATTCTCGCGGATCAAGAGAGAATGTTTTAACGGACAAGAGCCCCGCATTGGCAAAACCAAACCTACCGCAGAAAACTAAGTGTAGAAAATTTAGGCTGAGTTCGATAACGTAAAACTATTGCGTTATTTCCGATTGAAATGGTGATCTGGAACCTTACCTTCAATGGAAAACATATAGCTTTTAAACAATTTTCAACTACATGTGCAAAATTCGTTGGAAGCAAAATGCAATAAGTTGATGTTCGTTCTTGTGCTTCGAAACAGCATCATTAGGACATGTAAAAGTCACCAACCTCATATATCATTCACAGCTCACTCATTTTTGCAGTGACCGATTGCTGATTCGTGACGGTGAATATCCTCACTATTTCATTAAAGACAGTTGCTTCATCGAATCAGCATGCAACCTCGCGATTCTAGAATTGTACGAGACCGTGATGTGGTAGGCAGTTTTTGGATGAGGCCTAAGTTTTGAACAAACCGTTTCGATGATCTTTTTTTGCAGTTGAAAATTAGGATCGAAAATTTGAATAGAACATATGTAAAAGGAATTAAATGAATTAAAGTTATGCTCAAGAGAAGTATATTTTCAACCAATGAACTTATGCATACGATCTATCACACATATACACCCGCGAATGTGTAAAAAGTATTTGCTATTTTTCGACGGGTCCTTTGACGTTATATGAAATTTTATTCAAAGGAAGAAAAAAAAGAGATCTATTAGTGACTCAGGGAAAATTCTCACCTACTCATACTTCGTACCTTAGATATCCTGGTGTGCAAACGACTTTTGATTGGGACTGAAAATATCAGACCGTTCTTTCGAGATCACCTAAAAACACCCTAATTCATCCAGGAATTTAAGGTACTCCCAGATTACAAAACTGCAGTGCAACCTCCTCAAACCATCTCCTTGGCTGTTAATATGATAAGAGATTTAAATATGCATCCTGAATCGGTTATTAATAATTTGAATGTTTTGGACTCAGATTTGATCTGAAGAAATTAGATCAAGAGGAAATGGCAACAACAATAACACGAGTTCGCTATCAAGAAGCATTTTATTTATTATTTATTTATTTTTAATGACGGGAAAACTGACTTGTAGGGAATTGATAATCGTATGTAAAGCACGGTGCCTTGGCAAGTTAGTAACTTAATCTTGTCTGTTTTAGTATTTTAAGCAACCACATTTGGCGATAAAAATGTGACTAAATTTGGCCTCTAACATAAGTTTTGGTTATATTTTTGTGAATGATAGAACCACTTAGAGGCAGTATTTTTCTATGAAAACTGAGAAAGATGCGTGACGGGAATACTCAAATTTGTAAATACACGGTAAATCCGAATAGCTGAATTCAGATTTCATGTTTATGCTGATCAGAGATAACCAATCGCTCTTTTTTGAGGTATTACTTACTGTTTTTTACCCTATTTTATTTATTGCCAGTCATTTGTACTTTGAACATTGATTTATTTTTTAAAAATGTATTGTCGTGAATAACGCATAATTTTGATGAAAAATGCCAAAAATTATGTCTGTGTTGGTGTATACGGGATTAATCAGGCAAGAGCACTTATCGCACTCATAAGCCGTTTCCCACTTTAATCGGCTTATTTACAAATTTATTATTTATCGTGAATTAATATACCTTGATAACCGTACAAAAAGATTCTATATATATTGTTAAAAATATATATAAAATATAAAAAATAATTATAAAAATAATGTTAAAAATATATAAAATTAAAAATATATATAAATTTATATCTTTTTATAGGAACCTTTGTTTTGCTGAACGTTGTGCTGTACGAGAAATTTCTGTCCGCCCGAAGTAACAATATGTCTTGCTTTTCCCTTAATAAATATCAAGATTAGAAATTTATTGCATGATAGCTATCCAGGGAGATTTAATATAACCGTAATAAATATTCGGTCAATCATTTGCTTATTTGATGCCTCTGCTTAAGATAAATGAACAACTGTTAAATGTTAAATACCTAAAATCAAAGAACATGAGCCATTTTCCCCCTTATTCTCCCTATTGGAATGGATCATGTATTTTATACATGTAAAAGTAAATACAGTTGGCTCTCTGTTTAACGACTTTCAAGGGACCGTGAAAAATCGTCTTTATGTAGAGATCGCCGTTAAACAGAATTTGTGATAAATAACATTTCCCATAACGTCGGAGGGTCCGGGACTGGAAAATATAGTCTTTAAATAGAGATCGTCGTTTAGTAGAGCGTCGTTAAGCCGAGAGCCAACTGTATTTAAAAGTTAAGTAACAGGTAAGAGTAAAAAGTAAAAACTTTTTAGATTTTTTTTTGACACCGAAAAGAACATTTTGCAATTTTAGTTTGTAGCATTTGAAAGGTATGAAACGCATAAAGTCTGAGTATAAATAATCATGGCTCTTATAATAATTTGTACAAGGCACGAGGTAGCCTAGTGGTTGCGCGTCGGCTTTCGGTGCTGAGGGTGCTCCAATTGAATTCCGACAAGCGCCATTAAATGCTTCGGTGTCTAGGCCAGATATGGGAATGTTTAATCCGTAGACCGGAAAGTCCCCCTATGAAATCAGAGAGGGTGGGAGAGGGTACGATCCTCCCAGATGCCGCCCCTGGGATCGCTCGGTCGAAATTGGGGTGGCACCTGGCTAAATCGGACTCCGACCCTTGTGGTGCCATTATAAACCTGAGCAATTTCCCCTCAGCCCGCTAGCCTATATGGATCTGGTCTGGAACAAAACATTCTGGCCAGGGGGCATTAGAAACAACAAACAATTTGTACTATTTGTAGAGAATTAGACCTTTAAATTTTAATCGTACTTTACCTTAAAATTTTACTATATGGTCTCCCCATTGAAAGCAACCAACGGCTCTCGCAGATAAAATGCGTATGTCTTCAGTGGCAAGTGCTCCGCATTGGCAAACAAAAACACCTTAAAAATTATACCACAATTCGCAATGCAATGTAATTTCACGTAGACCTTTAAAATAAACCAACTGAATAACATTTATAGTCCCAGGATTTCTCCTGAAGAGTATGGAAACTTGAATCAACAGTTTCTATTACTTTTTAAAGTAGTTTTGTTTTGTTCGGAGCGCTACAGTCAATTTTTCCCTACACGGGGGCTCATTAGACCGGGACCTACTGCTTCAAACCGATTCCGAAGAGCTACAAACGTCCATGCCAAGAGTGGAACTCGAACCCACAGACTCTGGAACCGAACGCCAACACCCTAGCCCTTAAATTAGTATTGTAAAATATCTAAATAAAATAGATAAGTTATAAGGGTGTAAAATTGAATTCGAAACGAATAGTTAAAAGATTGTATTGATTATTTTATGCCTTTTAATTTTTTTATTCTATTATTCAGGCATATGCTAAAGATCTAACCAAAACATAAACAAGGTATAACCAATAAAAGTTATATAGCATTAATTCGTTGTATTTAGAAAAGTATACTAATATTTGAATTCAATGAAAAGAAAATGCTCTGTTAATGTTTCATAATATTGGACTTTTGGATTTGTACGGTATACTTGTAGAATGATTCTAATGTATTGCGATGATTTTATATATTAAGTAGATTTGTCGCATAGTAGAATGTAACTGAATGTAAATAATAAAAAGAGGATACACATAAATCATATATATATATATATATATATATATATATATATATATATATATATATATATACAGGGTGTCCAGCGAAGAAGTACCTGATTTCAAATTTAAAAATCTCGAGAGCAAAGATCTGTAAAAGAATGCAACAAACGGTATTTTATCGTGAAAGCTGTAAGAATTTTATACACTAATTTTCGAAATAGTTACAAAAGCTGCTAACAGAGGGCGCTGTTAGCAGCTTTTAGCAATAGAGCCGCAGGCATGGATTGAACTCCATATTCCCCGGACCTGAGTCCTTGTGACTATTTTTCGTGGGGCACATTAAAAGATACTGTCTACAGGAACCATCCCATCACGCTGGGCGAGCTTCAATCGGTGATCTATGTGGCAGCTGAATCAATTTCTGTTGAGAAACTACAGGGATGATGGCAAATTTTATTGCGCCATCTCCATAGAGCGAATGGTGGATATTTTGAAAAGATTGTGATGTAGTGATTGCAAAGACTACAAGTTTATATAAGCATGCTGATACGAGTTGTACAGCGTCATCTGTTAGCAGCTTTTATAACGAAATTTAGTGTATAAAATTAGTGTATAAAATTCTTACAGCTTTCACGATAAAAATACCGTTTGTTGCATTCTTCTACATATCTTTGTCCTCGAGATTTTTCAATTTGAAATCAGGTACTTCTTCACTGGACACCCTGTATATATATATATACACACAACCACTACCCTTATATAAACAGCATGATTCATTATGCCATCAATAAATACCGGACAGCAAGATGTGATGGTATAAGGGAAAGAATTCATGTTTTAATAGGAGGATGGTATAGTTTCAACAAGGTTTTGATACACAGCTATGGGTGTTTGTGTCCATCCTTGCTGCAAGAATATCGCCAGCTGAGCAGTAGATTTCGGACGCGGTTCCCTGGTCCGTAAGCGTCGCTCTAACCCGTCCCACAAATGTTCTATGAGGTTTAGGTCGGGACTCTGAGCAGGCCAGGGAAGACGTTTTACATCCGCATCTTGATATCACTGCTTGAAAGAGGCTGGAACATGACATAGAGCATTGTCGCCCTGGAAGGAACATTCGTCCATTCCATAAAGTTGTCAGAGCGTAGGAAGAACATGATTGTCCAAAATATTCATGTAGGCGTCGGCGTTCAATTAACCAGAAACAACATGCAAAGGTCCTAGGCCATACCACGAAAAACACCCCCAAACAAGTACACCTCCACCACCGAACTTAAGGGTTGGAACGATGCACTCGGGTATCAGACGTTCGCCTGGCGTTCGCCAAACCCAAGCCACCCATCTGATTGGAAGAGCGTGTAGCGTGACTCGTCGCTCCATAAAATAGTTTCCCAGTGGTCCACAGTCCAGTTGCGACGTTGCAAACACCAAGCTAGTCTGCCGGCTTTGTTGGATGGGGTGATGTCTGATTTGTGTGCGTCAGCACATCCGTGGATATTGAGGACGTGCAGTTCTTTCCGCAAAGTATTGGGGTGCACCTTAACCCCTGCTGCCTGTTGAAACTCACTGTTGATGGTAGTTTATTGCGGTTCTTACGAACCTCACGCTTCAGGACACGCCGATCCCGTTCGGTCAGTTTACGAGGACGATCAACGTGTGCAGTTCGTGTGCCAACTCCCGTAGTCTTCCACTTCTTCATGACATCACCAACAGTTAACCGTGTGTGATAATTTAACTGCAATTGCACGAATAGACTTGCCATTAATGTAACAACCAACTATAACACCTCTTTCAAAGTCACTAAGTTCCTTTCGTTTCGATATATTGTCACAATTTCCCACAGAACTAACGGCATTACCACTTCGCGTATCGTATTTAACCTTAAAAAATCACGTGCGAGCACTGGATTTGCATAAAATCCGACAGCGGATTTTATGCAAATCCGCTGGCGTCCGGTCCATTATTGTAAGGTGGTATATATATATATATATATATATGTGTGTGTGTGTGTGTGTGTGTGTGTGTGTGTGGTGAGTGTGAGTGTGCGTGCGTTGTATCCATATAATTAGATAATTTGTTTTCCTTCCATTTCAGACGAAGAAAAATTCTCTAAGTAAGCTTGTAAATTCCTATTATTTTTATCCAATTCTATAAAGTCATAATGCAATTTGTATAGATGTCTAAAATTAATTCATTGATTTTTTTTTTTCATTTGAAAAGCATCATTTTTGTCCCCAATAAACAGAAATATAATTCTGTGAAAATGTCAACGCACCAGATTAAAGAGTCAAGTAATCTTTCACTCACTGAAAGCAAATTAAGGGTGGGCCGATGATTGAAAGCGCCAACTTGAGTCTCCTTGAGTGCGGGTTATTCAGTGAATACCAAATCGCGGAGTCAGCTTCCACCAGCCTTAGATTCTCCTCCATTGACAGAGAACGCGGTGCTTCCGAGTCGGATGAAATCTCTTATTTATTCTCTGGACGCTACTATAGAGGAATGTGTATTAGCCACACTAGCATTCTTTATTTGTTTTTCCAGTGCTTCCAATGCCCGACGTGGCAATTAAGGCCTTCCGGGGACTGTGAATAGCCCAATTTAGCCGGATCATCCTCAGGGGCGACATCTGGGGGGTTCGTACCTTTCTTTTCCCCCCCCCCTGCACCTCCTACGCAGGGTCTTACAAATTTGACGTGCTCGTAACCGGCGAATACACGAAAGCATTCGGTGGCGCTTATCCAGACTCGAACCAAGAGCCTTTAGTACCAAATCCCGACGTGCTAACTACTAGGATGCTCCAGTCCCCCCCCCCTTTATTTTCCTTTAAAAATACTAAGGAGCTGAACCTGCTACTCTTGAGAACCGGATAGATGTGCAGGCCGGTATACCAGAAAGCCACAAAAACCCAACTCAACACCCTAATGTAGCTAATACAATTTGCATATGCAAAATTAATAATTTTCCAAGGGCCATAACCTTTATGAATGATATTTCTTCTAGCTGAAATTCCCCCCACACCACCACCACCGAAAGAAAAAAAAAATCAGATAAAATTTGTGTAACAGCATACAAAATGAACTAAGGTAAATTTAGGCATAAAAATTATTGAACAACTCTGTTGAATAAAGTAAAAATAGGATTCGGCTGAAATGAGTAGATTAAATCTGCCCTTTTAACTGCGGCTAACGCTATTAACTGCAATTTAATAGTGATTCAAATATATCCTGACATAACCATGGTATAAAAGATGCTTTCCCTAATAAGTTCCTTTTTATTTCAGGATTATCTCATAATTACATTCTGAGATACCTTATTATAATTCTCAACAACCACAATGTTAAGTTTCAGCTAAAGCCTTTTCGCCTCCGCAATCACAGGAAAAGTTTCAGCTGTCAATTTCCCAAACCGATGAGATATCCGTGAATTTACACTGGATTCTCGAGAAGACTCCATTCGAACCTCTCTAATGCAGAGATTTCTGTCGGTGCGCGCTTGAACCTTATTGTAAGCGATCGTTACAGCGATATTAACAGCATACATGTCAAGGGAGAAGGGGGAGAGTGGCTTGCAATCCAAGCCTTGTATAATTTTAAAATTATATATATATATATATATATATATATATATATATATGTGTGTGTGGGGGGGGGGGTTGTTTACTGTTAATTTTTTAACTAATAAAAAGTCAAGGGGTTAAAAAAAAAAAAAAACGCAAGAATGTCACGACGGCCTATTTTTTTCCATTTGCAGAATCGGCTAGATCCCAGTCAGTAAGATTAAGAAGATCATTGTTAATGTGTATGGGAAATTCAGAGGCTAAATTTCAGAGAAATTTTTGAATATCAGGGAGATTAAGCTAACCCTGTAGATATCCTCATTTCTAAACTACCTAGAGGAATTAGTGAAATTCCCGATAATGATGCTTTTAGCAGCCGCTTGTAGATTCTAATATTAGAATCAGTTGCATATGACCACGCAGGTCCTGCACAGGTGTTTAAATATCTAGAGAAGGATTTATAAATGAGCAATCTTATTATGAATACGCATTTCGCTATTTCGAGCAATTAGAGGGGAACCTGCGAACTTGGCAGTGTGTGGGCCTTGAATACGCCACAGCAAAACTGCTCTGCCTATTTTTCCCCCTCCGTCTTCGGGAGACACGTGTTATTTGTCCCGCCGCGATGACAATCGCCGTGACAATGGAGAGCGAAAAACATCCTCGGGTTCGTGCCGCTCACAGGAGGGGGGGATTCGTTCGACATGCAAATGTGTCTATACTCACGTGCTGCTCGACGTCAGGCGGTGACGCGGTGCTGGGGCTCATCCTCGGGATGCGGCATTCCTCCGAGATCTCCAGGGGCATTCCCGAACAGAGAGAGAGAGAGAGAAATCTCGAGCGCACGTCCTCCCTTTTTCCCCCTTCTCGGCCGCTAACTAATTGGACTGTGCGCCTAACCTGCGGTGGCTCTTTCGGACAGTGTCTTCTTGGAGAGTCGATGCTGCTCTCGTCCCCCTCCTCCGCAACTGCACTTTCACTCCACCTCTCCGGGACATAAAAGAAAAGGGTCCTCTTCCGAGCTATTATGTTCGCTCAATAGCTGGCGGACGTTCAGATTGGCACGGGCCGCGCGCGAGAGGGAAGAAGAAAAAAAGGGAAAGCAAACCGAAAGCAAGAAGGCAAAAAAGACAAAAGAAAGGTCGCAAAATGAAAAAGAACGGGTGTCGTCCTGCGTCAGTAGAGACCTCTGGTGAATGGCGAAGGAAGGGTTCGCGAGCACCCGAAATGTGAGGGTCGGTATTTCTGATTCACGTTTTGAGCTTCCTGCTAGTGCTGTTATCGCCTACTACATCCAAGAGGCAATTTTCGAAAGCTGGGCAGATATGCCTCTCTTAGGAAACTTTTGCGTCTTGTAAAAAAAACATACATTATCATAAAAGATAAGTTTTAGCACATGGGAAATATATGTTTCGAAGAAAAGTATTGGTTGTTTTGTTCGGTGCTATAATACAGTAATTTATAGTACAGTAAGGGCCTGTTCACATAGGAGTCCGTTGCGTAGCGTTAAGGAAAAGATGACGTTGAGACGAAAATAAAGCAATCATAGGCGTTAAAAATTTCATTGCTAATGGTTTGGAGGCATATGATTGGTTTATTTTCGTCTCACCGTCATCTTTTCCTTAACGCAACGCAACGGACTCCTATGTGAACAGGCCCTAATACCCCGAAGTTACGCGGTAGGTGAGACCGACGAAAGATCGCGTAAGTCGGAGTACAACTTTGCATATAAATACATATCAATTTTGTCTAAATGGGTTGGTTGGTTGAGATAGGTTTTATGGCGCAAGGTCCTCCGGGGGACAAGCTGCGCCAAGCATATGGTTTAATGATAAACCAGAACTAGTAAAGGTTAAGAAGACCAAGTTTGGAAGTACGTATAAAATCCAATGAAAGGAAATAAAATCAAAATACAAACAATTTAAAAGCAGAGGACATGGATAAATTGTGTAATTGGGACCAAGAACTTGTAAAACACCAATTTAAGGGAAAATATTGTATTAAAATTAAATTATTGTATAACATATAATATTATAAATATTTACTACGAGTAGGTATTAAAAAATTATGTTGATGGTTTTAAAAAATACCAATAATAGTCTGCCGTATCAACTCCATTTTTTTTTTTCGCAAAGAATTTCTTCACAGCAGACTAACATTTTTTTAATTGCTTATTGTTTATGCTTTATTTTCGAATACACGTAGTGACACTGGATAGTCCGGAAAGAAATCTACCCCTTTAAATATAGCATCACGTTTTCTCAGGAATTTTTAGCAGAATTCGACAGAAAAGGTTTAACTAATGAGTCAATCGCCGAAAGTTTATCGATAGAGGACAATCGACCGCCCTAGTTTGTTTATATATATATAAATAAATAAATATATAATATATGTATACATACATACATACATACATATACATACACACACACACACACACATATATATATATATATATAAGGTAAGCCAAAAGTTCATAAAAACTTTAAAAATTCATAAAAAAGGAAGAAATCATGATAAAGAAGTGCGGTTTGCAGGAAAGGGTTCACAAGGAAGTCGGATTTTTTTAGCAACAAAATAAAAATTTAAAAAGTCACTGGTAGAGTCACTGGTCCATCTTTGCGGGCATTGCTACTCCCCGTGGACGATTCCGCCGCCATATCATTCATAATGGTTTCCACCGCAGTAATGCGGCCCTCCGCCATCGAGGATTTTCCACTTCATGGCCGATCATCCAAAGACTCGTGTATCACGGTCTTTTATTGCAAGATAGATTTGCATAATTCAGATGAATATTTCGCATGCCAGCACCATCTACCGGTGACTTTTTTATCTTTTTAACACTTTTTAAACTTTTTTTCAGCTGCTAAAAAAATCCGACTTCCTTGTGAGCCCTTTCCTGCAAACCGCACTCTTTATAATGATTCTTCTTCCTTTTTTATGAATTTTTAAAGTTTTAAAGAACTTTTGGCTCACACTATAAATAAAATATATATATATACAAAATTTATATTTAACATTTCATGCATTAGAGCAAAAAAAACTTTGATTAAAAAATTTTTTTGAGGTTAAAAAGTTAGGCTTGTAATAGGGGTAACGATTTTCACGTAAATTAATATTTAAAGTTTGAACTTTCGTTACAGGTCTGTTACGGAACAACATAGACTAACTTGATCTCAGAAGTGATTTAGAGCATGAAAGCCGATCAAGGCGATTGACAATAAGCCCGTCCCCTCTTAGCTGAGATTATTTTTTATATATATATTTTTTTCTTTTCTGGATGTCTTGGGGTAAGTGGGAGGCGTGATTCGTCTTAAATGATCGGAACGAGAATATTGTATTTCTGTTTTCATGGAAATCCACATAAACTAGTGAATGTGTTGTGAAATCCTTTGCGCATACAGGCTAAAAGATAAAACAAGGAAAGTTTAGAAAATGCTATTCTTAGGATATTAAATATGTCATAAATAGTATCAGATTATAAAAGAGTTTTGGAGTCTTTTGATGTCATGTCACTGATTTTATTTTTATAAAGTTAAAAGCAAAATTAATTTGCTCACGTAAATGGCAGAAAGCAATTAGAGACCTCAGCAGGAGGCAACTAGTTACGCCTAACGGTTTCTCAAGACGACGCCGGCAATTGGACACACAGTGTACAACGGAATATTGCACAGTCTTCCCATTCCATTTCTCTCCGACAAAAGTTGATAGACATTATAAAAAACAAAGGATTTGAAATTTAAATGTGTATTTAAACGCTTTTTAAGTTACTATGATTCCAATTAACATGAGTGTTTTAAATTTATGATGCCTTACCATTTTCTTTTTTTTTTTCTCAAGGAACGCTCCGCCGTCTTGGCGACGTGGGTTACTTACTTTATTAATAACTGGTTCAATCGCCGAAAGTTTTCGATCACACTAGCTTTTTTATATACATATTTTCAATTTAATTCCTATCAAATGAAACGAAAAAATTACATTAAATAGACGGAATTTCGAAGTAACGGTTTGTTTCGTTTTAAGGGCGGTCTATTCGTATCTGACCGATTAATAACTGAGTGTTTGCGAACTGGTACATGTTAGGGGAGAGCTCAGATCAAGAGATCCCATTTAAAATATGGGAGTTTGATTTCAAGTTTAGTCCTTTCACATAGTAGAAGCTTACGAGTGACGAAGTTTCTTCCGTGACCCACATATCCTCCTTGTGAATAGGGAGAGACGAAAATCCACCCACGGTTATACTTTTTTTCTCCCCTACCGAGCTTTTAGGTTCATGGAAGGGGGAGGGTGGGGGGGAGTTGACTTCAACTATCCCTGGGAATCGCCAGGGGACAAGTTTCTGAACCCCGTTTAGCGTAATAGAAGCCTAAAACCGCAACTTTTTATTAAAAGTTCAAACTAATATTTAAGATAATTTCTGATTTATAGCACTTTAAATTGACGTATTTTTTCCCTTTAAGATTTGGAATTAGAAGCCATGAGGTTATCTAATGAACACGGACTTAAGGAAAATTAGTTAACCAGAGTATCATTATTATTATTATCACGAGTGCGGTGGCCCAGATGGCAAGAGCAGCGGGCCAGTGATCTGAACGTCCCTGGTTCGATGCTCGTCGCTGCAAGGTCCGGCCGCCGTGTTCCACTAATGGTGGCCGGGACACGTAAAGTAGGCGTATCTGCATGGTCCTCCAAGATCTCAAATTTATCTCTGGAGGTGCGGGCTCAAGTGTTCCGGTCTCGTCACTTGACTCGGTTTTAAAAATTACGGGACTGGGCATTTAGCCAAGTCAGACTCCGACCCTTGTGGTTGCTAATTCGAAACAGAAGCCGCACCTTCATCGCCCTTAGCCTTCGGGACTTGATCTGATGTTGCTGTCGGTCAAATGGCATAAGCACAGCATATTGTTATTATCTGTATTTAAGAAGGATGGATCTTTACTAAGTTTGGAATAGCAGTGCTTGACAATTTTTTTTTCCCTCGCCGTACGTGTCACTCTGCATTCTATGACATCTGGACCTGCCGATGCCCGCTCTCATAAATTAAGTAACGAAAGTTCATCTTCATTTTCGTCCGTAAGTAGCAAAAATATAGACTTTGATCTCTCAGTTAGTGTTGTTACAAAGTCCCTTAGTGTGCGTGCGGTAGCAATCATTCGTCGTTTAAAAAGACTCCGATGGGACTTTGAAGAGAGAAAATTGAGGGCTCATCAAGAATTAAATCTCGGCACCTGGGAAATAGTACCTTGGGCGTGATTGATGGAATTTCCACTCAAGATTCTTTAGCGAGTTATATAATGAAACAATTCTTGAATGCGTGATTAATAGTTTTTGACTCACAGTAGAAACAAAATGTTTAAAAATCCTCAAAACTATAATGTGTTTCCCCAAAACGATCATATTGGCTTCAAGTAACACCATGAAAAAAAAACTGATAATTTGTGTGGTTTATTTAAAAAAAAATTTCGAAGTTCATTTCATACTGGGAATCAAATTATTAACGTCTATCGATACAAACTTCAATTAGAAAAAAAAAATTAAAATAAAAACACTGTTACTGTAATTTTATATGCTGATCTGTGATTAGAATAACACTGTGAGAAAATTCCACATAGCTTAACAATGAGGTAGTATTTTGGTCTACTAATGTATTTTCTTAACCACTGAAATTTCTCGAGAAACTTTCGGAATCCATGAATTTTAGATATTCTTAAGTCTGTAGACTTAGTGATCTCTAGATTCTTTCATAAAGACAGACAGAGGAACCTTCACATATTGCACTGAACTTTATGCATAAAGAATCCCATCTCTGGCAAAACTATCTAACGAGCATAACAAAAATAAGATCACTTATACCTTGGAAAAGCATTCATGGAAACATATCCACCCGTGTGGGCATTGCAGCTTTCGAAAGCTGAATAACGAAAAACTGTTCACTAGGTTACGAAATATTCGATTAATCATTATATACGCACAACATGCTAGCCTTTTTTTCTCTCTCATATATACCTATAAATCACGCCTTCTCCTTACATGCAAATAATACGCAATATAATAAGTGATAAAAAAAATCAATCCACCTAAATAGTTATTTTAACAGTTTACCTATGTTGAGTTGTATAACTTTTACACTTAACTAGTAAATTAATTTGAGTTATTTAATCGTGTTTCCGCAGGTAATCATTACGTGTAAAGAACATCAAGCATTAAACAAAGATAACTGCAGTGCATGTTACAATTTCGTTGAGCAGTTCGTTTTTCCCTTTGAAATGGAAATCAAGTATTGTTCTCGACTCCAATAATTGGTTTTTGACTCGAGCACCATCTGAAACTGCCTTGAAATTATTCTATCGGGCATACAATAGAAACTGATACCTATTAGTGGCCTCAGGTGTAAAGAGACAAATGATTAATTTAATGCGTAGATAGAATTCAAGACTCACTTTCCTCTGTCCCGAAAACAATCTAAATTTCAAGGCCCAGAAAAAATTCCAATTTAAAAGAACAAACTACCGTATTTTTCGGACCATAAGACGCTCCGGACATTGAGACGCATCTCAAATTTATGGGAGGTTTTTTAGAAAAGAATATTTTGTATTTTGTTAGGTATATAAAGATATTTTAAATTTCTTTACTTAATAAAGATAAAATATATATAATAAACATAATATATATATATATATATATATATATATATATATATATATATATATGGATATGGATAAATAGATAGACAGATATTGATATATATGATAAAATATTCATTAGTCAAATATTTATTTTAGTGTTACCTTAGGACCATAAGACGCACACCAATTTTAAGTCGATTTTTTTATGTCAAAAAGGTGCGTCTTATGGTCCGAAAAATACGGTATTAAAAAATCAACGGCAAAAAAGAAATACTATATATCCACTCAAAACCGAGTTTCTAAGTACGCGCAATGTACCATGTCTGTCATAATGAAGAAAGCAACCTGCAATCCTAATATAAACAATGTTGATTTAGCTAATAACTTTAAATGGATATACTTAGAATCAAGTCTTTTTTATTTTGAAATATTATTTCTTAGGATATTATGTTTTGGCTAGGTAGAGAGAATCGTTTATCAAGAAAAAAGAAAACAATTATAAGCAACGCTATCGGCTTGGTATGTAACTGCTCATTTCTCAGATTTCTTTCAAAATGTGATGGATTATGAAACAATTTTTTTTCCAGATGAAGTTTATCTGTGCCAGTAAAGAAATGACTCCATCGACCACCTTGTTTCTTTTAACGTCCGGGTCTAGAATTTCAGCTTTAGAGAGTCGAATGTCGAAGAAAAATTGATTATCAAGGTTCAACTTAGAAAAGACTCCTTAAAAATTTGCACAATCAGAAAATCGTTTTACATTCTAGGATTATTAGAGAGAACTTCAGAACTACTATTCGTTTATTCTATTGGATAACTTTTTAAAAATCTAGTCTATTTTTCTTCTGTCTCTCACTCTCTATCTATCACACACGCATACAGACGAAAAAAAGAACAAAGCAGGAAAATCAGTAAAAATTTTTGAAAACACGTGAAAACAGGTGGTAAACAGTTCCAAACGTGTAGATCGCGAAACCCCTTCTGGGGTCCGCGAGAAGGAGCGAGGGAGGCCGCTTTCTTCAATTTATCGATTTTTCTGAACTAACTGATATGCAAGAAGCAAGGCTATTGTTTAATCTTCAGCCCTATAAAAAGGCGTCCTTTCAGATCTACAAATCCTTGGTTATGACCAGAAAAACTTTACGGTCAGATGTAACAGTATATTCTTCTATGCTTCAAGAACGCTATTCACTGGGGGCACATCAACAAAAATATTTACAGTATAATTTTTCAAAAATATTAATTAAAAAAATTGAATGATATATCCATTCTTGGAGGTAAATAATTACTTTTAATGGAATGGCCATTTAATGAAAATAAACTTCTAAATTATCTTGCAATTCATCTTTCAAGGTTAATTTTTTTCGTTGGTTCGTTTGAAATAATGCCTAAGTCTCTATAGAATAAGGGTTGTATCCTGGTGTTTCTGAAAGGGCATTAAAATACTTAAATGTCTCTAAATAGGATTGTCTCTAAAATGATAAATAGGAACCTATGATTATCTACATTTCATTGTTCGTAATAAAAAATTAATACAGGAAGGGAATTAACGAACAGTGTACTTCGAGTGAAAATATAAAAAGTAAATTTTAAAAACCTTGTGTAATTTTTTATCGTAATTTGAGATTTTATAACATAATATTACGTTTAAAAAAAGCAGTACTAAACATGTATGTGTACCATGAAATGTGTAGTGTTTGTTATTGTTGTGACCCAGGGGCCCGATTTAGAAAATTCTTGACTATAGGCACAACTCGGGATGGGGGCCCCCTAACACAATTGGTGCCGTAAAATTTCCGAAATTGACGCACAAAACAAATAATCACGAATCATTGTGAAAGTACCATTTTTACCAAGAATTGGCTATTTGAAGCGTAGAAGCCTAGAATATTATCAAATAACAAAAGCAATACACACCATATTAACTTCTCATTAAAACACCAATACACTGCAACCGAAAAACTTATTATTCCTATGATACATTATAACATACATATGATGAATTATACTAATACAATACATATGATGAACCTATCAATCAAATTTGAAAGGATATATAAAAAAAATTGCTATTAAAAAAGGTAAAATTTAAAAAAATTTAATTGTGAATGTTTTTCTTTTAAAATCAAATTTGGGGGGGCCCCCTAGACCCGGCCTACTGGGCCTAACGGAAAATCAGGGCCTGGTTGTGACTAATGCCTCTTGGCTTGAGTATTCACGCCGGGTGCACATAGCTGAGGATGCGGCCTCCGGTTTTTTAATGACACCACAAAGGTCGGAATACAAATTGACCAGGTGCACCCCAATTTTGCCCGATCAACCTCAGGAAAGACTTTGGGGGAGGGGCTCGAACCATCGCCCACCGACTGGACTTTCTTGTCTACGGATTTAACGTGCCCATAACCGGCCTAGAAACGGAGGTTATTTTATGGCGTTTGTTGGAATCGAACTGAGCCAGTCCGGAGCTGGTAAGGGGTGGGGTGGTGGTGCCCAGCTGAATGCGCTACCACTAGGCTACTACCGGGCCATATGAAACATAAGTAACAATGGAGGAGTAGAGAGGCTTGATGGGAAAAAGGTTGGGAAATACTGACCTAAAATACTCTAGACAATCCTCCTAAGCCGAATGGCTAGGGTGTTGGCATTCCGTGTGTTCGAGGTCCCACTGTTGGCAAGATGTTTGTAGCCGTTTCGGATTCGGCTTTAAGCATTAGATCACGGTCTAATGAGCCCTCGAGTAGCGGAAATGACCATAGTGCTCCGAACCGAAACTAAACCCTCCTAACGTGAAAAGTCCGCTCAGTGAAATCAAATAATAAGGGTTGTTACACAGTTTATGAATAAATTGTTGTAAACATGTACTTGAAGTATGAAAAAAAACTAAAAGTTAGATAAATAAACACAATAATGGTACAAGCAAACATAACCTTGCATTTGCTACGGAATGTGTTTGCTTGGTTTACCACCGTTTTACTAACATGAACACAAATAGGAACACCATCTTCTTAAAATCTGCAATAACATAAGGGGATGGGGAACTGGGTTTCGAGCTATCAATAATTCATCAGAAGGGTGAGAAGTATTAGGTGGGATTGCCTCTACGGACAATTCCCAAATGACATAAAGACAATCCGACCTAATGTTCCTGGGCCTGATGATGAACTTTTGATTAGTTCGAAACTAATTGCTACCTTTTCATTTTTAATGTCGATTTTAAAAAGCAGACTGTTCCTGCTTGACGTTTTTCCCCAAATTTCCTGTAAACACCCATGAAACGTAAGTACGAGGCAAATTCCAGCACACAGAATTTTTTTCTCTTAGTCAGACCTTAAATGTTTTCCAGAGCACAATAAATGCAAATAAAAATAATTGTTGAAATACCTCGACGAATAGCATATTTTCCCTCTCTATTAAGATACTAAGAAAACTTGTAGTATAAAGGGGCCGAAATTTTCGCTCAACTCCTAACTCATAGTATAAAACTAGTTTTGAGATCATGAGTAGGATATTTTAGCCTAAAAATATTCTTTGCTTCCGTTTCCTGACAGTTATATAGAGATGCCGAACAATCACTCCTCCAGGTTAAATGTTTTCAGCCCTTTTTTTATTTGGGGCAGTCCCTTGCTTGTTTGATACAGTAGTGAAGCAGTTTTTAATGCTGCACCCCCATAAATAATACATAAACAACGGTTTTAATTTGAACCATGTGCTCTTGCTTCTTTAATTTTAGTAGGTAAACAATTTTTTAATGCAGCACCAATAAAATAATTCATAACAAAGTATTTAATTTGAACCTGGTGTTCTTGCTGTTTAATTTAGTAGTAAGCAATTTGTAGTGAAGGCACCCCATAAATTATTCAAAACAATATTTTTAATTTGAACCTGGTCTTTTTAAATATTTGATGCAATTCAAAAAAGTACATGCCCCCATTTTTTTCCAATTTTAGTGGACCTTACACCTTCCAGAATTGAATTTGCACCATTGTAATAACTTGACAATCGCTCGAAAAATTGACCTCAACGTAGAGCTGTCAAACTTTTTGTACTTTTAATAACGCTCGTTAGAAGCGTCATGGGGTGCAGCAGCTCATCGCTAAATTACGCGGCCCCCTTGAAGTTCGTTGCGCCAACTCTTGCGTGCTGTCGCAAGCGTTGAGAACCACTGTTGTTCTACGGGCATTTGAAATGGACGATTTTCTAAGAACACATCACAGTTATAATTCTAGAATTGAGCTTTGGAATAAGCTCCTCAGAATTGCGTAGCCGCTGAAACCTACCGAGAACAACGTTCGACATGCGAGGCACTCTAATTTACTACTCAAAGAATTTGCCCATGTAATGAGGCATGTCATATTTACACTTGGTGGAATTCCCGCCGGAAGGCCTCGAGGCTATGTCGGCCGCATCAGGGGGTTTCACTAACAACCTTTGGAGCACCCCCGCTAAAGATGCTTCAAATCAAAAATGCAAAAAATGAATTTAAATAAAATTTGGTTTATTACATTTTTATTCCCTCTATTCGCCCCCCCCCCCAAAAAAAAAAAGGTTTTCGTGGCAAGCAAGCTAAATTTGGATACTAAATTTTCTCTCAAATGAACCACAAATATTTTAAATTTTTGCTGGTCTTAGATTCTTTTTAAAAATTTTCCAAATTTCTGATTATTATTAAAATCGAGTCATCTTATGATACCGCTTGTTGTTTGGTTCAAACCTATTCAAAAAGAAACAAGAGAAAAAATTGGTTCTAAGATGATGCTTTAAAGCCACTGCAGTATGTTTCGCAAGTCTTTTTATTGTTAGTTTAATTTCTTTTAGGTAAAGACATTTCTATCGATGAACATAGAAGTAGATACTATCGTATTGACTATCGTTTCATTACTCGTCTGTTATTTAATAGTTTTACTTACTTCCCTTACAAGCAGTTATATTTCAGAGTCCCCGCTAAGGTAAAACATTTATATATTGGTTAAATAAAATCAACACATTTATCGTATGGTTTGGATTTTATCACTCGTTGTCGTTAAATGTGTAACTTATGGCGCACTTACCTTTCAGTCCCCCGAAAATAAAAATAAAAATAAATACAAATAAAAATATGGTAAATAATAGCAGCACTAATTATCATATTTTATTTATTTACACGACTTCTATAAGGATTTTTTTTCCTTAAATGTATTATTATTAAAATAAATTCTGTAGTTTCTTCTAATGAAACTATCACGGGTTATTAACGCAGGATTACTTATCGTTGCTTACCTCTTTTGTATGTATATATGTATATATGTGTAGAACTGGGTATCGTATACAGACTGGCTTTGGCACGCTGCCAAAATTAGAACTTGCGACGACGGACAGTTTTAGAGTCTGAAATTTTGCTTTCCGGAGGACCGTTATGGAGGAACGTAATCCCACGTTTAACCCTCAAACCGACCCACCGGTCATTATGACCGGCAGCGGTGGAACTAAGGGGTAGGGCAGGGGTGGGGAAGGCGTGAACGCTTGGCTGGCTTAAATCATCCTCAGTCAGTCCTGGACATCAGGGAGAGCATATCAGGGTTTCACAAATGCTCGCCATTTGCCAGTAAGTTGCAATTTTGTAAAAGTATGGCGGTCAAAATGACCGCCATACAGGATCAGTAGGCCTGTTATTGCTCAGTGACAATAACAGGCCTACCGATCCTGATAGGGATGGTCCTGATAGGGATTTCAGTGTTCTGTGCGAATTTTAAAGTATTATCCTGTGAAGCCTTAACATCACTCTTCTCTACCTCAATCACTGGCAGGCTGATTTTTCGAGCAATTATGTCTGAGAAACATTGTGCAATTCTTTTAAGAGCCCTACGATTGATGATGCTAGATACCAGATCAAAATAAATTAAAGTACAATGGAATAAATAAGTGTAGAGGATTTTTATCCCTCACTATTCATCACTAATATAAATCAAACAACCCTGTGCACAATAATCAACATGCAGTTCCATCGTAATAACGCAAGAATAACAGCTTTTTAGGCTGGGGGTCAATTTGAACCGATAGTCCCTGATAGTGGTAACAATTCAAGGGCCGGTTTGAGGGTTAAAAGTCACTCACTGTACATCCTAAAAATACTCGCGCTGATTGGATATTTGTTGATACAAAACATTATAATGGTTCAAAATTTCCAGTAAGTTAGTTTTGAGATATCTACCGATTCAACAGCTGTATTGCTTCCGTCGCTTCACATTTATACGCATGAAAGGTTTAAAAAAAATAATGTGTATCATTAAAAAAGAAAATAATAACTATTTTTCATTATACTATTATTTCAGAGAAGAAATATTTTCTTAAGTGTGTTTTAAGCCTAGAAATTTAACTACGGCTCTTGTTTTTTCTTTTTTGTGTCCTGGAGCCGCATGAGATCATAAAATTCGAAAGCCAAATGTCGTTATATCGAGCCGCTATTTCCACCGGATATGCCGTATCTAAGTGTCTTTAAGTAAGTCCGAGCGGCATCCATGACAACCCTCACGGCCGCTACGGGCCCGGTCATCGCCGCATTGCTTTAATAGCTGATTGTTTTCACCGGAAAGAAGTCGGTCGCTGAGCTCGTGACATCACGCCAGCAGGTGGCGCTCATACATGCGTGGGCGGATGCAGATTGTCGAAAATTTTCGTATTAGCAAGCAGGGCTGTAAATCTCTCATTGCGGGAATCGTACAATAAGGTGTGGACGTATGGGCAAACAGGGCAGATCAGCCTTTTCTTCCTGTTGGAACAGTAATTTGCTGTATCACGTACGGGCTAAAGAAGGCTAATGTTTAAGAACCTGTCCGTAAATCATAAACTTGTTTGAATCGAACGAATATATTATGATTCTAATTGGCATTGAGGGTCTCCTCTGACAAGGGTTGAAATTTTCAGAAATAAGTGCAAATATGCATGTTAATATAATAATTTTTGTTTTCCCCAATGCGGAGGCACTTGTCGTTAAACATTCGCGTATACTACGCCGCAGTTTTACTGTCCATTTTATAATGGGGGCACCATATAGGCGGACAGCATTACCCCCTATGAAGGGACGAATACACACGGAGACATTTTTTCGTGGCGCAACGCCGGGATTCGATCTGAGCACCCTTCGCACCGAAACCAACGCGCTGTACCACTGGGCCGCCACAAGCCATATAAATAATTAATTCCGAATGTTGGTAGTTGACGCTAGCAACTAGGAGTAACTTTTTCATGAAGTTTCGTCGCCGGACCGGGTTGTGGGGAGAGAGATCTGCCTGATGACATCTTTCCTGAAGTAATTCTTTGAAGCCCGGTATAAAGGGCTTGAGTCAAAAAACAGTGATTTTTAGATATTTGTTAGTACTGATTTAAAAAAATCTTTTGATTGGTATAAAAGGCTCAAGTCTATCAATTTTGTGTACAATATTACATTTCTTTGTACAAAAGACTCAAGTCGAAAAAATTTGTGTAAAATTTACACCAAGCTTACTTACTCTCGTGTAAAATTTACACCAAGCAATCCAAAAAGGCATAACTTGACAATGGCTTTTATACCAATCGCAGAACTACAATTTCGACTTTTGTGCAAAGTCATTTGTGAAAAGAAATGTAATTTTGTATACAAAATTGATAGGCCTAAGCCTTTAATATCAGTAAAAGATTTTTTTTTTTATCAATACTAACAAATATCTAAAAATCACTGTTTTTGACTCAAGCCCTTTATACCGGGCTTCAACGAATTAATACAGGGTAAACACTAGCTAAAATTTCAGCTGAAGAAAATAAAGAGAAATTCCGTTTCAAAGACTTTTACGTCAAGTAGTTGTGTAAATAATTTTTGTTTCATAAGTTGGCCTTCATACCTATAAGGAAAATGCAATTTTTTATCCCCATTCTCCTTAAATAATTATGTTCTTTTAATTTTGTATTTACGTTTCGAATGATATGTAGTCACCGAGGAGAATGCTTAATAAGACATACAGGCAGCAACTGGGAAAAACGAAAATAATAATAATTCTTTCTATATTTCTCCTTATTTTAATCCTGTACATAACAATATATACAGTAAAACTTCTCTATGGCGGCCATCATAGTTCCAAAAAAATTGTTGTCCGTTTTGAGGGGTGGTCGGCTAGAGAAGTTTCACTGTGTATGTGTATATATATACACTCAAGAGCCAAAACATTATGACCACCCCTACATTTTGCAATGAATTCGCCTGGATGACGTGGAAGGCACGTGATCAGGTGGAAGTGGTATTTAACTGCTGCTGGAGAGTCTGAAGAATCATTCTTTCACTTACTTCTGTGTGTGATGGGAAAGGCTGCGGATCTAAGCGACTTTGATAGAGGGCAGATTGTAATGGCTCGAAGGCTCGGAACAAGTATTTCCGAAACTGCACGACTCGTGGGTTGTTCGCGACCTACAGTTGTTAGTACTTATGCAAAGTGGATGAATGACGGTGAAACCAGTAGTAGACGACATGGTGTTGGACGTCCACACGCTATCAAAGAAAAAGGTCGTCGGATACTGTCTCGCATGGTGAAGCAAAACCGGAGCCAGACAGTGGCTCAGCTGACAGCCCAATACAATGCAGGGCCAAGTAGAATAGTATCGCAGCACACTGTTCAGCTGACACTGTTGGATATGGGGCTACGCAGCAAACGTCCCACTCGTGTTTTTGCTGACCAACGCGTCATCGCCAACTGCGCCTGCGCTGGGCCCGGGAACATCGCGACTGGTCCATGGATCAGTGGAGAGAGAGTTACCTGGTCAGATGAATCACGGTTTGTCATTCATCACGCCGATGGCCGTGTCAGGATACGGCGTCTTCCAGGTGAACTGTTGCTCCCTCAATGTACAGTAGGTCATACACAGGCCGGTGGTGGCGGTATATGCTTTGGGGGACGTTCTCTTGGGCGTCTCTGGGACCCGTGGTTGTGGTAGAGCAGACCATGAATGCTACAGGGTATCTGAACATCATTGCGGACCAGTTGAACCCTTACATGGCCTCTTTTTTTCCAGCTGGAAATGGAATGTTCCAACAGGACAACGCCCCGTGTCACAAGGCTAAATTGTGTTGGAGTGGTTCCAGGAACATGATGCTGAATTCCAGTTAATGTCCTGGCCCGCCTAACTCACCGGATCTCAATCCAATAGAACACATTTGGGATGTCATGGGACAGCAGCTCAGAGTTCAAAGACCACCAATTCGCAATATCTCGGATTTGCGTGCCCGTTGCTTAAACATCTTGTACAATCTGTCTCCGGCCCATTTACCAAGGACTTGTGGCATCCATGCCAAGGCGGGTTGAAGCTGTGTTGAAGCTGTGCAAAGGTGGGCCAACTCGTTATGACAGGTGGTCATAATGTTTTGGCTCTTGAGTGTATATATACAGTGATTCCGCTTATAAGAATCACGTTTGTTATTACTGTTTTTTGATTCTTATAAGCGGTTGATTCTTATAGCCGAAATTTAGGCTTTTGGACAGGCATACACACACCCATATATACATATATTAGATAATTTACCATAGAATACTCTTTAATTTACGTTAATTATCTTTTATTAAAATCATTTCTTATAATTTTTAAAATACATCTTAATTTGTAGACCTATTAGTAGATACACATGATTATAGTAAGAGAAGAAAAAAATCCATATTTTTTACAACATATATGCTTAACAGTTTAACATTTCAATTACAGGAAGGGTGCAAGAAATAGTTTTCTATGGTAGTTTGACGTAATGAAGTTTTCTGGAGGCTGTTTATACCTCTTTCAATACCAATAGTCCTCAGACAAGATTCACCTTCTAGCTTACGTTTCACGGTTTGATAACGTGCTGAATCTAATAATGCCACGTTGCCTAAGTGATAGTGGACATTTCGCCGAAGTTTATGTGTTTTCAGGGTCCAGGAAGCCGCAACCAGGATGTGGGAGGTGGGAAAAAAGAGTCCCCGTCTTTGTTTGTCAGTGGAGAAAAGTGAAATCGGACCCGGAAGGGTAAAGATGCCCAGGGTCAAGCTAACAGGACAGTGTTTAGCTAAAGCGTTTAAGGGGAAACTATTATTAACAAAGAAAGGGATGCATTTTACGACTGCATTCCCTCTCATCTTATCACTCTTTATTTAAAAAAAATATAAGAAAGAACTTCGTGCATTTTGACTGTTTAAGTGGTTTTTTTGGAAAAATGAAAGGAAAGCGAAGAGTGTTAGCTGATTCTTAAAACCGGTTGATTGATTCTTTGAAGCGAAGATTTTAACATGGAAATAATACATTTGTTTTTGTTTTTGCAATATTGATTCTTATAAACGGTTGATTCTTATAACCACTGACCACTATAAGCGGTGGTTACTGTATATATATAATATATACGGCCACACATCATAAATGAATAGAGGACCATCAGTTAACAATGATGGGCCCGCTCTGGCGAGGGTTGAAATTTTCAGAAATAAATTCAAATAATTATGTTAATGTAATATTTGTTAAGCTAATCAGCAGTAATTTGAATTGAGATTCAAAATTTTAAAAAAATAGATTTTTCAACCCCTAAAGAGTATTTCATTTCTATTAGAATATTAAAAAATAAAGTTAGCTCTTTATTTATTAAATCCTCTACAAATTTTCCTGTTTGTTAATTTTTTATAATTTCCTGAAAAATCAACTTTTATGCAATATCGTCATGGATAGTCAATCAATTCAATCTTCCCAGAGACCACTGTACAAAAAATGAAGCTCTTTGATTTTTAAGATTTACTTTCAGGCGGTAAAATATTTCCTCCTCTAACTCAACGGAAGCACATAAAATTAATGTAAAGAGTATTCAACCCTCATCAGCGAGTGCCCCTCGTTGTTAATTGATGGTCCTTAATTCATTCATGATGTATAGCCGTATATATATATATATATATATATATATATAGATATATATATATATATATATATATATATAGATATATATATATATATATATATATATTATACACTCATGGACAAAAATTTGCGCACCAAGAAGGAGTCGTCAAAATGAAACGAAATTTTACATACGTAATGACTACTTTGATATAAGTAAATGATAAGAAAATCAAGAAATAGGATCATTTATTTCAGAGAAAAAGGCAAAAGAACGGAGGAGTTAATACTCCGTTGGACCCCCTCTAGCGCGAATGCACGATGCGATACGATCGGGCACTGAGTCATACAAGTTCTGTATGATGTCTTGAGACATTTCGTTCTATATTTGCTGTAACCTTGCCTCTAGTTCGTTCAAACCTCGTGGGATGCCCAACCTCGTCGCCCCAAATGATCCCAGATATGCTCGATTGGAGACAAATCTGGGGATCGGGCAGGCCAAGGAAGGGTAGTAACAGTGCGGAGACAGTCTTGTGACACCCTTGCCGTATGAGGCCGAGCATTGTCTTGTTGAAAAATGGCTCCTGGGAGCCGTTGCATGAGTGGCAACACATGTGGTTGCAGGATTTCATGAACATACCGCTGGGCTGTCATGGTGCCACGGAACAATACTAGGGGTGACCGTGTATTGTAGGCAATGGCACCCCATACCATCACACCAGCTGTGGGAGCGATGTGTCGCTGTACAGCAAAGGCAGGATTGAAGCGTTCACCACGGGCTCTCCACACACGAACACGACTGTCATCACTGCAAAGATTGAATCTGGATTCGTCGCTAAAGACGACCTGGTTCCATTCCGCTGCAGTCCAGTTTCCTCGTGCGCGGCAAAACTCCAAACGGAGGCGTCGATGGGTGGGCGTCAAGGGCAGCACACGTAATGGGCGCCGCGATACCAACTGCCCTTCAGCCAGGCGCCTTCGTATGGTTCGAGAAGACACAGAGGCCCCTAGTGAAGGTGCTACCTGTGCCTGGATGGCGGCCGATGAAGCAGTTGGCTGTACTCGTGCATTTCTTACGATGTGGTGGTCTTCTCGACGACTGGTCTGTCGAGGGCGTCCTGAGCCTGGTCTTCGTGTACATGACATCTCTCGGGTCCACTGGTCCCAACACCTCCTCACAACACAATCAGAGCGGCCTAATTGACGAGCTACTCGCCTAGCTGACCACCCAGCTTCCATCATCCCGACGATTCTCCCCCTCTCAAACTGCGACAACTGCTTATATTGTCTTCGAACACGGCGTAATGGCATGTCTATCTCACCACTTCCTTTGTAAATGATTCAGCACACTCAAACAAGCTTGGTTACCTGTTTTATACTCCACAGAGTACGATGTTCAACGCCCTCTACCGGCTATACGTAATACGCAATCACGCTGCATTTCTAATCATTTGCATATCTCCCCGACATGTACCTTCATTGCAAGTTTCGTTACGATCCCGCAATTATTTCTTGGTGCGCTAATTTTTTTTGTCCATGAGTGTATATATATATATATATATATATATATATATATATATATATATATATATATATATATATATATATATATATTGAAGAAAAATTGGAATGAAGAAAATTGGAAAGGTTACAATGCAGTTGGATTCTAGGAAACTGTGAATCAAATTTATTGAAGCCAATTTTATGGCAAAATTTTTTCCATATATTTTTTCAAAAAATAAAGTTACTTCATCGCAGATTTCACAGAAAATTTCCTCGTTGTACATCTTGAGCAATTTTTCAGTCGTTATATTTCTTAATAAGGTTCAACGAAGAGATTACCAGAGGACGGTGATAAGGTTTTTCCTTCGTTGTAATCATGGAAATCAAGCAGAATTTATAAGCATTCTTAGATAACTCTACATTTGATCTTAACTTAGTAACTCTGTGTCCATTGAAAGTGGAAAAGCAAATGCAAATTCAAGTCTTCATTTTGCCTATACTGTATCATTCCATCACGAATAAATCGAAGAGATTTTCTAGCTTTTTTTCCACCACCCCCCTTTTTTTAAGGTTATACTTTGATTTAATGACGAAACTCACGCAAAATTTCAAAGGAGTTTGAATTTGCCAAAGAAGTTGATAGTCGATAATTTGTTAGTTCCGCTAAAAAACATCAATCGTGTGGGTTTCACAACTAGATATCAAAACAATGCACCTGCTCGAGGTCGCAGATTTTTGACTTACGTTTATGGGCTTGGTACTTCGCTCTCCAACTGGCCGTATTTGGATTCTGTAATCACTTGCTGCTCCCCGACCCTCATATATAAACTCATCAAAAATCGCATCTGTTCTCGTTTTGCCAACAGAATCGCATTTAAATTAAAAAAACATTCTTCTGTCAGATCATAGAATTATTTTTCGCCGTTACGAATAAGCGGATCTAATTCCAAGGTAAAGCACTTGATTATAATTTTTCCTCGTGTCAGTTTGGTCTGGAGAAAGATGATCCGTTCTCTCCCAAGGTAAGAACAATAGATAAGTTCAAAAGGCAGTTAAGTATTTATTGTTCTGACCGTGGGAACGATGAATATTTAACTGCCCATCGAAAGTATAAGTGGTGTAAATTCTTCGAGTTATGAGCTGACAATGTAACTCAATAACGTAACTATGTAACAATAACGACCTGATAACGTAACTGAAAGAATTTACATTATTTTTATTAAAATGTACATAACTTACAGGAAACTTGAGAAAAACGCTATGGAGGAACACATACCTTCTTAAAATCCACAATAAAAATGAAGGGGTGGGTTAAGGATGGTGGGAGGAGGGGGGGGGGGCAACTAATTTCGAACTAATGAATATTTCATCATCATGCCCAGGAACATAGGGTGTGATTGTCGCTATGGACAAATCACAAATGTGAGGATCATCAAACGCTTTTATGTAAATAGGGGATACGACTGAAAATTCTAGAATGATGCCGTGGGAAGCGGCAGAAGGAGCGACGAAAAGGCAAAAGGGAGGAATTTTTCTGACCCCCAGCTCACATAGGGACACATCCGTTAACGGCGCTAACAAATAAAGCAGGAAATTTGAGAGAAAACTGAGAAAATGGAACCGAGGAGACTGAATAATGAAAAGTAATCAAGTATTAAAAAAATAATCATATATATATATATATATATATATTATTTCTAGAAGGTTATTTTTGGATTCCTTTTTTTCCCTTCATACTTAATCAAAATCGATAAATGAGGTACCATTTTAAAGATTAAGTTCTCCGCTTCTGACATATTGTTAATTTTTAATGACACAGGGTCTCGTTTGTTTAAAAATCAAAGTTAAAAACTGACTTTTGATCCTAGAGTTTTTTTCCCTTGATGGGTCAATACGTCAAATATTGTGTACAAAAAGGCTTTTTTAAGTAAATGTCACTTTTTCCACGAGTTTGTGTCATACTTAACTTTTGAAATTGTCTACAAATGTATTTTGACTTGTATATATCTCATGTTCCCCTGTTTTGTGTTATGCTTCACCTCCAATGTTGTGTCCAAAGGCGCTTTGTAATCGGTTTTGTATTATCCTTACGAATCATTGTTATTTCACAAATAAACAACGGCTACGAATGAACCGGTTCGTCTTTCATCCTACTACAAACCACCCTCGCTTTAAAATTAATCGTATTTTACTTGCATGCGAAATTTTGCAGGGGTCACCTAGTATTAAATAATTGGAAAAAGTTGAGGGGATAGAAATTAAATTAATGTATTTAAATGTAAATGTATTTCCTGGCAGATGATGAAGATAACGTAGTCATGTCATTGATTAAAACTGAGGAATTATTATACATCGCAAAATTTTTCTAGAAAAACCAGTTCATCTGCTGGGTTCTTGGGGGGGGGGGGCGAGATGAATGGATAAAAATATTATAATGCATGGGGGGCCGAGATGAACGAATAAAATTATTTATAATGCAAAATCAATATTTCTACTTCTTTGGGGGGGGGGGCAGGGCCCCCTGGGTGCGCCACTGAGTAGGATCAACAATTTTCGAGCCAGTTTAAATTTATGTCAGCATTCACAGGAGTGTTTTGCTATGGTTGATTTAGATCAGTGGTGTAGCAACTGTGAATAGCTAAAAAAATTGGAGTGGTCGCGGATTGTCTGAAGTAAATTTATGTCATATTGAATTACATAATAAAAATATACTTTAAATTTTCTATAATCACACATTTTAATATTTTAATTATTTGTTCTTATATATTAAAAAATATGTATTAGGATATTGTTAAATAAGGTGTCAAACACTCTTACAATAAAAACTCCTTTAGCAAAAGACTATACTTAGCCTGTTCACATAGAATCCGTCAGCGTTAAAATTTTTAACCAATCATATACTAATCATTAACCCATTTTAGCAATCGGCTCCAACGGAATCTTTAACACTGATGCTGACGGATTCGATGTGAACAGGCCTCTACATTGCTTCCATTTGCGTCTACCCGTCTATATGAGACTAGGTTTTCAAATCTGGATTTTTATAATAGTTTGTCAAAATTTCCTCGTATATATATACTTTTTTTTTTGTTAATATTTTTCTAACTCCTAAAATTTTGCTTCTACCAAAATTTTTCGTTGGGGATCAAGTTATTTTTTATTTAAAGAAAGTGAATAGCGGTCGAAAAAAGTTTGCTCACCACTGATTTAGATTCTTGATTCTTAACGTACCTTGAATGCTCTTCAATGTGCATGTCAAGGATACGTTTGGTTTGATCAATACAGGACAAATTACAATTGCTACAAGGTACTCCTCTTACAAAATTAAGGTATTGAGGTTTTCATGGGGGGGAGGGATGAAGTACATACTCGTAAACTGGTTTAAATATAACAAACTTGAATCTAGAGAGGAATTTTCGTAATTTAAAATGGGTAGGTCAAAAACATGGGTATCATTGAAAGTAGATCTCCTTCAAAAAATCTGAAAAGAAAATTTCTTTCGAAGGATCAATAATGATACGCGGATAAGCCAAAACGTGACCACTTGCCTACTCCGTATATGTTGTCACTAAACCCGCCTAACTTCCTGAAACATTGCAGGTGTCCTTTGGCACACACCAGGGATGACCAAAGGTCGATGGCTGATAACCTGTTAATAACGGAAAGTTTCCTGGCGATAGCACCTACATTTGGATTTAAGAATTTCAAATTAATATAAATAATCTATCTGTAGCTACATTATTCATGCTTTTTCGTTTACGCACTAGAGCTTATTTTGATTGCTTTTTAAGGAATTGAGCTATGTAAATACAGGATATAGAGACTTAGTGCTTACTTTAGTAAAATATTAATTCTATGTCGGTAAAGTTATTGTTAAAGTTGGGATTTAAGAAAAAGCTGACAAAATTTTTGCACACGCGTATTTATTGTACAAAATCAGAAAGTAATCGAAACATTTAATTTGGAATTTAAGTTATACAATAGTCCATATTGTATTTCGGGTAGGCCTGCACAACATACGGCTCACGGGTCACATGCGACCCTAGTTTTGTGAAGACGCATAACATTATAAATCTGAAAAAAAAAGGAATATTATTTTCAGATTTATAATATTGCAAAAGAAGTAGATAAACAATGAATATTAATATTTACTTAATTTTCAAAGTAACCATTTATTTATTTTTTGTTAAATAAAATATTTTTCGCTTTCCTACCTATCCTAATTTCCTGCAGCTCGCAGCAGCTTTCAATAAACTAATATGGCCCTCATCCCATTTCGAGTTGTGCAGGCCTGATTTAGGAGATAGGGTAGCAGGTTCCCACACTTATATTCGGTTCCTAATCCCGGCTAAGGCATGGATAGTACTCTCAAAAGGAGTAATATTGGTTCGCCTATTTAGTAACGGTACAGTAACTAACGAAAAATCGAGATTTACGTAGACGAAAGTGCACTGAATCCCGTCGCAGTGCCTTGTCGCATCGGATAAAAATTGAAATTCACTGAGTTTTTGAAACTACAATACATAAAACTATTTGTTTAATGCGTTAGAAAATTTTCTCATACGACGCAAAGGGTTAATGAATCGTAACGACTCGGAAGAGGCTGTAGATGATATAAGGTAAAACTTGGCAAGTTCTTATGTTGACGTTCCAAGCGCATCTGTCGAGTAACAACTTTGGAAACAATAAACTTTTAATATAACCTTGTTCTGGAGGATGCTTCAGTTGTTCATCATGGCTATAGCGCGTGGCCGCAATGAATGTACCCAGTTCAGGCCCTGATTTTCCATTAGGCCTGGTAGGCCCGGGCCTAGGGGCTCCCGAACGTTGGGGGACACAAAAAAAATTTAATTTTAAAAGGAAAAAAGAAAAAATTCCCAATTCAAATTTTTTTTCTATTTTACCTTTTTAATAGCAATTTTTTTTATATATGCTTTCAAATTTGATTGATTGATTGGTTCATCATATGTATGTTATAGTGTATATAAGAGAATAATAACTTTTTCTGGTTGCATTGTATTGGTGTTTTAATGTTGAAGTTAATATGTTGTATCGCTTTTTGTTATTTGATAATGTCCTAGGCTTCTACGCTTCAAATAGCCAATTCTTGTTAAAATGGTACTTTCACAATGATTCATGATTATTTTATTTTTGTGTGCCAATTTTGGAAATTTTACGTCCACATCAGTGTTAGGGGGCTCCCATCCTGAGTTGTGCCTATAGTCAAGAATTTTCCAAATCGAGCCCTGACCCAGTTAACGTATATATTAGGCACATTACTTGCGGACGACAGGTGCTAATAAATGTTTACAAAACATTCGTCACAAAGACATGTTTCACATCACACACGAAGAGAGCATATATGTTTTGGTCCCTAAGCCCCAGGAGGCCTATATTAAGTCATTTGATTTATTTATCTCTTTTGTTGTTTCATTGATAATAATTTTGGAGGGTTACTCTGCAAATTTTATACATTTTTACCTATGTTGCCCGATTAATACTAATGCAGTAAAAATACATAACTAATTTAAAGAAAAGTTAAAAAAATCCTTTGATTTCTAAATAAAGTATGCAAGAGTTTTTTTAATAAATAGAATCTAAGGCAAAATAACATCACATTGTAAAACGAATGACAAATACGTAGGTATCAGAAAACAACCTGGAGCAATTTGTTTTATTTAATATTTCCATAAACGTTAACGTAATGCTACTCTTTATTCTTACAATATTTTGCATTCTTTTTTTTTCCCGTTATGTGATAAATCGGGACAGAGGATGTCCCAACCTAAATTCTTTAGAGTTGTAGTAAATGAGAGCTAAAAATTCAGATGTCTTGGAAAAATTCAGGACAGTTGGTTCCTCTATCTATAGAGATGGGAAATCTTTTCTGTGCCACGAAAAGTTAATTTTTGAGGCAAAAGTTTAGATTACGACGAGAATACAGATAGAAGAGAAAAATAATGATGAACTGAACTTTTAAGTGAAACTCGCACAATTAAGGGTGTCGCATGGATGCCATATTGAATTCTCTCACTTCAGTGTTATCCTATATGAATAAATATTTCACTTTTAAATTTAAAAAAAATTCATTTAAATAAAACTTTCATTTGGATTTCCTTAAATAAAATTTCATTTAAATAAATTTTCATTTAAATTTAAAAAAAGGATTCTGACGAGAAGTAAAGAAATAAATTATTTACTATGTATGATTTTCCTTTTCACAAGAGACACGAGTATTTTTAAATTTACATTGTACGAGAGAAAAAAAAACCATTTAATGTACTTTGTATTTCAAACGAAAATAATTTCCTTTGATGGATGCAACAAAAAAGTAAAATATTTAAATGCACAAGAAAGTACAGGCTATCTAAAATACCATTTTTATTTGACTATCAATATTTCTATAACTGTATAGGTTCAGGAAAAAAATTAATCTCAATTACCAAATTTTGCCGAATTTTTTTGCTTTTTGTAATGTGTTTGAGGAGGGAGAGGATTGATAGCGTCGGGATCGCGGTAGACGGCACTAGCCCCTCCGCTCTTTACTTGAAAACCCCTCGAGGTCAAGTGGTACTGTCCGAGTAGACAACACCCTTAAGGAAAGCGGACATCATGTTTCAAATTTTATTCGCTTTTAACTCTGGTGGAGATTCATTCATTTGATTTTTAGTGGGTTTTCAGGCAAAGAAATAAATATAAACGTAGTGATACAGTGCATTTTTGCCTAAATACGAAAGGTATTCATTCAATCCGTTGTATACTTAAAAATTAAAATCCTGAAACACAATTAACGAAGAGAAAGAAGATTTCTAGGTGAGCGGATATTATTTTGTAAAATTTCCCAGATAAAGAAATTAATATTATTCCATGTGTCAACTTATAACGAAGAACTATCAAAATTGAGAATTTAACTTGGATCGTACCTCTCGAAATAGATAGTGGGAAAACAGTGAGAAAGTACCCCCACCCCATCCACTCTGATAATGACTAAAAAGATCAGCTGTTAAATATATTTTTTCTTCAAAAAATTAATTAAATCAGAGCTCTTTGTTTGATAGCTTTATCCTCCCCTTAGGAAAAGTTCTGGTGAGGTCACGAGCATATATACTTAAACATACATGCAAGCTTATGTATATGCGTAAGGAAAGAAAACGCAAGGGATGATTTACAAATACGGGATACTTTCGCATAAATAGCTTCGAAACAAAAACAGGCTTATTCTATAAGCTTGATATAAGTTTCCTAATAATACTACGGACAATAAATTTGAACAATAATTATCTGTAATAAGTTAAATATAATTATAATTTGTCATTATGAAAACAAATGACAAAATCAGCGTACACCTAATTTGAAATGACAGATAACACGTCACATGTTCGAAATTACTCAAGGTATGTACAAGCAAAATTTCTTTCCTTACCAACGTAAGAAGCATTTCCTGAAGATTCGCAGCTTCTGTTTCGGAGATCCTTGGAGAGTCGTATATCACACACCCTGCCCTAATTCGGTCCGCGAGAAAAATTAGGTAATCGATAAAGAACGTTCTGAAAAATATTTATTAAATTTACTATTGCAACCGACCCTTTAAATATTAGCTTGACTATCATGCCTTCTGGCTGACAAAATAGATTCTGTCGAACAATGCGGATATATATATATATATATATATATATATATATATATATATATATATATATATATATATATATATATATATATATATATATATATATATATACAGTAAAACTTCTTTATGAAGGCCAGTCATAGTTCCGAAAAAAAAGTGGCCGTGGTAAAGGGGTGGCCGGCTAGAGAGGTTTCAGTGTATTTATATATCTCAGTAAATGCGCTTCTCTTCATTAAAAATAGTCCTTGAAAATCTTGGTACCATTCCTGCAGAAACAAAACCTGTTCAACAATACTTATTGAACTGTTACAATGAATTTAGTTCTAGGTTTTTTATATTATTATTTTTTACTTGAATTTTTGCTCGATATCAGTATTTTCCTATAGCATACTGATAGGGAACAAATGCCATTATCCATGTGCCCCAAAAGAGAACAATTCTTACCAGACTCTTATCCAGTGTTGCCCTTTGCCCGACGGTGGTGATCCAGATTCAGCAAAACCAGACGAGAGATGATGTGGAGCACAGGACTTAATTCCCATATCCTACCGGAGAGAGAGAGAAGATTCTCTGCGCAAAAAACAATGTGTATCCATAATGCATGAGTCTTTCCTTCGTGTCGCGATGCACCTGCGAGGGGGCAGCACTTCGGGGTCACGCGGAGCCACCACCTGCGCCCGAGAGATCGGAACCCGCGGATCGCGATGGGTTACGTAAGAAAAGGGGGGAAGAGGGCGTGCGTCCAGTCGGAGATGGACGGCACACGATTCGGATTTTGGCGCAGTCCTCTTCAGCCTGTTTATCAGTCTGCGAAACAGAAGAGTTAAGCCGAGTTGGACTTTCTGTAAAGGGCAGTAGGCGTTATCTGTGGGACCCATGAGCATGAAGTAAGACATAATTATCAGTATTGTGCAATAAGGCATCGGCAGAGCTGTAAGCAAGCAACCTGAGCACACTGTCAGCGCATACTTAGAGGTGGCAAATGGGATGGGTGGTTAGAATTAGCCTTTGGCACAGATCACAGATTCTCTGATTGGTTTTTCAAACAAACGTTAAGGCAGACGAGCAAAAAGATTATTTTCTTCTGTCTTGGTCCAAAACATCAAACTGAGTTCTTGTAAAATCATTTATTTACTAAGTACAAATTTAATGCTTTTCCATGTTGAATATTCAGGATATGCGATACAGAAAAGGATGACAAAGATGTGAATATCATTTTAAATGGCATTGCACATTGCTTAGTTAGAGTGCAACTGGTTTTTCCCTAGCGACAGAATCTAGTGCTTGTTTATTTGTTACTCCGTGGCGTCAATAGTTATGACTTATTATGGTGCAGCTTCCTCATAACAAATTCCAAAGGAGTAGAAATGATGTTCTTCAAATTGAAGTTACTTCATTCATGTCAATAAGGGCTATGGCCGAATGGCTAGGGCGCTGGCTTTCGGTACCAGAATCCGTGGGTTCGAGCCCAACTCTAGGCATGGATAGTAATACAAATGTTATACAGTAGTAATACAAATGTTAAGTTATATTTTGCTCAGCTACAATCAATCAGCTAATTTCGGTATAGCGAATATCACAGAGGAGAAAACCAAATTCAGTTATTTAATAGCTGCTATCGATACTGAATATTTGAAATGTGTATCGGACGTTGTTTTTACGCCACCTGCGCAAGATCCTTATTCCGTTTTGAAAACCAAACTTTTAGAACAATTTGAACATTCAGAAAATAAAAAGTTAAAAACTTTGTTACAAGATTTAGTACTAGGCGATAAGAAGCCTTCGCAGTTGTTACATGAAATGAGAGAGCTAAGCAACAATAAATTGGATGATTCTTTTCTAAAAAAATTGTGGTTAGGTCATTTACCGAACAATATGCAGGTAATTTTAGCTGCGAGTACAGGCACTTTATCACAGCTTGCAATGCTGGCTGATAAAATTGCTGAAGTAGTAAAAACTCCTTCGATAGCATCTGTAACTCATAGTAACAGTGGTAGGGATATAGGTAGTAGTGAAACCATTGCAAGGCTGGAACGTCAGGTTCATGATTTGACCGTTAAGCTTGAAAAATTGTGTACTCATCAGTCCCGTGCTCGAAATCGAAATTTTTCGCCGTCAAGCTCTCGCAGTAAATCTGGTTATCGATCAGCTAAGGATTCTTCAAATACACAAGGTGTGTGCTGGTACCATCGTACTTTTGCTGAAAGAGCAGTGAAATGTAGATCCCCCTGTACCTTTAACTAAAAAAACTAACAAAGCTGCCAGTAAGCACGGCGTTTACTGCACAGTTTTCTGGAAATCGTCGTCTTTTCATTAATAATACTTCCACAGGCGCGCAGTTTTTAGTTGATACCGGAAGTGGCGTCAGCTGCTGGCCTCAAGACCGCTATAAAAATAGAAATGCGACTCCTTTATTATTGTCGGCCGCGAACGGCTCTAATTTCAAAACTTTTGGAACTAAATTATTATCACTTAACTTTGGTTTACGCCGAGATTTTAAATGGCAATTTATTATTGCAGATGTTGGTAAACCAATCATTAGAGCCGATTTTCTTCAACATTTTGGACTTATCGTTGATATCAAACGCAAAATTCTTAAAGATCCACTTACATCTCTCACTTCTTCCGGTCAAACTCTAAAATGTTCTTTACCTTCAATTAAAAGCATATCTGGTTCTTCCAAATTTCATGACATTCTAAACGAATTCAAAATTCTTACTCAAGTTAATTCTCATTCGCCTGATGAAGTTTCTCATAATACATTTCATTATATTCAGACTTCTGGACTGCCTGTTCAAGCGCGAGCTCGGCGTTTGCACCCGGCAAAATATAAGATCGCTAAACAAGAATTCGAATACATGCTTGAACGTGGTATTTGTCGCCCTTCTCGTAGTAATTGGTCCAGCCCACTGCATATGGTCCCCAAAGCTTCTGGTGAGTGGCGACCAACAGGGAACTATAGACAATTAAATAAGATTACTCGAAAAGACCGCTATCCCCCTTCCTTACTTAAAAGATTTTGCACAACTTCATAATACCGCAATCTTTTCCAAAATCGATCTACTTACGGCTTTCCATCAGATCCCGGTAAATCCTGACGACGTTTGTAAAACTGCAATAATAACACCTTTTGGTTTGTATGAGTTCCCATACATGAACTTTGGTCTTTGTGGGGCTGCCCAAACTTTCCAGAGATCTATGGATGAAGTGGTTCATGGGCTAAATTTTTGTTTTGTCTACATCGATGATATCCTTGTGGCCAGTACTGACGAAGCTGAACATGAAACACATCTCTGAATACTCTTTCAGCGTTTCAAAGATTACGGTATGAAAATTAATGCTGGAAAATGCGTTTTCGGCGTCTCTGAAATTTCCTTCTTGGGACATGTTATTACTAAATCAGGATTCAAACCATTACCTGGTCGCGTTGAAGCCATTCTTCAGTTTAGTAAACCAACTACCGTAAAAGGCCTACGTCAGTTCTTAGGCATGTTGAATTTTTATCATTCTTTCTTACCTAACATCGCTGCTACTCAGATACCGCTTAATACCTTTTTACATGGTAATGATCGTAAAGGCAAAACTGATATTATTTGGACAGAGAAAGCCATTTCTACTTTTGAGAAATGTAAAGCAATATTAGCATCAGCTACTCTTTTACATTTTCCCTCTCCGGATGCTAACTTCGCATTACTTACAGATTGTAGTAATCTTGATATGGGAGCTGCTTTACATGAAATCACACCCGAAGGAGCCAAGCCATTGGGTTTCTTCGCTAGAAAGCTAACTGCAGCGCAACAGAACTATTCTACTTATGACCGTGAACTTTTAGCTGTATATTCTGCCATAGTTCATTTTCGATACATGCTGGAAGCGCGATCTTTTATTGTTTATACTGATCATAAACCTCTCACCTTTGTGTTTGCTCGGACAGAGGATTCTAAAACATCCCCTGAACATTTGAGGCAACTAGATTTTATCTTGCAGTTCTCCACCGACATTCGATATGTCACTGGAAAGGATAATTTCATAGCCGATGCTCTATCCCGTATAGAGGAGATAACACTTCAGTCTACAATCGACATGGAATCCTTAGCTGACGCACAAACTACTGATCTCGGCTTCCCAGAAATTTTGGCTAACACGGAGAAACATTCGTTGCTACCAAAACAATTTCCTATTCGAAATTCTGATAAACTTTTGTTTTGTGATACTTCTTCCTCTAAAATTCGACCTATCGTTCCTTCCACCTTTCGTTAAGTTGTTTTTGATGCTGTCCATAGATTCTCACATCCAGGCATTCGAGCAACCACAAAACTCATTTCTCTTCGCTATGTCTGGCCGAATATGAAAGAGGATATTAAATTATGGTGTCGCACATGTGTGCACTGTCAACGAACGAAAGTCCATAAGCATACTGTCACACCTTAAAGTAACTTTACCCTCCCTGAAGGTAGGTTTAAACACATACATATTGACCTTGTTGGCCCTTTGCCAACTTGCCGTGGTTTCACTTACTGTTTAACAGTTGTTGACCGCTTTACTCGATGGCCCGAGGTTATTCCTTTAACCGATATAACTGTGGAGACGGTTGCTAAAGCATTATACTTTGCTTTGAACTGGATTGCGCGGTTTGGTACCCCAGTGCGTGTTACCAGCGACCAAGGGAAACCATTAAAACAGGCCATTATGTGCCTATCGCATCTCAATTGGGTTAATGCACTTTCTCCAGTACTTTTAGGCCTCCGATCTGTGTACAGAGAGGACCTTAAGGCGTCATCTGCAGAGCTTGTCTATGGTGAGACAATTCGTCTACCTGGGAACTTTTATGATGATACTACCCTTCCTCCATTGACACCAGTTTTTATTGAAATTCTCCATAATGTCATCCTGGAAACACGTCCATGTGCTGCCTCTCTTCATGGTATATCCAAGTTATATGTGCCGAAAGACTTCGAGCCTTGCAGTCATGTTTTTCTCCGACACGATGCAGTTCGTCGCTTCTTGCAACCTCAGTACGACGGACCATTTCAGGTTGTCAAGCGTTTAGCAAAGGACTTCATAATTTCTGTCAACGGTACTGAAAAAACTGTGTCCATCGACAGACTGAAACCAGCATATTTATTATGTACGGATAGTGACAACACAGTTATTTCAACGAACACCACTCCAATACGTCCCAGCACAACTGTGACCCGTTCCGGTAGAAAAGTACATTTTTCTAAACGATTCGTCTTCACTGATTGAAGACTAGGAGGGGAGTGATGTGATGACTCCATGTACATAAATATTTTCGCCTCCAAAATTTCCCTGTTTTGGATTGGCAACACTGTCTTTTTATGTTGGCGCGTTTCGCTTCTCTTTGCTAGCTGCGACGATGTTTTTCGCTTAGCTAGAGACAATTAGCAATGATTAGTGTGTTGCAAATAAAGTGTAAATAATTATAAAAATTATGTTTTCTTGAACATCAGCACATCAGCATACGCCTCGGTACAATAGTTATTTTGAATGAAATTATAATCCAAAGTAAAAATTATGATGAACCGTTTGTTGAAGAAGTATTAGCAGGATTAGTTGACGAAAGATTCAAACAGAAATCACAAAAAAATTGAATTTGAACGAGCTTTGCAATTAGAAAAATTGAAAATTTAAAGTCGGAATAAGATAGACGAACGGGAATTACATAAAACTGAACGAGAACGAGCTTTTGAATTTAAAAAAATTGAAAATTGAAAGTCAGAATAAGATAGACGAACAGGAATTGCATAAAATTGAACGAGAACGAGTTTTTGAATTAGAAAAATTGAAATCGAGAGTCAGAGTAAGATAATTTCTCGGGCGGAAAGTAATGTTCGCGAGTTCGTGTACCAGAAGTAAACAAGAACTCTGTCGATTTGAGGAATTTAATGCAGAAATTTGACTTAAAAGCCGGAGATATAGCTTCATTTTTGGTATTATTTGAAAGGCAAGCTCAACGAATAGGACTTATTGAGAGTGGCTATGTGACACACTTATTAGGGCTCTTGCCTCTTGAAATTACTCAGCTAATTGCAAGAGAATCAGAACAGGAAACTAATGAATATATGTTTGTTAAGAATTTATTGTTAAAGAGATATAAACTAAGCCTCGAAAGTTTTAGACAAAAATTTGTCAGCCGTGTTAAAGATGTAAAGGGCAAGTGGACTGATTTTGTTTTTGAATTACGCGCCTATTTTAATGAGTGGCTAACAGGATTAAGTATAAATGACCTTGAGTCCCTAAAAGAACTTATGATTACAGATCAATTAAAAAAGCGATTCCCAAATACGATGCGTGAACATTTAATTGATTCTTGGCCTAAGTTTGTTAAAGCGAATGATCTAGCCGAAAGACTAGACGAATATGAAAATGTTCGATCGGGAATTAAAACTAATAGCGAAAGCAGAAATATGAAGCATGCTAACTACTGTGAGGGTTTTTAATATTAATCGCATTCAAATTATAGGATGAGTAATCGTAATTCACACAGATTCGATTCCACCAAGTTTGAGAACAAAAACGCGAACGTCAACAGAAGTAAGGCCAATGAAAAAGAAATTGCAACTCATAAAGTATTTAGTTCTTTGATACGTAATGACAGAGGATAACCGAAATGTTTTGCTAGCAACGAATACGGCCATGTTAGCAAAGACTACATTCTACCATGCAAGAGCTGCGGAGAGCGAAGTCATGTGAGAAAGTTTTGCACAAAAACGAACGAGACGCGGAGCGAAAATCTGAATGTTTATGGGAATCGTGAAACGGTGGCGCCAGACAAATATCTACTCCGCGCAATGATAAACAAACAAAGCGTTAGCTTGTTGTTAGACACAGGAAGTAGTAGTTGTTTAATGAAAGTGTCAGTTGCTAAAAAGTTGAGATTAAACATTACTCCGTGTAAAAAGAATCTTTATTAGTTTGGAAACCAAATTAACCCTTTTTCGCAAAGACTAGGTGTAGCAGTTATGGAATTGGAGATAGACAATGTTATGGCTAAAGACGTCACTGTTTTGATCGTGTCAGACAGTACACAACCAGTTGATTTATTAGTTGGAAGAACATTCCTCGATTTACCGTACATAGCATATGCTAGGGTTGGAGAAAACCTACATATAGGATATGAGAAAGATTACCCATTCGTTAATTTAGAATTTACTGCAGAAAACCCAACGGTTAAATTAAAAGTAACTGAAACAGTACAAATTGTGAATAATAGTATAAATTTTGTCAAAGCGAAGACTGAAGATTTAAATTATGGTTTAATTATGATTAGGGGAGAAGGTGAAAATTTAGACTCATTATTAGAAGTCAAGGAAGGGGAAACCCAGTACCAGTTATCAACACCAGGGATAGGAATATTATATTAAACAGAAATCAAAATGTTGGTAAAGCGGAATTAGTGGACGTTGTCAGTATAAAGTCGTATATCGATAATATAAATTTTGTTAATGAAGCACAATCATTAGAACCTCAAGACATCAGTACTAACGTAGAACGAGAACCTATAGCTTTAGAACAAATTAAATTTGATGAGACGTTACTAGAAGACCAAAAGCAAGATATAGTTCGTTTGTTGAATGAATATAGGGACTTCTTTGCATTTAATTTAAATGAATTAGGCTGCACAGATTTGACTTTCATGGATATTAAAGAGATAGAAGGTAGTAAACCAGTATGTACCCGACCATATAAAACGAATGCATCTGAGCGTAATATTATCAAGCAGATAGTAAAAGAATGGAAAGATAATAAGATTGTTTCGGAAACACGATCACCATACGCAAGTCCAGTTTTGTTAGTGAAAAAGAAAACAAGTGAACACAGATTAGTTATTGATTTTCGCCGCCTTAATAATCAAACGGTAAAGTATAAATTCCCCCTGCCAAAAATAGAGGATTCATTGGAAAGTTTGAGAGATGCTAAATTATTTACCGCCTTGGATTTACGGCTCACGGTTACTTGCAAATTCCATTGTCGGAGGAAGCGAAGAAAGAAAAACAGCCTTTATTACACCTGACGAAACCGGACAATTCGAGCGAATGATTTTTGGCATGGTTAATGCTCCCTCAGAGTTTCAAAGATTAATGTATCAAGTACTAGGACCGTTATTTCTTACTAAAGCTGTTTGTTACTTATATAATATCCTCATACTGCTTTCTCTTGGAAGGACATGCTTGAAAGATTAGTATTAGTTTTGGAAGGTCTACGATTAGCGAAACTTACTCTTAAACTTCCTAGTGCGAATTTGGTAAAAAGGAAATACAATTCTTGAGTTTTGTTATAAATGTCGATGGTTTAAAGCCAGGTCTAAGGAAAATAAAAGCTATTGAAGAATACGTTGAACCTAAGAATATTTTTGAAGTAAAGAGATTTCTAGGACTTACTGGTTTTTTTAGGCGTTTTGTTTCTAAGTATGCGGAGAAGGCCGAACCGTTGAGTAGATTAACTAAGAAAAATAAAGATTTTGAGTGGAAAGAAGAACAGAAGAATGCTTTTAAAGCTTTGAAAGAAATTCTTAGTAATCAACCAGTTTTAGCTCACTATAACCCCACATTAGATACGGAAGTACACATAGATGCGAGTTCAGATGGATTAAGCGTAATGCTACATCAACGCGGAGACGATGAAAAATGTCATTTGGTGTATTGCGTAAGTAAGAAGGCAACTGATGAAGAAAAGAATTACCACTCAATTAAGCTAGAATTAATTGCCATTGTATGGACACTTGACAGATTAAGACAGTATCTCCTTGGAATTAAGTTTACAATTGTTACTGACTGCCAAGCATTAATTTACATGAACTCAAAGAAAACGACGAATCCCCAGATAGCTCGATGGTATGATCTGATTCAGGAATTTGATATGGAGGAAAAGCAGAGACCAGGTACAAAGATGAGTTATGTCCATGCGACGAGCCAGAGTTCCAGTTTCAGAGCCAGAAGATACTATGACAAGCATAATAGAACGAAATTTAGAAGTTTGTCTTACACTTAGTGAAGAAGAACAAGTTTTAATAATCCAACATGTACACCCAGAATTAAGAAAATTAATAGACATTTTTCGAAAACATGAGTATGAAAGCACAACTGATGACAAACAGAAAGTATGCAATTATATTTTTAAAGGAAATAAGCTATATAGAAAAGTTAAAGAAAAGGGAAAAGAAAAGCTACTTTACGTAATCCCCGAAAGCATGAGGAAAAGTACCGCAATGAAGTTCCATGATCTGATGGGACACTTCTCAGTCGATAGAACTGCCAACAAAATTAAAGAATTATATTGGTTCCCTTATATGAAACGTTACTTACGAAGACATATCTATGTGCTTTGAATGCCTGGTGAACAAAGTACCAGGAGGAAAACAACAAGGCTACTTGCACTCCATTAAGCTAGGAAAACTACCTTTCTCTCATAAACACATGGATCATCTGGGTTCATTTGTGAAAAGTTCTCGAAGAAATCAAGACTTGCTGGTAATAATTGATAACTTCACCAGATTCACATGACTCTTTCCAGTCAAGAATACTTCATCGCAACATGTCTTAAAAGCTCAAAAATTTTGTTGAAGAATTTGGATTACCAGATAGAATTGTCAGCGACAGAGGCACGTGCTTCACCTCTCGTCAGTTCGAACAATACTGCCAAGATAACGGAATTCATCATACCTTAAATTCTACGCAACATCCACAAAGTAATTGCATGGTAGAGCGAGTTAATAGAACCATCTTATCAACAATAACGACATCAATGAAGAATCAACGTCATATAACTGGGACTGACGAATTAAAGAAACCGAAAGAAATTTAAACAACGTAGTTAACAAAACCACAGATAAAACTCCCTTTGAGTTGTACATTTAGAAACAATATCATGTCATATATTTTTAACACATTAAAAAAAAGTTAAAAAATTTGTAATTATGGAAATTTTAAAGCATAATTGAATATCATACAAATTTATTCCAAACCCTCTAACGACCCCGCAGTGGGTCGCGACCCACAGTTTGCGCACCACTGGGGTAACCGATAAGTAGACTGGAGGGAAAAGCAAACAGATTCCAAAAGCGGAATTGTTACCGAGGACTGATAAGGTGCAGTCCAACCAGCTTTATACCTTTGCATAAATGGCTATTCTTGCTATGTTTCACGCTTATATATATATATATATATATATATATATATATATATATATATATATATATATATACAGTGGGTGCTCGTTAATTCGAACTCAAAGGTTCTCAGAAAAAAGTTCGAATTATCCGATGTTAAGAGAAAATATATAACCAAAAAAGTGTATCACTGAAGAAGAAAATCTCCTGGTATGATTTTTTCCCAATGCGGAGGCACTTGTCGCGAAGACATTCGCCTATAACTCACCGTAGTTCTGCTGGCCACTTTATTATGGGGGCGCCATATAGGCGGACCAGCAGTGCCCCCTATAAAGGGACGACACAAACGGAGGCATTTTAGTGGCGCTTCGCCAGGATTCGAACTGAGCACCCTCAGCACCGAAAACCAGCGCGCTGTACCACAAGGCCGCCACGGCCCATCTCCTGGTATGTATAACCTCAGAAAATATATTATACTATGCTATCTAAAATTAAACATATTAAAAAACAATATAGACTTACCTTAATCATAAAATGAAGCAGAAGATATGCAGTAGAAAGTAAACTTGAATTAAAAATATGAATTACAACCTTAAAAGTGTATCACTAAAGATGAAAAATCTTCTGGTATGTATAACCTCAGAAAATATATTATACTATGCTATCTAAAATTAAACATATTAAAAAGCAATATAGACTTACCTTAATCATAAAATGAAGCAGAAGATATGCAGTGGAAAGTAAACTTAATTAAAAATTTGAATTACAATTTTAAGAACTGTAAAATGGATGTTTGGTTTTGTTTATGATGTCTACATTGTTCAGCCAGCTTCTCGATTTGAAGTAAACATTTTTGTATTGGATCAGCTGGCAGTGTTTTAATTCCTTTAAGACTTCGTGGATTCTTGGACTTTCCAATCACTAATAATTTAAGCTTTTCGCTCCCATCCATATTAGCACAAACTAAAGCTGTAATCCTCTCTTTACTGCTTTTATCTCCTACGCAAACATCCCCTTTAGAATGTAATGTCTTGTTTGGCAAGAGTTTATAAAAAAATGGAGTTTCGTCCCCATTAAAAAATATCTTTCGGCAGATAAATAGAGAAAAGCCTTGGCAGTTTCGTACCGAAATTAGTGCATACGTCTTCGTTTACATTAGAGCTTTGGCCACATACACTTTGATGAGAAATATTGTGCCTTAATTAAATTGAGAAGTCCCTTCATCACTGCATTTAAAATCTTCAATACCCATTCGACTTGCCAATTCATTAGACTTCGTCTGCACTAAAGGCCCATTTATCGGAAAATTTCGAGATCTAACATCCTGGAACCATAGCAGTAGAGCGTTTTCTAGATCTTCTTGGGACGCATTTCTCATGCGTTTCCTTCCTCTAGCAAATTTTAATTTTTCCCATGAATCTAAAATCGACTCCTTGTTTTTCAAATAAGTTGACAAGGTATTTTTTTAATTCCATAGTCAGCTGCTAACTTTGTTTTACACTCGCCATTCTGTACTTTCTATAAAACTTCTACCTTTGTCTCCAAAGTTAGGGTTTTGTACTTTCTACGTGTAGACATCCTGAATTTTTACACGTTCACACCACACATTGAGGAAGAAACCTTGCCAGGTGATGGCTGAATGGCTAGGACGCTGGCATTCGGTTCAGATCCTGTGGGTTCGAGTCCTACTGTTGGCATGGATGCTTGTAGCCGTTCGGAATCAGCTTTAAACTGTAGGTCCCGGTCTAATTAACCCTCGTGTAGCAAAAAGTTAACCGTAGCGCTCCAAACCAAACCAGGAAGAAAAACTAGATTACATTAACTTGTCTGCACTGCAAGCATAACTGACGCAGCTCCCTAGAATCTGTAGTAAAGACTGGTTTTTCTGAAATTCTAAGAAAATCGATATAAATAACGGCAAATCGCTTTGTCCGTTAAGCACTGATGACCTTAATGTTTAGCGGAAATGCAATAGTCTAGGAATGCAGGCATGTGCCTCTTTACACAGAAAAGAATTGCAGATGATTTTGACACAAAAAAACTAATAAATACAGCGTGTATTTTCTCCGTTAAACGAGG